>JAYKKT010000090.1:18000000-18600000 GCA_036023115.1 Brasenia schreberi
AAGAAAATTCTAAGACTCGTGCTCAATATCCATTTGATTAATGACCTGATAAACTGATTTGGCAAAATCAGATTCCAAAATGGATCCGAAGTACCTTTACATCCCTATCTCTAAGATTGGAAAATTCAGAGTTCTACATTTGTTCTCCTACTCGTGCGATTGATTAGGACCCAATGACGCATTTATTTTAAAAATTTTGTGCAATGAACATGGCTTGGAATGTATGGTTAAAAGGTTTCATCGAGTTGTATGATGTCTGTCAGCTACCTAAGGCAACCCTCCTTTCCCATCTCGCCTTGGATGGGCATTGGCGGAGTTTTAGTACATTGTTATTAAAGTAATTAATTTATCTTATACAAAGAAACATGTCTTTAAAACTAAAAACGTTGTTAATTATTTAATAACTACCATGCTGGGCGTTGCTAGTCTTGTGTCATATCTTGTTTATGGAACATAATCCACAACCTCAACTCTCTTATTTGTGCAGTATGGTTGTAAATGAATCAGAATCAGGTTGGATATGGCTTTACCAAATTTGATTTATCGGACTGGTTCTAAAGATGAATATGAAAGGCTAAAGCTGGAAATGTGCAGTAATTAGATTCAGATATTGGATATCCATCCGATGTTCAGGCATTTATGTATTTGAATAAGAAAGATCTGCACCAAAAGCTGATCCTATACGGTTCTGGATGTTGAATCTAACTAATTGGATACTCACATAAATATTGGATCCATTTACATCCCTATGAGCAATTTATCAACCATGTCAGCAACATTGAACGAATAATGCCAATATAAAAAAGGTACATTCATCTGTATCTCCAATCCTGGGTACAACTTGGGTTGTGTCCACGTTAGGTTTTCATCTCTGGTGTTATATAGTGGGCGTTTTTGTTCAGTCATGTCTTTCCCCTTTTTTCTTCCCCTCATTTCAGGATAATCCACAGAACCTGACATTTTTTCATTTTACTTTTTGAGTGGCCACTAGCCAAGACTTTTTTAGGTAGTGCACGGGTCACCTTTCCTTGTCGTGTCATATGTCGGCTGTCCACTAACACAATATTAGCCATGCTATTCTTTCATCTGATGGCAAACTATCTTCATCGGATGCTATGCATTTGGACGTGCATCGACCTACATGCATTCCACTTAAAACCTTGGGAATTTCAGATAGGGCGGCTACCATCGAACGTCGGATCCACGCACACACACATTTGCTTGATTATCAATATCCATCACTGCCGAATCACTCACTAAATTGTTTATGAAATCTGATCCAAGTGTTTGGTAAATTGTCCGAGTGGAATCCAATCCCCATGGAGCTCAATAGGGGAGACCACGATAAGCAAGCACCAAAGAGTTTCCCAGTAGGAGAGACCTCCTCGCCGCTGATTGGACTTGCTCCCCACCAGTACCAACCTGAACGGGCATGTTCCACCACCGACCAGGATCTCTTCCATAGAAAAAAAATGCTAGGCGGCACAAGTTCTCGCAGGACGACGACGAGAAACCTCATCGAAGAAGACTATTCGAAATCGAATATGAAGATGGCAACAAGTTACTTCCTAAAGCGTATCTCGATAAGCGAATGCTAACAGTAGCAGGTTAAGGTTAGGGTTAAAGAAGCACTGATTATGAAGGTCTTGGGGGAAAACTCCCCTACGTCCTTAACAAGATACACCTTACAAATCAATACATAGGGAACCATAATAACACGGAGTAGGAAATGCAACCACTCTAGCAGGAGCAATAAGGAACCCACTCCTACGGATGCAGTGGCAGTGGACCAAAATGCGGCTCAGGGTGAGATGAAATTGGAAAACCCACAGTCACCATCAGAACTCTCACTCTAGCAGGAACGTGGAACCCACTCATTTCACAAGGGTCATTATCTCGAACATGACATAACAACCTGACATGAACACGACAAACTATGTATTCGTGTACACCCAAAGTGACACAAAAAGAATTGGTTATGTTTAGGTTGACTTACTCTTGACATGAACATGCCCGAAAACAATACAAATGATTTGAGAACCTGATGATAAACATGACCCAGAAGTTCGTTTTCGTATCCACTCGAAGTGAGACGAAAAGGAAAATCGTCCATGTTTGGGTTGACCAGATTTCGGATTGTCCCAACAATACGACCCGAAATGTCAAGCTGGCACACCCTTATTCATAGGTCGTTCTTCTTAAATTATCGCTTGTTCATCACTTGTATTGTTAATTTGCTCATCCAAGATTAGCTGAGCTCATAAAGAAACATCTACAAGCTTGATGATCTAAATATTAGAAGGGTCGTGAAACTTAAAAGGCTTAAATTTTTGTATAATTTTCATTAGAAAAACAAATTAATGCCCATTTAAGTTAAAATATAGCAGTTTTAATTGGTCTTTTATTATAAAGTAGAGGGATTGATGAGGGCGTCTAAATCTAATTAGGTAACTAATAGGGTTTCCCACACATCCATGTCACAGAACAAAGAGCAATAGCTCACCTGGCTAGGGGTTCGATTCTCAAGTTAAAGGCCATGAGTTTGATGCCTCCTTATTGTACCAAAAAAAAAAATACATGCATTTTCGTGTAGTTAGTTACATGAGTCTAACCAAACCAAGCCAAGATGAGCCGAAAGCCAATCTTCAACGGCAGCTCGCTTCACAAGATTTCCATGTTGACACGAGCCGATCACAACAATGAACAGCTCATCCATTAGGCAACCCTAGTTCTTCCGACTGTTGTTCTCTCAGATCAAGCAAATTTGAAAGTGAATTCTTTTAGAATTATCTGCCACAAATTTAACCACAAGTTTTTTCTTTGAGGGGGTTGTGGAGAGAAAGTAAGTCGTATTTGTACAATGCAAAGTATCATACATAAATATCTAGATTGATAAAATCTAGGCGCTTGAATCATATTCACCAATTTATTTCTGTACATTGAAGCTTACCATACAAATTGGGCCCACATCTGATTTTACCCAAATTTTATAAAATTTAGGTTGGTTTATTTTTTAATCATTAATTAAAAGCTTGTTGTCATATGATATGGTATTATTATGTGGTATTGTAAAATACTGTACAATATAAGCATGTTGATTAGACATGTCTGGTTCTGGTAGAACGTGACAGGTGGTTCAAACCACGACCTATGGTTTGCGTGAACTATGAATCGCAACGAAATTGGTTCTAGATACAATTTCGTAACTCACGATTTTGGTTTGGCTGCAGCCGAGGTCTAGGTCTGGTTCTGTTTCCGACTTAGAGAATAACAAAAGTTAGAAAATTAAATAAGAAAAATACAAATTGTCAAGGTTGTCACAATTAGTTCGGTCAACCTAAAATTCTGGCTGCTGGCTTGGCTCATTCGGTCAATCAGTCACAAACTGACTGGAGTCAGTCGCTTACTGAATTGATACTTTTGGTTTCTATGATATATTGAACTAATGGTTCTAGTTTTGATTGGGACCGCCAATTTGGAATTGGGATGTTAGAACGGGTTGGTTAATGGTTCCGGTTACAGGTTAGTCAGTTATGAGTTAGCCCCGTGTAAACAAAATTTTTCGGTCTTTTATCGATTTAAAACTTTGTTTGCAAAAATTGTGCGCAAGTGTGTCAGTAAGTTTACACAAACTTGCAAAGAGATTTTTTGAATATTTGGCGATTGTGGATAAGTAGATTCTTATCATCGTATGCTTTCTTGAACCGGTGCTCAAGAGTCAACCTAGACGTTTAGAAAGAGCGATTTAGGATCTAGGATTTTCTCAAAATAATTTTCAACCAAAATGGATTTGTAAGAAGGCATGTTTTTCACTTAGCTAAATTAGTTCTGTAAAAACATAATTGATTATGTTTTCGAGTAAAGGAGTTTATATATTTTTGGTTATTTTCTGAGGATCCAAAAATCTCAAAAAAATTACCTAAGTAAGAAATAGATATGGAGCTTTATTGAGGATTTTTATTTGTATTTTTAGATCTTTGAATGATCATAATTAAATCTTTTTTTTTTAACTGTATGCAATTCTGAAATTTGGAACAGTATTTATGGCTGAGAAACAAAGTCCTAGTAAATGCTCATATCTCTGTAGGTAGGATTTTGATTTTTATGAAATTGGTCAACTGAGAAAGCTATGGATGTTACGAAACCATTTTCAAGATTTTTGGATGTCTACGGACTGAGTTATGACAGTTTTACTAAAGGTCTATCATAGGAATTTTAGCTATGATAAGTTTTGTTTCGGGTTGAGTTTAGTTCTTGATGATTTTTTTACTCGACATTGTCTGTATCCAAAATTTTTGAAACTTTTACTGGATACTAAGCATTATGTATGAAACTTTTGAACAAAATTTCAAAACATTTCACTGAGAGATAAGGGCTTGAAAATTCAATGATTAAACAAGGTTCATGTAGGATACTCCAACAAACAAAATTTTGTTGAAGACTTTTATTCGTTTGGGGAGAAAATCATCTACATATAAATACTCAGGCAATCTCTATTAAGGAGGATAACTTTCTTGAAAAATATATGCAATCATAGCCCAATGCCCACCCTTATACAAACTTATGCATGCTTAATTCACCATAAGATTGATTACATACTCATATCATTGCATATAAACGTGACAGCTATGTCCCTCTTATGGCTTCTTAAATTGAGTTGGAGGCAATCACATCAACCAAAACTGAGAAAAAGAATGATAATATACTTAAGCATAGAAAAGATGAGAAAGTATAAGATATGACTTATATTGAGGTAGAAAAAACCAAATGTCATAAGTGGTAGATTCTCTTACCGATGGCCTTTTGCGTAAATTTCTTCAGCACTCCTTTAGCTTTTACAAGAAGTTGGACATCTCCAAAGATTATAGAGGAATGAATTAGAAGAATGGAAAAGAGAGAAAACCTGACCGGATTCCTCCTTGAACGATTCTCCTTCTTGGCCGATGACTTGGGTTGGCTTCTTCCTCCACATGTCTTCTTCTTCTTCTCTCTCTCTCTCCTCTTTTCTCTCTTGGTCTTTTGTTGATTCTCTCCCTTAATTGCTTCCCTTGAGTGACAACCCAAGGCTGATATATATAGACTTTTTGGCTAGCCCAAGAAGTCTCTAGATCAATCAATATTCGTCACATACTTCTAGTGTATTCCACGGGTTTGGCTGATCTATGGTTGATCTAATTTGCTCCAATCTAGCTCGGTTTGTTGGTCACTTGGGTGGTCTATATGGTTACATGGTCATGGTTCATACTGGCCATGAGCATGGTGCTTCTTTCAACCTGTCCTTGGTTAGGTGCCTTGTAGCCTGTCTTAACTCGGTGTAATCGGCTTTGACTTGGTGCAACCCGCCTTGTGTTGATGTGACTGACCTTGGCTTAATGTAACCTACCTTGGCTTGATTTGGGCTAATCATATGACTTAGCTCGACCCACCTTGGTTCGATCAAATTCGCCTCACCATGCCTTAGTTAGGCCCATCTTACCTTGGTTTGGTTTGAATTGGTTTCATGGATAGCCCATCTTATTTTGACTTGATTCAACTCTTTAGTAGGGAGATAAAAATACCATATGTGGTTTCATTGTTGGTTTTAAACCCCTGAGTTTTAATTCATGAAAATTGGCTTTACTTCATCATAAAGATCAACCCTGCCAAATGCATTTGTGAGTGTTGTATAGTTGCATATATTATACTTGCCCTTTTCACACTCCATTTCTTGAGACATCTTCAAGGCTATTTAAAGCTGATTAGATTTCCCATAAAAGTGATCATCATCGTATATGTCTCTCTGGATGGTTGACATTGATTTTCCTTTATCCCCTGAAAACCTCTGTTGCTTTCTTATCCTAGTAAGGATAGTCTCCTTAGATTTTGTTTCTCTTGATCCGGTCCTTTTTAAGGTAAGATTTTGTTTTATGGTTTCAAATATTTCCCTTCTGAAAATGTATTTAAAAACAACAAAATTTTCTCATATTTATTTTTGTCTCTTTAAAAATGTTTTGAAAACAACAAAATTTTGAAAAGACCTAAGACAATAATTTTTGTACTTGTGATGGAAAATTTTGGAAAATTTATTTACAAAATTTTGGGTATTGAGAGATGTCCCTCTTTGTCATTAGTCAAATTTATTTGATTAATAACAAAGAATAACACCCTAAAAAATTTTCTTCCTAGAATTTACTTAAGAGTATGAGCTCTACCCTTTTCTTGATAGAGTTTTCTTTCTTGGATTATCCTAACTTCAGTAGGGAGAGGACTTCTTAGCCAAAGGGACTCGATATGAATGGTGGTTGACCCATACAATGACCATACATCAACAATGTGATTATAGATGTACATGAGGTGTGTGAGATGCCATTGAATTGAGTGTGTTAGAGACCTCTACCGAATGTTTTGGGAGCTTGGTGATATTCTATGAAGGTTGGCTGCCCTAAGTGGGATAGCCTTCATCTTCATTTGCTTGATGTTTTGGGTTTTGTAAAAATTATTTTAAATGACACTTTCCTTTTGCTCCCATCTGAAAAGACTTTCATCTCTTATATTTTCCTTCACTTCGGTCTTAATTCTTTATTACTTTATAGAGGTTTTTATTGTTAAAAACTTAACACCATTTCAAAACTCTATTTTCCATACTAAAAGTCTTAATCCTCAAACAAAATGATATCAAATTGGTAGGTTCTATTCTTATTTTAGGACTATAATGATAAACTTTTCTCCCTTTTGGATAAGCTATAGGGATTACGGGGAAATTTTCAGGTCCCTTATGAAGCGTCCCATGGTATAAAGAGGAGACGATTTTTAAGGAAATACTCTTTGAGCTTTGGATTTTCTTTGTCTTTTTATAGGAAGACCTTTATATTGGAGGTTTATTCTTTTCTTTTCTTTTTTTCTTTCTTTTGGCTTTTGAGGTATTTTACTTTTACCAATTTCTTGAGAGAGAATGAGATGAGAAAACAACTTATCCCTCTAGATGTTCGGTCTAATCAATTATACCTTATTTTATAATAATACATACTATTTGAAAATATTTTGTTGTTTTAAACTAGGTCCGATCTTGTAAAATAAGGACTTTAGAAATGTTATTTAATGATTTTGAAAGCACTCTACTTTTTATAGAGCACTAATTCCTAGTTAAGAGTCATATATTCGACTTGGTCCTTTCTTCAAGAAACTAAAGAAGATTCATTGCAAAATCATTTCAAAAGAATTGGTGGTAGATGCTAGACATAATATCTTTTCAGATATTGGGCATTTATAGAGTCTACCAAGCTTTTTCCCTCGGCATCAATTAGCTAATATAGATTATTGGTTGTTGCCCCTCTTATAACATAGGGATCTTCTCACTTGGGCCACCACTTTTCAAGAGGATGTGGCCTCGTTATTGTATGGTTTTCAACACAAGATCTCCAACCTTAAAATGGTGAGCTTTCATGTGTTTCTTGTAATATCGGGTTATCTTTTGTCGCTATGCGTGTGCATGATCCATGGCAAGGAGTTTTTTTTTATTAAGTAGGTCAAGATCGGGAAGTATAGCTTGTTGTAAGATCTCTACGGGTAAATCAAGTGCAATGGATGTATGAAATAAATGCAACTTGGTATGAATAAGAAGTACATTTGTACCATAGACCAATTTAAAATGTGTGGTATTTGTTAGAGTACGGATGGAAGTCCTATAAGCCCATAGTGCCTCATCTAACTTCTCATGCCATGTCCTACCATCTTCTAATGTTTTCTCAATGATGATTATGAGTCTTGTTTGTAGCTTTGGCTTGACAGCTGCCTTGATGGTAGTAGGGTGACGAAAAGTGTTGTGTGATGCCATAGGTCTTATACAACCTTTCCATATTCTTATTTTTGAACAGGTTGCCATTATCCAACACCAGGTCCCTTAGGACTCTAAACCTAGCCAAGATATTTTTGTTAATGAATGCCACTACATGCTACTCTTGGACATTTGTCAATGATGTAACTTCAACCAATTTAGAAAAATATTCAGTGGCTCTTAGGATGAACCTGTGTCCATTGGATGCTATTGGGGAAATTGGTCTAATGATGTCAAATGCCCACACGGTGAAGGGTCATGGACTAGTGATGAAATGTAATGAGGATGATGGAATATGAATGCCCATTTACTTGACACTGATGACATTTCTTGACATGCTCATGATAATCTTGTTTTAGGGTAGACCAAATCTAACCCACTCTAAGTATTTTTGTAGCCATCATATTTCAATTGATACGACCTTCACATTCTCCATCATAAAACTCATGCAAAATATTTTTAGCCTTATTGTGATCAACACATCTCAATAAGATACCCGATAAACTCTTTTCATATAGAACCCCTCCCAAGATGACATATCGTGTTGAATTTCTTTTAATAAAAGCTTTGTTCTTAAAAGAGGCAAATTTAGGAAATCCTCGATTTTCCAAAAAAATTTAGTGTCTTGAAATCAAGGGTTTTCTTCTTGATTTTGGTCATTTTGGCAAATCTCAAAATCTTGAGTTGATGGAATGGGTAGACGTAAGATTTTAATGGATCGAGTATTGAGGGTGGGGTCAATCCTTAGGGAGGACCCCAAAGAAGAGAGAGAATCTGCCATAGTGTTGTCCTCTCTACCTATGTGTGTGAGTGTACATGAGCTGAACGAGTCAACCAACTTGGTGGCCAACTCGTAGTAGAGAATCAACTTTTCATTTTTTGACTTGCCAAATTTTTGAAACTTGGTTTATAACAAGCATGGTATCTCTAAAGATTTCAACACATGATACCCCTAGTTTTTGCAAAGTTTTTAGGCCTTGTATGAATGCCTAATATTCAACCACATTATTGGAGCAAGGAAAATCTAGGTGAAATAATAATGGGATTTTTGCCTCTTCAGGAGATATGATGATGATGCCGACTCCTGCCCCTTGCCTATTTCTTGTACCATCAAAATACATTTTCCATATTTGATTCTCGTTACAACAATTAGACAACACATGATAGTCCCAACTATTTGTTAATATACCTTCATCAGGTATTTTATCAAGTATGAGATATACATCTTCAAGGAGTACATTAGCCACATGGTCGGTTAGGGCTTGCCTTAATGGAATTTTCATGATGAAACTTTAAATTATATTCTATCAAAAGAATTTGTCATTTGCCTAACCTACCCATTCGGATAGGTTTTTCGAAAAGATGCTTAATGGGGTCGAGTTTAGACACTATCCAAATCTTATGAATTAAGAAATATTGTCTAAACTTTTGACATGCTCATACCAGGGCTAAGCAAGTCTTCTCCGTAGCATAATAATTCCTTTCATATACTAAGAGAGTTTTTGAAATATAATAGATGACATACTCCTTTAAGCTTATTATCTTAATATTGTGCAAGTAAAGCTCCCAAAGCCTTTTCATGAATGGAGAGGTATAAAGCAAATGTTTTCCTATCTTTGGAGGTTTTAAAATTAGAGGATTCACTAAATATGTTTTCAATCATTTAGAAGCTTTTTGACACTTGGAATCCTAAAGAAATTTAACATCTTTTCTCAAGAATTTGTTAAAAGGTTTGCATTTTGTTGTCAAATTGGAAATAAAGCATCTAATAGCTTGGAGATGACCTTGGAGGCTTCAAATTTGGGTGATTGGAGTGTGGAGGCATGTCTATGATGGCTCGATACTTTGAGGGGTCAGCCTCTATGCCCCTTTGGCTGATCATAAATTCTAAACGTTTTCCTCATTCCACTCCAAACACACACTTTTGAGGGTTTAGTTTAACTTTATAAAGCCTAAGTCTTTCAAAAACATTTTACAAAGATTCTATATAAGTGCAATAGCTTTTCTATTTTACCAAAAGATCATTCACATACACTTCTAAAAGTTCATAAATTTGGTCATGAAAAATAGTCATCATGGGCTCTTTAGTAAGTGGCACCGGTATTTTTCAAACCAAAAGGCATAACAGTACAACAATATGTGCCCCAAGATATAGTAAAAGTAGTTTTGTGTTGATCTTTTGAAGCCAACTTGATTTGGTTGTAACCCGAATAGCCATCTATAAAAGAAAATATTTCATGATCAGTTGTGCTATCCACTATCAAATCGATATTAGGTAGCAGAAAATTGTCTTTTGGAATGGCTTTGTTCAAATTTTTAAAATCAATGCAAATCCTAATTTTCTCATTGGATTTTTAAACAACAACTATGTTTGAAAGCTGTAGGACACGAAAATTCTCACTTCTGGTTCTTAGGCCTAAAGTGAACCTTTTCGAGTTCTACTTCGCTTTATATGGGCGTGCCAGCTAGTTTGCTTTAAAACTAGCAAAATTTTCGAAATATCTAACTTTTTTGGGCGATTCTGGGCAAGCGGGATCTTTTCGCTCAAAACCTTCTTAAACTGGTGCTCAAGGGTTGGTTTAAGCGCTTATGGACTTTGATAAAACGGTTTTGACTCTTGAAAACGTAAGTGTTTGAAAATATGGATTTGATTCGTGTTTGTGTTTGCAAGTTTTATATACGTGGGTTTGCACATATCTATATCTTTTAATTTTACGCTATTTAGGCTAGCTAGGTGTGTGCACAAGTGACCTAAGTTGGGCGATTTTTGCACGGGTGTATGGGGTTTGTTTTGATGCAAGTATGCGCCCTAACTCGTGGTATGGAGGATATGCAATGCAAACTCACGCAACTCAAAGGGAAAACCCGAAATTGAAAGACAATGCTTAAGGGAAATTGCGTAAGGGAAATTGCAAAAGGGAAATATAGCTATATCTTAAGAGCGGAAAGACTCAATTGTGTAAGTGTATGCTGTGTATAAATTGAAATGTAACTCACACGGCTGAACCTTAAAACCCGAAATTTAAAGATATAATGGAAGGGAAATACAACTATATATATATGGGCCCGAAGGTCGCCAATGTGTGCGTGGGTGTTGTGTGTATATGTAAAGACAACTCACACGACTTGGAATGTAAAACCCAAATTGAATTGCAATATGGCTCTTATTAGAGTCTTGGGAGTAAGAGCGAAAGCTCAATGTGTGTGAGTGTGGAATTGAAAGACAACGTACACAACTTGAAAATAACACCCCAAATTGAATTGCAATATGGCTGTTATTAGAGTCTTGGGAGTAAGAGCGAAAGCTCAATGTGTGTGAGTGTGGAATGGAAAGACAACGCACACAACTTGAATGTAAACCCACGCAGTTGAATTTATATAAATAGAGCTATATCTTAGGGGCTGCCAAGGCCCGTTTGTGTGCAAAAGTGTGCAACTAAAAGCGGAAAGGCTCAAGTGCACGTGTGTGCTTGTGTGTCATGCATCAATATTACATCTTGGGGGGAGACTACGCTCCATTATTACAACCCCATATCAAAATTTAATTGAATATAAAGCAAGTTAATGTAATAGACCAAGTTTAGACACTTACAAATAGCTGGTCCGTCTTCAACTTGCTCGTACTTGGGCTTGCGGTTCACTTTGGGCAGCCAAGAAGGGTTCCCTAAGTGGCTTTGAGAGAGGTTTTATGGGTCACGGTTAGGGTCTTAGGGGAACTTAGGTTCGGCCAAGAGAGGACTGTCTAGGGTCTGTCCTAGGTGGTTGGAGGGGCTGGCTAGGGTTGGCTAAGGCTGGTAGGGTGCAGGTCAGGCCGCAGCAATCGGCGTGCACAGGCGGGCTGCAGTGGCGTGGGATGGCGTCAGGGGCGTTGCAAGGGAGCGCTGGGTGTTGCAGGGGGTTCGGGTGACACGCAGGGCGCACGACAGCGTCAGAGGGGCGCAGCAACGTCGGGGGGGCGCGCGGTAGGCGCGGTTTGCTCACGGTCGACCGGAGTGAGGTCTTTAGGGTTTGTTAGGGATGGTTTGAGGCGGTTGGGGTTAGGTTAGGTCCAGTTAGGGTTAGGTTAGGGTTAGGTTGGTTTGAGTCTAGGCTAGTTTAGGACTAGGTTTACCTCTTGGAGCCGGTCCTTCTTGGCTTGAGCCCACTTCACCCAATGAGCCTACATGGCTAGGTCTATCACTCCCTCTCTCTCCTCCCAAGCATTTGCATGAACCCTTTGAAATGGACCCCCTTACCTATTTATAGACATTTGAGGTGGGTCTTGGATTTGGGTTTGAGATTTGGATCCAAACCCAAATCCAAACACTATTTGGATCTGGATTGTGGATCTCGGATATTTTGAGGTCCATATCCAATCCAAATCAAACATTTTTATGGATATGGATCTGGATATTTTGGCCAAATCCAATCCAATCCAAACACTATTTGGATCCAATCCAAATCCAAACACTATTTGGATCAACCCAAACACTATTTGGATTGACCCAAATCCAAACACTATTCACTATATGGATTTGGATCTGGATATTTATGGTCCAGATCCAAATCAAAATTTCTCTGGATAGTCCTTCTTGGCTTCTCAAGGCGAACGATCTATGTGAGCACTAGCATCATCAGCCCTCCGTCTGGTGCTGAGTTTTCCCCAACTTTGTTGTCTGGACTCCATCTTGCCATTCTAGACTCCGTTTTTTATCTTGGAGGTGGCTTTTGAAGTTTCGGGCTTGAATTCCTCTTCTTGCCTGGGCTCTCATTTCGCCTTTTGTACCTGTTTTTGCATTTTAAAATAGATTGTCGTTTTGGCTCAAACGAGTTTTTTTGTGTTTTTGAGAGTTTTTGAAATACAGAAAATTTGGGGTGTTTACAAAAGCCAATCAGAATTAGCAATAGAATTTTAAAACTAGCTTTTAAAATATCTTTTAAAACGCCTTTTACTTGAGGTGGACATCGGGATTGATTTTTCTAAGTTTTTGCTTAACAGGTTTGACACCGGGTTCTCAAGGTAAATGATGTTCCACTACCGTAGGATCTAATATGAGCATATCCTCATAGATTCATGCAAACACATCAATGTATGATTTGAGAAACTCTATAAAGGACATCCTTTCGGGTTCATATAAACAAGTTTTTATCTTGACACACTTGGGATTAGACTCAGTTCCTAAGTTGAACTCTAAAAAGTCCCCTCTCATGAAACTTGAAGGTTTTTCTAAGTCAAGAATTCTATCAAATTCGAGAAGCTCGAAAGTTTGATCATCCTCATTGATGAGGGGATCTATTTCCTTACTTTGTTTACTCTCAAGTGTTTTAACCTTTTGGGAAGAGTTATTGACAAGAGATGAGGATGAACATGATTTTGGGTGGATGATGTACAAAGGTTTTGACAAAATTAAATTGTTAGATGGTACATGATTTTGAAAACCCGATTTTTAATATTTTTGATTTTTTAAATTTTTTTTATTTTTTCAAATTTTTTGGTATTTTCAAGATCAATTTTCTAATAGAAAATATGAAATACTTTCTTTTAGAATTTTCAAGATTTTCTATTGTTTTTTGTTTTTGAAGATTTTCCAAATGTTTTTTATTTTTTCAAATATATAATTTTTTTGGATTTTTGGGAGAACAAAGGGGTCTTCCATCAAGTCTACAAAGAAAGCATTATGAGTTAGGTTCTAAAGAGGAGATCTAGACCATAGGTTTTAGTTTTAGTGGGCTCTTAGTAACCCTTAACCTAAGTGGTTTCAGGTAAAAGTTTGGATGTTTTAATGGGTCAAAGCCTAACCCATACCGACCTTGGTTTGGAGATGGAATGAGAGGTTTCAATCACCTTTGACCCTCACTTCCTAGACCTTGATAAGGTATATAGCCCATGTTTAGCGTCATGTTCTAAGGTTTATCAAGTTTGAAAAACTTGGGATAAAGAGGATGATTTTGAAACCTAGTATCGTCTATAGTGTGGGATGTGTGCTATACACATTTTGAAACCTTTGTTGCAAGCTTGGGTTTGACATGGTTTACTTGTAATGTATGGGGAGTTTTTAACTCTCTTGAGGTTTGGGTTATCTTCTCCGGATACCACTATGACTTTGTCTTCCCACAAGATTTTGACACATCTATAGAATGTTGAGGGGACGACTTTGAGTGAATGTTTCTAAGACCTTCCCAACAACAAATTGTAATGAGGATTGATATCTAGGACATGAAACAACCCTACATGTTGAATGGGACCAATTTCCATGAAAAGTTCAAATGATCCGAGTGGATGGAAGGAATTGCCATCATACATTGTGATGACAATTGCACTTGTTCAAGCCTTTCCAAGGAAACTCTAATTTAAAATGCTACGTGAAAAGGAAGGATGTCTAAACCTCCTCCTCCATCAACTAAATACTTTCGAAGAAGGTAGTGATTCAATACCACCTCTATGTAAGGCATAGTTGTGGGTTGTTATGGATCTACTCAACTCATCCTTAGAAAATATGATTGGAGTTTGGGTGAGAATTAGTGAGACCAAGAAGGACAATGACTCGAGAGTTATGGATGTGTTACCCTTAATTTTCTCTAGAATTCCTCCAATATGTGTCTATGTTTAGGCGAAATTTTGATCAACTCTAAAATAGACATGTTGATTGGGAGTTTAGTCAAATGCTTTTCTAGATCATATTAAGGCAACACAACATCTTTACCCTTCTCCATGTTATGGATGAATGAGGAATGATGCACACTTTTCGGGATCGGGTAAAACAACTACTTTCTTGCTTGATTTATTCCCTAAGTACGGGGGTTGATAGATCCTTTCGAACCTAGTGACATTCTCAACACTTTCCATATAGCTTGATCCTATTTGGGATCTATTTTGGTATTTCAGCACACCGTGAATCACTATCAAGGGTCTACCTGGGGGCGGGAATCTAAGCACTCCCCAGATCACTACTTGCTTTTTTTTTTTTAAGATTACGGAAGAAACATATGGTGTATGGCAAGTAGTATAAACCATATGCAATACATGATCACAACAAGTATTGATAGAGCTTTCATGAGAATTCTTTTTTTGAGAGACATACCTCTTTCGAGTTTTCACTCATGCTTGTATGCTTTTAGAAAGGTTCTTTTAAGATAGCTTGAAAAGGCTCCAACTCCTCATAAATGTAGAGCTTGCCTTGCTCAATCAAGTCCTCAATTTTATTTTTCAAAGAAAAACAATTATTTGTATCATAGCCTTTTAGCCAATGATACTTGCAAAACTCGTTAAGAAATCATCCCTTAGAGGTTTCCTCATCAGAAACCGATGGGAGGCTTACCAAGCCTTGGGAAAGAAGAATATCTAGTACTTTCGTGAGTGGTTGTCCTAGATACGTATATGCTATTTTTGTATTTTCATATCTTTTTTCATTTTTTTGTGTTTTTTGGATGGATGGTTTGGATTTAGGTATGGAAGGTTAGTAGGGTTGGATGAGGAAGGCTCCACTCTGACATTTGCCACTTTTTGATACTTCACTCCTTCCTACAACGTGTGTGACCCATACACTGCTGGTTTTGGTTTTGAAGAAAAGTCTTTACCCTTCCACAAATCCTCATACTCTTTCAAGTTTGCTTTAAAAAGCGATGCCTTTTTGATATGTTTTTCAAAAGTGTTGGTTTCATGATGTTGAAAATTTCAGACCTATGACTAAGTTTTGAAGAAAAAGTTTAGAGCAAGGTTTTGGAATCAATTTGTTTCAAAAGAAGATGACTGGATAAAAAAATAACTCTTTCAAGATCTAAGTCTTATCAGGTCCGCCATTTTATTTCTGTAAAAAAATTTTTTTGGACTTGTATAGACTTAAAACTTTGTTTGCAAAAATTATGCACGAGTGTACCAGCAAGTTTACTTAAACTTACAAAGAGATTTTCTAAGTATTCGGAGATTGTGGACAAGTAGCTTTTTATCATCGTAGGCCTTCCTTGAACCGATGCTCAAGGCTCAGCCTAGACACTTAGAAAGAGCGATTTAGGATCCAAGATTTTCTCAAAATAATTTTCAACCAAAACGGATTTGTAAGAAGGTATGTTTTTCACTTGGCCAAACTAGTTCTGTAAAAACAAAATTAGTTTTGTTTTTTAGCAAAGGAGTTTATGTTTTTTTTGTTCTCTTTTGAGGATCCAAAAATCCCGCAAATTTTTTTTAAGTAAGAACTAGATATGAAGCTTTATTCAAGATTTTTATTTGTATTTTTGAATCTCTGAATGATCTAAATTAAATCTGAAAATGTTTCTAACCGAATGCAATTCTGAAATTCGGAACAACCTCTATGATTGAGAAATAAAGTCCCAATAAAATGCTCGTATCTTTGTACGTAAGATTATGATTTTTATGAAATTAGTCAATTGAGAAATATACATATGTTATATTTTCAACGAAACCATTTTTAAGATTTTTGGATATAAGCGGACTGAGTTATGATAGTTTTACTAAAAATCTGTCGCAAGAATTTTAGCACAAATAGGTTTTATTTCGGGTTGAGTTTGGTACTTGATATTTTTTATACTTGACTTTGGCCATGTCCAAAATTTTCAAAACTTTTATTGGATATTAAATACCGTGTATGAAACTTTTGGACAAAATTTTAGAACATTTCATTTAGAGATAAGGGCTAGAAAATTCGATGATCAAACAAGGTTCATGTAAGATGCTGAAATCTGCAGAGTTTTCATTATAGAAGCTAATGATGCATCTGATTTGATCCTGAATGATTTAATGATCATTAAAGAATTTTATTGGAGACTTGTATTCATTTGTGGAGGAACTCATCTATATATAAGTCTCCGGGTAATCTCTATCAAGGAGGATAGGTCTCTTGAAAAATATATGTGATCATAACCCAATGTCTGATGTTACACAAACTTATGCATGCTTAATTCACCATAAGATTGATTACATACTCATATCATTGCATGTAAAAGTGACAGTTATGTCCCTCTTATAGCTTCTTAAATTGAGTTGGAGGCAATCACATCAACCAAAAAAGGAGAAAAGGGGTGATAATATACTTAAGCATGGAAAATATGAAGAAGTATAAGATATGACTTATATTGAGGTAGAAGAAACCAAATGTCATACAAGTGGTAGATCCTCTTACTGATGACCTTTTGCACAGATTTTTGTAGCACTCCTTTAGCTTTTACAAGAAGTTGGACATGGAGACTCCAAATATTACAAAAGAATGAATTAGAAGAATAGATAAGAGAGAAAACCTTACCGAATTTCTCCTTGGACGACTCTCCTTCTTGGTCGGCGACTTGGGTTGGCTTCCTCCTCCATATGTCTTCTTCTTCTTCTCTCTCTCTCTCTCTCTTTCTCTTTCCTCTTTTTTCTCTTGGTTTCTTGTTGATTCTCTCCCTTGAATTCCAACCCAAGGTTGATATTTATAGACTTCTTGGTTGACCCAAGAAGTCTCTAGATCAAAGAATATTCTTTGCATACTTCTAGTGTATTCCACAGGTTTGGTTGGTCCATGGTTGATCCAATTTGCTCCAATTCAGCTCGGTTTACTAGTCACATGGCCATGGTTCATGTTGCTCATGTGCATAGTCCCTCTTTCAGCCCATCCTTGGTTATGTGCATTGCAACCCGTCTTGACTTGGTGCAACCCGCCTTGTGTTTATGCGATTGACCTTGGCTTGATTTGGGCTGATCATATGACTTAACTCGACCCACCTTGGTGGGATCAAACTCGCCTCACCTTGCCTTAGTTAGGCTTATCTCACCTTGGTTTGGCTTGAATTGGTTGCATAGATAGCCCATCTTACTTTAACTTGGTTCAACTCTTGAGTAGGGAGATAAAAATATTGTATATAGTTTCATTGTTAGTTTTAATTCATGAAAATTGCCTTTGCTTCATCATAAAGATCAACCAAATGCATTTGTGAGTGTTGTATAATTGCATATATTAGGCGTGCCCTTTTCATACTCCATTTCTTGAGACATATTCAAGGCTATTTGAAGCTGATTAGATTTCTCATAAAATTTATCATCATTGTATATGTCTCTCAGGATGGTTGACATTGATTTTCCTTTATCCCCATAAAAACCTCTTTTGCTTTCTCATCCTACTAAGAATAGTCCCCTCAAATCTTGCTCCTCTTGATCCGATTCCTTTTAAGGTAAGATTTTGTTTTATAGTTTCAAATATTTCTCTTTTGAAAATATATTTGAAAACCACGAGATTTTCACATATTTCTTTTTACCTGTTTAAAATATTTTGAAAACAACAAAATTTTAAAAAGAGCTACGACAATCATTTTTCTACTTGTGAGGAAAAATTTTGGAAAATTTATTTACAAATTTTTGGATGTTCACAGTTACACATTGAACCACTGGGCTCGTTCGTAATCAGTCATGTCTACCAATATGTTATATCCATCATTTGTGGATACTCCTTACAAAATCTTGTATTTGAGAAGAAGGCCTTGGTGACTATGATGAGTGGTGCGTAGATGCGAATCGTGTCACGGCATTGAGCGTTAGTTGTCTTGTCTCTTACAAAGTTAAAGCACTAGCCCTACATTCGGTCAACGTGCCAACGTGTCATGACGTGTATGATCTTTGTTCTTCAATTCTTTATTAAGAATTATATACATATTCTTATACACAATAAAGTATTGGCGCATATCCTTTATATTACAAAAATAATATAAAAGCGTGTCAACGTGCGTGTCATTACTTGTTTATGTGAGAGTCTAGACCTCACCTCGCCGAATCTCTCCCGAAAACTTTTTGCAACTTTGTTAAAATCAGATTCGTTCATACCCAGCCCGGTGCGGACCACATCAGCTGCATCATAGCGACTAGCTGGAAAGGCAAATTTGAGTTACCGCAAAGCATCAAAAGGTAGTTCTAACCGTACGTCAAGTAGGGGTAACAATCTCATACACAACGTTGAAAGCCCGACCCAACAATATGCCTCGAAAAGTCCATATCGGTGTGAATGCAAATGACACGAAAAGGGGTTGTTTGGTCTGACCTGCTTCTGACACGAATACTGGATGAGACAACAAGAATACAACCTTAATCAAGAAATTTATGGTTATGATACGACACGATAACTAGCCAAAAAGCAAATTTACGTTTCTACCCGAAGTGACAAAAAGAAAGTTGACCTGTTTCTGATATGAACACTGGATGACAACAAGAACATAACTAAAAGACATGAAATTGACGGCAATTTCCAACACAAACATTACATGAAATAAGTCCCTTGTATCCCCTATCAGTGACACGAGAAAAGATCTTGTCCTATTTGGGTTGAGCTGTTTTCATTGGCAAACACGGAAGTAAACCCGACGAATGTAACCCATTTCAAATCATGAAAATGTAGAGCCATTAGCTGCTGTCGGCTGGGAACGGATCCGGTGAGTCCCCATTTTGAGACAAAAGTGGTGTTCAAGGTTGCAAGTCTACCCGCACGCACCTGCTAGGGTCGGGGTTTTGGTACCAGTTAACTAGATCCATTTAATTATCTAAGTTGAACTATACCATGCCAGTAGGTATACAGGATTTTCCAGATACCTAAAAACAATATGTGTTTTATACAGGTTCAGGTGTTCAATTTATAGGATTTGCTTATGGTTATATCTTTTAGGGTTACCAATGGGAGGATGAAGCCTAATACACAACACACCAATGCATGCACACCCTAGGAATCGAACCCACCAACTGTGACGCGGTAGTTACAGGGCCCTGCGAGATGAGCTAACACTTTGCTTGCGGATATTGATTATAAAAGAACTGACAAAACCCAAACCCGATCTGGATCAAGACTGGATTTGAATGGTGGACGGCCTTAGTGACACCCTTTTTGTCATTTCATCATGATTAGGGTTTTGAGAGGGCAACATACACATTGTTTTTAACGCCTTCGTCGGAGTCGGAAAGAATTGGGAGGGTCGGGGTTGACGAGTTTGTTTTTCGGGTCGTGTTGGTATTTTATGGTTTCGATGTCGAAGTCAGTTCAGCTCAAACGCCAACAAACTTTTTTCCATGTTTCTTTGGGTGGATAAGAGTATGGTCCCGTGTTCTTGCTTTTATTGTGGAATTGCTGGTAACTTTGTTTCTGGGGCTGGTTCATAGTCATCTTCTGTTTGGATCAACAACACGTTAACTAGAATCGACTCCCATTTTTTCTTGTGTCAGGCTTCGCTGAACAGGAAGATGATTTTATGGTTCTTGTTCATGTTGTGTCTCGGTCTCACCTTACGTCTGAAATTGCCAGAAACTTCGTGTCTGACCACATTCGTCTTGTGTCATTTCGTGTTTGTGTCCATAGCAGATTGAACTGAATGACCCCATTTTTCGTGTCACTTTGCTGAAGACGGAAGCTAACTTTTCGTGTCAAGTTGGTTTTGCCTTCGTGTCTGAATTACAACCCTAATGCTGTTGAATATATGAGTAGGGCTTTGGAAAAGGTCACGCCACAAGGTCTGGCTAATCTCTGCCCACCGTCCATCGCCAAAAGGGACTGATTCAAAGCACTTCCCTTTCTGCAATTTTCATATCATTTGAACTTTCAGTTGGACCATCGAGAAGCCATAAGGGAGACGCGTTTCTCCTCCGTCGACTTTGACCCGGAAGGCAGTTTTGGAAAACCGCTCCACCAATCAATGGGACGATAACCAATACCGCTCACCTATATATACGAAATATCTTTTCATACGGCAGTTGGTCATCAATTGGGTCTCCCATCAGCAGCAAATCTGGTGTTTGTCTTCGTCTGTAGAAAGAGACGAGACTTTCCGGTTTTCCGGCGAGAGTGGTGGCAGATATTCCGGTGCATAATTTGAGATGGGAGAAGGGAAGAAAAGCAAGATTTTGATGGCGGTGAACGAGAGCGAGGAGAGTATGAATTCGCTGTCTTGGTGCCTCGAGAATTTCATACCTTGCAGGAAGAACAAGGTTTCCGAGATCATGCTCGTTCTCTTGTACGTGATGCCCGCCACCCCTCCACCTGACCACACAGGTAAAGCTTTTCCTGTGATTCTGTTTCCTTTTGCAAAGGATTTTCCTGAGAAAAAGAGTTCCGCAGACAGCCTGGAGCGGATAGCATCGAAGGCGTTGAGGCTTATTGTAGCCGTCAACTGCCATGAAAAGCCCGTATGAGGTTTTCCCTTGTTTGGTTAGTGGAAAAAATTCCGTGAGATTCCTTTCCTTAAGAAACACGCTATCCTTGCCAAAACCATGATCAAGCGTTCTCTCGCATTAAGTGAGGTCGGTTATATGGATTCCTGATCGCCGTTGAGCTCGATGCTATCACGTATTAAAGTTTTAACTCCTTTTCCGGCAAAGATCATGTTTTATTCTTTTCTTCGTAACACATACATCCACCTCCTAACAAAAGAAAAACTCGACGCATGAGTGGCGTGCTGATTAAGTTATTGTTGAATTCTTTGATTCATTTACATCATGGAAAATGTCTTTTCCCTTGTTTGGATTCTTCGGTAAATAAGTTCCCATATGAAAAGAAGTTCCATCTAAAAGACACCAGTCTTGACTTTCTAAGTAGTGGAAAGGAGAGAATCCAACCTGCTAAAGAACAAACATTCTACTCAATAAGTTCACGACATGTGGGAAAGCGTTTCCTAAGCTTGTGAATTCGAGAAAATTAGTCTGCACACGATCTGTCGGAGAATTATGAAAAGTTATTAGTTCATGGCCTGTTCGGTTTCTTCCAGAGTTGCCGATTTTCTAAAGCCCTGAAATTTATTTTCCGAATCATTTCGAACACATGCCTATATTTGCAGTACCGTATCTACTAAGTTGAAATTGGAGACAATGAGATAATCTGGGTTAATGATTCTGAGAATCTGATTCCTTGGAGGCTGCACGTGAGGTGTGAATCTATTTCCACACGTTTGGTTCAGTGAGCAAACAACCTAAGTTTGAATTGGATTCTCAGAAGCTCGAAAGTGCCCACGGGCAAAGCAAACATGCCCCAAGTGAGGAAGAAAATTCATACACTGCTTGTAATTGCATAAACGTTGATTCGATACTAATACCTTGGAATCTATTTCTTATCTCATCAAGTTTAACTTCTTTTTCTTTCAGGTTTATTTTGGACTAAGATTGGTGCCATGTTAGAAGAGTATGGAAAGGAAACTGCTGTCTCTGTCATAGAGAAGGCCATGGGGATGTGCAAGAGTGCTTGTGAAGGCCTTGACAATGTAACTTTTATCTCTCTCTCTCTGTCTATATATATATATATATATATATATATATATATATATATATATATATATATATATAAGTGCATTAACTGCACTAGTATTTTTTACTTTTTTTAATTTAAAACTCAATCAATGATGTGCTTGACCCCACGTATGAGATATTTAAGAATGTTTGGACACAAAGCGTTTGCCAAGTTCTCCCTCTCCACCCACTCTCTCTCTCTCTCCTTTCCCACGTATATGTGTGTGCCTTTTGCAATCTAAGTTCTCACTGACAGCTGAGGTTTGCTGGTATTCTTCAAAAATTTTATGCGCCTGACCCTGCTAGGTCAATTTACTGGGGTCCGAGACAGCCAAGCAATACAGGCCGATTATATATGCACGATCATGGCGTCTTTCTGCAACCTCGCGAGCCAATTGTTAATGATGGGCCCATGATGCTTACTTAACTCATCGCTTGTGCACGCTTGGTGAGGTCTTATATCTCTTTAGCATCTTGACCAAACTCCCTTCACTAATCAGCCAGCAGCTATTCACGAAATGGACCTTCATATTTAGAACATTACATTTAACCACTTATTTTCAAGCTGTATTCCAAAATGACCACAACTTGCTGGCAAGAATTCACAAAGCAACCGAAATTGTTGCCGACTAGCTACGTTTGGTCCCTGGCTTTTGTGGAATCTTTATTGGCCCTTTTGATCCTAATGCACTGGATCCGATCAAAACTACAAAATCAACTTAATTTAAATGATTACACTATTAAGGTGGGCAAACCGACACGATAGTATCCATTTCGAGATCGTCCAGTGCCAGAGTCACTGAATGGGAGCTCATACGGGTTCATTAAAGTTAAGGAGTTCCAGCTCTAGTAAGTTACTTGAAATATACCTATAAGTCGGTGGCTAAATGTTATATTCAATACGTTAGTTTAGTATGCATTTCCATAGTTTTTTCCTTTTTCTCATATTTGCACTGTGGCGGCTTAATATTGAGAAATTCCTGTTTGTGGAAATGTGTAGGTCAAGGTGGAGAGCATCGTGGAACGTGGCGATGCTCGCGACGTGATCTGTGAAACGGTTGACAAGATTGGAGCTGACATTTTGATCATGGGAGGCCATGGATTTGTTTCCAATAAAAGGTATATGTATATACACACACTCTGCATATCCATTGAAACGTAATGAAGTGTTACATGTGCATCATTTTTAATCTTTTAAATACTTATTTAAATGTATAAATAGCATTGGCCTTCGGGACGTTTGATAAAATCACAAAGAACATTCCTACATAATAATACTTTTCAATAAATGTGAAGGAAATTGTGGATATATATATAACTTGATATGCTAAAACGGTTAGGTGATAATATTTACAAACAAATTTCACCCAGGTGATGGGTGTAAATTTGAATTAAAAAACTAAAGGTTTACATGTGAACCAAGTATTGCTTTAAATTTCAGTCAGTCATCCATAAGATTTGTCTAGGTACACAAGCACTTAAAGCGAGCTTCTCTCTCTCTCCTCTCTATTTTATATATATATATATATATATATATATATATATATATTATATATATATATATATATATATATATATATATATATATATAGTGTACACATGTTTTCTCCTCTCTCTCTTCATATGTTAGCCAAATCAGAAAAGTATATAAACCACAATTTCTATCGATGTATTCAAAAGAATAAAGTCAAAGAGGCTTTTAAACATATGAACGGTGGTAAATCGGTAGGACCAGATAATATTCCTATAGAAGTTTGGAAAATACTAGGAGAAATAGGAATCACTTGGCTCATAAGACTATTTAATGAAATATGGAAAAACCAAAAGTTGCTTGGAAAGCAAGTACACTTATACCCATATATAAGGGATACATTCAAAATTGTGCGAATTATCGAAGTATCAAGTTAATGAGCCATACTATGAAATTGTGGGAAAGAATTATCAAACGTAGGTTAAGACAAGTATCAAGTACAACACAGAACCAATTTGGATTCATGCCAAGCAGATCTACTATTGAAGCGATTGACCTTTTGAGACATCTTACGGAACATTTTAGAGCAAAAAAGAAAGACCTTCACATGATATTTATTGATATGGAAAAAACTTATTATAGAGTATCGAGGAAGGTTCTTTCGAGAACTTTGAAAAAAACAGTATCCGATTGACATACATTAACCTTATGATGGTGCAAAAAAATGTGTGAGGACTCATGAAGGAATTACATACTTCTTTGAAGTTAATATTGGGTTACATCAAGGATCACCTTTAAGTCCATATTTATTTATAATGGTGATTGATGAGTTAACAAAACATATTCAAGATGAAGTAACTTGGTGTATGTTATTTGCAGATGATATTGTATCAGTGGAGGAGTTTAAGGAAAAAGTTAATAGAAAATTGGAACTATGGAGAGAAACATTAGAAAGCAAAGCCTCTGACTTAGTAGAACAAAGACAAAATATATGGAATGTAAGTTTGATCATTTGGTTACTTCAAGGACATAGAAATTAAAATTGGCACACATTGTTTCCCCAAAAGGAAAGTTTTAAATACCTAGGGTCAATTTTTCAGAGTGATGAAGAATTGATGGAGATGTTACGTATAGTATTAATGCTAGTTGGTTAAAATGGAGAGGAGCATAAGATATTCTTTGTGATAAGAAGATACCATTAAAGTTAAAAGGTAAATATTATAGAGCAACAATTAGGCCTGCCATGTTTTATGGTTGTGAGTGTTGGGCAGTTAATCATCAACATGTACAAAAGATGTCTGTGACATGACAGAAATGAAGATGTTAAGATGGATGAGTGGTCATACAAAAAAAAACCGTATACATAATGAGGTTATTAGAAACAAATTAAGAGTGGCACCAATAGAGGATAAAATGAGAGAATATCGTTTAAGATGATCAAAAGAAGAACTTCTAAGAAGGTATGAAAAACTAAATTTGGAAAGTATTAAAAGAGCTAGAGGACGACCACAAAAGTGTTGGAAAGAAACAATAAAGAATGATCTAGCTTATTGTGAGTTAACTGCTAACATGGCACATGATAGGGATCTGTGGAAACAAAGAATCCATGTAGCCGACCCTGTCGAGTATGGGAAAAGGCTTAGTTGTTGTTGTTGTTGTTAGTGTACACATGTTTTTTATTTAGAAAATTCCTGCAACTTTACGAACCCATAATCCAGTGTGGAGAAGATCGATTCCTTCTGTCGTGTAAAACAGGGAGTTTACAAACCTGAAAATCGGTTTTTACACAGCCATGCTGATATTTTGTGCAAGTTCTTCTTGTGGGTGATTTGGATTGAAAATGAGTCAAGGACCCATTTCTCGGCTGAATTCCAAAAGAACGGCTTTTATAATGTCCTCATGTGCAACTCTAAATTTAAATTAAGTGCATCTATATCTGTTCACTGATCTTTTGTTGCATTTCATTGTTGCAGCACGTCGGAGAGCGTAAGCGAGTATTGTGGTCAGAAGGTGAAGTGCCCAGTTTTTATAGTGAACAAGCCGAATAGGCACGCTAAAAATAAAGAGCCACGAAGTTGAGAGCCATTGGTACTGGGTTTGAGCCCCAGTCCAACCATATGCCTAGGCTGGAGCCAGCTCAAAATAACCATTCTCTAATTTAGTTATGTTTTTGCTTGGGGTTCTTTTCTTTTCTTCTTTATTGCCAATAGTTAGCTTGAGAATGACCCCTGTGTGGGTTCAGAGTAGTTTTGGTTATGATGGTTGGGACATGACCATCCCAAGGGTTTTGAAACTGTTTATATTCTCTCTTTTCTTTTTCAGGGAAATGTTAATTCTTGGAATTCTCTTGTCAAGATATTATATTTTCTAAAGTCTTCCGTGAGGCCGAAAATCATCACTATTAATGATATTTTCTTGTATTATTTCCTTTTTGTCCGGCATACCGGTAAGATGCTTGTTATGATCAGATGTGTTTCTGTGTCATTTGACAATAAGTTTTTTCTTGTTTGTTGCGTCCACAAGAAGGGTGGAACCTGTCTTCTCAGACTAAGCTGAGAAGCTCGCAGAATTGAATGCAGCATCTGCATATCAAACTCAAACACTTGCCGTGGTAGTTCATAACAAATTTACCTCCCATTTGAAGCCAGTAGCTTTAAAGCGCAACAAATGCAATTGTGTGAATTTTTAAGTCATAGGTTACATGTGACCAAAGAAAGGATTAACAACAGGATGGTCTTCACCATTCTCGATGAGTTTGAGAATGAATTGAGATTAATTATCTCAAGAGATAAATATATCAATTGCATCCAAAAAGTAGAATAATAATCACAAGGGACACACACCATGTATTGGATCATTACAATATCATGATAGTGAAAAGAAATTCATTACCCTCCAGGCATAATTCTATGCTTTATGAAAAAGGTTAAGTATCATTTCATGATGTTTTAAAAATAAATTATTTTAAAACTTATTTTATAGAAACAAATCCATTTTTCCCAAAAAGTCAAAGATTATCCCTTTTAAAGAACCTCAATAGCTTTTCCAAGAAAAAGGACTTTAGGGTCATCTTATTGATTTGATTTGAAAAAAAAAATTCTTTAGTCGACATGAAAATTAGTCATCCTTCTCTTATTAAAAAAATCCTTGTATTGTACTCCATCACATATGCAGTTTGTGGTACATCTCATGATAACACACTTTCTTGGCTTTGGTATGGCCTGAATGGACTCAATGAAATCTCCATAAAAAAAAATGCTTTTCAAGCTAAGTTTCATAAAATATTTCAAGTTTCTCATTTAAAATTTTTTACTACCATCTTTGAAATAAGTCAAATGTTAGTCTTTATTTCTTTGCTATACCAAGTCTTATCTTGATTGATGCAACAAAAGAACTAACATCTGTAATTTGGAGCTTGGAATGCGTTGTCGTTCCTCACACACCATGTTGTCCACAAGGTGTGTGAAGTGCAAGAGAACCTTTCCACCCATATAATCCATGAAGCGCTTCAAAAAACATTGTCCACCATTCTCTAAAGTTTATCTCAGGATTTCGAGGCCGAATTAAACTTGGATTAACATAATTCCACATTGATGCGGAGAATTTACAAGAGACCAGACGGGGCAGTGAAGTCCCTCTGATAGGGCAGACAACATCTATAGAAGGTAATCAATCCGAAGATGGAAGGTCTCCGCGTTATTGCTTCTACATGAACATGCAAATACTTGAGCGGGAAGATTCCAAATAGACTGATTGCAACATTTGTCGGATGGCTGCCCAGTAACATTGGGCTGTGGTTAGATGCCACTCTGATCGGTTGGATTTGGAGAATACCATCAACCATCGAAGTTGCAAAAATCTTCCGAACACAACAGACTCCCAGGTTCCCATCGGCATCAATAATTTACAGACGAATGGAGGTGGATAATGTAGGGCTTGAACTCGAGGAACCATGAAGAGATGAATCTTTAGGGTGCGTTTGGTTCATGGTTCCAGGAGAATTGGACCTTGATATTTGGTGCTCGCGGTTCTAAGTTTCATTGTTCATCAAATATGGAACCCGTTGCTGGTAACAAACTATGGTGCGTGGCACTAAGCATCGTCAATTCAGTCAATAATGGAATCGAAAACTGATATGTGATTCTCAAGAAAATCCATAATTCAATACCGAACCGAATTACGTACACATCCAAATTCAACCGAATAGAATTTTGGTGGCGTTGGTTATTTGGTTAATTCGCAAAGTGATTTGAAATTTGGTTCGAGTAAGATCAAGACTATTTAACTGCATTTAGTTACATAGCCTGATGTTTTATATATCACATATGATTATTAAAGATTATGAAATCAATCCTTTGCGATTGAGGCTAACTCTTCCCTCCTTTATATGGCAACAAAGAGAAACAACATCAACGATATCAAAATCATCCAAATAAAACAACGACAAGAATTTTGCTCACAAATCTTTTTGAACTCAACTAAAAATCTGCCATGAATCATCAACCTACACCCACATCAAACCAAAACCCCAACACAAACATCACTTGTACCATCATCCTACCCCCAACATCAAACCAAAACCCCAATACAAACATATCACCTAAACCATCAACCTATACCAACATCTAACCAAAATTCCAAAGACGACACACCAAAGATCAAGAAGGGGAGAGGCTTCCTTTGCGGAATGGACGAAAGAGAGAGAGGGAAAAAAGGGGCCTGATTAGGTCATGCAGTCGAGGGTGGTGGTGGTGTGTGTGTGTTGGCTGTGTTATTTACAAACACACATTTTACAATATATCGGTTATTTAGACGGTTTGGTTTTAGACCTTTGGGAACCAAATCTGAACAGAATACCGATTTTCATATAATTACCGAAACAACCTTGAATCGATTCTTGTTGTGATCGAATCTGCTCGGTAAATTGGTTTTAAGTGAATTGTGGTCACCCCAATGATGCCATAGTTCCAATTTCAGTAAATAACACGTTCCAATTTCAGTAAATAACACCATGAGGGAGGTGGACCATGGGAACTGAACCCAAATGCTTTACACAAAAATCTAAGCACCTCCTCCTCTCTAGTATTGCTATCCCATCTCACATGAAAATCTAAACATTAATGGCACTGATGAATCCCTTAACTATGTCTGCAATAATCTAAATTACTTGAAAATGCTCTCGTTGGAAAGCTAACATCCATAGCTTTCTAGCTTAACTATTTCATAAAAATCCAATACATATGTAATGAGATACAGTCGTTTCTTTAAGTCTCTGTATTTCTGTCACAAGTTCTGTCCCGAGTTTCAAAGTAAAGGACTTGATTGATTTCATTATGCATATTCACACATCCAACAGCCAAATCAAAAATAGTTTAGGAATCTCCATACTTAGCCCTCCCTCAGGTAAAATTGGAACAATTTTTAAGGATCCAAAGAATGTCAAAAAAATTAGAAACTTCTGCCCTTAAAACAGAATCAGTTTATATTTTTCATGATTCAAGTTGATTTTTGACAAAGGAATCAACTCACGAATTGTGCAAACTTATTTGAATTGGAACTTAGTTTTAAAACTTTTTGAATGTAAAAGTGATCTTCCAAGTATCTAGGTTGACCCTTATAAGGCAGTTTAAGAAAGCCTACGACAAAAAGAGCTCATTATTCCACATTCGCCCAAGAAGTTAGAAATCAAAATCATCTTTGCAAATTTTAAAAAACTTATTGGCACACTCACACACTCATATTTGCAAATTGAATTTCAAGTTTCTTCATAGGCTTTGGAATAAAATTTTTGTCTATAAATTTGGCATGCCCGGTAGAACTTTAATCTTGGGAAGATCACTTTGATTCAATTCTCCAAATCTAATTCCAACTTTCAAAATCGTGATTCTAAACCTTGCTTTTTTGAATTCCTTGTTCTAGGTCAATTTTGAACTTCAAATAATGTCAAGTTCAGAGGGTTCCTTTGAGGTGTCTAGTCGGGCATCTTGCTCTACAAGTCATCTTTTAAAAAAAGTTTTGAAAATGTCTTTACAAAATCGTGAGGATATGATAGCTTCTCTTAAGAGGGAATTGAAAGAATTAAAAATTGAGCAGAAAATCGTTGCATTGAGCCAAGAGGCCGATGTGGTGGAGTCTTGCTCATCACATGGGAAACAAGCGAGGGCTCATAAAAGATCATATCATTCATGAAAGTCCTGAATGACCTCAAAATTTGAAGAAGAGGAATCAATACATGAATCCTTCACGGTTAAGGGTTGAAAGGCCCTCGAACAATTATTAAAGGGCCAAACAAAAGAGAAAAGAGTGTATTCACTAAGTGATTTTTTGCCTTCAAATTACCAAACTGATAGTGATGATGAAATACCAAGTTTTCATTGGTATGATGAGAATAAGGATCCTCTATCAATATTCAACTCCTTTCTTGGAGAGCCTATAAAAAGAAGGATCCCTCCAAATGGATATATTGGTTCCCTCATTTTTTAAAGGAAAATGCTTCAAAATGATTGATATCCTATGATTTAAGCCAATTAGCTACTTTCGAGGATCCAACAAATTGTTTTATGTAAAGATTTTCTTATAATGTACAAGTTATACTCTCAAAACACTTTGAGAGACACAAAACAATCCCCAACGAGGATGCACAAGCATTCATCGTAAGATGGAAGTTACTTCTGGGGAAAGTAAAAGAGTTCATTTCTAAAGGATGTGCAGTGATGCTCATCCTTGAAAATTTTAAAACTAATTTGAAAGCACTCCTCTCTCTCTACAAGATCGGTACTTTCCAAAAGCTTATAAAAAAAGCCTTCCTTTTCGAAGCCAAATTGAAAAATAGAGTATATGAAGATCTGTGAAAAGTAAAAAGTTTTCTCAAAAATAAATTCAAAAAACCCAGGGCATATGGGCCACATACACCGAAAGGAAGAGTAAAATCTCAAAAGGTGGCGAGAGTACGTGTAGAGTCGAGCTTTTTCGGTCCCTCAAAGCCCTCTAGACAAAAATCTTTTTCAAAAAAATGATAAAATGATAAAAGTTTGAAAGAAGGAATACACAAATCTAGGGCAACCACTCACAGAAGTCCTAGACATCTTATTAGCATAAGAATTGATGAGTCTTCTCGTGATCCCCGAAGGAGCACCCCATAAGAAAAAATATTTGAACGACTTTTGCAAGTATCATAAGCTCAAGGGCCATGATACAAACAAGTATTTTTCTTTAAAGAACAAAATTGAAGACATGATGGAGTAGGAAAGGCTCTACATCTTAGAGGAACCAGAACCCTTTTAAGCGATTTTCAAAGAGCCCTTCCCAAACCATGCAAGTACAAGTGGGAAGGACAAAGAGGTATGTTTTTCTCCAAGTTAAATTCGTGAGATTGATGTTTATACATTGCATATGGTTCACACTACTTGCTACACACCACTTTTTCTTGTAATAAAAAAAAGCAAGCAAGTAGTGATCTGAAAAGTGCTTAGAGTTCCACCCCCGATTAGAGTCTTTGTAGAAATTCGAGGTACTCCAAAGTATTAAAATAGAGTTAAGATAGGATCAAGCCTTAGGAAAAGTGTAGAGGAGGTGACTAGGTCTAGAAGGATCTATCAACCCCCACTTAACCAAACAAGCTAGCAAAGAGGTGGTCATTTTGCCAACCCCTGAAAAGCATGCATCCTTAACTCATTTTATGACATGGATAAGAGTGAAAATATTGTGTTAACCCCCTATGATCTAGAACAATATTTGTCAAAACTCCACACGAATATGTCTATCTTAGAGTTGATACAAACATCACCTAAACATAGAAAAGTCTTACAAAGAATTCTAGAAAAAGCAAGAGTTAACACTTCCATAACTCTCGAGTCCCTATTCTTCTTGGTTTCTCCCATCCTTACAAAGACTCCAATCGTGTTCACCGAAGATAACTTGGATAGATCCATTACAACCCACAACTAAGCTATACACATAGAAGTGATATTGAATCACCACACTCTTGGAAAATGTTGGTTAATGGAGGAGGAGGTCTAAACATCCTCTTCACATAGCCTTCCAAATTGGATTACCAGTATCTAGGCTTGAACCAAGTACAATTATCATCACTGGATACAATAGCAATTCATCCCACCCCATAAACTCTATCGAGTTACCCATAAAAGTCGGTCTCGTTTCACATATAGGGTTATTCCACGTGTTGGACATAAACCATCACTATAATTTGTTGTTAGGTAGGCCTTGGATACACTCCCTCCAAGTCATCCCTTCAAGCTTTCACAAGTGCCTAAAGATCCCATGGGATAACCAAGTTACGGTAGTCTTTGGAGAAGACAACCTACACTTAAGAGAATACAAACATTCTCTTATCTATCAAGTAACCCAATAAGTAGTGTGGAAGAGGTCATTGAAGAGCCCAATTCACCCAAGTCATCTATCGCCAAACCATCCACTCCCAAGGTCATGTACATCCTAGGGAAAACCAAGTCCTCCATTACTAAAACCGTGCACCTCCTAGGCACACCCAAGAAAGCCCAAGTGCATCATGATATCATGGAAGACACCCTATTATAAGGCCATCCCCTTTAGCAAAAATTTTCAAAACTTAAAAAGCCTTGAAACATATTGTTGAATATGGGATATGTACCCTATCAAGACCTAGGATCCAATAACCAAGGAAGGTTGGAACCTATCCTACCCTCACCTAACCTGGGTCGACATAGTTTAGAGTACAACTCATCCATACCATTGAGCCATCACCTAAGACCACTTGGGTCAAGGGTGCCCTAGAGCTGACAAAAACCGAAACCTATGGCCTAGACCTCTTATTTAGAGTCTAATTTATGATGTTTTCTTTTGTAGGCTGGATGTAAAACTCCTCTTTTGAAAAAAATCTATAAAAAGTATGGTGGTAATGTTGTTTCATGAAAAAACAAAAATCAAATGGTAGTAGTGATATAAGTGTCGAGACAGAATACATAGCAGCCCAAGGAATGTTTGAGGGACTATAGTTAAAGTCTATAATGAAAGAGTTAGGTATGTAGACAGGAGATACCATTTCACTTCACTTTGATAGTAAAGTTGTTATTTAGATTGTGTCTAATCTAGTTTATCACGAGAAGACCACGAATATTGAGATCAAATTTCACTTCATAATAAGAGAAAAAGTTACTAACAAGGAATTCCAGTTGATCTATGTTGTCTTAAAATTGGTATGCCGATATTCTTACCAAAGGTATAAATAGAAGGGATCTTGAAAGTGTTCTTCTCAAGTTGAGAGTCGTAAGTATCTTTCTCCCAACTTGAGGGGGGGTGTTGAGAAGACGATCCAAGATCTAAATATATTCCATATTTGGATCAGTTTAAGAAAGATTTAGGTACTAGATATATTATAATGAGGGTATTCTAGTCTTTTAGGTTATAAAAGACTGTAGTCCCTAAGATATTTTTAACATGAAAAGAGGAGAGAGAAGAAGCTGCCGAAAGAGTCTCCTTCAACCTGCCTCCAAGGTCCTTGTATGGCCTGTTATTTTATGCTAACAAATAAATAAATCTTTTATATATTTTCTCAACAATCACACCATATTAACAACTTAGCTTCTTACTGATTTGTACTCTTGATTGATAGATTTGGTGTTATATATGATGTTTTAGTCTTATTGGTTGTGTTTTATTATACTTCATTATTTATTTTTTGATTAATTTTAAATTTTCTGATTTTTATGTTCTTTTGAGATTCTTTAACTTTTTTTCAAATTAAATAAAATAGTTGCGGACCATATCATACCTGGGCTTTCAGCTAGTGCTTGTTTGTAAACAAAAGTTCAGCAACGGGTGCACCATCTATCCTCCAGATTGAGTATTGCTTCTAGAAGAAACTGGGTTAGGGCTTATTATGTGTTAAAAATGGCTCTTCAGCTTCTGTTTCTAGGTCCAAACTTTGGTTCTCAAGTGGTGCTTTTCATGAAATCTCCAAGATTGAGTTGACCACCTTACGTGTGTTGACCTTCATACCATCTGTTAGCTCGCTCAGCTTTGCTCACTACATCAGAAACAAATACGAATTTAACATAATTTACACTTTAGGAGAATATACTGCATCTACCTCAAGAAAACCCAATATCCATAATTTCAAACTGGTTCTTCAAGCGATATTTATTCATTGATCAACATCCTTTTAACTTGTTATCCTAATATTTAAGACATTTTTAATATTGTCTTACTTTAAATGTACTTTGTTAGCGACAAATTTGCTATTTCATTAGCACCATTCGTCTCCTAAGGGAAAACACCATCTATCGTACTTTGGACTCCTCAATTTTACATCAAGAGTTAAGCTTTCATCATCTCCCTTCTCCCTCTCCTCTCCCTCTCTCTCTCAAAAAATGATAGTAATGTCTTATTGTCGTATTTAGATAAATTGTTATTATTATTGTGCTTTTGGACATTTTTGTAGCCCTACCATCCTTTCGTACTTTTCATGTTCCCAAACCATGGGACCTTTTGAACACGTATATACAACACGCTGTTAGAACTTTATTAAAAAATGATTTTCTGTGTCATGAAGTGCTACTTTATTCGCCATAGAATCTCACATTCAAACCATACAACGCAAGATGAAAAACATTTTTATTCAAAACATACATAAACTGCATCAAAAGATTAGAGGTTCTCTCTTTCTCTCTCAAATAAAGGACTGAGAGAGTGAGAGATCCGGCCTAACAGTTAGGTATGTTCAGCCTTTACAAATACTCAAAGGGTTCCCTCTAGGTCTGATGCACACCGAAATTTGAAAGAATAAAAAGATCTAGAAACTATTATACTAGTAAGTACATGACTAATCCCGACCTAGGAAGCTAACCTACAAATCTTAGAAAGAAAAATCCTACAAAAAGAAATCAATTACAATGAAATCCTATGTTCCAGTCCAACATCGCAAAGCAGATCATTATCATAAACTTCAGGTTTACTTCTGCAAGTTGGATGAGGTTTGCTTGTACCAGTCGTAACTTTTGAATTGCCCTTTGAAGGCCTATCAGATGACCCCAGCGCGGAAGTTCTATTATCCACGACAGTAACACCGAGGGCCTTATCCGGTAGCCTGGAACTGGCATTAGCGAAATGATTCAACTTCATGTATATGGTAATCTTTTTGTGGTCGTTTTCTTATTTTTAATTTCGTTAATAAATAGTTTTACTATAATTAAACTATAGTACAGCTTACCTGATAATGATTATAAGATAATTTTAGTTACCAAACCTGCTCCACCTTCCTCGGAGAGGCACAGAAACCAAAAATAAAAATAATTAATGACACACCATAATCCACAGAAACTAGAGTGGTTAAGCTAAAACACACACACACACACACACACATACACAAGCACGCACGTGTGTTCACACAGTCACACGACACACATATAAGCAACACACTAATACACGGTCATGTACGTATATTCATTAACTGAGTTCGAAGTTCATAATATCAAAATTTGGGGCAGACGATGAAGACAACTAAAAGTTACTACGAATGAAAAAAAAGCTATTGTACTATTTTAAATATATAATATTAACTGATTTGTTTTCTTAAAAACACTTTTGTAAGTTGAAGTGAGACGATAAGGGACAGGGTGCGGCCAGGTTGTAACAAAGAAAGGGAAGGCATGGGGTTTGATCCCCAAGAACCGCAGGGAAGGAAGTGGCGGGGTATACACAGACGTTTGCGGTGCAGGGGGCAGGTGTGGGTGGAGTATTCAACTACCCAACCCTGCCCCATTGCCATCCATATATCACATGAAACACTAGAACACACACCTACGGAACACTAGTTACAACCTTGGCTCCTAAAACATATGGGGAACCAACCCTTGTGAATTTGATCTTAGGGATCTTTCTTTTTACTGATCGGGACAAAAATGATCTCACCTGATGGGCTCTCTTCCGAAAAAAAGAGAACAGGAGAGAAAGGCAGGCAACTAACCCCTGTTTAAATTTTAACCCGAAACAAAAATAAGCACGTAAACATGTTAGTGGTGTAAGCTCACACAATAAAGGATGAAATCGGGCATCTATGCGATAACACTAACTCTGGAATAAGTAAAAGCTTAAAGAGGGAAGAAACGGCCACCACCAAACCAAATAGTAAGTCGGACAATTTTACACCTAACCTAGCCACACTCCATTCCGGTTCCACACTGGCAAGCATAATGTGAGTTTACGATGTTTCCATGGCTTCAGCATGATACTCTTCCGGTTCTTTATCCAGTTGGTCTGCAGATTTCTCCTGTGGCTGTCACCTTCCCCGGCCCCCACGGGAACCACCGCGTCCACGTCCACGACCACGTCCACGGCCATGGATGTTGCCACGTCCCCTCCCACGCCCACGAAAACCTCCATGGCCCACCCTGGTGAAACAAACCCAAATGATATCTAGATTGCAGGTACTGTAAAATAATCAGAATGATGTGTTGCAAACAATAAAATTCTGCGGATTCAGAAAGATTTTCTTGGACAATTGGAAGCCAGAATTAGAGAAGTAACACTATGGAGTTCAATGGGTGCAAAATCTTTCAAGGGACAAGAAAATTCATAAGTAAAAAAGGAAACCTATTTCTGCACTTGAACGCAGTGCACTACAATTTAGAAACAGTGCAGACTGGTTCCAGAAAACATATCAAACAGATGTGGTCTCCATCACCAAAAACTTTGGATGATGATTCTTCCCTTAAATTTGGTTCTAAATTTTGGGGAACCAAACCAACCATTATAAGTTATAGAACTTAACCAAACCACAGCATGAGTTCTAGTTTGGCTAGGTCTCAAAGTATTGTTCAGTATGCTTTGACATGATAATATATGACACTAAGTAAACTATAGATCAAGTTGTTCACGTATAAAGTAGCACTGCTCAGAAACTATGTCAATAATTATGTATTAGGTTAAAGCAAAAGACAAGCATTTGCTAGTACATAAAATATGGCTAAAAAGTTGAGAAACATAATCTTATTGCTAATACTTGGATGTAATAAAGAATTTCTTCGTTTTTAGTGATCAGAATCTCGGAAACGGAAACAACACGGGCCTGAGAGAAGGTTTAGTTCCTCTTCTGGTTTGGTTCTTATGGATCAGTTGCAACCTTCAGACCATGGAACCGACCATACATCTTTAAAGACCAAACCAGACCACCAGTTCGGATCGGTTAAGTGGGTTCTTTGGACAAAGGGAAAGTTATCTCAAATTAAAATGAAAAGGTCGTCTTAAGCTAACCAAGTGGGTTCTTATGCACAATTTAGCCATCATTTGCCCAAGCTAACCAAGTTGAGTTGATGGCTCGTTTGAAAAGTTGCCACATGATTCGGCGAGAAATCCTTAGCATTGGTTCATAATCACCGGCAGTTTGGAAGGCACGCCTTGATTGTCGATGGCTCGTTTTTTGCTGACACCAATTTCTGTCATTATTCTTACTCAATTTAATTATATTGGCATGATAAGCCCACCTATAGTGATTTTCCACCCTTACATAGTCCCAAGTCCCAAGAAGAAAGGCTGTGTTGGATGGCTGATATTCCGCACCTTTGAAGTGCTTGCATCAATTTCCAACTTCTCAAAACGGCGTGTTATCAAAACCCGGAAGCTAAGTTAGCTTGCGTGAGAATGATGTTTGAAGGTGTAAACCTTCTAGGAAGGCCTCACTTTGCACCTTCTAGATTACCCCAGCTAGTGTTTGAAAAGGCTAAAATTTGGAAAGTTAAATGAAGTGTATATAATCAATTGTCAAATCCATGGCCATAATGATGGAAATCAAGTATCAACAAATAATATCACAAACCACTACTAGGGACCTCTCACACATGCACGAGTTAACTAGTCTATTGGGGTGTTGCTCTTGGGCCGAGTGGAACATGGCTGACCCACTTGGTGTCAAAGGAGTTTGTGTCCTCCAACAACACAAGATTTTAGAGAAAATTGAGGTTAATGCAGTTTAGAACTTTAATTAGAAGCACAATTGATCCAAAACTTTGCCCGAGAGTTTGTAGGACATTTTAAGTTGTTTTGCATATTATGAGCAGTTTTAACTAAAAGTTAACGTTGCATGATTGCATTAGTTTCATGAGAATTCTTAGCTAGTAGTTTCCAAAGCTTTTTAATGCAATCAATGTATTAATATTTTTTTTGAATTCAGCTCAGTGGGTCTGTTTTGATTATAAATAGACAGAGATTCAATAATGAAAAGTAGGTTATTTGCTCTTGAATTTTCTCTCACTCTTATACTACATAGGTGGCCAGTGAATCAAGCCTTATCACCATTTCCTTAGTTTGGTGGTTCTAGTATGTGTGTTTGTGCGTGGAACTCGGTTTCACAAGTGTATGTGCGAGCATTTTTCAGGTGCTCACACACGGGGTTTCTCAACTCTCTCTAACTAGTTAAGTTCACATCCTCTCAACTCAGTCTGTTTCACATCACATAATATATTCATCCGGCTCTAAAACAGTGGGAGATCTACATTGAGTCGAGGTGGGGCATCTGCACGTCCAAAATTTGGGAACATAATAAAAAACTTATAGTCCATGTTCAAATCCATGGCAACAATACATTTACCGGCCCTAAAAGGTTCCTACTCTATTTGCCCGATCCCAAAAGATTTCCTAGATCTGCAACTGATCTGTCATGAGCATCTTGTTATCCACCTGCTTAAAACCTGAGTACATGTGCACATGATAATGTCCAATGAGATCCGTAGTGTCGACAATTACCTTTACCAAAGGTCAATCATATATTTTAATTAAGCTGTACGAGTTGTTTCTAGTAATTATCCAGACATTTGATTCTAAAGTATCGAATACCTTATGTGACCTGGCATCTGATCCTAGTGTTCTTCCATTTTAATTATGTTGCCGAGAGATTCGACTTCCCTCCTAATAGCTATTGCGGGAAACACGAATAAGGTCAGCGTATTCAACGACCTTTTAACGAACCAGTCAATAATGATAGCGTTGTCGAATGTGTGAGTTGTGAAGATCACGTGATGGTTGGGTACCCAAGGATCCTTGTAGTTGTCGCCTACATGAGGACGAGGAAGAGAACACCAAAGGGTTGGGTTTTGCCTATGAGAAAACTAAAAAACTATAACGAACTTGAAGAAAATGAGACAAAGGAACGTAAACTTCTCTCCTCTACTACTACTATAAAAGGGAGGAAGATACAACAAAAAGAAGGATTTTAAAGTGCAAAGTTTTGGATGTTTATGAGAACCCTTTTTCCTCTTCCTTGTCCCCTTTATATTTTCTACTCTTCCATTCCAGACAATTCCTAGTCGTTTCGATTTCTATGCATCTCAAGGCAATTGTACCTCTTCTACAAAGAGGGATAGTGAAATCTACACGACGATTTGGCAGTGGTAATACCGGCTGATTTTGGCTCCGGTAACCAATTTCTTTTCATGTGGCCGGCTTTGGTGGATATGTTTATGTTCATATGAGGTGAGCCAAATCTGACGTTTGTGTTTGTATAGGGCAGTAGTTCGCACCGAGGTTGTACATCCGCATATGGAGGATGCAGCACAATCGGTAAAAGACATTTATCGTTTCTCTTGGCCGTCAATCAACATTTTTATTTTGTTGATCCTACCGTGAAATTTCGGGCATCAACAATTGTCCTCCTATGATTTTCAGTTAACCGTTGAAGTACCCCATCAGTCATTTAAGATTTTATACCTTCTCCCAAAGTGGATAATGTATGCTTGCCCTGGCCCATTATAAAACCTTTCTTGATTTCTCTGTCATCTTCCTTCCGCCTACTTCTTGAAACCCTTGCCCCTCTTCCATCGCCTGGAGATCTACAAGCTTTCGCTGCCGGTCTCAATCCACTGCTAGTCGCCTTCCTCCTCTTGTCTCCAAGCCTGATATCTTAGATCTATGATGGCTTCTGATGCACCTTTTTCTACGTAGATGTTGGGGCATCTTCGTTCGGCTCATCCCATGACACTTTGCTTCAAGTGATGACTCGAATTTGTTTTTGAGGCCTACTGTCACAAACTCGACCGGCGTCTTAGATAAGTTTGTGTGCCCTAGGGTTTCCCCAATCCCACTTCTCTCTCTGAGTGGTTAACCAGGCAAGATGTCTGTCAACCATTCGAAATTGGCCTCACTCCTGACAGATGTATCAGCAATGGTTTGCAAAGGGTAGCAGCCCAAAAATTAGAAGAATGAAAGGAATGTGGTATTCTCCATCAATCGTACTCTCTTCTATCAACATGAGATGTACGACGAACTTTACTTTCCTTTCAATCTAGTCAATGGACATCAATCAGTTCTTGTTTCCTTTGAGCATGATGTCCCCTAGCATTCTAGAAATCACGGTCATCACAGGCTTGCCCATCATCGGTGCAGACACGGCCACTCCCGTGAGTAAGAATCTCTCAATCCCTTCTATCATCTTCAATAAGCAACCTTCTTACTATGCAGCCTTCATTAAGGCTAACATACAGTCAAACGACGAGGTGAGTGGAGTTGAGCACTTCGGTTTTCTCTTGTATAGAATATGTAAATATATGGTCTGCACTTCGGGCTTGAGGTTGTACAATCGTATTTCCCTATGTTGCCGAAGTTATATCTGGCGAGTCAAATTTTGTTAGCCTCATTGTTCCAAGGAATGTTGTATTCATCGGTTTATAAAGTTCTTTCCAATCTCATCACCGAGAAAGCTACCCATCTTGTGCAGGATTCCTTGTGGGCCCTCTAGCTATGGACCTATATGTATTCCCCTCAGTTCTGTTTTTGTGAGCTTATGTATCCTTTAATTTCCAAAGACCCTAGATATTTTACAATGCATCTTCGAGGAGGTCTACATTCACGTGTGCTTGGCGCGGGATACAGGCACGCAAGGGTTGAGTCTTTACCGATTTGCTTAGTTTGTTCAAGGTCGTGCTTAGTTGGATTTAGTTTGGTTCTTGTGTATTTAGTTGATTTGCTTGTAGTTAGATTTTCATTTAGTAGGGTTTGGGTATTTAAACATCTTTTGAACTCTCGTAACATGAAAATGAGTAGAAAACAACCATTAATAAAAGTTACATCTTTCATAGAAAGATTGCCTTCTTCTTCTTCCTCTTTCCTCTTCATTGTGTGTTCGTCCTTGAGAAAACTCCATCGACTAGAGATAAGCATGTTAATCTGCAGAGATTCCTATCTCACGTAAAGACGTGCTGATCGTGTGGGAATACGAGGAAAAAGAATTGTTGGTGTTTTATCTGTTGTGTAGAGAGGAGGAATCAGACTGCGCAGTTGCGTGTGACTGTCAACATCGTAGGACACCTTTAGGGACGGTTTTATTATGATCCGGGGGAGGAGCAGTGGCAGTTTGGTATCAAAGATTTTGGGTAGTTTTTGATGGCCCAAGATGGTGGTTTTGGAGGAGGAAGGTATCTGGAAGGGACTCATTATGAACAATTTCTAGCATACCGCCTCCAACCGGTTGTTGTGGTGCTTCTATCGATGTGGCAGACTAGGACGGTGGTGGAGATAAGCCACTTCTTGGTGAAAGCCGATGGAGCAGTTTTGCAAGCTGGCGGCAACTACACACGGAAATAAGGCCCCATTATACACCTACAAAATGTAATGGGCTTGCACGAGAACAATTGAAGTAATTGAGACACAATTCGGCTCTCTTCAAGACTATGTGAAGAGGTTTTTAGTGCGATTATACATGAGGTGCAAGAAAGGTATGTCGGAAACAGATAAATTGTATCACTTCAAAGAAGGGCTGCAGCATTGGCACAAGTTGAGTTAAGATGCAGGAATCCTATCTCTCTAGTGGAGGCGATGGCTGAAGTCATTCCGTTACTTGTGTTCATGTATGCCGAATGGAGACGATGCATCTGCCAAAAACAAGAGCCAAGGTGAGTCTTCGGGTAACATAGGTGGAACGCACAAGAAGGTGAAGGGAAGCGGTTTGGCTCAAAATCGGCTACTGCAGCAGCAACATAGCAAGAACCGAATGGTTCTACTGCTACGCAGGGCGTTTCTGGTTCTGGTGGAGGCGGAAACCCACAATCTTCTGGTGGTTCACGGCCTCCTCGTCCCTGCTACATCTGCAGCGGACCGCAATGCAATGAAGTTTTGTTCGTTTAGAGCAAAGCTGGCCGTGATGCTCGTTGATGGAGCAGCAGAAAACGCAACAGATCACTACGGTTAAGGTGATGCACAGGCAATCATATCCCAGTTGTTGACACCAATTGAGTGGAGAACCAGACAGATCATTGGTCTTCGTGGAGGTGTTGATCGCCAGCACTGTCGTGAAAGCTCCCACTGAATCGAGAGCCTCTCATTCGATCATGTCGGGCTGTGGCGAAGAGTATGAAGTAGATCACAGCTTCTAAGCAGAAGCTCAAAACCGTGAATTCACAAGTTTAACGTGTGGTTGGAGTTGGTCGTGCTTGCAGTTTGAGAGTAGCCCGTTGGATGGGGACGTTTAGCTTCATTATGGCACACATAGGTCGTGTTAGGGTGTGATTTCTTGAGAGCTACTAAGATGATGATGGCCCTGCATGTTGGTGGGTTTGCGTAGATGAGAGGCAGCCCAGCTTCGTGCATCAGTGTGATCCTGAGATGGCTTTCAGCATTAGTTTGTGTGGAGTTAGGATTCTTTCAATATAATGCAGTTGAAAGATGAGCTTCAAGGGGTCACCAACACTCCTTACCGTGTTGGGGGAAGAGGAGTCGATGATAAGTACTTCTAGCACTTCTCTCTCTTCGTGTGTCTGAGCGTAATTTTGGCACATGCACGTGTTATGCATGTGTAAATGCTACGCTTACACATGAAGATTGGGAGAGCATTTATGGTAAGTAGTATAGTACCCTTCTACTTAAACCCAAAGACCCCAACTGATCCGGGTTCCAGTTGGGTGCGTCCACTATAGGAGTAAAGCTCTCTCAACGCTTGCTTTCTCCACTCGCATGGTTAGAAACTCGAGACCTTTTCTTAAAAGGAGCAAGTGCCCAACCACTTGAGCAAATTAAATTAGTTGGTCAAAATAAAATCAAAGTAAAGAGGGTATGGTACAAATTACATTCGGCTAAGAAAACTAGTGAAACTTTAGAGGCTTATAAGAAAGCAAAGAAGGAAGCGAAAAAGACCGTGAGCGAAGCAAAAACTAAAATTTGGGAGGATTTATATAAAAGACTCAACTCAAAAGAGGGTGAAAGAGATATTTGTAGGATAACTCAAGCTAGAGATAATAAGAAAACTAAAGATCTTAATTATCTTAGATGCATTAAGGACAATGATGAAAAAATTATAGTGACAAATGATGATATAAGAAATAGATGAAAAAACTATTTTTATAAGCTTTTAAATGAAAATAAAGATGTTAGTATTAGCTTAGAAGAGTTAGCAAAATCAGAAAAGTATATAAACCACAATTTCTACCGACGTATTCAAAAGAATGAAGTTAAAGAGGCTCTTAAACATATGAAGGGTGGTAAATCGGTAGAACCAGACAATATTCCTGTTGAAGTTTGGAAAATACTAGGAGAAATAGGAATCACTTGGCACACAATACTATTTAATGAAATATGGAGAAACCAAAAAATACCTGAGGAATGGAGAGCGAGTAGACTTATACCCATATATAACAAGGGAGACATTCAGAATTGTGTGAATTATCGAGGTATCAAGTTAATGAGTCATACTATGAAATTGTGGGAAAGAATTATCAAACGTAGGTTAAAACAAGTATCAAGTATAACAGAGAACCAATTTGGATTCATGCCAAGCAGATCTACTATTGAAGCGATTTACCTTTTGAAACGTCTTATGAAGCATTTTAGAGCAAAAAAGAAAGACCTTCACATGATATTTATTGATCTAGAAAAAGCTTATGATAGGGTACCGAGGGAGGTTCTTTGGAGAACTTTGGAAAAAAGAGGTATCCCATTGACATATATTAACCTTATAAGAGACATGTACGATGGTGCAAAAACATGTGTGAGGATTCATGAAGGAATGACGGACTTTTTTGAAGTTAATATTGGGTTACATCAAGGATAAACTTTAAGTCCATACTTATTTATAATGGTGATTGATGAGTTAATAAAACATATTCAAGATGAAGTACCTTGGTGTATGTTATTTGTAGATGATATTGTATTAGTGGAGGAGTCTAAGGAAAAAGTTAATAAAAAATTGGAACTATGGAGAGAAACATTAGAAAGTAAAGACTTCCGCCTTAGTAGAACAAAGACAAAATATATGGAATGTAAGTTTGATCATTTGGTTACTTCAGAGGACATAGAAATTAAAATTGGCACACATTGCATCCTCTAAAAGAAAGGTTTTAAATACCTAGGGTCAATTTTTCAGAGTGATGGAAGAATTGATGGAGATGTTATGCATAAAATTAATGCTGGTTGGTTAAAATGGAGAGGAGCATAAGGTATTCTTTGTGATAAGAAGATATAAAAGATAAATATTATAGAGCAACAATTAGGCATGTCATGTTTTATGGTTGTGAGTGTTGGGCAGTTAATCATCAACATGCACAAAAGATGTATGTGACAGAAATAAAGATGTTGAGATGGATGAGTAGTCATATAAGAAAAATTGTATACATAATGCGGTTATTAGAAACAAATTAGGAGTGACACCAATAGAGGATAAAATGAGAGAATGTCGTTTAAGATGGTTTGGACATATAGAAAGAAGATCAAAAGAAGAACCTTTAAAAAGGTATGAAAAATTAAATTTTGAAAGTATTAAAAGGGGTAGAGGACGACCATAAAAGTGTTGGGAAAAAACAATAAAGAATGATCTAGCTTATTGTGAGTTAACTGCTAACATGGCACACGATCGGGATACGTGGAAACAAAGAATCCATGTAGCCGACCCTGTCTAGTATGGGAAAAGGCTTAGTTGTTGTTGTTGCTTAGTCATGGGTACCAACTTTTAGTTGTTTCAAGCGACTCGGCACTTGCACATCGTCGGATTTTTTAAAAGTCAGCTCTACAAAAGAACCAAATCCGTTTTTGAAGATATCATGGCGACTTTTCTAGTGCTAGTATAGAGCGATTCTTTTAGACACCCATGGGCGCACACACAGAGGCACACGTGTGTATATATATATATATATATAGATAGAGAGAGAGAGAGAGAGGAGGAGGAGGAGGTAATGCTCATTTTATTATTTACTTTTGATTTGTCTTGGCCGAAAATGAGGATACGGTCTCACATCCCTACCTGGAATAGTTCTAAGCCTGGATTAATCATTTAGGTATCGCAGCTAGGTATGATTATCAGATGAAACGAGAGAGAGAGAGAGAGAGAGAGAGAGAGAGAGAGAGAAAACGGTTGGCTTTCCACTGATATCTGATCAGAACCGTTTCTTTGTTTGGGTCCCTATGTGAAACCAAAGTTCTGTTATATATATATATATTAGTGTGTGTATGGGAAGTGGTCCATACTCATCTCTTCGGTTCAACCATCGACTGCGGCTTCTCTAATAGCTAATTACTTGACAAGCTTAAATATTTATATATAAGTGGTTTTGATAGTGATATGAGTAATGGACAGCTTTAGACAGTAAAAAAATAGTAAAAGGTGATGAAAAGTGACTCCCAATATAAACTGGGATTGAGCATGTGCGACTATATATATAGAAAGAGAGAGAAAGAGAGAGACTCATTTCTCTTATTAGGGTTGTACACGTACGGCATACATGTCTCTCCAGAAGAGAAAAATGAGAAACCACCACCATGAGGCTTATAGTGCTTGTAGACTTGCTTCAAAGAGAACAAGAAGCAAATAGTGTACAACTTTTGGTGCATGTGCTTGTCATGTTCACCTTTTGCATGCAGATTTAATAGTATTAATGCTCGTCATATATTTATTTATTCACGTTTTGTACACTGTGAACCGAAACACTTGTCACAAGTGCATGGACCAAGTATCTCGCTTCTCTAACACATTTTAATACATATGGTGGCAAAACTCTATGATCAGATCGAATCGGATCAGATTTTAATCCTCATGGACCTTGAATTTGTTATCCTATCTTGTATAAGAGATCGGTAGGCACGTAATTGAGCCGAGTCAACCTCGAGTACGTGCAATGAGCCATTTTCAAGCTCGAATTATGTTCAAACAACTCGAGCTCGGCTTGTAAAGATAGTTTCAGCTCGGTGCCACCAAGGTTGTCATGATTTATTGAATTATCTGAATCTGAATCAGGTCGGGCTCAATTGAGCTTGTGAATCAGCTCAAATAAATGTGGTTGATCCAAATAAATAAAACCTTTGAAATATAACTAAATTTTATATTTATATTATAAAAGTCGATCTTTTTCGTGAGATGCTCGCCAAGTAATGGTGAGCTCAATTTCTGCTACCAAGCAACTCAAGTTTGTCTCAAACTAAAAAGATTGAATCAAGTTCAAGTAGCTTAAGTGCAGCTTGACTTGCTTGCACTCTTATAGATCGTTAACCTAGAAAAGGTTTTTTGGTGTGGCACACAATTTGTGGCTTTATATTTTTTCTAGCAAAACTTCACAAAAGTATGATGAGGCTTTTGAGTTTTTCTATTTAATCCTTGTGATCTGAATATTGTTCCGTGCTATCATGTGGTTTTCACCATTTATTAATTTGGCATATTAGCAATAACAACATCAACCACGGATGACACATACGGATGTTTCACATAGTCGAGATGATGTGATTGTTGACTCAATAGCCATGACAGTCATGGCTATTACTTATGACCTATATTTAAAATTAGATCCGTTTTCTAATAGCGAGTCAAAAGAATTACAGATCCATCGCCCACAAATCTCTCTCTCATGGTCTCTCCCCCCTCTCTCTTACTCTCCTGCTTGACTGCAACATGCTCTCTCTCCCTCCTTCCCTCTCCCTCTCTCTCGGTGGACTCCAATCCTATGTCTCTCGCTCTCTGTCAATCGATGTGAACACTCCCACTACCTCCCTAGGTTTTCCTCCATCTAGAGGTATTTTCTCTTTGTGATTTTTCAAGCAATTTGTTTCTTCATTTGTTGTTTTTTAATATGAAATCTCCCTTAGGGTTCGGTATTTCATTTCTTTTGTTGAAACATTGAAGAGAAGTTATCTGCATTCATGTAATTTATGTCCTTTTTAGTATGATTTCAACTTGTTTAGTGCTTAATATGTAGAACTTTTGTAGATGCTTTTACTTATGCTAGGTGGTATTCATATATTGCATTAGGGGTTTATACTTAGGACTTTATTCGTTCATCTGTTGGGTTTGAAGCAATTGGTAAATCGAGGATTTGGCTTGGCCTCATCATTGTCGATCATCCACATAATGCTTCTCATAGATTTTCTATTTAATTTATCATTTTTTTACTTTATAATTGTATTATCAACTTTGCATATGCCATTCGTAGAAGTGCTTTCTCCTAAGCATCTAGACAAGTTATCCCCTATGGTTTTTCTTAAAGCACATCAATTGTCAGTTTATTTATCACTTACTTTTTCCTATATATTAGCATCATATGTACCTTTCATGAAACTTCTTTCATATTTTGTACAGGGCATAATGTATAAGAGGATCGATTTAGTTATTTCCATAGTGAAGGTCAACCTTCCACATCATACTAAACTAATACATGTATGGGTAGACCCATCATTTCCATTGGTTTAACAAGCTATTACAACATTGTTTGTGGTATTTGTTGTTGGTGTTAACTTTGTTTTGATTGTTATTGTTGGTGTTCTTTTATTGTAGTGTTTCAAAATACAAACTATGAACTTCTAGCTACATTATAGCGGAAGATCTGCAAGGAGGCACAAAGAATCTTATATATGTGGATGGACAGATTGAAGACTTGAAAGAAATTGATTTAGATCATGCATTCTTCTTCGTAATATCCAATGGTTTGTAAGGATACAATGCATTAAAAATATAGTATACCCTTGATGGTCTTAGACTGAAATTGGGATTGGAACAACTTAACAATGATAAGGACATGATAAAGATGTTATACTATAATGAAGAACAAGACACCATGTATACATCATAACTTCAGATGGTTTTACTTATTACAACCCATATGATAATATGAATGTTGATATAGTGCACAAATTAGAGATAGTACTATGGAGGCATCATATGGTTTATGTGACACCATGTATGTATACATCATGACTTCATATGGTTTTGCTTATTACAACCCAAATGGTGATGTGGATGTTGATGTAGTGCACAAATTGAATGTGCAGTGCTTCTAAACAACGAGATGTTGATGATAAAGCAAAAGTACTAGTTTGTAGTGGGCCACGGGATGCACCTAGGTTCATTAACTCGAAAGATGATGATTCCAATTTGGTTGGTAATAAGAGTGATGAGTTGGTGGATGAGGGGGATGAACACGTTCATGATGAGGCTAGTGATGCACATGTAGATGGTTTTGTAGAGTAAGTTGAGGATAACTATTTGTGAAGCCATGTTGCCTCCCACAATGAGTGTGCAAAGTAGTGGTTGACTTTAATGAAACAAAGCTCTACAAAGTATGCATTTTAGAAATCACATTGTTGATCTTAGTGCATTAGCAAGCATTATGAATTTGTATATATTAAGAACAACAATAATAGAATCACGGTGAAGTGTATGAACAATTGTGGATTCTATGTTCATACATCCAAGTATAAGGGCACATGTCAATTTCAAATAAAAACATGAAAACCAATGCATACATGTCTGAGACAGTTTATTAATTGATTGACTGATTCAAAGTATATAGCAGAGAAGTACATGAAGGATATTGAAGATCAGGTCCCATGATGAAATCGATGAAAAAAGCTTTACAGTAATGTGTCCTACCTTCAGTGCTACAAAGTAAAAAGATAGTGTTGAAGGATTTAGAAGGAGCAACGAGGCAATAATAACCAAGTTCGAACTTCTAAAGAAATAGAATCCAAGTGCTATTGTATAGCGGGTCAAGTTTTAGCATGTCTTGGAACTACCCAGATTCTATGTATACGAAAGACCAATAGCTACTAAGAATATGAAGCATATAAGTAATTCCATGAAAGCCAAGACAATCTATAAATATTCAAAGCATATCAGTAAGTAAATATACGTATCTAGATAGGCTCGTCCCAGTGGGTTGTCACGAAAGCTGCCTTGTCAATAAATTGAATGAATAATGATAGTAACATTTGATGAGGCCGCAAGAACAAAGCAAAGCGAGAAAGATTATACAACACAAAAGCAAATGGGTGTCTGAGCTTATAACCCTTTCACTCTTGGAAAATGATCAGCTCTCGTGAATCTCTCATGTCAAAAGTATTGAAAGCAAAATACAAACAAATGTTCTAAAGGCAAACTTGGGATGTAGTCTAAGTTATACTTGATCTAGTCCTCAACATGGTGTTAAAGCAAGGCGGTTTATAGAAAATTAAAGATGGTCCCTCAGTCCACAAAAAGGTTTAAGTTATGGAGTCAAACTGGAGTATTGAATCTAAAGGCTAAAGTTGCATACCTTTTTTATACAGTACTAGAATTCAAGGATCTTGAACTAAATCTTGGTAAGAGGATATTTGTTCCCTTTAAAGCGGAACAAAGTTGTGAAAATCCCCTATGCCCAACAACCTGCCAGGGCTCTTGACTTGTGTGTGTTGCAAACCTCGAGTTCAACTTGCAGTGCGTGCATAGTGACGAGGCCCGAGCTTCGGCCTCCCGCTGTTCCAGAATAACTAAACATGATCCAGGACCTTGCAGATAATGAAGCATATGCTTAAGTGGCAACAAGATCAACAACTAGAACAATAATCGAATAAGGAAGTTCTCGAAAAATCTATGAACAAAAAAGAACCAGATGGAGAGAAGTAAAAGTGCCTGAGAAGCGATCTGAGGCTCAAACTTGATTGAGGCTCATGCGAATTAGCTAGGCCTGAATCAACCTAAGAAGCGATCCGAATTTCGTGGAGTGTTGTTTCTTAAGCTAAATGGACACACATTTAGATCACATCTCTCTTAAAGAGTGAGATGTGGCCTAGGCGTGTTCCATTGAGGATGGAGACATGCATGTCCCACGTCTCCTTTAATCAAATTTAGTTCTCCTTGATATTTGATATCCATGTCTTTATTTTATAATGAAAAACAACTCGAATAGAAGCACTTATGATCAAAATGATTCAAAGAAGACGACGACTGATCAATGTACTTATCATACGATGACTAAGGAGTATGACAATTACTTTAGTGCACCAGATGATTTATTTGTTAACTGATTGACAATAGAAGTAGAAGATGAATTTATTGATTATGAGGGTGATGAATTAGATTATTCTCTTGCATTTGTGACAGACAATACATTTAAGAGTTGTAATGAACTTATTAATTATGTAAAACTAGTTAAGAGGAAGTATTAACAATGTTACGGTTATTAGTCATTCAAAGAGTAAAGATGTAATAAGCAAGGTATGGCGTGGGTGTTAAACGAGTTACAAATATAGGTAAAACAAAAAAATTGATGTTAAAAGTATTAGGTGAATATGCACTAAGAAGGTCGATTTCCCATCTTATTAAGAGAAAAGGGTGCAGTGGATGGTTATTTAAAGTTCTATATAGTGAATGGGACACATAACCACCCTTTAGTGTTGCATCTCGAACAACATCATGAAATGTGAGTCATTTCACTCCACGACATGTAGAAGTTGTTTGTGTCTAGTTGTTAATACTCGATAATGACAGTTAGCAATGCATAGTGTACTACTTCGTATAACAAATCCGCCTGTCCAATCAGTCCACGGCTATCTACAATATCAATCCAATTTCTAAGCCTCACATCCATCCTCTTCACTAGTGAAGCTCTGTCCATAGTGTAGCATGTGTAGTTGTTATCATTTTTTGTATTGTTTGTAAATATACATTTTCTTAATCAATTAGAATAGAGAGTATTGATAACAAATATAAATTATAGTATAATTAGACATTATTTATTCCTCTCAAATCTTATACGCAATGTGACCTTAAAAGCTTAAGAGTAATCTCGATATATCAGGAGATCCCTCATTTTCATTGTCTTCAATATAAATCTTCGTATCTGAGGTTGATGTATGATCCTTATAATGTGAATGACCAACTTCTTCTTCTCCTTGTTGTCACTTATGGGGCATTCTCCACAAGACATTGTATTGCATCTCATAGATGAAGTGGTGACATTATAACCTTAAACTTGTTTCCTATCAACCATAACTGCATAGCAAAAAAAAAAATTATGAGGTTTAAGCTATTAGCTTTAAGGAAGCGTGCCTCTGACAAGTCTCTCACACACGCGACACTAGAAAAATCGATGGTTTTCTTTTGAGAAATTGCATGATAAATTGATTAAAATAAATGAAAAATGAAACAACAAAACAAAATCAACAACATATCGTGACAAATCGACAAATCTCCCTTCGAATCAGCTCAAAAAATAAAATTTTCTTTCTTTCTCTCATTTTTCTTATCGGTTCTTCCTAAATCTATCATTTCGATTGATTTAAATATGTTCTTTTGCTAAAAATCATTGTACATCAAGTACTACGTAACTAGAATAATCCGTTAAGCAAAGAATGACCAAAATAACGGATGAAAACTGGAGCTAGAAGACGGTTCATATAAGAAGAAAAGAAAACATCTCATTTTGAGTAGAAATAGTATTTTCATAATTATTAAAAATGATTATGATTATTTTGAAAGAACGGCAAAAAAAGAAGTGTGTATAGTAAAAGGGGTGTGGACATATATTATTACTTCGGAGAAATGGAAATGTAGGAGCTATAATTTGTTTCTGTCGTGTCCAACTATTGGGTTCCTGTCGTATCCAAAATTGCCATTTCACATTCGCGTCTTCGATTGTCATCTTGCGTTCGTGTCAAAAACAGGTAATGTGTACACAACTCGATTTTTGTTGATGCCATCACTAATTTTTTCACGTCGTGTTCTTGCCGTGCCCAGGGCTGTACCCGTTTGGGTCCGACCCCTTGTTTAACGCCATCCGAACTTGCGAGCGCGAGAGGAGGGCGGTAAAAGCTGCGGTACGAAGGCGAGCGAGGAGTGATCTCACCGTGTTTCTGCGGCGACACCAGCAATGGCTTCGTCATCAACTCCCTCAGAAAGAAGAGGGATCCCGGCCTCCGCGTTCATAGAGGACGTGCAGACGTACCTCACCCAGTCGGGGCTCGACGCCAACTCTTCCTTGGGATTTCTTCAAGAGAGGTTGTTCTTCTCTTCATCCTTTGCCTATGTCGTGACTACCCATCTCGTTTTTCTCGTTGTGTGATTCCTTTTAGATGTTTTTTTTCTGTATTTCGCTCCGATCTTGGTAGTTTGCTTGGTTGACGGTTGAATGCTATGGTTGTAATTGTTCCGGCGATCTTTCCCTGGGAAAGCAAAGCTCTTTTGCTGTTATTATTTGGGGGCAAGGGTTTTGTTTTCTTAGAGGGGTTAGTGTTAGATGCTTCAGTTGTCTATTATTCTACATCTAATGTGGGGACTTCGTTGGTTTCTACTACTTCCTTTGCTCTTTTTCTTCTTTTGTAATATATGATATTCTTTTTCTTTTGATCGCAGTGGTTGGGCTAGTCTGGGTTTGAGGGAGCATTGTTTACCTTCATTCTCAACATTGTTAAGGCTCGGATTAGAATGCCATCTGATCTTGACCTCCCTATTTTCGTTGAATATCTTATAAAAATGCTTCCCTATTTTCTTGATATTCGCACTTATTTAAGCGTCTCCTCTGCATCTTTGATGCTCTTTACTGTTACAAGATTAATTGTTTTTCTCGTCCCGACATTGGTTAGTGTGCAAGATTTTCTTCTGTCCTCGTCTCTACCAAGCTTCTTGTGCGAGTGCTCTCATGCCTTTGTTTTGCTAACTACTTTTTTCACTTATCCTTTCCATTCTCCTATTCAGAACTTTCTGTGCTTTTGCTTTGATAGAAGGCTTTGTAGCGTTCCCCATTCATTCTTTTAGTTACATTTTGCTATATCCTATGTCTCTTTTGTTGGGACACATCCCTTTGAGTCACTTTGTACTCCATAAATGCATAATATAAAGTTGTTGTTAACTAATAAAAAATAATCATAAATTCATAATATAAACAAGAATTGAGCTAACTGACAATTAAAAATAATCTAACAACTTATTTAGTCTATTATTAAATCAAATCCAACATTGTTCAAAGTTACAACTTACATCACTAAACAAGAAGAATCATAATCTCAAACATTAAAATATGGATCATCAACTAAATAATCCTCTTTTTGTCCTCCTTCAAAATCACCATTCACCAAAATCAATATTATGATCCCCGTGTCTGATATTGTTGAGCCCCTTCCAAGTTAATCCATTTAACATCTTCTTAAGTGAATGAATTTGTTACAGTCTTCTTTTAACCCACTCTTCTAAATCATCAAAATTACTATGACCGATTGGATTAAACTGGCTCTCATATTTAATTTAAGATAACTTTCTTAGTTGCCTATAAGGACGATAGATAATTAAAAATCAAAAACTAAAAGTTAAAGAATAAAAACTTAAATTGAAACTTAGAAGAACACTTGGGGAAAGTGAATGAGCTTTGAGCCTACGAAAACCCCTAACTTTTATAGTGAAAAATCGGGTGAAAAAAGATTGAGAATCCAAAGAAGGGAGTATGCCACAAATTCTTATGGATTCTCACGAGTTTGAGAGAAAATCTTCTGATTTCTCCATAAAATCAAGCAAAGGGGAGTTAGGAAAAGGGTTCGAGTCTTGAGAGCAAACATGGTCATATGGAAGCCTTTAGAGCAAACAAAAAAGCCTTTAAAACCTATTGGTTTTGGGTTTTCATGTAAAAAATTGATATCGACTCATACAATATTGTTCGATAAACACACAAACATGATATATACAATTGAATTGTATTATTTTAGGTACCAATACAGGATAAACTCATATTGGATCGTATGATATGACACAAGTTTTACAACCTTGAGCAAAATCTCTTATATATGCATAGATGAGTGAAATAAAGGAAAGCATTGATCAGATGAGTGTGCAATAAAGAAAAACAATGATTCATGGAAGAAATGCAATAAAAACTATGAAAAACAAAGAAAAACAAAGGTTTATACTTGAAAACATTAATAAATCACGCCCATAAGGTTTAAAAGTGTACTTCGCAAATCACAAGTCTAGTGGCAAAATCTCCCCACAACACGAGTGTAGATAGGGAGAAATGAAGAAGAAATGCCCTAAAAAAGCCAAAGTTCGTGAAAGCAAGGTGCAATTCATGTGCTCAACCTATATTACCCAGTGTTGTCTGACGCGTATCGTATCGTCTATCGCTGGGCTCCACGATACGGGCGTATCGTATCGTATTGTACTTTAATATTAAAATAATGCAAAAATTAATTAAAAATCAATAAAAATTAGTAAAAATCCAAAAAAATCGAAAAAATTCAGGACAAATTCAGAAAAAATCTGGTAATTGCTTTAAATTCATATACTGTAAGTTTAGTACAGATTGAACATTCAACATTGAACAATTGCATCTCAATTTACATATTTTGAATTCAAAAAATGAAATACACATTACAGACACAGTTACATTTTACAAATTGTAATCAGGATCATCAACTAAATAATCTTCATCTTCTCCTTGTTGCAGATCCTCCTCATCATCATTAGCGATACCTTCTTCTTGAAAATCAAATTCTTTATCTCTTTGATATTGTTGTTGCGCTCCTTCCAAATTAATCCAAGCAACATCTTCTTCAGTTAGGAGGGCATTTTCTTTAGTGTCTTCCATAACCCAATCTTCTAATATATGAAAATTATCCAAACTTATTGGATTAAATTGACTTTCTTCTCTATTTACTTTTTCTAATTGCCTACGACAAACAAAGATAAACAATTAGTAAATAATATTAACAATTAAAGACTGAAGTTAAACTATATTGAATTGAAAATTTGAAAGTAATACAACATTACCTTTCACGAAGGCGCATGTTACAACGAATATAAACTAAATCATTTAGTCTTTTGTGTTCCAACCTGTTGCGCTTCTTTGTATGGATGTGTTAAAAAACACTCCAATTTCTTTCACAACCTGTTGCACTAAAGGTTTGACTTAAGACTCTCGCTGCAAAATCTTTAAGGTTTGGACAATCAGTTCCAAACCTGTTCCACCAAACATCTGTAGAAAAAGACAAACATTATAGACATAATCCACAGTAATGTAAGATGAAACTTAAATATGAAAATAAACAATTTACCTTGATGCATCATACTGCGGTTGCGAATTGCAACAGGCAAACCCATCAAGTCAAGAGCATTATCATATATCTCCATCTCTCGATGTATCGCATCTGCTATGCTCTCATCAGGGACTAATCTGTCGATGCATTCAATGATTCCTCGATTAACCTCATCGTCCCTTTTGAAGGTTGCTGAGTACCTCAATGATGGGTTTAGATAGTAGGCTGCTGCATGAATAGGCTGATGCAATTGTTTATTCCATCTACTATCAATTATTTTCCACACGGGCACATAATCTCTTTTTTTTCCATTAAAGTTATTTCTGATTGCTTCTTTTGCCCTGTCCATGGCTTCATAAAGGTAGCCCATAGATGGTTTCTTCTCGCTGTCAGTCAATATCAAAACTTACACTAAAGGACAAGTAATTTTCAATAATCTGATACATGCATTCCAAAATGAACTTCTAAAAACCGTTTCTGCAATCTCATTTAACTTTCTGTTCCTTCTATTTTGAGGCAACTCTGCAAATTGTTGCCACTCATCTGAGGAGAACATTCTCTTTAAAGCTTGCTTCTGTCTCACAATACTCTGTACAGATAAGAAGTTTGTTGCGAACCGAGTTGCAGCTGTGCGAAGAAGCTTTGCACCTTCTGTGTATCTCCTCATCATACACAAAACAAATGCATGGTTGTAAATGAATTTTGTAATATCTTGGCAACACCCAGTTGCTGCCTTTATTTCATCCATCTCACCAATGTCCTCAAGGATGAGATCTAAACAATGGGCTGCACATGGTGTCCAGTAGAAAGTCCCATAAATATCAGCTAACTCCTTTCCAACTGCTTTGTAGTTAGCTGCATTATCTGTAATCAATTGGACTACATTTTCTAGCCCAACCTCCTATATAACCTTATCAAATTCCTCTTGTAGGATCTTTGCAGTGTGGTCTGCTTGATCATGCAGTTGTTCTGAAGCCATAGCAGCACGAATTCCTGGCTGAGCACCAGGTGTAGTGGAAGGAGGAAAGAACGAATGTATTCTAGAAGAAGAAGCTCTTCCTCTATTCCTTCCTGAACTTCCTCTTCTCCCACCTCCAAAGTCTTCAACTGCAACCCTCTTTTCCCTGCTAGGTGCTCGCGAACTGCTACTACCAATATCTGTTCTAGCATTTGAAGGCAAACTATCAGTGAATCCAACTCCAGTGGCAGTAGCATCATACACATTTGGAAATCATCCTTTTGTTGTCTCCTTTCCTCTATGCTCTCAATCATCTGCAAGCATTGCCATTTAATACCTTCTGGCACACTTCTAACTCTGCCTGTGCATTGAGAAACTTCTTTCTTGGTTCCTGCTAGGTGGTGTTTCAACCTTGAAATTCCACCACTAACCACCTTTTCACAAAATAAGCATATGATTTTTAACCTTGAACCCTCAACTGGTATACCCCACTGTCATGCCGGATCATCAGACTTTGAATGAGAGTCTCTACCACCCCTTCCTGCCATCTCAATGGAGTACTTTAATTAAAAAAAAAACCTGAAAATAAAAGAATCTTCAAATAACACTCAAATCGAGTGTCTCCCACTTCATGAATGCAATAAAAATCGTATACACACTTAATAACGTCATATTTTGTCATTAAAAAAAAAACTGAAATAACACAAAAAACAATAAATATAAAGGAAAAAAATGGAAAAAACATTAAAAATATACCAAAATCCGAGTTTGGAGGCTTGCACGAACACTTTAGGGCACGATTTTGGAGCTTTGAACACTAAGGAGGCGAAAACCGGCTCTTATGGAGCTTGAGGAACCCAAGAGGAGAGAGGAAACCCGCGAAAAATTGCTGGTTTCAGTTGGCCCGAGACCCTTTAGAAGGGTCCCAAGGCGTATCGCCCGTATCGTACGATACGGTGCGATACGCCCGCACTTGTGATACGGGCTCCCGTATCGTATCGTGGTGCGATACAGACAACACTGGTATTTCCCTTATTGTAACATACGAGCAATATTGGTTGTATGATGCGATGATGACCCATATCCCATATGGCCTGATACTCGAGCTTGTTCCAATACGGGCCATATTTTGTATCAATGTTTCCTTTGAAACAACATGATACGGTTCATATCGTATAATATATATTGATACACCTAACTCAAGTTATCCATATTGATTCGTACATATCGATATGTATTGTTTTATAGAGAATTTTTGAAACGATGTTGGGCCATCTTGGATCACACAATACACATAGGATGCCTTGCACGTGAACCACTTCATGTAATTTTGTGCAAGTTGGGGCCTTTAAAACCTTTATTGCCTTATTTGCGGTTTGCTTGCGAAACAAAGCTTGCTCAACCATGTAGGTGTGGTATCTTCATGTTTTGAGGTATAAACATATATAATAACAACAACTAAGCCTTTTCTCATACTAGATGGGGTTGGTTACATGGATTCTTTGTTTCCACATAGCCCTATTATGTGTGCCATGGTAGCAGTTAACTCACAATAAGCTAGATCATTCTTTATTGTTTCTTTCCAATACTTTTGTGGTCATCCTCTACCTCTTTTAATACTTTCAAAATTTAGTTTTTCATACCTTCTTACAATAAGTTCTTCTTTTGATCTTCTTTCTATATGTCCAAACCATCTTAAACGATATTCTCTCATTTTATCCTCTATTGGTGTCACTCCTAATTTGTTTCTAATAACCTCATTATGTATACGGTCTTTTCTTGTATGACCACTCATCCATCTCAACATCTTCATTTCTGTCACATACATCTTTTGGACATGTTGATGATTAATTGCTCAACACTCAGAACCATAAAACATGGCAAGAACCATAAAACATGGCAGGTCTAATTGCTGCTCTATAATATTTACCTTTTAACTTTAATGGTATCTTCTTATCACAAAGAATACCTGATGCTCCTCTCCATTTTAACCAACCAGCAATGTGTGTCAATTTTAATTTAAATGTCCTCTGAAGTAACCAAATAATCAAACTTACATTCCATATATTCTGTCTTTGTTCTACTAAGTCGGAAGCCTTTACTTTCTAATGTTTCTCTCCGTAGTTTCAATTTTTTATTAACTTTTTCCTTAGACTCCTCCACTAACACAATGTCATATGCAAATAATATACACAAGGTACTTCATCTTGAATATGTTTTGTTAACTCATCAATCACCATTATAAATAAGTATGGACTTAAAGTTGATCCTTGATGTAACCCAATATCAACTTCAAAGAAGACTCATTCCTTCATAAGTCCTCACAAATGTTTTTGCACCATCGTACATGTCTCTTATAAGGTTTATGCATGTCAATAGGATACCTCTTTTTTTCAAGGTTCTCCAAATAACCTCTCTCAGTATCCTATCATAAGCTTTTTCTAGATCAATAAATATCATGTGAGGTCTTTCTTTTTTGCTCTAAAATGTTTCGTAAAATGTCTCAAAAGGTGAATTGATTCAACAATAGATCTGCCTGGTATGAATCCAAATTGGTTCTCTGTTGTACTCAATACTTCTCTTAACCTACGTTGGATAATTCTTTCTCACAATTTCATTGTATGACTCATTAACTTGATACCCTGATAATTCGCACAATTCTGAATGTCTCCCTTGTTCTTATATATGGGTATAAGTGAACTCGCTCTCCATTCCTTGAACATCTTTTGGTTTCTCCATATTTCATTAAATAGTCTTAGCCAAGTGATTGATATTTCTCCTAGAAATCTTTTATATGAATATTGTCTGGTTCTACCGATTTGCCACCCTTTATATGTTTAAGAATCTCTTTGACTTCATTCTTTTGAATATGTCAGTAGAAATTATAGTTTATATAAGTTTTTTTGACGCGTATCGTATCACATATCGCTGGGCTTCATGATACGGGAGTATCGTATCGTAGCGTATCGTATAATATCATACTTTAATATTTAAAAAATAGATTTTAAAAAAAATAATAATAAAAATCTAAAAAAAATCAGAAAAATTAGGAAAAATCTGGTAATTGTTTTGAATTCATATAATGCAAAGTTTAGTACATATTGAGCATTCAACATTGAACAATTGCATCCAAATTTACATATTTTAAAGCAAAAATACATTTACATTTTACATATTGTAAATTTGTGGTAGGATCATTAACTAAATAATCTTCATCTTCTCCTTGATGAAGATTCAAAGTTTCTCATCACCTTCTTCTTTAAAATCAAAATCTTCATCTCCTTCATGATGTTATTGCACTCCTTTCAAATTAATCCATGCAATGTCTTCTTCGGTTAGGAGTGCATTTTCTTCGTTATCTTCCATAATTCATTCATCTAATATATCAAAATTAACAAACTACTATCTTTGTACATGTATTTGTCATATTTGCTAATTTTCATATGTGAGCAAAATGATGAGTTCCATTTCTTTGATTATTGAGTCTATGACACCTCAATGATGTGATATTGTTACTTGATGATATCCCATTTTTCTCTTATTGGAGACTAGCTTTTTAACTAATGCTTTAGCTCTATTTCTCACTTCACAGACTGAGTTAAGCCTCACATACGTTGATCATGTTCAACTCCATGGAAGTCATGTAAGGTGAACCCTAAAATAGTGAAGTTGTGAAATGCCTACTCAATGAATTGAGACAATCAAATTGTTCTTCATTGTTTGCGATTTCATGAAATTAGAAACTGGTAGCAGAAATATACCTAAAAGTTGGCAATAGAAAGGGAAATGATTTTGTCACAATTTTTATTTGTTCATAAATTATTCTTATTCAATAAATGAAATTATAAACCTGAATTTACATGTTACATACACAACTTGCAATCTCAAACAAGTATATCGGAGGATCTCTTGGAGAGAAGTGGAGAGGTGCAATCTCAAACAAGCATATCGGAGGATGTCTTGGAGAGAAGTGGAGAGGCAAAGAGAAGCCAGAAACCTGCAAAAACAAATTGAAAAAAAAAATTGGAAAAAAAGTTTTTTGAAAAAAAAAATTTGAGCTTATCGCTCGTATCGTACGATACGACACGATAACCTGAATCATACGATACGATACAGGTTACCATATCATATCGTGGCTTCGTATTTCACCGTATCGTACGATACGAATAACACTGGTTTATATACTTTTCTGATTTGGCTAACTCTCCTAAGCTAATACTAACATCTTTATTTTCATTAAAAAGCTATTAAAATTGTTTTTCCATCTATTTCTTATATCATCATTTGCTACTAGATTTTTTTCATCCTCGTCTTTGATTCATCTAACGGAATTAAGATCTTTAGTTTTCTTATCTCTAGCCCTAACTATCCTAAAAATATCTCTTTCACCCTCTTTTGAGTTGAGTTTTTTATATAAATCCTTCGAAATTTTAACTTTCTCTTCACTGACGGCCTTTTTCGCTTCCTTCTTTGCTTTCTTATAAGCCTCTAAAGTTTCACTAGTTTTCTTAACGTAATGTAATTTGTAACATGCTCTGATTGCCTTGATTTTATTTTGCAATACTTCACTCCACCACCAAGCTTCTTTTTGTACCGGTACACCTCCCTTTGATTCACCTAACACATCTTTCGTCACTTTTCTAATATGGATAGTCATATTATTCCACACATCACAAGGTATACTAACATAATTCTAAGCATCTCCTTGAAGGACTTTTTGTTTAAATATGCCTTCTTTCTCGCTTTTGAGGTTCCACCATTTAGTCTAAATAGCTCGATGCACTCTTTTCTTCTTTGTCCATTTTTTTACTTGTAAATCCATAACTAAAAGTCGATGTTGGGTGATTAAGCTTTCTTCTGAAATTATCTTGCAATCTTTATAACACGCTCTATCTTTTTTTCTATAAATAAAATAATCAATTTGTGTTTGTGATAAGCCACTCTTATAAGTAATTAAATGTTCATCTCGTTTTTTAAAGATTGTATTGGCTATAAAAAGATCAAATGCTATAGCAAAATTTAAAATCTTTCTACCTTCCTTATTTATATCCCCAAAACCAAAGTTTCCATGAATACCTTGATATCCTAATGCTTCTTTACTGACATGTCCATTTAAGTCTCCTCCTAAATAAATCATCTCCATTTGTGGAATTCTTTAAATTACCTTATCTAACTCTTTCCAAAAAATTCTACTTGGGGTGCGTAAATACAAACTATATTCAAAACCTCTGTTCCTAACACTAATTTCAATGTTATGATTCGGTGATCATATCGTTGTATGTCTACTACACTATCCTTTAAATCTTTATTTATGATAATACCAACTCTGTTTCGAGCAGTGTTGTCTGACGCGTATCGTATCGTGTATCGCTGGGCTCCACGATACGGGCGTATCGTATCGTATCGTATCGTACTTTAATATTAAAATAATGTAAAAATAATTAAAAATTAATAAAAAATCGAAAAAAATCGAAAAAAATCAAGAAAAAATCAGGAAAAATCTGATAATTGCTTTAAATTCATATAATGTAAGTTTAGTACAGATTGAGCATTCAACATTGAACAATTGCATCCAAATTTATATATTTTGAATCCAAAAAATAAAATACAGACATAGTTTACACTTTACAGTACACTACAGTTACATATAATGTTACATTTTACAAATTGTAATCAGGATCATCAACTAAATAATCTTCATCTTCTCCTTGTTGCAGATCCTCATCATCATCAGCCACGCCCACACCTTCTTCTTCAAAATCAAATTCTTCATCTCCATAATGTTGTTGCGCTCCTTCCAAATTAATCCAGGCAACGTCTTCTTCTGTTAGGAGGGCATTTTCTTCAGTGTCTTCCATAACCCAATCTTCTAATATATCAAAATTATCCAAACTTATTGGATCGAACTGACTTTCTTCTCTATTTACTTTTTTTAATTGCCTACGACACAAACAAAGATAAACAATTAGTAAGTAATATTAACAATTGAAAACTGAAGTTAAATAATATCGAATTGAAAATTTGAAAGTAATACAACATTACCTTTCACGAAGGCGCATGTTACAACGAATATAAACCAAATCATTAAGCCTTTTGTGTTCCAACCTGTTGCGCTTTTTTGTATGGATGTGTTCAAAAACACTCCAATTTCTTTCACAACCTGTTGCACTACAGGTTTGGCTTAAGACTCTAACTGCAAAATCTCTAAGGTTTGGACAATCACTTCCAAACCTATTCCACCAAACATCTGTAAAAAAAATATAAACATTAGAGACATAATAATCCACAGTAATGTAAGATGTAACTTAAATATGAAAATAAACAATGTACCTGGACGCATCGTAGAGCGGTTGCGAATTGCAACAGGCAAACCCATCAAGTGAAGAGCATTATCATATATCTCCATCTCTCGATGTATCGCATCTACTATGCTCTCATCAGGGACTAATCTGTCGATGCATTCAATGATTCCTCGATTAACCTCACCGTCCCTTTTGAAGGTTGCTGAGTACCTCAATGATGGGTTTAGATAGTAGGCTGCTGCATGAATAGGCTGATGCAATTGTTTATTCCATCTACTATCAATTATTTTCCACACGGGCACATAATCTCTTTTTTTTCCATTAAAGTTATTTCTGATTGCTTCTTTTGCCCTGTCCATGGATTCATAAAGGTAGCCCATAGATGGTTTCTCCTCGCTGTCAGCCAATCTCAAAACTTTCACTAAAGGACAAGTAATTTTCAATAATCTGATACATGCATTCCAAAATGAACTTCTAAAAACCGTTTCTGCAATCTCATTTAACTTTCTGTTCCTTCTGTTTTGTGGCAACTCTGCAAATTGTTGCCACTCATCTGAGGAGAACATTCTCTTTAAAGCTTGCTTCTGTCTCACAATACTCTGTACAGATAAGAAGTTTGTTGCAAACCGAGTTGCAGCTGTGCGAAGAAGCTCTGCACCTTCTGTGTATCTCCTCATCATACATAAAACAAATGCATGGTTGTAAATAAATTTTGTAATATCTTGGCAACACTCAGTTGCTGCCTTTATTTCATCCATCTCACCGATGTCCTCGAGGATGAGATCTAAACAATGGGCTGCACATGGTGTCCAGTAGAAAGTCCCATAAATATCAGCTAACTCCTTTCCGACTGCTTTGTAGTTAGCTGCATTATCTGTAATCAATTGAACTACATTTTCTAGCCCAACCTCTTGTATAACCTTATCAAATTCCTCTCGTAGGATCTCTGCAGTGTGCCTCTCCTCTGACATATCTAGAGATCTCAAAAACATGAGTCCTTTAGGACAATATACAAGAAAGTTTAGCAATGTCCTTCCTCGCCTATCGGTCCATCCATCTGCCATGATAGTGCATCCTGTTTCCTTCCACGATTGTCTCAAAGTCGAACAGTATTGCTGCACTTCAATCACGGTCTGATCTAATATCTTCTCTCTCAACTTCTAATAAGAGGGCATCCTGTATCCTGGACCAATGTTAGCAATTGCATCTGCCATTGCTTGAAAATGAAAACTGTTTGCTGCATTAAATGGAATGCATGTATCATAAAACCATCTGCCCACTGCAAGGTCTGCTTGATCGTGCAGTTGTTCTGAAGCCATAGCAGCACGAATTCCTGGTTGAGCACCAGGTGTAGTGGAAGGAGGAAAGAACGAATGTATGCTAGAAGAAGAAGCTCTTCCTCTACTCCTTCCTGAACTTCCTCTTCTGCCACCTCCAAAGTCTTCAGATGCAACCCTCTTTCCTCTGCTAGGTGCTCGCGAACTGCTACTACCAATATCTGTTCTAGCATCTGAAGGCAAACTATCAGTGAATCCAACTCCAGTGGCAGTAGCATCATCAACTTCTTCACACATCTGGAAATCATCCTTTTGTTGTCTCCTTTCCTGTATGCTCTCAATCATCTGCAAGCATTGCCATTTAATACCTTCTGGCACACTTCTAACTCTGCCTGTGCATGGAGCAACTTCTTTCCTGGTTCCTGCTAGGTGGTGTTTCAACCTTGAAATTCCACCACTAACCACCTTTTCACAAAATAAACATCTGATTTTTAACCTTGAACCCTCAACTGGTATACCCCACTGCCATGCCGGATCATCATACTTTGAATGAGAGTCTCTACCACCCCTTCCTGCCATCTCAATGGAGTACTTTAATTCAAAAAAAAACCTGAAAATAAAAGCACTTCGTAAATCCCCCAATCTTCAAATAACACTCAAATCGAGTGTCTCCCACTTCATGAATGCAATAAAAATCGTATACACACACTTAATAACTTCATATTTTGTCATTCAAAAAAAAAAACCCGAAATAACACAAAAAACAATAAATATAAAGGAAAAAAGGAAAAAAACATTAAAAATATACCTAAATCCGAGTTTGGAGGCTTGGACGGACACCGTAGGGCACGATTTTAGAGCTTTGAACACCAAGGAGGCGAAAACCGACTCTTAGGGAGCTTAAGAACTCAAAAAGAGAGAGGAAACCCGCGAAAAATCGCGGGTTTCCCTCGGCCCGGGACCCTTTATAAGGATCCCAGGGTGTATCGCCCGTATCGTACGATACGGGCGATACGGGCCGTATCGCACGATACGGTGCGATACGCCCGCACCTGCGATACGGGGGCCCGTATCGTATCGTGGTGGCCCACGATACGATACATATCGCACCATATCGTACGATACGGTGCGATACGGACAACACTGGTTTCGAGCATTTTCCTTACTGGAGTACCATAATTTAAAACCTATATCCTCAATGTCCTTTGTTTTTTCTCCAACCCACTTTGTATCTTGTAAACATAGAATATGAATATTTCTTTGAATCATAGTATCTACTGTCTACCACCTCCATTAGCTTACCGAAAAATGTTTCGATATTCCAAGAACCAATACGAATCTTATTATATAGGACTAGATTCCTTACCCCCCCGCATCTGTCCATATTGAAAATGCGGAGTCCCTCTTTATAATTTATTCACTACATTCGGGCGGCAATGTAGTGGGACTAACTTCTTTACCCACACCCGTTCATGATGTGGGAACCCTCTTTGCAATTGATTCACTACATTCGGGCGAAAATGTAGTGACCCTTGCTTACTTTTCATTACATTCGGGTTCTACAACGCGTCGCTAGGCGGGGATGCCCCAAAGCAATGCTCATAATTTGTGTAATCTATGGTATAAAAATCCGATAAAGTTTTATGCTGACTATCGGAAGCCTAACATAACCCTCCTCCTTTATCCGGGCTTGGGACCGGCCATGCAAGGGTGATCCCTTACATGAGCGGAGTTGCACAAGAAAATATAACACGAAAAAAAAAAATTCAGAGACTAGGAAATTAAGAATTAATGGTAATTGGTAAGATTATACACAACATATGGTTAATAAGACAAGAGAAAAAGAAAGTAAAGCTTCATTTTGAAGGATAAAAACCTTAAAAGCTTCATCCCGTAAGTCTTCTTTAAAATAAATAAAAGTGGCAGTGGTGGCGCTACCACACAGACATGTACGTGCAAATGCACACACACTTTATGAAATTAAAACTAGAAGAATAAATGATTCTCTTGCTACTGCACACAACAAACATGTACTTGCAAATGCACACATGCAAATGCTGATGTTGTTAACTTTTATTTTTTGTCATTGCAGACAATTGACAGAGATATCTTCTAATAGAAAACCAATTTGATTCAATTAGTCTTGATAATTTTGATATTTTAGAGGGTTGTGTTGAAGAGGAGGATGAACCAAATGTACTCATAGAAGAAGTTCAATGGGTCAACCTGGAAGGAGCATAGAAACAGGCTAATGAGATTGACTTTGGTGATGATGGTGGTGACTACGAAGGAGAAGGAGGAGGACAAGAAGAGAATTATTTAGTTGGTCATCTATATTCCAATGTTTGAGATCATGAATTGTTTAAGTCTTTAGTTATGTAACTTTTAATAGTGTTTTAAGTTACATGACCTCTATCATGTGACTTTGGATGTTTTAGAATTTTACTTGCTTGCTTTGATTTGGTAATGGACCAATGGTTAGATTATTCTTAATTATTAGTTAATATTTTTTTTATATGTCATGATTATTATTAGTTAATGTAGCTTATTGCATTGTTAACTTATTAAGTTTGTGATATTCTATTGTAGCTTACAAAGTTACAATTTACAATAATCCAAACAAGAACATTACAAGGTTACAATTATATTTATCATCCACAACGTGGATCATAATCAATAAAAACATTATAATCGAATCGTTAGGATCACCATTATCATCATCATCTTCTTCTCTCTTCCTCTACAATTGGATCTGCCCATCTAACACCTTAATCTTTATAATCATCTTCAACTCTAGTTCTGTTTCAGCTTATATTGTCCTTTAGTTTTCATCCTTTAAATTGATGGGGGCTCCTCCTCTTCAACCCAATCATCAAGAATATCAACATTTTTGTAACGGGTTAGTTATATGGTACCTTTCTTGCCCTTCTTGCATATCTTTGCATTTGTCTGTAAAGAAAGAATATCCACAAAGAATATCCACATTATCAAGAATATTAAATGCAATATAGTCATCAATCATTCATTATTAATAAGAAAGAACTAGAGAGTAACAATACATATTTTTAAAATTGTTATTTTTTTCTTAACTTCATGTTATATGCAATGTATACCAAATCATACAGTCGAGCATGCTCTAGTCTATTTCTCTTTTTCGGGTGAATGCGTTCGAAAAAGTTTCAATTTCTCTCACACCCACTCGAATTGCATGTTTGGCTTAATATATGTTAAGCAAACCTTGAAAACTTTGGTGCATCTACACTAAAGCGAGTCCACTATTCTTTTAAAATAAAATACGATAATGATTAATAAAAAATACTCAAAGTTAATCAATTAATAACTTATATGAATATCAATAAAAATATATAATACCGTCGCATTTGGGAGCATAAGCATGCACCAATTATTTTCTAAACCTTTTTTAGAAGTGACTGCTTGCGGTCAAGATTTGCTTGTATCTTCAATTTAGGCTTATTCACATCATCATATATATAAGGCATAGCAGACCTATCTTCATTGTTCACCATTCTCGTTACCTTAACTAAAGGCACAATCATCTTAAAAAATTTGCTATAATTTAACCAAAAATTAGCATTGAAAACAATATCTACCACAATAATTTCATCTCCCTTTTTAGACCAACTGATGGAGTTCCATTCATTAGATGCAACCATTTTTTCTAATTCATTTTTTTGTATGACAATACTTTGCACATTAATGACATTCATAGCAAATCTTGTCAATGAAAGCCTAATCAATTCCCTTCTACCTGAATGGATTCACATCAAATGCAATACAAATGATTATAAATAAACTTTGGTTCACCTCAAGCATCTTACTAGTTACTCTAAAATTTGAGCATTATCAACAATAAATTGAACAATATTTGAAACACCTATATCCTCTACAACTTTCTCAAAAATTGAAAGTAAATTATATGCAATTTTATCAATATGAGACAAGTCATATGATTTCAAAAACAATGTCCCCTTGGGACAATAGACCAAGAAGTTCACCAAAGACCTAAGCTGACCATCTGTCAAACTGTCAACCATAATAGAACATCCCGTGTCCTTTTACGATTACCTAAATTCACAACTCCATGCATTAACAATATGAAACCATTTCTACGTTAATATACCCCTTAAAGCATGATAAGTAGAGACTCTGTAACCCGATCCCACATTGGTAATAGCATCTACCATGCTTTGAAAAGAAAATGAGTTTGCAATATTGAAAGGGAGACAATTTTTATAAAAAATTTCTACACACTTTAAATCTACTTTCTCGATTATCTCCTTTAAAAGCATAACTGATCTAATGTCTGACTAAGCTCCAGGAGTCGTATATGGGAAAAAAAATGAGGGTATCCCACTACCTCTGTCTTCTCCTTTAGTACCCCTCGTAGGTATCAGGCTAGTTAGGAGATCTTCGAGTGGAACAAGAGCCAACTTCACTGCTACTACCACCATAACCTACATTCTTTTCCTTTTTTTTCTTCCCCTCTTCTCTTCAGCCATCTCTTCTTCTATATCAGTTGCACAATGAAATTCATCACCATACATTCCTTCAAAAACAATTTCAAATGGTTGAGATATATCTTAACCACTTATTTATCCCCTCTCTTACCCTTAATCACTTCCTCTCTTTCGAAGCCTTCTACTCAATCTCATACTTCTCTGCGTCAGACACTCGAGTACAAGCATTAACATCCTTCTTGATTTCGGAAGGTGGTGCTTCATATAAGAAATAGCATCATGCTTTACTACATTGCAAAACATGCACTTGTTCACATGTCTATTGCTTTCATACACCGGGGTACAATATTTCCTACCGAATCGACATGATCGAAAGCCATTAAGAGGAAAAGAGACAATCAACAAGAAGAAAAGGCTTTTTATAGGTCAATAATAACGAAATCTGTAAAAGCTTCAAATTTTTTAAATGAAGAATCGGGTAGAATGCAAAGGAAAAGTGGTATACCATGGATTTGACAAAAGCCCTAAAGATGACGAGTTAGATTGGGTAAAAAAATTGAGAATCTTGTAAATAAACCACAAAACCAACAAGAACAAAGATGTGAAAAGGATTTGAGAGCAAGAGAATGACGTTAAAAAGGGTTTGGGAAGAAGTAGAAGTGATTTTCGTAACTTTGGATTCTCATATTTTATACTCGAAAAAAGCAGCATCGACTCGTACGATATGGGTTGTATTGTATGATGCGACACGATAAATCGCTTCTTGTGATACATGTGCCTATATCCTACCATATTCTCGTACGATACGCAATAAAATTATATCGTATCGTATCATATGATACAATTTTTACAATATTGCTTGGAATCATGTTGGTGGCTATGGTTGATGATGTCCTAGAACTGTTCTGCCATTATATATGCTAGTACAAGTTAATCTCACTTTTTCATTACTTCAATGACAAATGATGTTGCCCTCCTCAAATTATTTCTGAAATTGGTTGCCTTTTGTTGTTTCAGTTCTTTCTTTTAATTATATAGAGAATTTGTTTCTGATGTTTGCATTGCTTATTGTTATTGCATCCTTCTTTTGACAATATAGTTGCAATTGGGTCAATTGAGGACATAAAATACTGTAAACATTTCCTTGAGTTGGAAATTTGGAACCGAAATTCTTGTAATGCGTGGTAAAGAAATTCAATAACGTAATGCTGATCATTTCCTCAAGTAGGATATTTGAGAATATTTTCTCTTGACTTTGTTACCTTCTAAGCTGTGCGCTATCCATTTCCTTTAGTTGAACATTTCATTCAATAATTGTTTCCTAAATTATGTGACCATCTCAGACATTCAATTCCAAAGCCCTTGATGGAATGTTAAATGCTTATTTCTTCCTTTACAGGCTTCAGCAGTACAAGTTGGTAGAAATGAAGCTTCTTGCCCAGCAGAGAGATCTTCAGGTATTTCTTGCTTTTCTTTTTCTTCTCCCAGTCGTTAAAGATATTTTTGTGTTGCAGGGCCAGGCTGGCCCAATAGGTCCTCTGGCCTGGGGCAGCATGGGCTGGAAACACCAAGCCCCGGTACAACCAGCATTGTCTTTGCATAGTGCATGGAAATAATTCTACCAGATTCTACGGAACCATGGCTTTTGTCTTTGCATCATAACCGTTTTGCTCTTTCTTCTATTTTTTTCTTGTTCTAACTCTTGTGATTAAATCTATTGTATGACACAATGGGTAGCTATTTATAACAGACACAAGACTGCAAAAACTAATTCTTAATTCAGTAGATGAGCAAACAATCCGTGTTCTCATTGACATGCAAAAAGTATTGATGTGTTCATCTTCTGTTACAACAAACTACTATTACAACTATAGCTAAGCCTTTTCCAATACTGGATGGGGTCGGCTACATAGATTCTTTGTTTTCATGGAGTCCTACCATAATTTATAGAATCCATGGTAAATAAGTCTGACAAAGTTTTACGCTGGCTGTCGGAAGCCTAACGCAGCCCTCCTTTATCCGGGCTTGAGACTGCCCATGCAAGGGTGATCCCTTACATGGGTAGAGTTTTCTGTTACAACAAACGATTAACATATATACATTTTATTTATTTCTATTTATATATAAACCTAATCTCTATCATAAAATGACCCATACTCTGAAATTGGGACTTCCTGTTAGGCATGTTGTAGATGAGCATGTCTTTGCATCAGCCATTTTCCCAATGGCCTGCAAACAATGCCAACGTAGTTTACACTCTACATAAGCTGAAAAGAGACCAGATCAGGAAGCTGCATTCTCAAGCCGTAAGTGGACAATTTGATGGTGGCCCTTGCAGCAGTAAAATGGAGGTGAGAATTGAGACCTCCAAAACATCAGGCATTTTGGCCAAGTAAGAATTGAGGAAGCAAATAGAGCTAGTAATATCTGGTCAAGCAGAGGCTCCGTTCCTTCGTGTTCCTTTGAAACAACTCATAGCAGCTTCTCTGTGACTCTATAGCAGCATTGCATGCAAGAGAGCCTCACCTGGTGCGTTCAATGCGTTCATAGGAACTCACTTTCAAATCTGAGGGTAATTCATCAATTTCCTCAGAAGCTCAACTGCAAGTGCAAAGCATCAGCTCACGATACCTTCGAGGCATTCTGAATGATCTGAACATAACTTTCTGATCAATGCTTGCAGTTGGCAATTCATCAAGCTCCCTTGATGCATAAAGAAGCACAACTCCACCACCTACAACAGAGGAAATGTTATTAAGTGATCTCCTTGAGAAGAAAGCCAAATGCAACATAGGATTGACGTAATTTAAAATCTACCAAATATTAGGAACTTTGGGCTACAATTTAACTGGATCTGACATGTGACCACCTACAGCAGAGGAAATGTATTAAGTGAGCTCCTTGAGAAGAAAGCCAAATGCAACATAGGATTGGGGTAATTTAATCAATTTAACTGGATCTAACATGAGAGAGAGAGAGAGAGAGAGAGAGAGAGAGAGAGAGAGAGAGAGGACCTTCATCAAAAGGAATTTATGGGATAGTAAGAGAGACATTGGGATGCTATAAGGTTCACTCCTGGGAAAATATTTTGGTCTGAACAATCTAAGGTAATATCTCAATAGGATAAACTGATGGAACCAGACTCAACTTATATAATTTCAGATGCACAACATTAATTTTGTAGACAGAAATGTACCAAATTTTAAACTTAAAGGCATAACTACAAAGCACCCTCCTTTCCTAGTAATGAATCATACACAGACACCAGTCTCCAGCCAGCTAAGGAGTGACCTAGGGTTTCCTCTGTCATCCATCAATGTTGATGTTTGGAACTATTGACCTGGTAGCTTGGGGAAATGGATTATGTAGGTGACAGAAGTAGCTATCATGACTTCCATTTTGAGGCTGGTTGGAGATGTTGGCATTTAGGGGCACCATGGAATGAGGGCCTTTATGCTGATGTTGTGAGGTGTTAATGTTGTCAGGTCAAGTAGCTCAATCCTTCTTGATGTACTTATTCGAGTAGTTTCCTCAGCCTAGTGCTTGTCTCTCCTGCTTTATGCAAGTTTCTTCACCTCCATTGAAGTCCTCTCCCAAAAGCTTGGTATAGGTTGTTCGAGTCTTTTTAATGAAGAAGGGAATCCAGCTACTCCATTCTCCCCTTTTTTTGAATCACAAATTACTGCAGCTGTTCAGTTGTTGGTATGCTGCATCACAAATATTCCTGACACAAGAATGCCTGGTGTCAAGATTTCACTCTTTGCCCAAGCTACAAAAATACTGTAGCGGAAGACGGAAAAGTTAGGCTGGCTCTCAAGCAGTGTTATAGGTAGACCTTATCATGCCATATGAAGTCAAAGAGCCGAGGCATCGGTGGGTTGACAATGAAGCCTATAGTGTGGGGTACCACTTGCCGGCAAATCTTTTGGAGGTGGCTCCTATGGAGTAGGGCTCTTGATGCAATAAACTACATAAGTTGAAACTGTTGGGGCCTATCGAACCCTTAGGCACGATTAGTTTTGTAAGAGCTCATTAGAGTTCACAAAGTTGACACTATTTTTCTGATGGAAACCCTGGTTTTGGTGCAGAGGATCGAAAATCTGAAGCATAAACTTCATTTGCAAGGTTGTTCTATAGTTGACCAAGTGGGTAGAGGAGGCAGAGTGGTGGTCTTGTGGAGCTCGCTGGTGGATGTTTCTGCCATTGGCTTCTCCTTGAACCACATAGGCAGGACAATCAAACAAATTGGAGCAAAGAATTGGAGGCTCATGGGGTTTTATGGTTTCCTTGAGCATAGCAGGCGACAGACCTCATGGAACCTTTTGTGCATTCTCACTGCCAATGCCGATCTCCCTTGGGTCTATTTGGGTGATCTCAGTGACATGCTTTCAATCCAAGATAAAGAGGGTGACAGTGCACATCCTACATAGTTGATAGCGAGATTCAAAGATTGTACCACGCACTGTAGGCTGACCGATATCAAGCTTAGTGACTTCTAGTTTACTTGGGATAATGACGAATCTCAGGGGACACTATCTTTGGATAGAGCCATGGTAACTGGAAAATTGGACACATAGATCTCTAAATCAAAGGCTACCGAACCTAGTGATTTCAATATCTAATGATAGCTTGGTACAAAAATGGTTTTGCTTTGAACATGCTTGGCTATGAGAGGAGGGAGTCACATAGGTAGTCCAGGATAGTTGGAAGAACCCAACATCATCTCCTTTGATACAGTGCTTGAACAAGTGCAACAATCATCTCCTGGGCCACATGTGAAGGAGGTCCTTCAGGGTTTTAGAAGGGATTAGGCTTATTAGTAAACTATCTCAAGTCAGCCATATTTTTCAGCTCTAATGTGTATGAAAATACAAACATGATGATGGCAGATATTTTGGGGGTTCAGGGGCCATTAGGAAAGAGAGGATACTTGGGTCTACATTCTTGGTGGGCCGAAACAGACATGTATTTAGTTTCTTGAAGGAAAAAGGCTCACACCATAGTGCAGACACTTCCTAGTTACTGCATGGGGGCATTCCTTCTTCCGATTTTCATTTGTGAAGAGCTCTAAAAACCTATGAACTCCTTCTGGTGAGGCCAAAACTTAATAGAGGTTTTGGCCATGCTTGCTAAACAAGCGTGGTTGTTGTTGATTCAACCGGATTTTCTTGCTAGCAAGGTGATAGCCTAACACTGGTTTCTGTGAAGCTAGGGTAGGGAGGGACACTTCCCTTGTTACTGATGGAGAAGCATCCTTCAAGGTCATGATATACTTAAACATGGAATTCAACAGTGTGTTGGTGATGGGTAGGATACTGATGTCTACACAACCTTTGGGTTCATAATCTCCCGAGATGCAGAATTGCTCCCCGGCAATTGTCTATGTCACGGATTATGATGGTATGCCACTTGTTCAAAGAGGGAGAACTTCAGTGGGACGTTGACAAGGTCTGTAATCTATTCCTGCCGGAGGAGGCTATCCACGTAGTCAAGCTACGTGTTTGACACTGAACAGACAAAACAAAAACTACACAAAGAGAGACCAAACAAGGGCAAAGAAACTAAAAGGGAACTAAAACTAAGAGACAAAAGAAGTTTTTATTTATTGAGAATTCATCTGCAAACATTCGGCAAAGAGTACACACTATTAAGTTTATATAGTGTTGTGCCCCTTATTGAGATTTTATCCACAAACCTTCAATTAAAGAATACTCACTGGAAAGTACATATGAGAACCCTAAAGCCTCAACACCCCACAACTAAGAACCCGTCAAACTCAAAGATTGCATTTGAATCCCCTCCTCTCCTCACTAAGGAAATAGAAAACCTCAAATTCTAGAGATGCCGAGCCACGGAAACAAGTTTTCTTCTTCCCATACGGTAGGCGTAATTTTGGAGCAAAAGATGAGATTGCAACTCCTACATTCCTTTTTCCTCATACAACAAAATAAAATAGGTGAATCAGAAAGATCTCATTCCATGTCAATTTAGTGACTGCAGATATAAAAACACAAAAATAATTGCAGCTTCCCAAACAAAAAGGAAAGAAAAAAGTGAAAGCTAGGAAAAAATCTTATCTGGAGTAGTTTCCATTTTCAATTCCGATTCATATAAAGCAGGAGAGGAAACACTAGGTATCTTACATAATCCCTTGACTTTCAGATTCAGAAATAGCCGCGGAGAGGATTGAGAGATATCCTCACTAAGAGTGACCTGAGGCACGAGGCTAGCCTTCGAGGCTGGAGATGCAAAGGCAACGATGGAAGTCGTCGACAGCATCCCTCATCCTCTGGTTTGGTGCCATCACTCTAACGTGGTTCTCTCTCTGGTTGCTGCTCCTCTGCCATTGGATCTCAATTCGTGGAGTGAGAGCGAGTGAAAGAGGAGAAACCAATTTGAGAGAGCGAAAGAAGATTTTGGGCTTTCACGATGGCCGGGCAACAATGGCACACCATTTTGGGATCACAATTTTCAGGCAGAACCATAAGTTCCCTGGGTCAACTCTCCTTGCAAACACAGTCCCCACAGATTCAGTACTGAGAGACCAATTTTTGCAGCTCTGGTCCAGTGTAATCGTGAACCAAACAACTACCAAACATCTGTATATACGTTTGAAGCATTATCTAATTTTTCTTGTTATCTGATATTCCATCTCCGACCCCATCTAGTATGGGAAAAGGCTTAGTTGTTGTTGTTGTATCTGATATTCCATCTTCCATTATCGATAGCTTCATCTGAAAATGCAAATGATACATGGTACCATGCATTTCTTTTTATGCCTTATTGGCATTTGTATCATACTGAGCCACAAAGAATTATAGACTAACCTAGTTGTTGCTTGTTTCATGTTTGTTGAGGCAAAAATTCCTGACATCAAGAAATGTTTGGATATTGTGAGTACATTGCAAGCAAAGCAGGGAACTGATGAGGTCTGTAATGCTCAATTCCACGCCAACTTTAGTTTATCATCTAAGTTTAATTTTAAGTGGCCTTCCTAATTTTCTCATTTATTGCTGATCAGTCTATTTTTCATTAGATTTCATGCGATCATGTTTCTTTAATCGTATTTTTAGTTGCGAAGGCCTTATGAATGTCTTGGCATATTTTTATTTGGGTGCCATGATCTAGATTTATTATACCGTTTGAAAGTTGGCCCATTGTAAAAGCTCAAAATGTATTGTTAGCTATGGTAGATGTGGCATGTTTTTTTTATGACATATGTCCAAACACTGGTTAATTGTATAACATAGTTTACAAGAAAAAGCAACATATACACATGCATTTTATTCTTCTTCTAACAATGACTGCACATTAATCTAAGGGTTAAGCAATAAATGAAGTTTACTTCGAGAAGGAAATTATGTAGCTTCTTTACATTACTCTTCTAATGTACCTTTATTTTGTTCTGTTGCATACGTTTAAAGTATGTTTCCCTTTTTGCTTTTGCTTGTATTTTCTTATTGTCCGTCATCCAAAAATGTGCTGAGACGATAAATGGCTCCCATCAAGAAGCCGGATTGTCATTCATATATTGAGCTTGTTATGAGGCCTCAACAACCTGATATCATTTTTGTATTAAAGCAAAAAGGTCCTAATTTCGCATAATGATTTTAGTGGGAAGACGGACAAATAAATAAGCTACTGTCGAGGTTGTAGGGTGCCATGGTCAAAGAAATTTTATTTGTATCATACTCCGATTATTCCATATGTTCTGGTTCCAATGTAGATCATTTACACAGCTCAATGGTGCCCTCTCACCATCAAGTAACAGCTGATCTTTGACGTGGACGCTTTAACCATCATAGCTTATTATTTGCATAGGTGTCTGTTAATTTTACTTGGGACCTGAAACCTTTTGCTTGAGATTTGATTTATGCAGTTCAAGTATGAGATTATTCTTGCATGCCATTACATTGTATGTATTCAACAAGGATCGGTTTAGCATTCTCAGTGTTTCTTACTGAATAGGATGAACTTTTACTTTTTCTATATATGGTCTTAGCTAGTTATTGTTCTATGACATTAATGATACACTTCCCTAATGAACATGCAATCCAGGCATTATTTGTTGATTTCGAAGTTTCTGAGGGCATATATTCAAAAGCTTGGATCGAGGAGACAAATTCAGTATGTCTGTGGTTGGGCGCAAATGTCATGCTCGATTATTCCCGTGAAGAGGTGGCTTTTGTTGTGCAACTTCTTGCTCTGTAATTTGTCACATCTTTTGTATTTAAGCAGCTGCTTGTTTCATGGTGATACTGACTTTAAGCAGGCCAATGAGCTTTTAAAGAAGAATCTGGAAAATGCCAAAGCTAGTTTGGAGGTCATTGCAGCTGACCTGCAATTCTTAAGGGATCAAGTGACAATTACACAGGTAAAATGATTCTCCCTTTGATTGTAATGATACGTTTGCAAAAGCTTTTTCATGTCATTCCCATTTAGAGTGTCTGATCGTGCGGCTACATGCACAAGGCCCTGTGTGGATCCATGGCCATTCTGTTCCACCTCAGGAAAGGTGATGGCCACTACACGTGAAAAACCACGCTTTGCAGTGGGACACCGTGGCTGCATGTTTTTTTCCATGCCCAGCCATGTTGTCAAACACCCCCTTTAGATTCTATCGTGCTTCCCTTGTTTCCTTCCACCTTTTCCATGAAATCTGCGAGTAGATGTTTCCCACGAATTGATTATTTTGTTCTTGTGACAGGTTACTATTGCACGAGTGTACAATTGGGATGTTCATCAACGAAGGATGAAACAGGCTGCAAAAGTTGAGACTTGATGCGTATCACTTCACTAGTCTATACAGGATTTTTGTATTATCTGGGTGAAACTCTTAAATTGCTCTATGGCCATTGGTTTTATAATTTGTCTTTGAGGTTTGTTTATTATTCCCCCTTAGCAAGAGAGAGAGAGAGAGAGAGAGAGAGAGAGAGAGAGAGAGAGAGAGAGAGAGAGAGAGAGAACTGTCCTGGCCTTTCTAGATTGAAAGCGGTCTGGCAAGTTGCCTGATTATGATATGCACAACCGGGCATCAAATACAAATTTGCTAGAATGGACATTCACGAAGGATATGTGTATCATGGTGTACTTGACTGTTCTTTAGATAGAGTGTTTTTTGGGAAGGACGAAGAAATGAACAGTGAAATGCTACATTCAAGGAGAGAAAATCTCATATGCATGAAAAACAAGCGAATCTGTTATTAGATGTTTTGGATGTAGGGGTGTTATAACAAAATCAATTGCTTCTGACAATCTTAATTTGATCTGATTCTGAGATTTTTAATGGAATATATACTGAATGCATCTTCAAGCTGTTGCAGTTTGCTGGTGATTATATGTTGCTTATGTTGCATTTCACAATTTTTGCCTTTCCTTTCTTGTTTGTGTCTTATTTGTTATACTAATTTTAGACTGATATTGGGTTCAGGAAGTGCCAGACCTCATTTATCTGTGAGTTAAATCAATCCAAAACCACGACCTTTCCCGCACTAGACGGGGTCAGCAACATGGATCAAAAGTCGTCACCGTGATCTATTTTACTTTACTACAAGAGTCAAAACCTTGCTCAATTGCATCAGCATATTTCAAGTTATAAACATAAATCAGTATTTCTCGTTCCCTGCATATGCAAATTACAGTGCTTATTGCACTCCTAAATATGCAAGCATGCTGCTTTCAAATGCTTCAATTTAAGCGAGCCATGGCTCTTCCTGTGAGGTGGTTGACTCAAAAGAACATTCAAGTAGGTCATGAGTTCAATACCCAATTTCTGGCATGGAATCTGCCTAAATTCAGCTTGCCAATAGGAAGAAAGGACAACTGTAAAATTTAGCTGAAGAACCTTAAAGTGCCCTTCTTTGAAGTTGTTTATTGATGTTGATTAAGGCTCACACCATAGGAGAAAAGTTGAATGAATCTTGTTTATATATTGTTATTTATAGACATAGTAAAGATGTAACTCATGATATATTACTAACCAGCATAATTATCACTCCAAAAGGTAATTCTTAATACCATAACATGGTTGTTAAATGTATATAAGTTATAACTACTACATTTAGTATTAATGAGCATAAGTATTACTCAAATAAGTGGTTTTTAATATCAAAATATAGTTGAAAAATGCTCATAAGTTATAACCATTACATGTGTTATTAAAGAGTATAATTATCATATAAGTAAATGACTCTTAATGTTATAAGATGGTTACAACCATAATCTTTATCAAATATATTTTGATATTTTATAAATTATCAAAAAAGAAATGTCTTGCTTCTCCCTTTTTGTCATGATAAAACCCCACGTGAGGCGATGGATGATAATGAGAGTTTCATTTTCACCGTTTCTTTTAGGTGGGTACAATGGCGGGACCCAAGCCAGATGCGGGTATCCAACTCATGACCTTCATCTTGTGAGTCGACCTCCCTAGACGGTTGAGCTATTTGCTCGTGCATTCTCAGTGAAACCTGGGGCTTGCCATACAAGACATGACACGAAACTTTGGGGCTTGCCATACAAGACATGACACGAAACTTTGTGGCAATGTCAACCGAAAGTGGTACGAAAAGATTGAGTTGTCTTCAGGTTGACTAGATTGTGAGATAAACACGATGACGCATGAACGAAAACATGAAATTAATCTATGATATGACCAAATACAAAGGCGACCCTATAAAGACCGTGCTAGTGTGGAACTGAAGCTACACCGAAAAAAATTGGCTGTTTGCAGTTGAGCTGTTTTATAAACACGAATTTTGTTTCTACTTAAATATGAAACGATTATGGCTTGTTCATTGTAAAATTTATGTTGCGTTCAGTTTGGATTAGTAAGCCGTATAACTTGCCTCCTCTCCTGGTACCGCATCAAATGGCTTAGTGCTTCCAACACTCTCAAGTCTTATCCCATACAAATTATCGTGTTTTAGTGCTTCCAACATTCTTAAGGCCTTGCTCTACCTCCTTTAAATGAAGGGTTTACTTTGTCTTTTTCTTCTATCAGTGTCACGTCAACCGTCTCTACTACAACTTACATGGATAAAGTCCTTCCTAGTTTGTATCACATCAATTTTACCGTGTTCACTTTTGTAACTCTCACGGATTTAGAGGAACCTTAAGTTGAAGCTCAAGAGATCATACACGCGGTTGGCACATCTAGTAGAAGTTTGCCTTCTTGCCAATATGAAAAGAACATTGATGCGTGATTATTTAATACTTTTTATCACAGGATTGGTAGTCTTGTTCCTCCTTTATAACATTTACATTTTCTTTTATTTGGGCATGATTCGGGGGCTGAAGCAGGATACACAAAACTCTGGGTATCGAACTGATGACCTTCAATTCGTGAGTTGCCTTTCTAGTCAGGTGGGCAGTTGCTTCTTGTGCATGACATATACATTTTAATTCCGTAGCTTCCGAAGTACTCCACTAGATACTACAGAGAATTATTCCGCAAGAATCACAAAGGAGACGACCTAGCTTTTTGTACATCATCTGATTGGATGACGGCCTCATCATCTCGAGAGACAAGCGATGGCTTGGCTCTTATGGTTTCAACAGACCAACCTGACCAGATCAAACTTGGATAGACTCAGCTTGTATGTGCAGTATATATAATCTCAATGTTCAAGAGTATCATACTGATATGGCTGGACACGACACAACCCACTGAACGAGATATTGCCACAACTGAGCCTCTTCCTTTGAGACTCATAAATGAAAAGGAAAGTGGAGATTATAAAATAAGAAATTAATGAAGGGCCTCATCTGCTTGTCTCTTCTGGAGACCAGAAGCTTGGCCACCAAGAAAGTATCTAATAAATGAAAATTTCAGAGCAAATAATAAATAATTCCGCGAGAAAATTTCAGAGCCTGCCTGGGTGGGGGACCACGCTCTTACACTCCGAAAATCTTATACCGCAAGAAAAAGCCGTGTGTCATCGCGAAACGGCTTCTACGTGGACACTTAGGTTGTGCTTGCTTGATTTGATGTCTTTAACTTTATCAAATAAAAAAAGTATATATATATATATATATAATGTTTTTGTTATGCATAACCTTACATTAATATATATCTTGTTTTTAAGATAATAATAAGCATTTAAATTACTTTGCATTTAATGCACCATGATGTAAAATATAAAAGCAGAATTGTAATTTAAATATAAATCATTATCACAAAATTAAATGGTAAAAATGTTTATGTAAAATTATGTATGAGTATATGTACATAATTGATTAACACACTCTTTTTATTATCAACACAACTCTTTTTTGTCATATTTTTTATTTTGTTCCTAATAAAATCTGAAAATTATTCCGATACTTCGATATCTGAAAATCTCTTTCTCCTTTCTTTAGCCGGTTTTCTCCTTATCATTGATGGTCCTATATTATGTTTTTGGTCACCTATGACTTGAAGCTTGATCAAATACAATGTTGAACCATTCACTATGCTTTGAATTTGATTGAAAAAGAAAGAAATATAAAAAAAGAAGCGAAGGGATCCAATTTGAAGAGGTTTTAATGATTTGGTGGGATATTTTGTTGAATTGATGTATTTTTTGTTGTTTAGTTAATGTATTGATTTTATTTTTGATCGAAATCAAAACAAAAAAATGAGTTAAGTCTTTGATGAAAGAGAACACGGCACAAGCATGTCTTCTCAATGAGGGAGACATGCCTCATGGATGCTAACACGTCTTCCCCGTTAGGGAGATGCGCTCGAGCCATGTCTTTTCTGTTGAAGATGCGCTTGAACTGCGTCTTTCTCATCAAAAACTTGACATAGTTTTAAAATTTTTTGTATGTTTCTTGATTCACTTTTTTCTTTTGTTATTGTTCATTTAATGTTTTATTTCATTTTTCTTGTTTTTGATTTTTGTTCTTTATTTTTTTTTAGACGAGATTCATAAAATATGGATTGAGTTGCAAAAAAAGCAACAATGCTAAATGAAATGTTTGTAATCATAGTAAAGAGATTCGGCAAAATAAACCCTTGGTGTAAACCCTTGGTGAAATTGGATGAGAGGAGAGATTGAGTGGGAGAAGAGAAAGAAAAGTTGGAATTGAGTACGAGAGTTTAGATGGAGGATAATTTTGGTATTTATTGAAAAAAAGATACGTGAATAGTAAAAGGAGTTTGAAAGATGTTTATAAATAAAATAAAAAGTTAATTATCTAAAAACACTTGATAAAAAATAAAAAAATTGGATCCAAAATAGTCATATGGAGTTTATTTCTATTATGTACTCTGCATTACTAGGATACAACTGAGTATCGCATCGTACGATATACACTATACGTTACACCCCACTAATTCTCTCTCGTTTAACCGTCAAATCATGAAACAAACCAGACCATGAAGCAAAGAACCAAAAGAGACCACCATTTTTGATGGGTTCAGTTCATGGTTCTTTGAACACCCGTATTTGTGACAAAACTCATCAACGCAAACACGATACAGTTTCGTGCATTATTTGGGTGGACACGAAAAAAGATACATTTTAAAGTTGGTTTTCCATGTTCCAGTCCTGTCATGAGCGGCGGTGTTGCCTGTCATAATAACGTGTCGATTAGACCTGGTTGATTCCAGGTAAACGGGGATTGAATGTTCCGAACCGCTATTTTAGTTCCGCCCACCGCAACCTAGAACAGAATCTGAAGCAACACCCTGTTGCTTTTGGTACTGGTTCTAAATCTGATTCTAGTTCCAGTTTTGGCGGTTGTGATTCTTATTTTATATAAAGAAGCAGAAATGAAAGTGACATCTTTGGAACCGGGACCAAAATATGGTTTCGAACTCCGGTTCTGATTCTCGTTCATTACCATGATAGGTGGAATGGAACAGGAAGCAAACTGCAGGTTCGGTTCCCATTCTGATAGGACCCAGATGCATTCAGTGTCCGGTTTGACGTGGCAGACTGGGTCCGAACCGCCCACCTCTAGTTTGGAGGAGATGAAAGAGGGAAGTCGTGACTCCAGAAGTGACGGAACTTTTGAATCGTTAAAACAACTAATGGGCTGGGCATGTCCACATACCATAAATAAATCGTATACCGCGTGCAAGTGTTACAGAAGCAGACTCTTTCACACTTGAGTTATTTTTCATGGTGATGATCTCGACAAAACCGGCGTCTCGACGTGGTTTCTTACAAGGGTGGTAATTTCGTGTTCATGTAGAGCTGGTAAACGAAACTAGAGAAAATAGATTTGCTAACAATTTTATGTTGGGGGGATCCTCTTAACCAAATATAGAGTCCGGCATTGAACTCCTAACCTTCAGTGTGACCGCCAACTACTAGCGAGTGAGATCTGCCCCTTTGGTGCAGATATTTGTTATTTTCATAACAAGGTTGCGAATTGATTGATGCTCATTCAAACTGACGCTTCAGTTTAGCAACCGTATCCACATTGTTCGTATTTAGCAGGTAAACCGAATGTTTGGTGTTATTTCGAGTGGACATCGGAACAGTTCATTTTCGTATTGGGTGTTGTAACCAGCAATTGTCTTGGCGGTTGTATTTTAAGCACCAGATAAACTTTTTACGTGTCATCCGGTGGACCTGGACAAATTTCATTCGGTCTCGTGTCTCAAAGGGTGATGGATGAGGCGTTCAGTTATGCAGGGGACCACGCGCTTGACACGAACCATGTTCACACGACGATTGAACAGGTCGTGTTCCGTGTGAAAACGTAGAACTAGGGCTGGGGGAAGAACCGTTTCCCGGAGATAGTCATATCACGCGGAGCACGTAATACCCGATAGTCGTCTACTGAACTTTATAGTCATCATACTGAAATTTACTTGGGTGAGAACACTTGAAATCTACGCTCCAGATGCGTTTCAGCACGAAGGGGTGACATGGGTACGACATCATTTGCTACTCTCTCGGGAGAGCAGTCATAACCCAGAAAGTCACATTCAATGCCGGAGTTTTGACCCTTGAGAAGACGTCAGATCACACTGCATACTACGCAATCTGGACATCTATCTTCAATCAACGAGATTATCCGTCAGTAAGCAGTGAAGATCTACGGCGGATACTGGGTATCACTACTCTATTTGTTAACAGCGTGATTCGAGTCGTGTCCATACCGTTGACTGTGTTCCAGTTCGTGCCGTTCGCTCGGTGTATGTTGAGTGGACCCACGCGTTGTGGTTCTCTCTCTCTCAAAGCTGTGAAGAAGCATGTATAGTGCAATTCGATAGTGGGATGGAGAAGATCCAGGTGATGGAGAACTCCGACAGCGGGTATCTGGTCGAGTTCCCCTTTTCCGGGGACTTTGATCTCACGGACTGCGGGGATTTGGGGATAGGTTTCATGGAGCTTCTACGTCTACCGAAATTCTCCCCATTCTTGGATTTTGCATCGGAGTTTCAAGACGATCTCGACTGCGTGATTTCGTCTTCCCTATCGGCGTTGCCGGCGTTTGATTTCGGAGAGATGATCAAACAGCCAGGGTGTCCGTCAAACGTCCCTCATTGGGAATATTGAAAAGAAACCGTGAGTATTTAATCGGAATTTTAAGAATCTCGTTTTGTTTAATTGATTTCGCTCCTTTTAGCTCTTTAAAGGTCGGCTATTTTTGCTCATCGAAATCTCTTTTCCGCTGTCTATCGTTGCGAGCAATTGCAGTCAGAATAAGAAGAGGAAGGGAACCAAGCGGGACAAAGAGCGGCGTTTCGCGTTCATGACGAAGAGCGACGTCAATAACCTCGACGATGGATACCGGTGGAGGAAATATGGCCAGAAGGCCCGTTTAGAATAGTCCCTTCCCGAGGTAGTTTCTCTCTTCTATTAGTTTGTTCTGTTAGTTACTTAGCTGCAGTTGATTTCTTAAGACAAGGATAAGAGAAGCTAAGGTTCTTGGTTCTCGTTTTATTAAAGAGTTTCAAGATAAATATCATTCTCTTGTAGATTTTCTACCTACCCTTGAGCTAGGTCGATGAGATCGTGATCTAGAATAGAAAATTGAAGGCGGTTCATGTCATTCCATACAAGCATGTTATCAAAGATGAGATAGTCATAAAAATTCTGTGACGTGTATTTTGGCTCCCTTTAATACGAGATCGCATGAAAGATATGCATATCCACCGGTATGTAACTCCGATGCTTGCTCTTCAGCCTAATCAGCTGCGATGGCGGTGCAAATTCGTGGTTCGAACGTCGCGCTGGCAGGATAATTCGGTTACGATGGCGGATTAGCACCCAAGAGATCGACCAAATCTACCTAGGTGTCTAAAGTTTCTGATCCATAACACCGTGCAGAACCGTGTCCAAGTTGAATATAGTTGTGTGTTTAATTGCTGTTGCATGTCTAGGAGAGCGACTTGAATTGAGGCAACCTTTAGCGGATAGAACAATTTGTCAATGTATTCAAACGAGAAGTTACTCCTTTCAACTAACACATCATCCTTTCATTCTCTTGGTGATGTTATTCCTTTCTCCGGCACGTAATTAATTGATTGAGTTGCTGCTTGCTCGAAGCAGAAGCTATTTCCGGTGCGCCAGCGTCAAGTGCGGGGTGAAGAAGCGGGTGGAGCGGTCGTCGAAGGATCCCACCATCATCATCACCACCTATGAAGGACACCACACACACGTCATTCCCGCCACCATTCACTCCGCGGTACCACCCTCTCTACCAGCTGGGCTAACGTCACCGCAGCCATTGGGCTCAAGCTGCCGGCCTTCCTTTGGAAGCACACTGCAGCCATCGGTGATTTCTGTGACGGCAGCTGCCTCTTTTTTAAGGCGGCGGCCGCAGGACGATGACCTTCTGGAGGATATCTTGCCTTCCAGTCACAAGGAGGAACCATAAGAGAGTAGAGGGCATATGATATATGATGGATATCACATCCTGCATCAAATCTGAACCGTTCGTTGGCCATTATCTGCATGGCTCGGATCAACCATCGTCTTCCATGTTCATCGAACGGTTAGGATTGGAGGTAGGATTGCATCCCATCATATGTCTGATGAAGTTATCGTTCTCTCTCTTGCCGTCGGCTAGGTAGATGTATTTGTGTAGATAATGTAGTGGGACGCGTCGTGTTTTTTTTTCCATCACTTCCTTCTTTGGTTATTTTCCACGAAACCCTCTTTCAGCAGGATGAATCTTCGCTCTCTCTCTCTCTCTCTCTCTCTCTCTCTCTCTATATATATATATATATATATACATATTGTCAGCCTTGGGCTCCCCTGATGGTCCAATATTCTTTTAAACTATCCGACGTGTCCCTTAACCTAGAGATTGCGAAAGAATCCAGTCAGCCACTCTTTTGATCAGCTAAAGGTAAAAGTACCGATCACTGAACTCTAAATATTATACATGAATCAATACATAATGAGGTCTATCACACAATCCATTCTACCATATCATCAGAATTACCAATCTCCAATATAATCTTTTAAACACACAATTTAAAATATAATTACTCACGACTACCTTCTATATAAACATTGACACTACTCACTTTGACTTTCATCTCTACGGATCACTCAAGCTAGGCTCATCTGCGATATCACCTATACTAATAAAAAAATGTGAGCACCCAGTGTACGCTCATCATAGGTGGATGTGATTTTTTTAGGATTAAAAGCACACCAAGAATATATACGTTTTAAAATATTACATGATATATACAAATAAAACTAATAAAATGCTTGAATCAATCTTATTATCTAAAAAACATATGAATAAACATCAAGAATGCATGATCCCCCTCCTGTCACAATCAGCTGGTTCCTAAGGTCACATAGACTCGCCAAGACACCCTCGGGTTTACTGGAAAAAATAATTTTTAATATAGGGTTATATACTTTTATTCATAACATTTATAAACCAAATCTCTCATATCCATTGATATGGGATTGTATCCAAATCACAATTTAACATAAGAATCGAACACCATATATTAAACAAGCGTCAAAATTTCGTTTCAAAATGCATACTACTTTCACTAGTTTACGACACTAACTCACATGACCCAACTAAGCATGTCATACAATATGATACAAGTTACTAAATGTATGTTTTATGTAAGACCAATGTGACTAATGCAGTAGTCAATGGGTTCACATGACTTGACACATCCATCCTGAGTCTCTATTTCCCCTAGGAACGCATCCAGAAGACAACTATATGAAAACTGGATCTAAGCTCACTGCTATTTCACCTCATACACGGAGACTCATGAGTTGGCACTACTTGATACGCTGATCAACCTTTCAATGATGTCTCATATCGTTGCGAAGTGGATTGATTCCTACAATATAATGGCTCACTCGTGCTATACTAAAGACTGGTCACCGAACATATATAATTTGAAGGTACTCAACAAACCATTCATAATAATGTCATCACTAAAAACAAAGTAAAACTATTGCTAACATGCAATTGAAAACAGAATACTTACACCTATCTTATAGGACCTTCAAATCCATCACTATACTCCCTTCATATATATATATATACACGGTCCACATAGTTCGTTCTATTCTACACCTAAACAAACTTAAACTCATTATTAAATTATAAACTACTCAACAACAAAACCAGCAGTTCAAGCTGCGCACAAATCAAAGCCCAAACTATTCATAATAACAAACGGAAAATAGAGTAGAACTATCTTGAACACGAAACTGAAATGAGAACATGCCTCAAAGGACCCTAAAATCCCTCACTATACCCTCATGATTCATATATATAGCCTATTCCTGTAGTGTCATTCTATATCTAAACAAACATAACATCATTATTGTATTATAAACTATTGAACAACAAAACTAGTGGTTCAAATCATAAGTAAATAGAGTCCGAACTACTCCAAACCGAAAAAAACATCCTAACTAGTTCCTAAATAAAGGCCTTAGATCCAACTTTTCTAATGTAAAATAACTTGATTGTTTCCTAAATCATAATAACAGCATGATATTAATCAACTATATCGGGTTACAATCCTGACATTTCAAACCTTGTCGAAAGCTGAGTTTGGATGGTCCCGAAATGGTTTGGAACTCAACTTGGATCCATTTAGGTCTTGCCTGGATCTGTTCTATAATAGTTTGGAACTATTTAGAGTATACAAATCCATACACCAAACTAGACCCAACCTATTTAATCCATACATCCAAATCATTCCAAGAACCACTGTCCCTAGAGGACACAACATACCTGAATCAACCCTCATGCTCAGCGCAGCATGACATGGCCGACCTAGACAAGAAGTAGACCACCATATCCGCCATCATTAACTGTCCAAATGGTCTGTTCTCGGTTGTTTCTAGACTTCCAAGGCCAAGTAGTCATTTTTCACTCAAAGGCATCCATGACGAGCGACGCTTGACCAGAAAATGGGAGGGAAATCAAGAGGGGAGACACTAATTAGGTGACTGGAATCTCACAATATTTTTTTTATGATTTCAAACTTAGCAAAGCCCAAGGGTGAACCCTGTCCTCTTTTCTCCCATTCTTACCCCAAGTTGGTGGCGGGATATCAATGATTTTTTATGGAAAAATGAAAGAAAAACCAAAAGAAACTATTACCTTAGAAATCCAGAATCCTTCGCGATTTCCCAGTCGGACTCCATCTCCCTCTGAACGATGACTCTCAGACGCACAAACAAAATCATCTCTCAAAACCACAGACAACTCTCTCTCTTCATCCCCTCTCTCTTCTTTTGATGGGCATGCACTAAAGATTGGTGCATTTGACCTCTGAGTGGTCGTGCAACCACCTCTAGGAAACGGGCTAGGTCCAACCAAAGCTAGTTAATATATAGATAGATAGGTAGAGAGAGAGAGAAGTGACTAATGCAAAACAATTATATGCAAACTCTATCAAAACTAATGTCAACAATTCGATCGAAGGGTTGAAAAATAAAAGTAAAAGGGGTTGGGTCCTACCCAAGATACTTTACTATATATATATATATATATATATATATATATAGAAAGAGAGAGAGAGAAATGAATGATGAAAAACAATTATATACAAACTCTATAAAAATCAATCACAATAACTCGATTGAAGGATATCGATAGTTGAGATTGAAAATTAAAAAGTAAAAAGTACATAAAAATGACAATACTTGTTTATTTTTTGATTTTGAATCTCAACTACTCATTACTCTTAGTTGGATGGTTGAAATTTATTAGAGTGAGTTTGCATATGAGTGGTTTACATCTTCCAACTTATATATATATATATATATATATATATATATATATATATATATATATATATATATATATATATATATATATATATATATATATATATATATATATATATATATATATATATATATATATATATATATATATATGCATTTGCTTGATGTAAAGAAATGGACGGTTGAGATAAAATATAAAAAAAGTTGACAAAAAGTATACTTTTTTATTGGTTATTGTTTTTTACCTTTTTCTATCTCAACCATTTTTTTATTTTAATGGGACTTTTTAAATGATTGAAAACGATTTAGCACGATTGCTTATATGCATAATCCACAATATATATTTATACACACACATATATATTGTGATTGGATCCTTTCATGTCTTATCATTGCTTTTCGGGGGCACGAGTATAATAAAAATATCTTTCGTATTTTTTAAAATCTCTTAAAATATAAATTACACTTATACCACTAAAACGCAATGGGTGGATATGTCGGAGGTAGATATTATCCGATTTTCCTATATATATCTATACATACACATAATGAGATTCACTAGCCTCTTATTCATGGTAGGCAATTCATGCCAAATTAGATCATCTAATTAAGAGATTGATAGTTTTTACCAAAAAAGCATAAGGTGAAATTGTTTCTTCAAAACAGAAAAATGAATAAAGTACATTATATATTTTTCTACTTTTTGTTTTCTTAATCTAGACCTTGATCTATATCTTTAATATGACAATCCAACATGAATAGGACTCTAACAACTCTCTCTCTCTCTCTCTCTATATATATATATATATATATATACATGTATATATACATGTATATATATATATGTATATATATATATATACATGTATATACATATATACATGTATATATATATATACATGTATATATATATATATATGTTTGTGTGTGTGTTAAACTACCATCCCAACCTTAGACATTGAAGGAGGAGGGTTGTGTCGAAATATAGTACAACAATTATAGTGAGGACTTCTACTTATGGACTAGTGTTGGAAAAGAAGTTAGTCCCTTTATGTTGTTGGTTGGATACAGTGAACCATGTTCAAAGAGACTCTATATTTTTATATAGGGACTAAGGAAGCTAGTCCTTGGTAATATGGTTCGTGTTAGATATGGTGAATATTATGATTAGGAGAGAGATTTATATTTTATGCTTACAATACATAATATGAATTAGAGAAAAAGCTAGGAAAATTGAAATCATAGGTTTTAGATTATATTTTTTTAGGTAAAGAGAAGTCTCAAAGTGGAACAATATTGCTCTATTCATAAGGATTTAAAGGATAATGTAGTAGTGGTAGAATGAGATGGCCATTGAATTATGATGAAGTAGGATTAAAAGAAAGCATGAAAAATATATTTCGAGAAGAGTTAGATAAGGTTATTGAACACCACAGCTTTAGAGAGCAAAATGTTGAGTAAAGGAAATTCTCAATTTTGTTATTGTATATGATCTCATTATAACAATTTTTTTCATGAAGCGAAATGAGAATTTGCTTACTTATAAGAGTGGTTTGTATAAGGTATGAATTAACTACTTTTCTTTGAAGAAAGCGATAGATTGTGTTATAAGGATTATAAGATTATCATAACAGAGAACTTAACTACTCAACATCGACTATTTGTTTTGGATTTATACACAGAATAAACAAAGAGGACAATAGAATCTAACAAATGATCAAGAATTATTTTTAAAGAAAGTGTTTTTTGATGAGATGTTTGGAATTTTGTTGGTATTGGTACTGAAATGTAGAATACTATGTTAAGAAATATTAGAAAAGTAGGAAAAGTGGTGCTAGGTGAATGCAAGGGAGGTACACTACAACATAAAGAGCCTTGATAGTATAGCTGAGCGGTTTAAGATAAAATATAAGGAAAAAGAGCATGCTACAAATTATATTACAAAGAGAAAATTATGAAGACTAAAATAATGTTAAGGCTCTTTTTAAGATAGTTACAAATTATATTACAAATTACACTTACAAATTGATGAAAATTTGATGGAGGTACCTTAGGTATTTTGTATGATAAGAAGATGCTATTAAAGTTGAAAGGTAAATATTATTGAATAGCAGTTAGACCAACAATGTTATATGGTATTGAGTATTAGGCAGTTAACATGTGAGAAGTATGTCTATGTCAGAAACACAAATATTGAGGTAGATGTGTGGCCACATAAAGAAAAATAGTACTATATGAGGTTATTATAGAAAAGGTTGGATTAACGCTAATAGAAGATAAAAGACAAGAGAAAGCTATTTCAAGGTATGAGAAACTATAGAAAACAATTTAAAGAGAAAGAAGAAGATTGCAAAAGTGTTGGAAAGGAACTATTAACACGTATGACTCTTTTGTAGATAACTATTAATGCCAAAAATTGTATGCTATGACATTAAAAGAATCATGTAGTCAACCCCACCCACCTAGTATGGGAAAAGGCTTGGTTATTGTTGTATAGTGGTTATAATATGAGGCCAAAACTCGACACACATGCATGCGTCTCAAGAGTCAAGCTTAGCACCTTCATCATGGAAGTCTAAGACCTTGTTAGACGAGCTAAGGCTTTACGTGGTGTATGAATATTTTGTGTGATCGAAGTGTTGTAGCTCGACCCAGACTCAAACAAGAACAAGCAAGACTTTGAGGTGATGAATGAGCGATAAACAGCTCGACTCTGCTTGCATGTCTCATAGACCTGACCCAAGTTTCAGCAATCAAACTTTTTGCCAGGAGTGCTATATTGCGCAACTACTGTGGCATTTTATGGGATTTTCATTAAAGAGAGCAAATTTTGAGTTTAAGATGTCATGTGCGTGTGGGTTGTTCTACGGGTGGTGCCTTTGAACCCAACTTGAACCCAATGTGGAACACTGGATGCAAATCTTGAGTCAAGTCCTGGTCAACTAGAGAAAAACATGTAAAAGTTTCAACGAGTCTTAGTGGATCCGGAATTAATCCAAACTCAATGAATCATACACCACACATTATGCACACGTTATATATGGAATAATTTCTTCAAATCCATTTTTTTTCATATTCTTATTTTTATCGTTTTGTTAGGTGTAAGCATGAAAATTTTCACTCCTGGTTTATGAGACCGGAAATGAACATTTTCGTGCCTAAGTCGTTTTGCGAGCGTGCCAGCTAGCTTACTCAAACTAGCGAAGGTTTTTGAAATATTCTGACTTTCTAGCGATTGTGGGAAAGCGGGATCTTTTCGCTTAAACCATCTTAAACTGATGCTCAAGGTTCAGTTTAAACACTTAGAAACTTCGATTTTTCAAATCAAATACTAACTTCGAAAGATCAGTGTTTTATGAATTTCGATGTATGCCTTCTTTGCAATTTTTATTACGACTGTTTGGATGACCCTAAGTCTTTTGAGTTTTATCTATTAGGCCTGATATGTATGTGAATATGTGGCCTATTTTCAACGTGGTTTAAGCGAGTATTCGGGGGCTTTTGAAAGCGGGCGAATGCAAGAATGCAGAAATCCTTTTCAGGTTTTAAAAGCGATGAAGTGAGCTAGGCTCGAATTGAAAGTGCAACTCACACAGCTTTCACTAATGTAAATACCCGAAATGAAAGTGTAACTCACACAGCTTTCACTAAAGTAAATACCCGAAATGTAAGGCAACTTACGCGACTTAAATGTAAATCCACACTAAGGGAAATGCAACTCGACTTAAAGTAAACTCACACGACTTGAAAATATATAAATATGTTTTATCCTAAGAGCGAAAAGGCTCAATGTGTGTGAGTGTAAAGAGCGGAAAGGCTCGAGTGCTTGTGGGTGCTTCTCGTGTGAAATTTAAATGACAACTCACACAACTTAAAGTAAATCCACCCGAAATGAAATTGCAACTCACACAGCTTTCATTAAAGTAAAAAGCCAAATTGAAGTATATACATTTAGCTTAAGAGCAGAAAGGCTCAATGTGTGTGAGTATGAAGAGCGGAAAGGCTCGAGTGGTCGTGGGTGTTCTTGTGTGAAATTGAAATTGCAACTCACACGACTTGAAATTAAATCCACCCGAAATTAATTGCAACTCACACAACTTTCACTAAAGTGAATACCCAAATTGAAGTATATATGTTTAGCTTAAGAGCGGAAAGGCTCAATGTGTGTGCAATCGTGTGCAATATAAGAGCGGAAAGGCTCAAGTGCACGTGAGTGTCCTTTGTGTGCAGTTAAAAGCGAGAAGGTTCAAGTGCACATGTGCAGTTGTGTATCATACACAAATATTACATCTCGGGGGAGACTTCGCTCCATTATTACAACTCCGTTCTGAATTTAACTTAATTTAAACGAGTAATGTAAAACTGAATGTAAATGGCACTTACAAGTGTTCAGTTTTGCCTCTCGAGTAGCTCGGGTCCGTCCTTCTTTGCAGCCACAAGGCAAGTCCCTTCAAGTGGGTTTCGAGGTGAGACTTGGGTGTGGGTCCACTTGGGTGCAGCCAAGTGGGTGTGGGCTTGGTATTGGCTGGGTTCGGGCAAGGTGTCTTGGTTAGATTTAGGATGTGGTTGGTCGAGTCCTAGCTAGGTCTAGGTTTTGGTTTAGGAAGATGGGAATGAGCTAGGTGCAGCCAGCACCTAGCTTGGTTAGGGCTTAGAGGGGGTAGGTCGAGCCATTGGTGGCTCGAACCAAGTTAGGTCCTAGGGCAACAAAAGGGGTAGGCCGAGTGATGTCTTGGCCTGATTTTGGTTCGAGCCAAGAGCTCGTTTTTGGACAGGAGATAGGCCAACAAAGGGGTTGGCCAGGTGGTGTTTTGGGTCGAGTTTTAGCTAGGATATTTGGGACAGGCCTAGGTCAGGTGTGGGCCAGCAAGGGTAGGCTAGGGTGCGGGTTAGCCTAAGGGCCAGTCAGTAGGGGCGCAGGCCATGGGGGGGGTGCGCGGTTAGGTGGGGCGCAACCGGGGGGTGCGTGGTTAGGTGGGGCGCAATTGGGGGCACATCGAGTGCCAAGTTCACTCGGTTTCGGTACTGCAGGTGTTTGGAAATGGGTTGGTAGGGTGTCTTGTGGGGCAGGTTGCGGGTTGGTTAGGTGTGTCCTAGGGTGGAGTCGGTTAGGTTTAAGTGGGTTGAGTGCAACTAGGTTGTAGCCCAAACGGTGAGGGTTCGGTTTTAGGCGGGTTATGTGGGTGGGGTAGTAGAGTCAGTTTAGGGTGGAGTCGGTGGTGGCTGGGTTAGATTTATGTGGGGTGGAATCGGTTGGTAGGGTAGAGTCGGTTGGTAGGGTGGTTGGGTTAGGTGGGGTGCGGGTTAGCCAAAAGGGGCCGGTTTGGTGTCTGGGGTTAGGTAGTGGTCTAGGCTAGGTTCAAGGGGGTGTAATATGTGGGTCGGTTTTGGTGGGGTGAACTAGGTTCAAGGCTTGGTTTAGCCTGAGTCAAGGCCAGCCAACCAATCAAGGGTGCAAGGCTTAGTTAGGTGGGTCAAGAAGGGTTTTAGCTAGGTGCGGGAGCACCTAGCTAAGTGGGTTTCGGAGTGGGTTCATGGCTAGGTTTAGGTGGTATATGGGTTAGGTAGTGGCTAGGTTAGGGCTAGGTTTAGTCAGTCGGTTGGGCTAGTTAGGGTGGAGTTTAGTGGAGTCGGTGATGGCTGGGTTAGGTTTAGGTTAAGTGTAGAGTCGGTTTAGGGTGGGTTGTCTTGGGGCTAGGTTTAGTGGTATGTGGGTTAGGTCGGTTAGGTCAAGTGGGCTAGGTTTAGGGACTTACCTCTTGGAGCCAAGTCCACCTTGTGCAACCAAAGGTTGCAGCCCATGTTCACGCCATTTGTAGCTATGTTGTTGCAACCCCAAGCTAGGTCTAGGTCCACAAGGCTTGAACCCACCTCACCCTTGATTGAGCCCACATGGCTAAAGCCCACCAAAGTTGACTTTTGTACCACAGTCTCTCTCTCTTCACAAGCCCTCCCCCAAGGTTTTCACGTGAACTTTTTCACCCCCCCTTGGTCTTATTTATAGGCCAAGGGGTGGGTCTTGGATTTGGATTTTGATATCCAAATCCGATCCAAATACTATTTGGGTATTGATTTGGATATTTTTGTCTAGATCTAATCCAAAATCTTCTTTCTTCAGTCCTTCTTGGTGTTTTCAGATGGACGGTTTTAAACGGGCCTTGGTGTCGCCAGTGACTCGTTTGAGCTGGGTTTTTCCCAATCTTCTTGTCCGACCATCTTCTCACCTTTCGGACTCTGTTTCGTCTAATTTTTTATTTTTCAGGCTTGAGATTTGATTTCTGACAGTTTCATCGGGGCTTTGGCTTTGGCTTAGTCTTTCATATTTTGGGCTGAAGTCTGACTCTAGCCAGATGTCTGTTTTACTTTTCGGCCTTGTTTTCAACCGACTAGGCTGAACTTTTGCTTTTTTGACCTGTTTTGGAGCTGCTTTTTTATCAGGCATCACCTGCTTGTTTCAGTTGCTTTACAAAATTTGGGTTTTCGCCCGGGTCTAAGAACTTTTATTTTGAAGGAGTTTTAGACAAAAGTTTAAAACTTCGCAACTTCAGGATTTTTTAAAAGTTCAAAATTGGTTTGAAAATGGTTGTTGAAAACCAGGTGTTTGTTTGAAAATAATCGCATTTCGGGGTGTTTACAGATGCCCCTCTTTGGCATTATCCAAATTGGATAATGGCAAAGAAGACAATACCCCTTTTATTTTCTTTCTGGATTTGTCCTCGAGAATATGGATCATCCAAGTTTTGAAAAAAAAAACTTTTCTTTGTGCCCGATAAGAGGGGATTTTCGCCAAAGGAGTCTTTTCCTAATGTGGTTCTAGTCCTAATTGGGATAATGCATTTGACGACCATGTGTGCACATATGAGTGGATGATATGCTAGAAAATGATTTTCTAGAGACCTGAATTATGCAATGATCGAGCTTGGGAGGCTTATGAAGACTGGCTGCACCAAGTGAGCTGGTCTAATGTTGCTCGATGTTCGGAGTTTTTCTCAATTTGATTCCAAAAGAGAGAAAAACTCGCTACTCTAGCAGAGGTTTTATAAGAAAATCAAGAAGCATTTCAAAATTTCTACGCCTTACCCAACAACGTCTAATTCTTAAACAAAATGATATTCAAGTAAGCATATCCTATTTTTACTTTAGGACTCCTTGAAATGAATCTTTTTTTTCACTTGGGATAAATCGTAGGGATAGGAGGAAGAGTTACCACGGTCCCTTTTCAAGCGTCCCGTGGTTTGAGGCGAAGAGGTGAAAAATTTTGCTCTTTTGAGCTTTTTGACAATTTTTTTCTTTTTCTTTCATAGAGGGCCTCCCTTTGGGAGGATTTTTCTTTTCGTTTTCCTCTTTTCTTTTTGAATCGAAGAACGATTTTTCTTTTTACAATTCTGCTTTCCTTTGGAAAGTGACTTTTTGTAGGGATTTCTCCTTTTTTTTGCTTTTTGCCAAATTTTCCTTTTGGGGAAGAGAAAAGAAGAGGGGAAAGACTTATCCCAATGATTTACTCAATTCATTCCAGATCAGCCTATTTTGAAATAGCATGTACTACTTGAAAGTATTTTACTATATTGAACAAGGCCTTCCTTTGTAAGATGAAGACTTTTGGAATGTAAGCCATTGATTTTTGAAAACTCCGTTTTTCACAAGCATCGATTCCCTTATTTAGGGTCACACGATCCACCTTAAGGAGATCCCCTCAAAACATTTTCACATCAGCTTAGACCCTACACATGGTATTTTTTCAAATATTGGGCATTTATAGGGTCTGCTAAATTCCTACCCTCAACATCGATTAACCAATATGCATTATTCGTGGTGGTTCCACGTACAACATAAGGACCATCCCACTTGGGCTGCCACTTTCCAAGTGGATGTGGGCCATGATGGTGGATGATTTTCAATACATGGTCTCCCACTTTGAAGTGGCGTGGCTTCATATGCTTTTCATAATGTCGGGCTATCCTTTGCCGGTATGCATGTGCATGATCCATAGCAAGGAGCCTTCTTTCATCTAACAAATCAAGCTCGGCCATTCTAGCATGCTGAAAAGTCTCTAGAGAGAGGTCGAGTGCAAGTGATGTGTGAAATGAATGCAATTTGGTATGAATAGGGAGAATGACGTTTGTATCATAGACCAACTCAAATGGCGTGACATTTGTGGGTGTGCGGATGGAAGTCCTATAAGCCCATAAGGCTTCGTCAAGCTTCTCATGCCATCCCCTACCCATCTCTAAGGTTTTCTCAATGATGCTAATGAGAGTTTTGTTTGTGGCTTCGGCTTGGCCGTTGCCTTGAGGGTAGTAGGGCGACGAGAAGTGATGAGTTATGCCATAGGTATTACATAACTTTTTCATCCTCTCATTCTTGAAGGGGGTGACAATATCAGACACTAGGTCTCTTGGAACTCTAAATCGAGCGAAGATATTCTTCTTAATGAATGCCACTATATGTTGCCCCTGGACATTAGTCAGGGAGGTAGCTTCAACCCATTTAAAAAAATACTCGGTAGCTGCTAGGATGAACCTATGTCCATTTGATGCATTCGGGGAGATTGGTCCTACGATATCGAACACCCACATGGTGAATGGCCATGGGCTAACAATGGAATGCAAGGTTGATGATGGAATATGAATGGTGTGTCCATGCACTTAACATGGGTGACATTTCCTAACATGATCATGACAATCTTGCTTTAGAGTTGACCAAAAATAACCGGCTCTAAGTATTTTCATAGCCATCATGTTTGCATTGACGTGCCCTCCACATTCTCCATTGTGGAATTCATGCATTATAATCCTAGCCTCCTCAAGGTCTACACACCTCAATAAGATACCGGTAAAACTCTTTTTATAAATAATCCCTCCCATAATCACGTATCGGGTTTAAATCTTTCGAATGAAAGCTTTGTCTCTAGAAGATGCTAATTCTGAAAATTCTCTATTTTCTAAGAAGTTTTTAATGTCTTGAAACCAAGGTTTTTTAGTGGAATTTTGGTTGTTTTGGCAAATCTCCAAATCGTGGATGGATGGAGTGGGTGAATGCCATATTTCTAAGGATTGGGTTCCCAAAGTGGGATCGACCCTTAGGGCTGATCCTAAGGATGAGAGGGCATCTGCTATGCCATTGTCCTCTCTTCCTACGTGTGTGAGTGTACATGATTTGAAGGAATCGACCAGTTTGGTGGCCAATTCGTGGTATGGAAGGAGTTTTTCATTTTTGACTTGCCAACTTTTCAAGACTTGGTTTATAACTAGTAAAGAGTCTCCAAAGACTTTGATACATGATGTCCCTAGATTTTTTGAAATTTTCAAGCCTTGTATGAGTGCTTCATATTCGGCTGTATTATTGGAACATTCGAAATCTAGGCGAATAGTAATGAGGATTTTTCCCTTTTCAGGGGATATGAGGATGACTCTCGCACCTGCCCCTCTTTGGTTTCTTGCCCCATCAAAGTGCATTTTCCATACTTGGTTTTCATTTAAACAGTTTGCTAAAACCTAGTTTTGAAAATTGTTTGTAAAGATGCCCTCGTCGGGCATTTCATCAAGTATGGGATATGAATCTTCCAAAGGGAATTCAGCCACATAATCAGCTAGGGCTTACCCCTTAATGGAGGTTTGATGATGAAATTTTAAGTCATACTCCATTAAGGGGAGATGCCATTTACCAAGCCTACCCGTAAGGATAGGTTTTTCAAACAAGTGCTTGATCGGATCAAGCTTAGACACTATCCAAATCTCATGATCTAGGAAGTAGTGTCTTAATTTTTGGTTGGCCCATACCAAGGCCAAGCATGTTTTCTCCATAGCTTGATAATTTCTTTCATATGCCAATAGAGTTTTCAGAATGTAGTAAATAGCATATTTTTTATGGCTATCATCCTCATATTGAGCTAATAAAGCACCCAATGCATTCATATGTACAGAAATGTAAAGCAACAACGATTTTCCTTGCTTTGGAGGTTTTAAAACTGGAGGATTAACCAAATACGCTTTTAATCTTTCAAAAGCTTTTTGGGAATTGTCGTCTCATACAAACTTCACCCATTTTCTCAAAAGCTTATTGAAAGGTTCGCATCTCGTTACAAGGTTTGAAATAAACCTTCTGATTGATTGGAGGTGACCTTGGAGGCTTCGGATTTGGGTTAAGTTGGAGGGTGGAGACATGTCTATGATGGCTTGACACTTAGAGGGGTCGACTTCAATGCCCCTTTGGCTTACCATAAAACCTAAAAGCTTACCTGATTCCACTCTGAAGACGCACTTTTGAGGGTTTAGTTTCACTTTGTAAAGCCTGAGTCTTTCGAAAACTTTTTGCAAAGATTCGATGTGTGTGCATCGGGTTTTTGATTTCACCAAGAGATCATCCACATATACTTCTAAGAGCTCATGAATTTGATCGTGAAAAATTATAGTCATGGCTCTTTGATATGTAGCACCGGCATTTTTCAATCCAAATGGCATAAATGTGTAGCAGTATGTGCCCCAGGGTGTAGTAAAAGCAGTTTTAGCCTGATCTCTTGGGGCTAACTTGATTTGATTATAACCCGAGTAGCCATCCATAAAAGAAAACATTTCATGATTTGCAGTGCTATCCACTATCAAATCAATGTTTGGCAAAGGGAAGTTATCTTTTGGAGTGGCTTTGTTCAGATTTCTGAAATCGATGCAAATTTGAATTTTCTCATTGGATTTTCGAACTACAACTATATTTGAAAGCCAATCAGAATACGCAATGGGTTTTATAAATCCAGCTTTTAGAAGATCTTCCAAACCCTCTTTTACTTGAGTGTGTACGTTCGAATGGATTTTTCTAAGCTTTTGCTTTATAGGTTTTGTATCTAGTTCTAGGGGATGACAATGCTCTACAATTTTTGGGTTTAGACCCGGCATGTATTCATAGGTCCATGCAAACACATCTATGTAGGCTTTCAGGAATGCAATGAATAATGCTTTTTCATACTCATGCAGACATGTGCCTATCTTAACACGCTTTGGTTTTGACTCACTCCCTAGGTCGATTTCTATAAAATCCCCTCCTACAGAATTTGAAGGTTTTTCTAAGTCAAGGATTTTGTGAAACTCGGGAAGCTCGGAGGTTTGATCCTCCTCCACGCTTTTTATCATTCTCGAGAATTTTGAATCCTAAGGAAGTTTGAGTTGATGCATGCTTTTCACAAACACCTGGTTTTGGTTTTGAAATTTTTGCAAGTTTTGAAGATTTTGGGCCTTTTATAAAGACTACTTTTTCTTCAAATTTCTTGGCTTTTTCAAAATTTTCACCAAGAGCTGTATGTACAAAACTTTGTTTTTGGTATTTTCTGGTTTTTCCATTTTTTTGGTTTTTTGTAAAGAAAAGACACTGGGAGAAATGCAAATCACACTTTTTTTGGATTTTTCACAATTTTCCAATGTTTTTGGGTTTTGAGGTTTTCCCAATTGTTTTTGTATTTTGAGAATTTGTAATTTTTTTGGCTTTTTGGTTAAGGAGGGGTTTTCCATCATACCTACAAAGAAAATGCCATGAATCAGTCTCTAAATAAGAGATCTAAGCCATAGGTCTCAGTTTTAGTAGGTTCTAGGGCACCCTTGACCCAAGTGGTCATAGTTGGTGGTTCTGGGGGTATGCTTGGAATGTAGCCTATTCCATACCTATTTGGATTTGGATTTGGTAATGTGGGCTCTAGACAACGTCGGTTTTTATTCCCTAAACTTTGGTAGGGCATGTAACCCATGTTTAGCAGCATGTTCCAAGGTTTTTTGGTTTTTGAAAATTTTTTGTATAGAGGATAACCTTGGAACTTGTTGTCATCTATGTCATGCTCAAATGGCTTTTTGTTTAGAGATTTTAGAAATATTGGGAGTTTGGTTTTACCTAGGATGGTCACAATTTTGGGTGGGCCACCTTTGGGCTGCCCCTTGACATACACGACATTCCTAGGTCTTTGGAGGACGAACTTGTATAGTTCGTCCAAGGATTTCATGGGGTTGGTTCCGTAGGCTTTATAACTTGACAAGCAAGAGAAGTTTTGAACTCCCCTCAGTTGAGGATGGCTTTCGCCTAGAATTACCATGATTTGGTTTTCATAGGGGATTTTTACATACCTATGGAAGGTGGATGGCACGACCCGAATGCTATATATTTATGATCTTCCCAGAAGTAGGTTGTAATGGGGGTGTATGTCTAAGACATGGAACACCCCTGCATGGGTTATGCCCCTTATTTCCATGGGTAACTCTATGACTCCCAAATGTTTTGATGCATTTCCATTGTATCCAGTGATAACGATGAGGCTTGGGTTTATAGAAGTCAGGGTGACTCAGATTTGACAAGCTACGTGTAACGGAAGGATGTTGAGACCTCCTCCCCCATCAACCAAACACTTATCTAGAAGATGGTGATTCAATACCACCTCGATATGCAAGGCTTGGTTTTGGGTTTCATATGGTCTTTCTATCTCGTCTTCCGAGAACACGATTGGTGTTTTAGCACAGATGAGTGCCACTAAGAAGGACATGGACTTAGGGGTTATGGTTGAGTTAACTTTGGCTCTTTCTAAGATTTTTTCTAAAACTTGTCTATGCTTGGGAGAAGTTTGGATTAACTCTAGGATAGACATATTTATCGGGATCTTGGAAAGATAATTTTCAAAATCATATGGGGTTAAAACGTTTTTACCTTTATCCATGACCTGCGATGTCCTAAGAATGCATGCTTTTGAAGGACCAAGAATACTGACCACTTTTTTAACATTTTTTTCTAGATGTGGGGGTTGATAGATCCTTCCAAACCTGGTCACCTCTCCCACACCTTCCCTAAGGCTCGCTCCCATGTTGGCTCTATTTTTGTGCTTTGGAGCACCCTGAATTTCTAAGATGGCTCTAGCCGGGGGTGGGACTCTAAGCGTTCCCCGGATCACTACTTGTATGATGAGAGAATGTTGTATGTGACAAGTAATGAAGCCAGTATGCAATGCATGCACTGAACCTTTTGAGGAAGCCGAGAAAGCACATACATCTTTTTCCTTCCCACTAGTACTTGCATGATTGGAGAAGGGTTCTTTAAGCACAGCTTGGGCAGGCTTCGGTTCCTCAATGACTTGGAGTCGCCCCTGCTCTATCAACTCATCGATTTTATTCAAAAGAGAGAAACATTTGTTTGTATCATGGCCTTTGAGCCGATGATATTTGCAAAACTTGTTTAGAAATCTCCCTTTCAGAGGTGTCCCCTTAAGAATTTCAGGGAGTGTTACCAATCCTTAGGCGAGCAGGAGGTCAAGGATCTCCGAGACAGGCTGCCCCAGTGGGGTATACTCCCTTTTTTCAAATGTTTTTTGCAATTGTTTTTCATTTTTTTGTTCGAACTTCTTTGAAGTGTCGGCCGGGTTTGATTCCACTCAAACAATTGCAATCTTTTGGGGTTTTGCCCCTTTGTCCGTCATGGGTAACCCGTAAGTTCTGGGTTTCTCAAATCTGGGTTTTGGAAGAATTTTTCTTTCCACATGTCATCGTAGACCCTCTTTTTCAAATTTGTTTCAAAGAGGAAAGCCTTTTTAATTAACTTGTGAAAAGTAGAAATTTCATGGAAAGAAAGAAGCATTTTTATCTCCGTTTTAAAGTTTTTAAGGATGAGCATTACTACGCATCCTTCAGAGATGGGCTCTCTTACTTGTCCGAGGAGAGACCTCCATCGAACGATAAATACATGTACATCCTCGTTCAAAGCTTGTTTTGTGTCCCTCAAGGTATTCAAAGTAGGCGTTACTTCTAGGTTGTGAGAAAATCTTTGCATAAAGTTGTTCGCTAACTCTTTAAAAGTAGCGAACTAGCTTAAGTCATAGGAAGCAAGCCATTTTGAAGCAGTCCCCTTGAGGGAAAGGAGAAACCAATATATCTATTTCGTAGAGTCCTTTTTCTTTTTGTGGGCTCTGCGAGAAAAGAGTTGCAGGTGGGATCTAGGATCCTCCATGCTATCATACCGATAGAAATTTGGTATATCATCATCGCTATCTGTTTCATAATCTAAAGGAAGGAAGTTAGACAGGGCGTACGATCTCTTTTCTTTGTTTTGTCCCTTAAACAGTTGTTGAAGGGCTTTTCGATCCTTCAGTATGAAGGAATCGTGATATTGGTCCCCCTCCATTGTGGAGGTTTCCTTGGGTTTTTTGGACTTGCCAAGTCTTTTCTTAACTTTGGCGGGTTCACCATGAAATGAGCAAGAGTCGGCCGCCTCAGCCTCTTGGCTAAGGGTGTCGATTCTTGCATCGATTCTTGCTTCGAATTCCCTGCGCAAGTTTTCAAGCTCTTCTTTTTTGTATTTGAGTTGAGTTTTTGAAATTTTCTTTGAAAAGGAACTTGACGAGCGCGAGGCTTGGGTAGACACTTCATTGGAGCCTGAACTTGACATGTCTCAAAATTTTTGAAATCCTATAAGTGCAAACAGGCAAAAGTTAAACACTTTTTGGAAAGAAATTTTAAAGTTTTGTTTGTTTTATTGAAGTTTGCTTAAGACCCGAGTCCCACCAGGCGTAACAAAATCTGTAAGCATGAAAATTTTCACTCCTGGTTTATGAGACCGGAAATGAACCTTTTTGTGCCTAAGTCGTTTTGCGAGCATGCCAACTAGCTTACTCAAACTAGCGAAGGTTTTTAAAATATTCTGACTTTCTAGCGATTGTGGGAAAGCGGGATCTTTTCGCTTAAACCTTCTTAAACCGATGCTCATGGTTCAGTTTAAACACTTAGAAACTTCGATTTTTCAAATCAAATACTAACTTCGAAAGATCAATGTTTTATGAATTTCGATGTATGCCTTCTTTGCAATTTTTATTACGACTGTTTGGACGACCCTAAGTCTTTTGAGTTTTATCTATTAGGCCTGATATGTGTGTGAATATGTGGCATATTTTCAACGTGGTTTGAGCGAGGATTCAGGGGCTTTTGAAAGCGAGCGAATGCAAGGATGTAGAAATCCTTTTCAGGTTTTAAAAGCGATGATGTGAGCTAGACTCGAATTGAAAGTGCAACTCACACAGCTTTCACTAATGTAAATACCCGAAATGAAAGTGCAACTCACACAACTTTCACTAAAGTAAATACTCAAAATGTAAGGCAACTCACGCGACTTAAATGTAAATCCACACAAAGGGAAATGCTACTCGACTTAAAGTAAACTCACACAACTTGAAAATATATAAATATGTTTTATCCTAAGAGCGAAAAGGCTCAATGTGTGTGAGTGTAAAAAGCGAAAAGGCTCGAGTGCTTGTAGGTGCTTCTCGTGTGAAATTTAAATGACAAGTCACATAACTTAAAGTAAATCCACCCATAATGAAATTGCAACTCACACAACTTTCACTAAAGTAAATACCCAAATTGAAGTATATACGTTTAGCTTAAGAGCGGAAAGGCTCAATGTGTGTGAGTGTGAAGAGCGGAAAGGCTCGAGTGGTCGTGGGTGTTCTTGTGTGAAATTGAAATTGCAACTCACACGACTTGAAATTAAATCCACCCGAAATTAATTGCAACTCACACAACTTTCACTAAAGTAAATACCCAAATTGAAGTATATACGTTTAGCTTAAAAGCGGAAAGGCTCAATGTGTGTGCAATCGTGTGCAATATAAAAGCGGAAAGGCTCAAGTGCATGTGGGTGTCATTTGTGTGCAGTTAAGAGCGAGAAGGCTCAAGTGCACGTGTGTGGTTGTGTATCATACACAAATATTACATCTCGGGGGAGACTTCACTCCATCATTACAACCCCATTCCGAATTGAATTTAATTTAAACGAGTAATGTAAAACCGAATGTAAATGGCACTTACAAGTGTTCGGTTTTGCCTCTCGGGTCGCTCGGGTCCGTCCTTCTTTGCAAACACAAGGTAAGTCCCTTCAAGTGGGTTTCGAGGTGAGACTTGGGTGTGGGTCCACTTGGGTGCAACCAAGTGGGTGTGGGCTTGGTATTGGCTGGGTTCGGGCAAGGTGTCTTGGTTAGGTTTAGGATGTGGTTGGTCGAGTCCTAGCTAGGTGTAGATTTTGGTTTAGGAAGATGGGAATGAGCTAGGTGCAGTCAACACCTAGCTTGGTTAGGGTTTAGAGGGGGTAGGTCGAGCCAATGGTGGCTCGAACCAAGGTAGGTCCTAGGGCAACAAAAGGGGTAGGCCGAGTGATGTCTTGGCCTGATTTTGGGTCGAGCCAAGAGTTCATTTTTTGACAGGAGATAGGCCAGCAAAGGGGTTGGCCAGGTGGTGTTTTGGGTCGAGTTTTAGCTAGGATGTTTGGGACAGGCCTAGGTCAAGTGTGGGCCAACAAGGGTAGGCTAGGGTGCGGGTTAGCCTAAGGGTCGGCCAGCAGGGGCGCAGGCCGTGGGGGGGGTATGCGGTTAGGTGGGGCGCAGTCAGGGGGTGTGTGGTTAGATGGGGCGCAGTTGGGGGCCGACCGATTGCCAAGTGCACTCGATTTGGGTGCTGCGGGTGTTTGGAAATGGGTTAGGTAGGGTGTCTTGTGGGGCAGGTTGTGGGTTGGTTAGGTGTATCCTAGGGTGGAGTCGGTTAGGTTTAAGTGGGTTGAGTGCAACTAGGTTATAGCCCAAACGGTGAGGGTTCGGTTTTGGGTGGGTTATGTGGGTGGGGCAGTAGAGTCGGTTTAGGGTGGAGTCAGTGGTGGCTGGGTTAGGTTTAGGTGGGGTGAAATCGATTGGTAGGGTGGAGTCGGTTGGTAGGGTGGCTGGGTTAGGTTTAGGTGGGTGGAGTCGGTTAGGTAGGGTGGCTGGGTTAGGTGGGGTGCAGGTTAGCCAAAAGGGGTCGGTTAGGTGGCTGGGGTTAGGTAGTGGTCTAGGCTAGGTTCAAGGGGGTGTAATATGTGGGTCGGTTTTGGTGGGGTGAACTAGGTTCAAGGCTTGGTTCAGCCTGAGTCAAGGCCGGCCAACCAATCAAGGGCGCAAGGCTTAGTTAGATGGGTCAAGAAAGGTTTTAGCTAGGTGCGGGCAGCACCTAGCTAAGTGGGTTTCAGAGTGGGTTCATGGCTAGGTTTAGGTGGTATATGGGTTAGGTAGTGGCTAGGTTAGGGCTAGGTTAAGTGTAGTGGAGTCGGTTTAGGGTGGGTTGTCTTAGGGCTAGGTTTAGTGGTATGTGGGTTAGGTCAAGTAGGCTAGGTTTAGGCTAGGTTTAGGGACTTACCTATTGGAGCCGAGTCCACCTTGTGCAGCCAAGGTTGCAGCCCATGTCCACACCATTTCAGAGTGGGTTCATGGTTAGGTTTAGGTTAAGTGTAGTGGAGTCGGTTTAGGGTGGGTTGTCTTAGGGCTAGGTTTAGTGGTATGTGGGTTAGGTCAAGTAGGCTAGGTTTAGGCTAGGTTTAGGGACTTACCTATTGGAGCCGAGTCCACCTTGTGCAGCCAAGGTTGCAGCCCATGTCCACACCATTTGTAGCCGTGTTGTTGCAGCCCCAAGCTAGGTCTAGGTCCACAAGGCTTGAACCCACCTCACCCTTGATTTAGCCTACATGGCTAAAGCCCACCAAAGTTGACTTTTGTACCACAGTCTCTCTCTCTTCACAAGCCCTCCCCCAAGGTTTTCACGTGAACTTTTTCACTCCCCCCTTGGTCTTATTTATAGGCCAAGGGGTGGGTCTTGGATTTGGATTTTGATATCCAAATCCGATCCAAATACTATTTGGGTATTGATCTGGATATTTTTGTTTAGATCCAATCCAAAATCTTCTTTCCTCAGTCCTTCTTAGTGTTTTGAGACGGGCAGTTTTGAACGGGCCATGGTGTCGCCAGTGACTCGTTTGAGCTGGGTTTTTCCCAATCTTCTTGTCCGACCATCTTCTCACCTTTTGGACTCTATTTCGTTTGATTTTTATTTTTCAGGCTTGGGATTTGATTTCTGACAGTTTCATCGAGGCTTTGGCTTCGTCCTTCATATTTTGGGCTGAAGTCTGATTCTGGCCTGGATGCCTGTTTCGCTTTTTGGCCTTGTTTTCAACCGGCCGGGCTGAACTTTTGCTTTTTTGACCTGTTCTGGAGCTGCTTTTTTATCATGCTTCACCTGCTTGTTTCAGCTGCTTTACAAAATTTGGGTTTTGGCCCAGGTCTAAGAACCTTTATTTTGAAGGATTTTTAGACAAAAGTTTAAAACTTCACAACTCCGGGGTTTTTTAAAAGTTCAAAATTGGTTTGAAAATAGTTTTTGAAAACCAAGTGTTTGTTTGAAAATAATCCCATTTCGGGGTGTTTACATTAGGTTCCTTTTTTTAATGGTTTTAAACGTTATTTTATACCTGTAACCCAACCCCAGAGCAACCCAACTCGAATTGACCGTTCCACATCTAGTTCTTTTCTTTGATGTTTGCCTAGCATGTACATGGTGCCCTCATGTAATCTGTCCGTACGTTCAGCTGGTGGAGGAGGGTCTCATGTCTGATGATTCAGACACAAAATTAAATGCTATTACGTTCCAACTTTGTAAATGCTCAAAACTGTGAGCAGGAAGCGATATATTTACATTCATCCTTCTAGAGATTTCACGGTAGGAAGTCTGTTTTTTTCTAAGCAATGCAAAACCAAATTATTATTATATGATGCCATGCATTGAAAATGAAAAGCTCGCAAAGGGTTTAGGGATAGACTTCCACCGCGCATGTCAAGATGAAGTCCTTCGATGACTTGTATGCCTTCCCTATCCTCTTCGAGAAAGGTCAAGAACCAACTAATCCTATGTCAAAAGGTGAAGAAACTCGGTCATTGTTCAATTATTTCCAATTAGCAGCAATTCAGAGGATCCTCCAGTACAAATATAGGTCCAAGTATTAGCTTGTGTATGTATCGAAGATAGAAACAAATACGTATGAATCACATTAGGACCTTGAATGCACCTTCAAAGAGGCCGTTGTCATGGTGGAACTTGTTAGTGTCAGTTCTACAAATGACAACTTGAAGTACCATCATGCATAATACCATGTTCTGGATTCCAACGAACAATGAGCTACACCTCCTCTTTCTTTTTCTTTTTTGTGGCACCCATTTATCTGCTCATGTAGTATGGGGATTAAGTTGTACAATTTCCACTCCAAGCGAAGAAAACAAAGCTTCTACATCAATGAACTTTATTTCCGAGGAACACAGAGTTCTGAGCTCAAAAGTTCCACCATTTCTGCATGAGGTCCTAGGGTGTGTTTGTGCTGCGATTGCGCATGGATTGGGTCAGTTGGCTGGACTAGACTGGCAGTTGTAGATTGGTTCCCTGTTTGCTACAACATACACTGGAATAACTGTACCATCGGATCCCTGTTTGTATCGTGAATGGGACTGGAACCCCGTTCTTTAATTTGTTCCTGGGATTTGTCCATCAATACACTATTGTACATGGTTTAACCATTGCAATATTCTACACCAGTGAAAGTCATTAAATAAAATGTAGACCCGATCTCCAACTATCCACTCGGTTGACAACCCATCTCTACACATGACAAAAACCTGCATGCAACAAAAAGTAAGTAAAATTAACATTTCCTCATTTTTCATTTTTTGCTCATATCTCTATATCCATGATAAATCATTAATATCTTTTACATTTTAGTAAAAATTTATCCGTATAAACAACTCAGGACAATTCAATAAAACTAAATTTAACACAAAAAATTTCAGATTATGGATACAATTCCATTAATAGTAATGTTAAATTAGTATTTTTCCATGTTCATCCAGTTACTTACAAAATACAACATAGTGTCAGCTCGATTTTTCACGTTTGTTTTCTACATCATATAGTGATACCATTAATAACTCGTGGCTTGTTGATGCAAAACTGCAAGTCTTGTTACAATGGAGAAAGCTGGAAATCATCCTAGTTGGAAAGAAGCGTGTTGTACCAATGTAGCTAATTTGGTTCCAAGCAATTGTTGTCAGCACTTGCTCCGAGGTTGAGTCTAGACATAGCCGGTTCAAACACAAGCCGTTGATTTGAACTATAACCGAATCGAGCTGTAGACTGGCCAGACCTAGAATCGGAACCATGACCAGAACCAAGGTCCCTCCCACGGTTTCATTATGATTCTAGGACTTTGGGAACTGGACGGGAACCAGGGAAGAACACTGCGTTTTCTATTCGGTTCAAATCGGTGGTCCAAATTGTCTCCCCCAACCAGCCCCAGACTCTACCTCACAGAGCTTGCCCGCAGGTTGAAATAAAAGATTATTAAATTTTAAATTTCTTAAAAAAAATATTGTAGATCAACAGGTCACGGATTTTAAACATTAAGGTAGGCCATTCGAAATTTAATGCTCAGAGCAGGCTCCCGGCCTCCAAGACTTCTAGAAATAGGCCTTGTGCCACAGCCATCCTCACCTCACTGATTTCAAGTATACAAGCTCACAGTTCACTGATTTTTCATCTCTTGTCTCTCTCTCTTTTCATGCTTGCTCTCTCGCTAACTATTTGAAAATCTGTGCTTCTTTTCTTAGTTAATAAAAATTTATAATATTTATATTATCATACACTTATTTGTCAATTTATCAATATCTCTTTTTTCACTTTTAGTCTTCATTCTACAAGTTTTTTAATTGAATCAATTTTTTAACTAAATCAATGGTTAACCATAATGATGGTGCTTTCATCCCTACAAACAAAGGAAAACCATCCTTGGCAGAAGCTAGAGTTATCATTTTCCTTAATAACCCCTATCAATACCGTTGAGCTAAGAAAACATGGAGGATATGGGTTTTGGTATTGGTACTAACACTTTATTTAGGTTGAAAACCATTTGGCCAAACACGTATAAGAGACGAATAAAGAACCTCCCAAGAATCCACCTCAAAGCCATACCATAGTTGGCCTAAGAACTGGAACTGGCAGTTCTAGAACTGTAACCAAAACCAGCCCCAGGCTAATTCAGTTTCTGGTACAAGTTCCAGGGCGACCAAAATCAGCCATGTCTAGTTGACCCTATGAGGTTGATTGATCAACAATTTCTTATGCAAGTAAAGGTACTTGTTATGGTTTTTGCTGAACCCAGCTCGATCCCTGTTTAACGGAGTTCTACAACATGTTCGAACCCAGCTCAAGCCTTGTACCATAGGATTCTTGGAATCTTTGTCGCCATATTTCACAAGGCATTGCTCTTCTTAAGGAATTATTTATCCCCTCATATGCACAATACATAGAACAATTTTAGTTAGTACAACACTAAACTTAAAAACATAGCAGCTTGTCAATTGTGCACATTTGATTTAATAAATATTAACATAAGAAAGCTAAAACTTCCAGAATCCAAACCTTAAACCAGATCTTGTATTTACGTTCCACTTAAGATGGATGTTTTTAGCACATAGCTCAAACCAAATACCTTGCCCCTGGCCAGTGATAGATGATAAGAAAAGTGAAAGAGAATACAATCTAAACTGGTTTTCAACTGTACATGCAATATGCAAGCACATGGATAGACACCCACATATAAGATATCTAGCATCAAATAATCTATTAGTCCGTTTGGCTAACCAAGTGCTAAAATTATTTTCCAACATTAATCAGATGGTGTCAATGCAACCTATGAAGCAAATTTTACATCCACAACTAAATCCAGATTTACATACTTCTCATATGCATCAAAGAGAAAAAAAATACACAAAATTACCACAAACAAGAGCCAACTCCCAAAAAGCTTGCCACCCGATCACCAAAGGAGAAAATCAACAAATTGCAAGATCACATGCTAAATTCTAGAGCTCATAGAGACACAAATTAGACTTGATATTCAAATATCACCTTTTCTTTTAGTTAAATCAATAATTGCGTTGGTGCATAAGAATGTCAAAGCGGACTCATATAGAAGTTGAATGTTGTTCGGGAGCATCACTATAGTATATCTTACTTTCCTGGTCCTTCTACAATCCTTTGTGGTTTCTCATTGAGATAACAAAGATTTGACCAAGATCATATACTTGAGAATAATTATGCCCTTTGCAATTGCATCATGAATAAAATAATGATGAATTTTGATGTGCTTCGTTCTTCCATGAAATGCTTGATTTTTTGCTATTAATATAGCCGCTTTGTTGTCACAAAATATTTGTTGTTTTAACTTGTTTCACATACAAAACTTCTAAAATTCTTCTCATCCATATTACTTGACATTTTGCTGATCCAACAATATATTCAACTTCTGATGATGATAATGCAGTTGAAGCTTGCTTTTTTGAACTCCATGAAATGACTCCAGATCCAAGAATAAATATGAATCCGCTTGTGCTTTTCTAATATGTAACTCAATCACTATTAGTAAAACTAGTTTGATTAAAGTTATTTATCGATTTATACCATATCCCTTAATTGGATGTGGATCGAATATAATGCAATATTCACTTTGTTGCCCCTAAATGATGCATTAATAGATTCTACATAAATTTGGAAATCAAATTGATTGGAAATACTATATTTAGATAGGTATGAGACAAATACATTAATCCTCCAACCATACTTTTGAAATATTTCTCATTAAGCTTAGGAGTTCCATCATTCACAATAAGCTTTTCATATATATTAATAGGAGTAGGGCAATCCTTACAATCCATCATATTAATTTTTTAATAGATATAATGCATACTTTTCTTATAAAACAAAAATACCATCACAAGTTTGCTTAATTTGAAGCCCAAGAAAAAAATGAAAGAGACCCAAATTAGTCACTTCAAATTCATCCATCATACCCTTATCTTTTGGAGTGGCTTTGTTCAAATTTCTAAAATCAATGCAAATATGAATTTTTTCATTGTATTTTCAAACCACAACAATATTTGAAAGCCATTCGGAATAAGCAATGGGTTTTATAAATCTGACTTTTAAAAGATCTTCTAAACCCTCTTTTACTTGGAAGTGAACTAATGAACTTGTAAAAATAATATCATCCACATATACAATCATGATAATGATGTCACTACCATTCACCTTTGTATATAAAGTAGGTTCATTTTCACTTCTTTTGAAATCATTTTGGTGAAGGCATGTACCAAGCCAACCCTACCATGTTCTTGGGGCCTTCTTAAGACCATATAAAGTTTTTTTCAACCTATAAATTTTTTCTTCTTTTCCTTCAATAATAAATTCCTATGGTTGCTCATCAAAAACTTCTTCATTTAAGTAATCATTTGAAAATACAGATTTTATATCAAAGTGGAAAACTTTTAATGAAACTGAGTTGTCACCGCTAAAATAATTCTAACAATTTCAAATCTTGCTACAGGTGAAAAGTTTGAAAAAAATCAGCCCCTTCTTTTTGACATAATCTTTAATAACTAATCTTGATTTACATTTACATACATTACCATTTGCATCATACTTTACTTGAAATACCCATTTGACACGAATTGCATCCTTTTTTTGGTGGCAAGTCTATAACTCCCATGTTTCATTTTTCTCAATAGCATGCATCTCTTCTTCCATTGACTTTCTCTATTTTTTATTATTACATGCTTTTATGACTCATTTGTTCTACAAGCATCAAAGAAAGTATAGTTTTGTAAATTTCATCAAGTGACCTTATCTTTTTGGTGGAGTATCATCATTAAATGTTGGCTCAATGTCCTTATAACTCCAAGCCTTTGAAGAAAATGGTGTCCCTTGAGATGACTCTTTTTGCTTTGGGGCTCTTTTGACTCAAATTCATCTTCAAAAAAAGTTATATGCTAGTTTTATTTTGTCCCATTTTCAAAAATTGTTTTCATCAAAAATAACATCTCATTGAATAATTAATTTTTTAAAGATGAGATTATATAAATGATAACCTTTTGAAACATTAGAATATGCAACAAATGTGCAATTTTTACATTTTTTATCTATTTTAGAGCAATTAAACCATAAGAAATGCATCCAAAAATACACAAGTTACTCACATTAGGTTTGTGTTTCCACCAAGGCTCCTAGGGAGTTTGGTTACATAATTCTCTTGTTGGTGAAATATTAAGAAAATTGATATTACTAGACCAAAAATCATTTGAAAGATGACTTTCACTTAAGATACTTTGAGCCATTTTCATGATTGTTCCTTTTTCCTTTTAGCAATCCCATTCTACTATGGTGCCTTTCTTATTGTCAATTGCTTGTATATACCATGTTTCTTACAAAAAAAGCTCAAACTCAGTAGATCAAAATTCATCACCTCCGGTACAAAGAACTTTTAATGTACATCGACTTTCTTTTTCTGTAAGCTCTTTAAATTTATCAATTTCCTCTCACTTATTTGAAAGAAAATACACCCAAGTAATACGTGTGAAGTCATTTGTAAAGAGCAAAAAGTTTACTTTTAGTCGAAGACAAAGTTCTCATAGAGCCACAAATATTTGCGTGAACTAATTCAAGATGTGTTTTTGCTCTCCATGTTTTTCCAATAGGCAATGATAATTTATGTTGTTTTCTATAAATGCATGCTTCAAAAATATCACTTAGACAAGAGACTATACCTTTTTGACTCGTTAACTTTAACCCATTAAAATTTAGATGGTCTTAATGTTTATGTCAAATTTTTTACTGTTCCACAATATTTGCAACTAAGGCAATATCATTCAAACATAATAACTAATAACTGAAAAGGAAACATTATATTTGCAACATATTTGACTTAACAATAAGTTGTCCATTTTCTTTTTTCTTAATTGCATATGCACCTTTGTCAAAAGTAATTATGCATCCTTTCTAAATTGTTTGACCCACACTAGCAAATTATAAGCCAAATTATGAGCATAATAAACATCATGAACCAAAACTTCTATACCTAACTTTAACTATACCACAATTATTCCTTTTTCATCAACATTTACTTGGTTGTTATCTCTAAGTTAAATGTGTGGCTTCATTGTATTATCAATGGAGAAAAACAAATTTTTGTCTCCTGTCATATGGTTACTACAACCACTATCTATAAACTAAATATCATTTTTACTTTTGCTTTCTACAAATAATTTGTTTCAATATGATAAACCTTTTATAAAAAGTAATATTGTTTTTTTCACTTTCCTTTTCCTCATTAAAATCCACCTTACCTTGGCCTCTTCCATGACCGTGAGTGATATTTCGATAGCCACCTCGAGCTCAACCTTTACCTCTTCTATTCTTTTCATTGCTTATAGTTTCAACCTTAGACTGGAATGCCTACTCAACGATTTTTTTTGTCGACCTATTCAATCTTTCTTCATGTGCTAAAAGTGAACCCATTAGCTCTTTAATAGTACATGCAGAAACATCTTTAGATTCTTTAATAGTTGTCACGACATGATAAATTTAGGAGGCAAACTTCTTAAAAAAAATTCTACAACCTTTTGATCATCAATATTCTCACCCATATTCCCTCTTCACGTTACCAGCTCCACCACCTGTTATACACCACCACCACCGGCATCTCCCTCCTTCCTTTTTGTGTGATCTTTTCTACCCAACTTTTTATCCTTGCCCTGACAACTTTTCTACTCTCAATGACCTTTAATCTATTCATTTCTCCCAATTTCATCACTTTTGATCTATTTACAATTGTATTTAATCTCTCAAATCACCCTACGAATATTATTTGAAGTCTTTCTTCGATCTAGCAAAGAAGCACATGAAAACATATCAAAACATCAGGTGTCAGAGACATCTTCCATGGGCGATTGAGGCAAGGTGAGTTTTGGTTCTTGAGAAAGAGAACATCACCTAAGACATATCGATGCACCTGAGAACATCATGTCCCAAGCATGTTTAGCTTGTATGAAAGGGCACTTCCTAGGTGTGATGCTCAGTTATGTAATATACACTCTATGTGTGACCCTCTTCTAAGAGAGATGTGGCCAAGGAGCGTAACTGTAAGTGTTTTGGATGCATACAAAGGCGATGAGTATCTTTGTTAAGTTAACATAATTATTGTTTAATGTAAAGGATGCCAAACAAATCAATTGAAAATATTCACGTAATGTAGTAGATTTTGGATATACTACTACACATGGCAATATTGAGATTGATGATAGTGGACCAAACAACCCATTTGTTGATCGCCTAGGTGATGATGTACATGTTATGATGCATTATTGACTATAAATGTTATGAACTTCATTGTGTATTTGTGCTTACCATAGATGCAATATTTTGTAGTCGGGATGATCTGATTGAGTGGGTAAGAGATGTTGGGAAGAAGCACAATATTGTTTTATAATTTTTTGATCAAAAAATAGGTGTAAGAATCAAAGTATAACTTGGGTGTAAAAGAAGCGATGAATGTAAAGCAACAAAAGGTTGATGTTGAAAGTTTTCGTTAGATTGGTATGAAAAAGGTGATATGCCCATTCTTACTTACAAGAGAGAGTAGAACCAATGGTTTATAGAGATTGAATGTGGTTAATAGCATACATAATTACTCTCTAGTCTTGTATTTAGAAGGACGTACATTTGCAAGCAGACTGAATTATGTTGAGTATAGTATGACAAAAGAGATGAACAAAAATCATTGTAAGCCAAAACATATTTTGTTGTAATTAAAGCATCTTGATGACCTGAATGTTAGTACAATAAGGTACATTTACAATGTGATGATGAAAATTATGAAAGGAGAGATGGTGATCAAATTGTTTTGCAATAACTATTGTATGCATTAGATAATCACTAGTAGCACACTTGACATAAGAGGATACTAGATATGAATATTGTTAGTGACCTTGTATTTACACATTCTTAGTCAGTTCAATTGTTATGTGCATTCTGAAATGTCTTGGAGTTTAATTGCATATATAAGTCAAATAGTTATAAGTTACTTTTTGTTATAGATGTTGATATTTATTTTATCTAACAAGAATTTCTCTATGGCATTCATAGGTATAAGATACATTTCCTTGAGGTTATAGGATTTATGTCAATCAATAAGAATTTTTTTATGATATTTGCCTTCTTGAGTGTAAAGAAAGAGGATAATTATGTGTGGGTATTGAGGTGTATTCGAGAGTTGTATATACAACAACAACAACAACTAAGCCTTTTCCCATACTAAACGGGGTCGGCTACATAGATTCTTTGTTTCCACAGATCCCTATAGTGTGCCATGTTAGCAATTAACTCACAATAAGCTAGATCATTCTTTATTGTTTCTTTCCAACACTTTTGTGGTCGTCCTTTAGCTCTTTTAATACTTTCAAAATTTAGTTTTTCATACCTTCTTACAGGTTCTTCTTTTGATCTTCTTTCTATATGTCCAAACCATCTTAAATGATATTGTTGCCACTCCTAATTTGTTTTTAATAACCTCATTATGTATACAGTCTTTTCTTGTATGACCACTCATCTATCTCAACATCTTTATTTCTGTCACAAACATCTTTTGTACATGTTGATGATTAACTGCCCAACACTCAAAACCATAAAACGTGGTAGGCCTAATTGCTGCTCTATAATATTTATCTTTTAACTTTAATGATATCTTCTTATCACAAAGAATACTTGATGCTCCTCTCCATTTTAACCAACATTAATTTTATGCGTAACATCTCCATCAATTCTTTCATCACTCTGAAAAATTGACTCTAGGTATTTAAAACTTTCCTTTTGGGGGATGCAATGTGTGCCAATTTTAATTCTATGTCCTCTGAGGTAACCAAATGATCAAACTTACATTTCATATATGTTGTCTTTGTTCTACTAAGTCGGAAGCCTTTACTTTCTAATGTTTCTCTCCATAGTTCTAATTTTTTATTAACTTTTTCCTTAGACTCCTCCACTAACACAATGTCATCTACAAATAACATACACAAGGTAGTTCATGTTGAATATGTTTTGTTAACTCATCAATCACCATTATAAATAAATATGGACTTAAAGTTGATTCTTGATATAACCCAATATTAACTTCAAAGAAAAGTGTCATTCCTTCATGAGTCCTCATACGTGTTTTTACACCATCATACATGTATCTTATAAGGTTTATGTATGTCAATGGGATACCTCTTTTTTTCAAGGTTCTCTAAAGAACCTCTCTCATTACCCTATCATAACTTTTTTCTAAATCAATAAATACTATATAAAGGTCATTCTTTTTTGCTAAAAAATGTTTCATAAGACATCTCAAAAGGTAAATCGGTTCAATAGTAGATCTGCCTTACATGAATCCATATCGGTTCTCTGTTGTACTTGATACTTGTCTTAACCTACGTTAGATAATTCTTTCTCATAATTTCATAGTATGACTCATTAACTTGATACCCCGATAATTCGCACAATTCTGAATATCTCCCTTGTTCTTATATATGGATATAAGTGTACTCGCGCTCCATTCCTTGGACATATTTTGGTTTCTCCATATTTCATTAAATAGTCTTATGAGCCAAGTGATTCATATTTCTCCTAGAATTTTCCAAACTTCTATGGGAATATTATCTGGTCCTACCAATTTACCACTCTTCATATGTTTAAGAGCCTCTTTGACTTCATTCTTTTGAATACGTAGGTAGAAATTGTGGTTTATATACTTTTCTGATTTGGCTAACTCTCCTAAATTCAAGAGTTGTATATGGTGAACAAAATTCTATATGTAATGTATCGTGATCACAATCTTGTACTTATGAATGCAATTGATATCATATTCTCAGAGACAATATATTTCTTATGCAAAAATCATATTGTGAAGATCATCAAGGGATATATCTTTCAGTTGATGAGGAATAAGAAAATAGTCATTGCATTTGGTGAGAGTTAAAGGAAGGTTGCTGACTCTTTGGATAAGAGCATGTATACAAAGACATTGACTCTGCTAGAAGCAAAGTAAAAATTTTTACTTGTCATACTTTCTTATATTAAGGAACAATAGTTAGACTCATATAAAAAGAGGATAGTCTCAACATAGATGAACAATGTAATGCATTACGACACTCATACAATTAAAAGTAAGTTTTTTGTTTGTGCATATATATCATTGTGCTATTTTGAATTCTGTAATGCTTATAGTGTGTTGGTCGATAGGGTTGAGGGTGCACATGTAAAGTTAAAAAGGTTCTTTGATAGTTACAGTATGCGATACAATATGATATGCCCAACTCCATTTATTGATCGAATTGTAGGTTATGTTAGTTTTACACAAGAAATGATAGCAAATATTGAGAGAAGAGTCTCATTAATGCACTTGTGAAAAAGATGAATCGTGAGGAAACATGTGTACTGATCCAATTTCATGTTGATGTATAATGAGACGATCACATGGGTTGTCATGTGCTCACAAGATTGGTGTTCTTTTTAAGAGTGGTGAGGCCCTCAAATGTTCTTAAATTTATCCATTTTGGAAGAGACTTGACATTGAGTTGGAAATGCCCTTACAAAGATGAGGACTAGAAAAACATAGTTAAGATACATCTCATTGTCCAACAAATATTGACTCATTTTAATATGGAAAAATAGAACAAGTTGGTTGACTTGTTGGACGAGCATTTGAATCCTTATCACACTATATTGGAGGAGCCACTGGTTCTTCCTCTTAAAGGTGGACTATCTAAGATATTCACTAAAAGGAAGTTGTCCTCATGCGAGTATGCAAAGAACAATGTTACTTGAGGAAAGCTAGGAAGGAGCTAAGGACCTGGGCATGGCAAAGGGCATAGAGTGTCTCTTGTATGGGGTCTTTCATCTTTAGGCAGTTTTGACCCTATATCTAATGTTGTTTGGGATCCCATTACTCTATGTATTAATAATTCTCATGAAGGAAAGACTACTAGAAGACTAAATTTGGACAACCCAATAAGATAGTTACCTTGGTTTATGATCATGTATATTGATAGATAGGTGAATATTCTTAGAGATGGTAATTGCGACAACCGTGTCATTAGAGAGCTTTAGAGAAAGTAAGACATGGTGACTTGAGGCTCATAGATTATGTTTTAGGGAGAATGTGTGCATCGGCATATATACTCTCTAATTTTTATAGGGGAGGGAGGTATTGCATTGTTCTCCATTCACATTGCATATTGGAATGACAATGAGTATGCCTATAAGCATTGGATATTGATGCCTAACATGGGTTAAGTCATCATAGTCAATGTTGCATTAATACAACTCTATAGAAATGAGTTGACAACATTACTTTTATTATTAGCAGATTAGGAAACATGTGGTAGATGTGTTATGCTGATTCAGCATGACATTTTCTAACAATAAGTATATGTTTGGCAAATTATTGTATGTTATATTAAATATTGTATTGAGTTTTATTATTTACCTTGTGTTACATTTTCTATAGATATATATAATGAATGGATCCTCAATGCCTTCTACCTTTTCATCTTGACAGTGCTATAGACATGATATGGTACCAATTAGGATTTATCATTTAGTGGGCTTATTGCAAATTATCCATAATCGAGAGGGTCGAGCAATAATAATGTATACAATGTGGATTATGATTAGCGACTTATGTATTAAGTTACAAATTCTTTCTATGTTTCAATTGTGACATCACTTTACATATTTGTCTACTAGTACTTGCTTTACTTTTTCTATATGTCATGAAGGTTGTAACGCAACTAATGTGTGTTTCTATACATAGAGAGAGAGAGATGGGAAAAACCGAATGTGATTACTCATGTAGTTATAAATATACATACATTCACTTAGTTGTATAGGTGTAGAGGCAACTACATACAATGAGAAACATCCTAAACAGATGCATCTACTCTTAACCATGGTCTAGCATGTAGTGAGTCATCAACTTATATACTCTCTTGCAATAATTGTTAAACATAGTAACAATAACGAACACAAGTATTGTATGATTAAGCATATCACAAGTCTTATCATCTACAAGGTATCTACAACACACTACAACAATAGACATGATAGATGGGTGAATACTTTCATAAGATAAAGCATAAGATGAAAGACAAATAAAAAATACTACGTTACTTGATCTTCTGTTCTTGACATTGAAGGGTGACTGCTAGTGATGCACAAAATCTCTCAATCAAAATGGATGCATCTGTACAACATATCAGCTCATATATGAATCATCACACTCGTGTGGTATGACCCCTAGACACCAAGATGTTGTCCTCAAAGGCAATGTGAGTTGTGTGACTACCATTATGTATCTTATGGATGATACTCCATCTTATTGACATATTGCTTTATTGGCCTATATGCTACAATGAGCCTTAATGGATAAATGTGATCTATTGATGATAACCAAATTGATGAGCAACTTAGTTTGGTATATACAACTTTATGATGTCCAAACATCAAATGTATCCATGAAACGTGGACAAGTGATAGATGTCATCCATGTATCTATTCTAGAATTAAGATATCATGGGCGTTGTATCTATAATATTTTTCTGTCACTTATTCATGAATTATTATCATTAAACTAAAACAAAAACATAAACTTTTACTTACAACAAAGTATTATAGCTACTATGTTGGTGTGTGTCTATATAGGAAGCTTTTCGTAACTGTTTGCAAAAGTAGGCCAACATTGTTGTACCCTAAGCATACTTGTTAACCCTTGGTAATGCAGAAGCCAACAACTATATAATATAAACTAGTACCCTATCCCTTGACTTATCTCAGCATAGGTTACACCCCATATAATACAATAAAAATAAATAAGACTTTTTATTTAAGCATAATCCCCCTTTTCTAAGAATGTAACTTGAGCATCTCGAACTACACCTTTAGACTTCATCTGTAGCTTCACTTCATCATAGTTTATTCTTATTAGTTCCACCATAATATTTATCTTATCCATTTCCTTCATTGCTTATGTGAAGGCTAAAAGGCAGTCACTCATCAGAAGGCCTAAATTCTCATGAACATCATAGAGAGTGATAGTCATCCCACTCTATGACATATGTAAGCTCTTAGTGCCGGGTTAACATCTCTCAATAAAAGTAGTGAGCTTGATCTAAAGTCTAAAACAATAAATTCTCTTCTCAAATAACCTATACCGTTGCACAATATCTTGTCAATTACCTAGAACTACTACTTCTCATGAAAAAGTTCACTATACCATAGCATTGTATCTCGTGTGGCATGTCACCAGTTTCAAGATTCTTTATATATTTACACACAATGTTTGTTAGTTATATATCTAAAAATCTTTTACTTATAACTAATAAAATGTTATATCATGTAAGAGTTTAGAATTACTTGCTTATACCAAACCGTATATGCATTATGAGTTATAAAGCTAGGGAGTAACTCTGAGATAAGAGAGTGGCATCATTGTCACCCTCTATAGGATCCTCATAAGGATGAACCTCTAAAGGACCGATTTCATCTTGAGACCTTGAACAAGTTGTTGCATAATCCATCTCAAAGTGTAGTTACATCCTAAGATGATCCCCTATGATGACTCCACATGCCCTCATGGTTTCACCTGATCATCTATTATATGCCAACCCGGAGGCATTTTGTTGTCTCAATGATGTGTAACAATACGACCTACGCATCTACCTCCATATGATAATCGTCACCTCTTCGAGTTATTCCTACTGTAAAATCCAAAACAAGTGTTTCATCCAAATATGTGAAAATACAAGGAGCATAATGGACGTGAGTTGGGCATGTCTTGAAAAGAAGAAATGCACACCACAAGTGTGCCCTATAGAGTAGATTTTCGCAAACCACACGCATCGACTCAAACAATGGACCACATATGCACAACTGGAAATAACAAAACATGTGACAATTGTGCCACATGCAAAGACTAGTTGTGCCACCTATTATGCAATGTCATGGCCATGGCATGACATCGATAATATGAAACCATACGTAACTCAATTTTAGTTGATCCAATCATGATCATTCAATCCAATGGAGCGCCATGGAGGAGCTTATGTATGAGATTAGGTGTATGAGTTGTAGGCTCTCGATTGGGGCAGCATGGACTCCAAGATAAGGGGAATGCTGAGCACAATAATATGATGTAAGAGTTGTGGAGGTTCTACAAGAGAGAAAATCATAATGAAATGGAAAAAGATAGTTTTAGAAGAAATGGAAATACAGGTGGATCGTTAGTAATTTAGGGTTTATTATAGAGACTAAGGAGACTAGAAGTGATTATAGTGTACCATATGTATTCTTTGACTAGTTGATTGATGAAGTACAAAAAATATTTGTTGGTTGCAAGGATGATAGACTTGATTATTCACTCATATTTATGACATATGATGTGTTTAGCAGTTGTAATGAACTGATTGAGTATGTAAGAGATGTTGAGAGGAACATAATATTGTTATTATTATTGTTCATTCAAAGAGTAAAGGTGTAATCAACAAAGTATGGTTTGTGTGTGAAAGGAGTGAATACAAATATTGATGTTTAAAATAGTAGGTGGAGGGGTACTAAGAAGGTAGAGTATTTATTTTTATTGATAGAGCAGCCATGAAAAGTGATGTTTGATGAGTTGAAATGTAACAAAGATGTGAAAATTGGCATGTGCATAATTTCCCCAAGAAGAGTAGCTATGCTCACCATGACTTTGGAGACAACTCTAACTAATAACAAGGCAGAATATCATAGCTTTATTCATGGGCTAAGGATAGCCTCGGCCACAGGTGCTAAGGATGTTGAGGTGTTTGGGGACACACAAGTGGTTTTGAGTCAACTCATCAGGGAATATTAATGCAACATCCCAAATGTTTTGCCTTTGCATTAGTGGGCATTGGCATTATATATGTGTATTAGGGTATTTGATCTTGCTTGATTTGCCTTTGCATTATACCCATGATGCCCTTATTTCATTCCCTTGACTTGCTTAAGGGGATGGTTAACACTAAGATTCTTTATTAACAAGTCAACACATGGAATGTCAATGGAAGGTATACATAAAGGATTTGTCGTGCCAGGACGTGACAATTACTATAGTGTTTGTACGGCTAATAAATGAACCACACCTCTTGTGGTTCATCTTGTTTCAGCTCATCCCTGCTTGTTCATGTGTGATGCATGAAACTATATAACACAAACATAAACATTACAGTTGCACTCTGTTTGGTTCTTAAAAGCATGTTATATGATAATTTAAATGTTTACGCTCAAGACAATTTAGTATTTGTATTACTGCCCTTTTTTACAATGGTGGGGTTAAAGCTAGATGCATGCCACGGGTATCAATCTTCAACTTTTAGCCAATCCTATGGCCAGGTGAGCTACTTCTCTTCGTGTATTAGGGTATTTAAGGTACACAAAGGGCCGTGTCCTTTTGACCCGTGGGAGGGTGAAGAAGTGTTCAAAAACATGGCTTCAACACAGGGTATTAGGTTAGCTCGGCTGCAACCGAGCCCCACAAGGCATGCGTGTTGCTTGGTCCATTCGGCTCATTTACCAAACCTGCTGTTTGATTGACCCGCAAATGGAGGACACCAAAATGGCCTGCATGGTGAGAAAATCGGATCCGGGTCTCACTCATTCAATTCGGAACCTTGAGACCAACTCCACTAAGGTGTCGGCCACCGCCAATGGCTTTCTTGTAATTTTACTCTTGTCCAACGAACCCTCTCGCCTGCCAAGATCATGACCTTTCACTTAAATGACTACTTGGGAGATGCCCCATCCTTCACGCGATTATGACGAAATACCCATTTTGCAGTTGACAAGTACGGCTAAATCCCCCTTCCTGGTCTTCCGTATGGATTGGATTATCCAATGTCACACCTCACAGCTTTCATTTGAAGCAACAAGGTCACACTTCGTGTCACGTCAGAAACTTCTCAACCTGAACATGACGCGAACTTGTATTGTTACTTTGAAGGACACGAACACGGACTTTAGGTTGCTAGCAAGCGTGAGTTAACAGCGTGATATAGGATTGGATTCTTTAGCACATAAGGATTAGTTGTTGCGTTAGATGGAAAAGGGTTAGTTGACACTGTGAATAGTGGCAAGTACGTTATTTGTTTGCATAAATTGTCTGAGATATTAGTGTAGCATCGCACGGATACCCTTTGATTAGAAGAAACGAAAAAACTGCCCCTCACTGAAAAAAAAAGCCATTTTCTTAGTCCTTCCCCAACTTTTAACTATTTCCAATTTCTTCCATCTTTTAACCGTTCTTTACGGAATATTATTATATTAACGATGTCTACCCACTCAGCAAAAGTTTGTCAAGCTCCAACGTTGGCTTCTTGAAGAAAGGATGCATGGCTTCCAGGGACTGACATGATGTTTTAAAATTAAACTGAGCATGGTTTCTTGAGGATCATGTTATCATTCATGTCCATTTCCGAGAGAAATAACATCTTTTTTCCAGGCGACCGATTAATACAGCTTAGGGCGAGAACTATTCCAGAATCGTGGTTTAGTTTAGGAGTTTGAAGTGAAGTCAGAGTAGATTCCTCCTTTCCCAGAGGTTAGTGTGAACGGCTAATAGAATATATAGGTAGGTTGTTTTTTTCTTCAATTTCAGTGTACTTTTAGAACAAACAAAATTGTAATTTTGTTCAGCATAATCTGAACTAAGAAAAGTCTGAAATGAGGAATGTTTTTATTATACAGTCAATTGATACTAGCATATATTTCAGACATAGACATACATACGTATATACATAAACGTGCTCCTGTACAGTTTGACATATGTAGATTGTTGTTGTGCATCCATTAAAAGTGAGGGCACAAATATCTTTTCAATGCATTTTTCACTTTTTCAACCTCTTTCTCCAATTTGCACATAATTGTTACGCTCACTTATAACTAAGTGCAGCAGTATGCATGTGTTAGAGTGTGTAAGAAACCATCATCTTGTACATTCATGCTCCACACCTTGTCAGTTCTGAGAAAAACTATGGTTAGACTAGAGACCTTTTAAACATTAGTCTAAAGAAAAGGGCAAAACTTGTAAAGAAAATGTTAAGTAACGCACTCGTTGGGAAAATTAAGAAACATGAAGAGCGTCACAAATTCCTCCCTCCTATTTCTGCCGGCTCCTTCTGCCTAGCGCCCCCCCCCTCTCTCTCTCCAAATCAAAGGAGTCTACTCCGTCCGGATTTCGCCAGATCTAGAGGCCTCCGGTGTCGGAACCCTGTTCTCTCATACAATGCGACTCGATCCAATTCGATTTCTTTCGTAATTTCCACCGATAACGATCTAAGGACAGAGATGGTGCAGTCCGGGCGGTTGACTCCCGGGCAGGTAAGGGAGTGGGTTGATCTTTTACTCCTCTCATTGGTATTGGTTATTGTTTGGATTCGCTCTTCGCGTCTCTCTTGTCAAATTCTTGATTTATTTTAGATTTCGTTGACTGATTCAGTATTTGTAGGTTCTTCTTAGTTGCTTGAGGTTTTTCGCCTATCTATTTGGTCGACTCTCGTAGACGTTTTCACCTTTTCGTACTTCAGTTTAGATCCTAGTGTAAATTTTGTATTTCTCGTCTGGAAATCGTTAGCATGCTATGTTAATTGCATGACAAGCATTCAGGACTTCTCTATTTGAAGAAAGTACTTTTCTTGTACGAATTGAAGAAAGTAATTCGGCAACAAAATAATTCCCTGGATTTTGATTTTTCTATTTTTGATAGTTTTAAGATAACGTCATGTCAGGTTAGGCTTTGTTTTTGCTCATTTTTATAGTACAGTATCAGTAAATAACAGGACAACTTCATTTGTGTGCAAGAGATTTGCACAATGATGTGTAACGATCCACAGAAGAACATTGGCACTTGTTCTGTCATTCCAAGCCCACAATTGGTAGTGAAACAAATTGTCATGAAGCTGGTCTTCCCGAGCCTGTTTGCTAAAAAGTCATTATGTTACTTTAATAATTGTTGGTTGCTTTCATTATCTTTGGAAGTAGAATTTCAGATGTACCTGAAATCTAGGGTTCTGATACTTTTTGGTTATCCTCTCCTATATATCCACCTGTTGAAAGGGCTATCAGTTCCTGGAAGTCCAAACGAAAATAATCCTCAAGTTGAGAGTTTTGTATTTTTTCCCCCTGAAGTCATTGGTTTAATTTGGTGCTTGTCTTCACTATCTATGCTGTGTCTTGTACATTCGTTCTGTTTACAGGTTTCCTTTTTTCTTGGGATCACCCCTGTGTTTGTAGCATGGGTATATGCTGAAATTCTAGAGAGAAGGAAGAGCTTTAACCGTTCCAAAGTGTAAGTTCGACTCTTTCTTTGAAGTATGAAGCTTGCATCAAATTCTTTCTTTCAATTTGTGCTTAGATATTATGGAATGATGTTAATTCAAGTTTGTTTCTCTTCCGCTGGAACCTTTTTTGAGTTTACTGACGCAAACACGAGACCTGTCTGTTTCTTGTATATTGTAACTTATGAAATTCATGTTTGTTGAGCCAGGAAGATATGATGCTTCTTGCTGTTGTAGCTACCATCCCTTTCCCTCTCGGTTAATGTGTTTTATCAAATTTCTGATGTTGTCTTCAGCATTACCTGGTTCATGATGGATTTTCTTTCCTCGCCTTTCTTTAGGTATTAAATAATTTCTAGGAATGTTCTCAACAAGTGTGCTTCACTTCTTTTTGAGGGTCTAACTGGTTAACCAATATCCTCTGTTAAGAGCTGTTTGAATGGAGAGTGGTGGACTAACTTCGATAGAAAAATATTTAATATCATTCAAGTTTCGCCACCCAAAGTTTACAGTCTCTCTTCTCTTTAAAGTTTTGGTGCAGAAAAGGATAAACCTTTGACTTAACTAATAACACGATCAACATTGGCTAGCTGTGATTTTTGACCTTCATATCTTGCCACCTCCTCATCATCGGAAGGTGCAAAGTCAGAAAATAATTTCTCATGTTTTGAGAGAGAGAGAGAGAGAGAGAGAGAGAGAGAGAGAGAGATTTCAGTTCTGTCAAACTAGGACAACAATTTTTCCTTCAGCTTTTGTACCTTGGGCTGTTTATGCCTTTACTGCAGCGAGGGTTTGAGATGATTAGAGTTGAGTTTTCCCATTTTCCTTTATCAATTTAGTAAAACTGTCAGATGCCCAGGCATTTAACATTTTTATTTCAAAGTTTGCAGTAACTTGAGCAAATCCTGTTTGAGTAAAATCTTAAAATGTGTCAAAAGGCATCAGGTAATTAGTGTCTCCATCATTGTCTCATTAAGCTTTTGCTGAGTATTTTTTTTAATCCTATGGTGGAACCTGCTCTTATAAGTACAATGGCTTTAATTGCAATTGATTCTCTCTCTCTCCACCATCAAAATTCATTTCTTGGTCTTACACGGCCAACCAATAGGAACCACCAATATTATTCGTATATATGCATAACATATGGTATGGATTGATACTTATGGTATCCATAGAAATATTATTACAATAGACAACAGCAGGTATCACATATATATACATATATATATGTATATATATATGTATATATACATATATATATGTATATATATATGTATATATATATATATGTATATGTATATATATATATGTATATGTATATATATATATATATATCAGCATGCATCGCATGATATAGGCTGTACCCTGTGATATAGGTTGTACCTGCCACATAATACGACAGGTATGGCATTCACAAACATGATTTTGAAACGAAATCGGGTTTTGTCACAGGTCAAGGCCCTTTAGGGCCCTGAGTTCTCCCTTTTCCTCTCATTTATGCATGTGTAAAGTGAGGCAACAACTAGTGCTTGTCTCTTTCTCTGCAATATTTCTGACAAATCGATGTGGTGGTTATGCAAAGGGGTATGTGTTCTTACTTGTGAGTTAAATAATGGTTATTCTTCCTTCTCTTCAACTTTATGGTTCATCGGACATTGTTCAAAAGTAGATTTGTGTGCATGTGATTTCATGGGGTGGTGGCTAGAAAGTGATGGTCAACAACATGACAGCAGAAAACAAAGAGAGTACTTATGGACAAGTGATTTTGTCAGTATGAATTTGTGGGGCTTGTTGTCATAGGAAACATCTTCAATATATTTTCTTCTTACTTTCTGTAGTTGTTAGTGTTTTGATGGAATGTCCATTTTGTCTTTATTATTTGACTTTTAACATTTATTTGATATTTTCTTGATTTTCCCCAATCATTTTTCTGATTCTTTTGGAGTTTTCTTTAGGAGAATGTGATATGGCCCACAAGTAGTGATGCATATTGACTGTATCATAACTTTAATCCCAATACGATATGGGATACATACTGCTTATAACATTCGGAACGGAACCCAGAGATTTTAGTGTTGCCTTGTAGCATTACCTCAATTTTCTTGGTAACAGACCTTCTGTCTCCAGCCACAGTTACGCCTACCATTTGTCACTGTCAGCCAAAACCTTCCACCATACCTCAGGTCCACCGGCATGAAATAGCCCTTCTTTCACGTCCTGCAATCCAACATCTAACATCAAATTTGGTGAGCTTTCTAGAAAGTTTGGCTTTATTATGTGGAAACACTTAGTGAGATGGTATGAAAAACTTGGTTTTAGCTATATGAAGCAATAGTCAGTCTGGAGCCAAGATTGAGGAGGAAAATTGCATTAGATAGTTGCGAGGCAACATACAACATTGTTCGATTCTTGCACTTGAAATCTGGAATTCTTGCAACAGATTTTCATGTACTGAGTGTGTTCTTATGGAAGTCATTCCTCACCAGAATGTCCGTCACACTGGTATTTTGGCACAATGTTCACTTTGAAAGACTTGAAAGTTTGAATTCTTAATGTTGTGTTTATTGCAGCTTAGCAATCTAGACAGACAGAGCTTGCACAAGTTTTTGAGTCTTGAGTGAATCGGAGCATTTAATAGTCATGAAAAGGCAATCTACCCTGACCAATATTGCACAATCAGACAAACTAAGATTGCACGCCATACAGCATTTAGTAGTGGTGGAGATTGATAGCCTTCATCCATCAGGATTAGATGTCCATTCTCCTGGTTAGGATACTATATTATGATATATTTCACTATAGTTAATATCTGAATCAGAGCCAGCCCCAGATTAGCTATGACAAAATGCTGATATTTATCATGCAATGGTTGTACTACACATAAACAGGATCTGCACACATGATTTTTATTCATTAAGCAGGGTAAGTTCGGGAAATTTCTGGAAGAATCAATTTGAAACCCTGGCATTCTTTGTAAGTGTGACTCATAAATCTCATTATTTTTCTAAGTCTTCTAAAGAGTGGATGGGAGAAACAATTAACCAAAAGCATTTTTTAAGTTGGTACTTCTTCTGACAAATTTTTCAGTGATTCATGGATATCCATGGGTGCTAATGGCCATAACATGTATATATAGAGAAATATGTGCCTGTGTGTGTACCTGAGGGATTTTTATGCATTTTCACCATGTTAACTTATGTGGTTCTTATTGTATTTCTTCCAAATGTTAACAGTGATTCAGATGTCAATTTGGTTGAATTGGGATGTGAAACAATTAAAGAAGATGAGAGAGCTGCATTGCTTGAAGGAGGTTTCCAGCCTTCTTCTGTAAAAACACATGTTTCGTCTATAAAATCAAACCTGATCAGGTGTGAAGGATGAAATTTTTGTTGTAATTAACATTGTTAAATTCTCTCTCTAAATCTTGTGTGATTCTTGTGGAGGGTGCACAGATTTGTTTTGATGGATGAGACATTTTTGGTTGAAAACCGGATGACGTTAAGAGCTATGTAAGTTTTTTCACTGTCAATAGCAATTGCACTGCTGATTTGAGGACTGATCTCCAATGCCAATGTTGCTCATGCAGATCAGAGGTTGGAGTTATTCTGGTCTACCTTTATCTATGTGATAGAACAAACCTATTTGGAGAATCGGATAAGGTAGGTTGTTAAAAGTAATGCAATGTATGAAATATGAAATGTAATTTTTCGTTTCTTTTATGTAATCGGGCCCCTGCTGGCTGAGGCCCTCAGACCCAGGCCGTAAGGGTAGCCAAGTCTCCAACGGCTAGATTTCTAGCCATTGGACACCCTCCAACAGTTAGTAATCCAGCTGTTTGGAGGGGTTATGATGTACTTCATTCTCTATATAAATCCCTTAACATTTACATAATAACACAAATTTTTAACTAATTTATATAAATTCATTTGAGTGTATTTATGCATTTTTGTTTAGTGATTTGAGCCTTATCTAAGGCATTGTTATAGTCACTTTTTGGTGGTTGATTCTCTTAGATACAAGCATCGGACTATTGTGGATAAAATTTTGAAGCTTTTTGGAGATCCGAGAGCGGAAAAAAAAGAAAGAAAATTCGGTCCATGAAAACAAAACAAGTTTCTGTTTTTCAGGATTGAAGTTGATTTTGACAAGAATAATCTCACAATTTTTGCAAACTTCTTTGAATTGAAACTTAGTTTTAAAAACTCTCTAGATCTAAAAGCGATCTTCCAAGCGTCTAGGATGAGCCTTGAGCGTTGGTTCAACAAAGCCTACTGTGAAAAGAACTCACTAGTCAACATTCACCAAGAAGTCAGAAATCCAAATCAAACTTTTCAAGTTTTAGAAAACTTCTTGTTATGCTCGCACACTCATATTTGTGAATTGAGTTTCAAGTCTATCCATAGGCTTTGGAATTTTATTTACATTTACACAAACAAAATGTGATTTTATAGTGACAACAGATGCAACAGAACGAAGACAAATGAGACAAGATTGTATAGTAGGAAAAAAGGTAAATGAGGGATTAGGGTGAAAGAACAAGGGAAACATGTAGGATTAAGAGACTTTGTTGTGAGGTCCAATAAAAGGAAGAAAAAGAAGAGAGTTGGAGGAATTCTGAAAAAAGAAAAATAATAAAGAAACGAAGGAAGTCAATTGAGCAATATTACCATGTGGTAAATGGCTCAAACACAACACAATTGAAGCAGATGGCAACAAAAGTGATGAGACATCATGGCTAATGAACGAGGGCAGCGTGCATGATAGAGAGACATACATTATTGTATTTGTTGCAAATCTCACTCTACCTAGCTATATTGTTCCACCTCGTACATAGGAACTACACTTTTTAAGAGAAACAAACCTATGGAACCAACATTCCACAAAGTCGGGATTTGCATGGCAAAGGGACACTAATCTAGTTTCTTAGTGAAAATGTGGTTCTACCTTACTAGTCAACATCATGAAGACCTGTAAGGGTGTGTTTGATTTGTATTGCAGGCCCCACATATTAACATTGTAGGCCTAGGCTTACATGGGCTTGTATGCATGATTTTGAGGAACCATGGTTCCATGTTTGATTTGTTAGTGCTATTGATGTTTAGGTTTTCATGGAAGGTAAGGTAGCAACATAAGAGAAAAGTAGGTAGTTTAGTTTTCATGCAAAGACTCTAGGTCCAGTTCCTAGCAAACCTTCTCTATCTCCAAGGTTTTTTACTCAAATCAGGCCTATGTAACCGCATATTCATGCCAATGATGATTTCACATTTGATGTTATCACGACCCATGTCGCATGTCATATCAAGTGATCAACACCTCTTTGACCCATTTGATGTGGCTCATGAGCTAGAATGTGAGGAGAGAGAACAATCTCTAAACACCTGAAAATTTTTGTAAATAAAATTTTCTCCAAATACAAAATTTTCCAATTTCTTTAAAATCTCGTTGTTTTAAAAATTGTTTTTAAAGACATTTAAAATTTTTGTAATTTTCCAAGCATACTTTTCAAAAAGAAAAAATATTTTGAAATCTTGAAATCCTATCTGAAAAGAAACTGATCAAGCAGAAGATTTTCCATAATAAGAAAGAAATGATTCACCTGAAGGATAGAGATGCACATCGAGGATATGCAGTACCCCCAAATGCAATTGGATCAAGTCAAGTTCAAGATAGACTACAAAGTAAGCCCAACTCAAGTCAAGTTCAAGATGGGAGACTAATGCAACTAACCCATACCAAGTCAAGAACAGGCTACAAATAACCAAGCTCAATTCAAATTAAATCAAAGGAGCTGGTCATCCAATTAAAGCAAGTTCAACTAAGGCAAGAACGAGCTTGGCCACAACAAGAAGGACCATGTTCGATCAAGTCAAAACAAAATACAAGTCACATGACCAGCCATGAATCAAGCTAGGAGGTGGGCTGCATCAAGGGACTCGGCCTAGTCAAGAGGAGCCGCACCAAGGTCAAGGCCAAACCGAGGCTGACTACATGGGGTGGGTTGCACCAAAGGCCAACTTTGACCAAGACCGGGAACCACACATGTGCCCCATGTGATCCCTGTAGACGTGAAAATTCTCACTCTTGGTTCTTAGGCCTGAAGTGAACCTTTTTGTGTCTATGTCGCTTTAGGGCGTGCCAGCTAGCTTACTCAAACTAGCGAAGGATTTTGGAAATATCTGACGTTTTGGGCGATTATGGGCTAAGTGGGATCTTTTCATTGTAAACCTTCTTAAACCGATGCTTAAGGGTCGGTTTAAATGCTTAGAAAATCTCAATTTTTAACAAGCATGGACTTTTGAAAAGAGTACGCAAGTATTTTGTCGTTTGTATGCCTAATTTGCAGATTTTATTACGTGGATTGCACGTATTCAAGTCTTTGTTTTTACGCTATTTAGGCCAGCTAGGTGTGTGCACGAGTGACCTAAGTTTGGCGTGTTTGAACGGGTATTCGAAGCTTTTTTGAAAGCGTACGTATGCAAGTATGCGAAATATCTCGAGTTTGGAGGGTATGATGTGAGCTAAGCTCGAATTGAAAGCAACTCACACAACTTAAATATAAAACCCGAAATGTAAAGACGTAGCTTAAAGGGAAATACCCGAACTTCTAAAAGCAACTCACACGACTTGAATGTAAATTGCGGAAGGGAGATATACTTATATTAAGAGTGGAAAGGCTCAATGCACGCATGTGTGAGTGTAGAATTGAAATGACAAACTCACACGACTTGAATTGAACTTGCCGAATTTGAAATATAAGTATATATATGAGCGGTAAGGCTCAACGTGTTCGTGTGTGTTGTGTATAAATTGATAGACAACTCACACGACTTGAAATTTAACAAGGTGTTCGGTTGGTGGGGTAATGGAGCAGGTAGGGCGGTGGATTAGGGGTTAGGTGGTGTGGATTAGGTGAGGTTTGGAGGGTTAAGAAGAGAGGTTTAGTTTAGAGGTTAGGCTTACCAAAAGGGGTCCGGCTAGGTTTGGGTCAAGCCACGGTCCAACCACTTCTTGTCGTGTTGGTGCAGCTAGGTCCACCCCAAATCATGTTGGTGCAGCCCTTGGTAACCTACTTTTAGCCCACAATCTTAACCCACTAAAAAGTAATTAAGCACTAAGCACTCACCATAACCCTTTATCTCTCCTCCAAGCTCCTCCAAGCCTTTCACGTGAACCCCTTATTGGAGACCCCCTCACCTCTATTTATAGGCAAGTGAGGTGGGTCTTGGGTTTGGATATGGGTTTGAGATCTGGATCCAAATCCAAGTATTATTTGGATCTGAATTTGGATATTTATGACCAGATCCAATCCAAATCTAAACATTTATATGGATATGGATCTGGATATTTTGGTCCAGATCCGATCCAATCCAAACATTATTTGGATCCAATCCAAATCCAAACACTATTTGGATCGACCCAAATCCAAACACTATTTGGATATGGATCTGGATATTTATGGTCCAGATCTAATCCAGATTTTCTCTGAGCAGTCCGTGGCATTTCGAGACAGACGGTTTGTGCGGGCTTCGGCTTCGCCAGCGCTCCGTCTTATGCTGGGTTTTTTCCAACTTTGTCGTCCGAACTCCATCTCGCCTTTTTGGACTTCATTTCTGCTTATTTTTGTCGTTTTTGGCTTGGATTTCTATTGCTTGGGTGGATGTGCTTGACTTGGTTTCTGGGTGCTTCGGGCTAGCATTCTGCATCGGGCCTGGGCCTTCCTCTTGCCCTTTTGACCCTGACTTTTATCAGGCCAGGGTGCTGCTTTTGGGCTACTACACCTGTTTTTGAGGCTGCTTTGGCATTGAGGGCTTCACTTGTTGAAAATTAGCTTTTACAAAAGTGAGACTTGGCCCATATGTGTGAAAATCAAGTTGAACGGGGTTTTAACAAAATTTGAAGCTTTTACAGCCCTTGGGTTTTCGAAAAACTCCAGATTTGGGTTTTGAAAGGAATTTTCAAACTAGGTGTTTGGTTTTGAAATTCGTTTTATTTTGGGGTGTTTACAGATGCCCCTCTTTGGCATTATCCAAATTTATTTGGATGATGACAAAGACGACAACACCCCTGTTTGCTTTCTCTCTAGACTTGTCCTCGAGAATATGGGATCGTCCTAGTTTTGAGAAAAACGTTTGCTTTGTGCCCAGTAAGAGGAGATTTTCGCCAAAGGGGACTTTGCCTAAGATGGTGCTAGTCCTTAATGGGATTGATGCAAGTGTCCATGCGTGCATATGAACGAGTGGCATGGAATGACATGCTAGGAAGTATGGTCTCCAAGAGACTTAATGTAATGGTCGAACTTTGGGAGTCTTATGAAGACCTGTTGCACCAAGTGAGCTGGTCTTATGTTACTCGATGTTCAAGGATTTTCTAAACTCGATTTGAAAGAGGAAAGCTCCTTTTAGCTTCAATCCTAAGGATTTCAGCTTTTCGTGTTTCCCCTTTAATTGAGCCTTAACACTCGCTAATCTAGCGGAGATTTTATAAGAAAATCAAGCCATATTTCAAAATTCCTACGCCTTACTCAGATGTCTAACTCTCAAACAAGATGAGATTCAAGTAAGCAAATCCTATTTTTACTTTAGGATTCCTCGAAATGAACCTTTCTTCACCTTGGGATAAGTCGTAGGGATGGGAAAGAGTTTACCACGGTCCCTTCTGGAGTGTCCCGTGGTTTGAGGCACAAAGACAGAAAACTACTCTTTTTGAGCTTTTTGGCTATTTTTCTGTTTTTCATAGAGGGTCTCCCTTTGGGAGTATTTTTTCTTTGTTCCCTCTTTTCCATAGAATAAGCGATTTTTCTTTTGATTCAGCTTTCTTTTGGGAAAGAGATCTTTGTAGGGTTTTCCCTTTTCAATTTTCGCCAAGTTTTCCTTTTGAGGAAGAGAAGAGAAACGGGAAAGGACTTATCCCAAGGATCTACTCGATTCATCCCAGATCAGCCCATTTAGAAATAGCACGTACTACTTGCAAGTATCTTGCTATTTTGAACTAGGCCTTCTTTTGTAGGAAGAAGGATTTTTGAAATGTGACCCATTATTTTTAGAAAACTCCGCTTTTTCACAAGCATCCAAGTCTCTTCATTCAGGGTTGCACGATTTGCTTTGATCTTCACTCACGAAGTTCAAAAGGAGGTTTTCAAAATATTTTTGGAATAGGGCTTAGCTTAGACCCTACACGTAGTATTTTTTCAAATATTGAGCATTTATAGGATCTGCTAAGTTCCTACCCTTAACATCGACTAACCAATAGGCGTTGTTTGTGGTGGTTCCACGGATAACATAAGGGCCATCCCACTTGGGCCGCCACTTTCCACGTGGATGTGGGCCACGATATTGGATGATTTTGAGCACAAAGTCTCCCACTTTGAAGTGGCGAGGTCTCATATGCTTCTCATAGTGTTGGGCTATCCTTTGCCGGTATGCATGTGCATGGTCCATGGCAAGGAGCCTTCGCTCATCTAGTAAGTCAAGTTCGGCTATTCTAGCATGCTGTAGCGTCTCTAGGGGAAGGTCGAGTGCAAGTGATGTATGAAATGAATGAATTTTGGTATGAATGGGGAGAATGGCGTTTGTGCCATAGACCAATTCAAATGGCGTGGCATTTGTGAGAGTTCGGTTGGAAGTCCTATAAGCCCATAAGGCTTCATCCAACTTCTCATGTCATGTCCTACCCTTCTCTAAAGTTTTCTCAATAATGCTTATGAGAGTCTTATTGGTGGCTTCGGCTTGGCCGTTGCCTTGAGGGTAGTAGGGCGATGAGAAGTGGTGAGTTATGCCATATGTGTTACATAACTTAACCATCCTCTCGTTTTTGAAGGGGGTTCTATTATCAGATACTAAGTCCTTTGGAACCCCAAATCGAGCCAAAATGCTTTTCCTAATGAATGCCACTACATGTTGCCCCTGTCAGGGAGGTAGCTTCAACCCATTTGGAAAAGTATTCAGTGGCTGCTAGTATAAACCTATGCCCATTTGATGCATGAGGAAATATTGGTTCTATGATGTCAAACGCCCACATGGTGAATGACCAGGGGCTGACCACGGAATGCAATGTGGATGACGGGGTATGGATGGCGTGTTCATGCACTTGACATGGGTGACACTTCCTAACATGGTCATGGCAATCCTGCTTTAAGGTGGACCAAAAATAACCCGCTCTAAGTATTTTCATTGCCATCATATTGGTGTTTACATGCCCTCTACATTCTCCATCGTGGAATTCATGCATTACTAACCTAGCCTCCTCCAGGTCGACACACCTTAGTAAGATACCAGTGAAACTCTTTTCGTAAAGAACCCCTCCCAAAATCAGATATCGGGTTGAAATTCTTCGTATAAAAGCTTTGTCTTTGGACGAAGCGTATTCTGAAAATCCTCTGTTTTCTAAGAACTCTTTAATGTCTTGAAACCAGGGTTTTTCAGTAGAAGTTGTGTTGTTTTGGCAAATCTCAAGATCGTGTGTGGATGGAGTGGGCGAGTGCCATATTTCTCAAGATCGTGTGTGGATGGAGTGGGCGAGTGCCATATTTCTAAGGGTCTGGTTCCCAAAGTGGGATCGACCCTTAGGGTTGAGCCCAAGGATGAGAGAGCATCGGCTATGCCATTATTCTCTCTTCCTATGTGTGTGAGAGTACACGATTTGAACGACTCGACCAGCTTGGTGGCCAACTTGTGATATGGAAGAAGTTTTTCGTTTTTGACTTGCCAAATCTTTAACACTTGGTTTATGACAAGTAAAGAATCTCCAAAGACTTCGATGCATGATGCCCCTAGAGTTTTCGAAATTTTTAAGCCTTATATAAGTGCTTCATACTCGGCTGTGTTGTTGAAACATTCGAAATCTAGGCGAATGGTTATGGATATTTCTCCCTTTCCAGGGGATATGAGGATGATTCCTGCCCCAACCCCTCTTTGGTTTCGTGTCCCATCAAAGTGTATCTTCCACACTTGGTTTTCGTTTGAGCAATTTGATAAAATGTGATTTTGAAATTGGTTTTGAAAGATGCCTTCATCGGGCATTTTAGTGTGGGATACGAACCTTCTAAAGTGAAGTCAGCCATATAGTCGGCTAGGGCTTGCCCCTTAATGGAAGTTTGATGGTGGAATTTCAGGTCATACTCCATTAAGAGGAGCTGCCATTTACCCAGCCTACCCGTGAGGATAGGTTTTTCAAACAGGTGCTTGATTGGATCAAGCCTAAACACTATCCAAATCTCAAGATCTAGGAAGTAGTGTCAAAATTTCTGGCAGGCCCATACCAAGGACAAGCACGTCTTCTCCATGGCTTATAATTTCGTTCATAAGCCAATAGAGTTTTCGAAATATAGTAGATGGCATACTCTTTATGGGTATTATCCTCATATTGAGCTAGCAATGCACCCAAAGCATTCGCATGTACAGAAATATAGAGTAAAAGAGGTTTTCCTTGCTTTGGAGGGTTTAAAATAGGAGGATTAACCAAATACGCTTTTAGTCTTTCGAAAGCTTTTTGGCAATCATCGTCCCATACGAATTTTACCCATTTTCTCAAAAGTTTGTTGAAAGGTTCACATATTGTAGCGAGGTTTAAAATAAACCTGCGAATTGATTGGAGGCGACCTTGGAGGCTACGAATTTGCATAAGATTGGAGGGTGGAGACATGTGGTCGACTTTGATGCCCCTTTGGCTTACCATAAAGCCCAAGAGCTTACCGGATTCTACTTCGAAGATGCATTTTTGAGGGTTTAGCTTTACTTTGTAAAGCCTAAGCCTTTCGAATTTTTTTTCTAAACATTCGATATGGGTGCATCGAGTTTTTGATTTAGCCAAAAGATCATCCACATATACCTCTAAGAGCTCATGAATTTGATTGTGAAAGATCGTAGTCATGGCTCTTTGGTAGGTGGCACCGGCATTTTTAAAACCAAAGGGCATGACTGTATAGCAGTATGTGCCCCAGGGTGTGGTGAAAGCAGGTTTAGCCTGATCTCTTGGGGCTAATTTGATTTGGTTATATCCTGAATAACCATTCATGAATGAAAACATTTCATGATTTGCAGTACCATCGACTATCAAATCAATGCTAGGTAAAGGAAAGTTATCCTTTGGAGTGGCTTTGTTCAGGTTTCTAAAATCGATGCATATTCGAATTTTCCCATTGGTTTTTCGAACTACAACAATATTTGACAACCAATCAGAACACGCAATGGGTTTTATAAAACCGGCCTTTAGCAGATCTTCTAAACCCTCTTTAACTTGCGCATGTATGTTCGGATGAATCTTTCTAAGCTTTTGCTTTATGGGTTTCGAATCCGAATCTAGGGGAAGACAATGCTCTACGACTCTTGGGTCTATACTCTCCATGTCTTCATACGTCCATGCAAACACATCTATGTAGGTTTTCAAGAATGCAATAAATGATGCTTTTTCATGCTCATGCAAACATGCGCCTATCTTAATGTGTTTGGGCTTTGATTCACTCCTTAGGTTGATCTCTATGAAATCCCCTCCTACATTTGAAGGTTTTTCAAAATCGAGAATTTTATGAAACTCGGGGAGCTCGGAAGTTGAATCCTCCTCAAGGAGAAGGGGATCCTCTTCCGTGCTTTGATTACTCTCGAGTTTTCTAAATCCTAGGAAATTTGAACTTTTTGAAAACGCCTGGTTTTTGTTTTGGAATTTCTATAGGTTTCGAAGCTTTCGGTCTTGTTATGAAGACGATTTTCTCTTCAAAATCCTTGGCCTTTTCCAAATTTTTACCATGAGCTAGTATATATAGGATTTTAGTTTTTGAAATTTCTAATTTTTCGACTTTTTTGGATTTTTGTAAAGAAAGGATTTTGGGGGATATACAAACAACATTTTTTTCGATTTTTTTACACTTTTCAAATGTTTTTGGTTTTTGAGATTTTTCAAATTGTTTTTGAATTTCGAGATTTTTCAATTTTTTTGGATTTTGATTTAAGAAGGCATCTTCCATCATACCTACAAAGGAAAACGCCACAAGTTAGACTCTAAATAAGAGGTCTAAATCGTAGGTTTCTACTTCATTAGGTTCCAGGGCACCCTTGACCCAGGTGGTCACAGGTAGTGGTTCTGGTGGTATTTTTGGAATATAACCGATCCCATACCGGCTTGGATTGACACTTGGCACTATGGGCTCGAGGCGACCCTGGTTTTGTGTCCTTAGACTTTGGTAGGGCATGTAGCCCATGTTCAAAAGCATGTTCCAAGGCTTTTTTATTTTAGCAAAGTTTTTGTAAAGGGATGGCCGTGGAACTTACTATCGTCCATGTCATGCTCATATGGTTTCTTATCTAGGGGTTTTGAGAACAGACGACACTTGGTCTTTCTTAGGATAGTTTTGAGTGGGCTAGCCTTGAGCTGCCCCTTGATATACAATACCTTCCTAGGCTTTTGAAGGACGAGCTTGGGTGGCTCGACCAAGACTTTCCCCAGGTTGTCCTCGTAGACTTGAGAAGCTGACAAGCACGGGAAATTTTGGATTCCCTGAAGCTGAGGATGATTTTCTCCTAGAATTACTACGATTTAGTCTTCGTAGGGGATTTTGACACACCTATGGAAGGTGGATGGCACAGCTTGCAGGCTGTGTATCCAAGGTCTTCCAAGCAATAGGTTGTAGTGGGGTGAATGTCTAAGACATAGAATACCCCCACATGGGCTATCCCCCCTGTTTTCATGGGTAATTCCACGGCTCCTAGTGGTCTAGATGCATTCCCATCGTATCCACTGATTACGATGGGAGTTGGGTTTACGAAGGCCAAGGTGACTCCGATTTGATACGCTACGTGGAGCGGAAGGATGTTGAGACCTCCTCCTCCATCAACTAAGCATTTGTCAAGAGGATAGTGATTCAAAACTACCTCGATATGCAAAGCTTGGTTATGAGCTTCATAGGGTCTTTCGATATCCTCTTCCGAGAACACGATGGGCGTTTTTACACAAATAGGTGCCACTTGGATCGACAAGGATTCAGGGGTTATATTTGAGCTAACCTTGGCTCTTTCTAGGATTTTTTCTAAGACAAGTCTATGCCTAGGCGAGGTTTGTATCAGCTCTAGGATGGACATGTTTATGGGAATCTTCGAAAGATGATTTTCAAAATCATACAAGGTTAAAACATTTTTTCCTTTGTCCATTTTTGGTGAAACCCTAGGAATACATGCTTTCGAAGGGCCAGGAACACTGACTACTTTTTTAGCACTTCGTAGATGTGGGGGTTGATAGATCCTTCCGAACCTAGTCACCTCCCCCACAATCTGCCTAGGGCTCGCGCCTATTGTGGCTCTACTTGTGTGTTTTGGAGCACCTTGAATTTGTAAAATGGTTCTAACCGGGGGCAGGACTCTAGGCGCTCCTCGGATTACTGCTTGCGATTTTCCTATGAAGGATGAGAGATGGTGCACAAGTAGTAAAACCAGAATGTAATGCATGCACTAGACTCTTTGAAATCGAGAAAGCACATACCTCTTTTCCCTTCCCACTGGTGCTTGCGTGATTGGGGAAGGGTTCTTTGAAAATAGCTTGGGCAGGCTCTGGTTTCTCAGTGACCTGGAGCCGGCCTTATGCTATCAAGTTCTCAATCTTGTTCAAAAGGGAAAAATACTTGCTGGTATCATGACCTTTCAGTCGATGATACTTGCAAAATCTATTTAGAAATTTCTCTTTTGGGGGTGTCCCCTCTAGAATTTCCGGGAGTGTAATAATCTCTTGTGCGAGTAGGAGGTCCAGGACCTCCGAAACAGGCTGCCCTAAGGGCGTGTATTCCTGTTTTTCAAAACTTTTTTGCAGTTTTTCAATTTTTTGCTCAATTTTCTTTGAAACGCCGGCTGGGTTTGTTTCCACTCGGACGTTTGCAATTTTTAGGGGCTTTGCCCCTTTGTCTATCGTGGGCATCCCGTATGTGCGAGGTTTCTCTAATCGAGTCTTTGGTAAAATACTCTATTTTCACAGATGATCGTAGACTCCCTTCTTTAAATTTGTTTCGAAAAGGAAAACTTTCTTGATCAACTTATGAAAAGTCGAGATTTCATGTAAGGAGAGAAGGGTTTTCAATTCACTTCTAAAATTGTTGAGGATGAGCATTACTGCGCATCCTTCTGATATCGGCTCTCTCACTTGCCGCAGGAGGGACCTCCATCGAACGATGAATGCATGTACATCCTTGTTCGCCGCTTGTTTTGTATCCCTCAAAGTGTTTAGAGTTGGTGTCACTTCTACGTTATTCGAAAATCTTTGCATAAAGCAGTTCGCTAACTCTTCAAAAGCTGCGAACTGACTCAAATTGTAAGAAGCTAGCCATTTTGAAGCAGGGCCTTTGAGGGAAAGGGAAAACCAATATATCCACTTCATCGAGTCATTCTTTTTATGGGCTCGACGAGAAAAGAGTTGCAAGTGAGATCTAGGATCTCCCGTGCTATCATACCGATGAAAATTCGGTATTTCGTCGTCACTGTCTGTTTCGTAATCCAAAGGAAGGAAATTAGAAAGGGCATACGTTATTTTCTCTTTATTTTGCCCTTTTAGCAACTGCTGTAGGGCTTTACGGTCCTTTGTGAGTGAAGGACTCGTGATATTGGTTTCCCTCCATAGCGGAGGTTTCCTTGAGTTTTCGAGATTTGTCGAATTTCTTTTTAGCCTTTGCTGGTTCACCATGAGACGAAAACGAATCAGCTGCCTCGGCCTCTTGGCTAAGTGCAGCGATTTTGGCTTCAAAATCTTTTCGCAAATCTTCTATTTCTTGTCTCCTATTTCTAGTTTTCGAAAATCTCTTTGAGTGAGAACTTGATGTGCTCGAGACATGGCTGGTCACCTCATTGGAATCTGAACTCGACATGATTCCGATGCTTTATTTCAAAAACCAACTATGAAATGCAAAAAGGCAAAGAGTTAAATACTTTTCTTGGAAATTTTTTCAAGAGGTTTGCTTGTTTTAATCGATTTTTCTTAAGACCCATGTCCCGTCGGGCGTGCCAATTTCTGTAGACGTGAAAATTCTCACTCCTGATTCTTAGAACTGAAGTGAACCTTTTTGTGTCTACGTCGCTTTAGGGCGTGCCAGCTAGCTTACTCAAACTAGCAAAGGATTTTGGAAATATCTGATGTTTTGGGCGATTATGGGCAAGTGGGATCTTTTCATTGTAAACCTTCTTGAACCGATGCTTAAGGGTCAGTTTAAACGCTTAGAAAATCTCGATTTTTAACAAGCATGGACTTTTGAAAAGAGTACGCAAGTATTTTGTCGTTTGTATGCCTAATTTGCAGATTTTAGTACGTGGATTGCACGTATCCAAGTCTTTGTTTTTACGCTATTTAGGCCAGCTAGGTGTGTGCACGAGTGACCTAAGTTTGGCGTGTTTGAACGGGTATTCAAAGCTTTTTCGAAAGCGTACGTATGCAAGTATGCGAAATATCTCGAGTTTAGAGGGTATGATGTGAGCTAAGCTCGAATTGAAAGCAACTCACAGAACTTAAATATAAAACCCGAAATGTAAAGACGTAGCTTAAAGGGAAATACCCGAACTTCTAAAAGCAACTCACACGACTTGAATGTAAATTGCGGAAGGGAGATATACTTATATTAAGAGTGGAAAGGCTCAATGCACGCATGTGTGAGTGTAGAATTGAAATGACAAACTCACACGACTTGAATTGAACTTGCCGAATTTGAAATATAAGTATATATATGAGCGGTAAGGCTCAACGTGTTCGTGTGTGTTGTGTATAAATTGATAGACAACTCACACGACTTGAAATTTAACAACCCAGCTGAAAGGGAGATATAGATATAAGAGCGGAAAGGCTCAATGTGTGCGTGTGTGTTGTGTATAAATTGAAAGACAACTCACACGACTTAAATTTAACAACCCGGAATGTAAAGACGTACACAGCTGAACCGTAAAACTCACGCAGCTAAAAGTATATAGATATGTCTATATCTTAAGGGCTGCCAAGGCCAAAATGTGCGTGAGAGTGTTTGAGCAAGAGCTCAGGTGTACTTTGTGTGCAAGTGTGGAATTAAAATGACAAACTCACACGACTTAAAGTAACAACCCGAATGAAATTGTAGCCTATATGGCTCTTACTAGAGTCTTTGGAGTAAGAGCAAAAGCTCAATTGTGGACGTGGGTGTCTTGTGTACGAGATAAGAGCTAAGGCTCAAGTGCACGTGTGTGTCTCGTGTACGAGATAAGAGCTAAGGCTCAAGTGCACGTATGTTTCTCGTGTGTCAAGCACCAATATTACATCTCGGGGGGAGACCACGCTCTATTAATACAACCCCGTATCTGAATTGAATTGAATATAAAAGGAGTAATGTAAATACTGAATTTTAAACACTTACAAGTGATTTGGGCTTTCTTCTCCAATCTACATGTGCTTTGGTTCACTTTGGCAGCCACAAAGGTGTCCTCTTTGACGTGAAGTGGCTGGCCGAGTTGTGCTTGAAAGGATTTGGGCTTGAGAGAGAGAGACTCACGGGTGCTAGGTTGGCTGCGGGTTTTAGTGGGGACTATGGCAGGTTCACGGCAAGAGGTGGGGACACTTTTGTGGTGAGGTTGGGCTATGGCGGTGGGGATGATAAAGGGAGGTCGGCTAAGGTGCCGTGGGGTTGGTGGAGTGGTAGGGTGTTAGTGGTAGGGAGTGGTGGAGTGGTTTGAAGGTAGGTCGGTGGAGTGGGTTGATGGTAGGTCGGTGGGGATGATGAAGGGAGTTGGTAAGGTGTGGTGTGGGATGTTCGGTTGGGGTGACAGGGTGAGAGACAGAGAGAAGAATTCAAGTAAAAAGAGAGTAGAGAAAGAGAAGAGTATAAACACTCAAAAATTTTCTCAAAAGATTTGATCTTTTAGAAATTTTTTCATTTCAAGAAAAATTGTGATTTTGTATCTTTTAAAGGGTTTTCAAATAAAGATACCTTAAACGAACTCATTTTCGCACCAAAATTTTATATGAGCCTCAAAATAAGGGTATTTTGCACTCCCTAAAAAAATCTATTTTTTACAAAAACCTCAAAAAATGATTGCTTTGTCCTTAAGGCCAAATTGGTAAGATTCTGCTTTTTCAAATAATTGCCTTGAAAGAAAGAATTATTTCAAACAATTTTTCAAGAAAACAAATGAAAATGAGACATTGGGAACTAAACCACAAAATGATTTGTAAAATATCAAAATTATAAAAACCTTTAAAATCCAAAACAAACCAAATCCAAAACCAGACTTCAAAAACTCGTTCGATCGAGGATAGTCTTACTTTAGGACTTACACCCAAAGGTTAAACAGGTTTGAGTCCCTACATCCATCAAAAGGGTTAAAGTGGTCCAACAGCCTATACCCAACAAACGGTTAAAGTGGTTGAAATGGTAAAGACTAAATTCATGGAGCGAAAGCAGGTTACTCATGCAAGCAAACACTGGGAATAAGACTCAGCTGTGCTACAAAAAGTATTTGAAGATTTCAATAAAACTCCATGTTTTCAAATATATCTCAAATAAAATGGTTTTAAATAATCAAAAAAGAAATGTTTGAAACCATAAAATAAAATCTTACCTAAATCAAGCGGAGCAAAATCCATTTAAGCCTCAAGTTACAAGGACCCAGAAGGCAAGTCTAGCCTAGATCAAGCGCAAGTCTATTCAGAGATAAGTTGCAAGTTAAAGCCCGATCCAATTTAAGTGGCTAACCAAAATTCAAAGTTTAAGGTCACGTTGTAAGTCAAGACCAATGACCATATCAAGTCATAGGCTCGACTAAGACAAGGAATCAAACCATAACTAAGTCGTGGGTGGAGCGAGTTAAGCTAAAATGTCAAGGGAGATACTTGATTAAAGTGAATCAAAATCAAGGACAAGATGGAGGATACACTCCTACACCTAGACACGAGTTGTACTATACACCAAGGATCAAGGCTACAACTCAACCAAGCAAGAAGGTGGGCTGCCTTTAGATCATGACTACATCAAAGGCCTGTCTGCTCCAAACCGCATCGAGTGCATGCAATATGTCTTGACCGATTGCACCTAGGGTTGCACCAAGACCATTCCACATGAGCTCATGGGGGACCATTCCCATGTCCCACATAGCCCATGTGTAGCCCCAAAATTTGAAAATTTTGGGTGGATTATGATTTAAATCGGGTCTCTCATGATGAGCCCAAAGATTGATCCAAGGAAGGCCCTAGAGCTCCCCTTGAAAATCTATAAAAGGAGGCCTTGGAGGCTGATTAGAAGCATCAAAGAGAGAGAGAAAGCAAGGAATTCTTGTAGCTAGAGAGGAAAGGAAAGAGAGAGAAAGAGAGACGAAGAAGAAGGAGGAGGCACTGCCGATCTCCCCCTAGCCGCCGACCATTATCCGTCGGTCGTCGAAGTCTCCTTCTAAGTTTCAGGTCCCTTCTTCCCTTCTCTTTTCAATACTTTATTATTCTCTTCCATTCAATTTAATGGGGTTGTAATGAAGGAGCTTATGTCTCCATCTTTGATGCTTATTTCTTTATTACAAATAAAGATCTTATAATGTATATTGAGGTAGAATAAACTAAAAATCAAACACACATAATATATTCAAAAATAATATTATTTAACCATAAAAGGCTTAAGAAAATATGTTACATGGAAGCCTTATTTATAGAATATTATTTAGCCCCCAATGGAGTAGCCATTATGGCTCTGTTGGCCCTCATGTACCAGGGCCGAATGACCCTAGTCCTAGGGCGAGGGATAGGTGGCCTATCCCATATACATTTTTAACACCCCCTCAAACTAACAGTTCCATGATCGAAAGTTTACTAAGAAGTAAAGTCGTGGAGCAGATAGCGATTTGGTGAAGACATCTGTAAGCTGATACTCAGATCTAACAAACTATAGTGTCAAAATGCCATGTAGATGCTCTTCACGGACATAGTGATAATCCATCTCTATATGTTTGGTCCGCTCATGAAATATGTGATTATTAGCTATATACATGGCACTCTTATTGTCGCAGTACAAAATTAGAGTGAACTCTAGTATCACACTCATGCACTAGCCGTCTAAGCCAAGTCAATTCAGTGATCGTGTTGGCCATTGCGCAGTACTCAACTTCAGTAGAAGAAAGAGACATCTTTTGTTGTTTTTTGTATTTTCAAAAGATAAGAGAGTTGCCAAGAAAAATGTAATAACTGATTGTGGAGTGCCTATCATTAATATCATCACCCCAATCATCATTAGAATATGCATTTAATTGAAGTAAAGATGAAGATGATAAAAATACTCCCTTAGTTGTTGTTTGTTGAATATATCGAACAATCCTCGTAACGACACTCATGCACAGAGGTAGGAGAGTGTTGAAACTTACTTAAAGTATCTACAACATGAGTAATATCTAGACGTGTGATGGTGAGATAAGTAAGTGCCCCGACCATTTGTCTATAAGGGGTAGGGCACTTAATGACTCTCCATAAACAAGTCACATCTTTTTGTTGATTATTGCAAGTGTCTCAACAACTTTATCATTATCAGTAAGACATAATGTAGGGACAATGTCATTAACAAATTTAATTTGAGATAAAAACAAACCTTTAACATTTCGAGTTACCTCATTATCCAAAAAGTAGGTGAGTTGTCCAAGATCTTTCATCTCAAACATCTTACCAAGTTCTTGTTTGATTTGAAGAATTCTAAAATCTTCACTACCTTTAATAATCATATCATTGACATATAACAGAAGAATAATAATCCTTGTAGAAGATTTTCTTATGAACAAAGCGATGTCAATATAACAAGTAATAAAGCCATGCAAAGTCATAAATTCAATCATCTTATTAAACCAAGTCTTAGGGTCTTGTTTAAGACTATATAAGGCTCTTTTGAGTCGTAGAACTTGGTTTTTAGGTATGTTAAGGCCAGGAGGAGGTTCCATATAAACTTTTTCCTTTAACAAATATTTAAGAACACATTGACATCTAGTTGAAAGATATTTCAATCTTTAATAAGACACATAACTATAAGGGTTCTGCCAGTTGTTATCTGGGTCATAGGAGCAAACGTTTCTTCATAGTCAATCTCATATTCCTGTGAATACTCTTTGGCAACTAATATAGCTTTATAGCGATTTAAAGATCCATCACCATTAGTTTTAATTTTGTAGACCCACCTACAACATGTCTTTTTGTTTTGTGGTCTAGTCACAACATCCCAAGTTTGGGGCATCTAATTCTTTATTCATAGCATAAATCTAATCTTGTAATGATTGTACTTCCTTAAAATTTCTTGGTTTCTTTATAGCGAAAATATTGGTTACTAAGGATCTATGTCTATGTAAAAAACTGTTATAGGAAACAAACCGTTCAGGAGGTCTAGAGTCTCGACTAGTCTTTCGAGGTATAGATGGAAAATCATTTCGAGTTCTTCTAGTGTAGTATTGATCAAAGAGTGAAATTGACTGTCTTGAGATCATAGGTTTATCAAGCTCATTTTCAACATGTATTATGTCATCTCCTAAAATATCATTCAAGAAAGAATAGGACGACTCATCAATTGGATGAGCGTCATTCATGCCTCTAAAGAAATATTCATTTTAAAAGAATTTGACATCTCTTAATACATAGAGTTTGTCATTTTTATAATCATAGCGTATGTGTTCCTTCTTATTTATTCCATACCCTAGGAAAATACATTCTATGGCACGAGAAGATAGTTTATCATCTTTGTTAGTATAAACAAAACATTTACATCCAAACACACATAGTGTAGAGTAATTAGGAGAGTTGAAAGAGCTTTTTTACAAGGGACATGTTTTGTAAAACTGAAGATGGTATTCGGTTAATTAGGTAAATAAAAGTCATAATAGCTTCAATCCAAAAATTTTTAAGAACACCACTAGATAATAACAATGTTCTTGTGGTTTCTAATATTGTTTACGTTCCAAAACGTCATTTTGTTGAGGAGTTTTAGTGTAAGAAGTTTGACGTACAATTCCAAATTTATCCAGATGATTTTTAAACTCTTTGGACATAAACTCTCCTCCCGAGTCAGATCTGAAATCTTAATTTCGGAATCAAATTGTTTTTTTACAAGATTATGAAATATGATAAAATTTTGCAAAACGTTAGACTTGGCCTTTAAAAGATATACCTATATATATCTAGTGAAATCATCTATGAAAATGATATAGTAGCCCTCCTTTAGATAAAATAGGTGATGGTCTCCATACATTCGAGTGAACAATTTTAAATGGTTTTATAGAGATATTTGTTTTGTTTAAAAAGGGTAGATGTTGCATTTTGCCAAGTACACAATCTTTGGAAGAAAATTTTTCAATATTATTTACTCCAAGAGGATATTAATAGAACTTTTGAATATTAAGATATCCTAATCTTTTATGCCATAGAAGAGCATTACTAGTCAAAACATTAGCATATCCTACCCATGTAGGTAGTCCATAATATAAAGTCTGCCCTCCCTTTGGCCATGACCAATCACTTTTTTTGAGAGGCGATCATGTACTATGGATGAAAAGGTTAGAACAAAATTTTTATCCGAAATTTGGGATACCGAAAGTAATTTCAAATTTAGTTTTAGAACACTAATTTTGAAAACTTCAAAATCTTTGCATTTTAAGTCACCAATTTTATCAAGATTTAATTGTGTTTCATCCGCTTTATAAACACATGAAAAGGGTTTTCCAATACATGATTTTAAAATATTTTCATTGCAAATCATATGAAATGAGGCACTGGAATCAAGAATCCAAGAAACCATACCTTGAACTTGTTAGTTGAAGAGCAAACCGTATCTATTGTTACTGTGTCTTTCATTTAAGCTTCAAGTATTTTTATCTTTCTTTGAGTGCAACAATAGAGGATTAGGCTTAGTTTTCTACAAATGTCACCTTTCTTTTCAACTTTGGACAATTCGACCTTATGTGTTCGACCTCTCTACAATGGTGGTAAATAATATCTTTTCTTGCCTCTTCACTTTTGAAATGAGGAGGACGGTAAGCTTTTATATTTACTCTGGGTTTTTATGCGGGTAAGACGGTGTCTCTTTGAAGTTTAGATTCATTCATTCTTGTTTTCGCCATTTAGAGATCGGTAAGAACCTCTTTTTTTGTAGGAGAAGGTTTTCTATGAATGAGAGATGATTTCACTCCTTCAAATTCTTCCTCGAGACTTCTTAGAAATTGATATATAAAATTCTCATTATCTTCACATTGTCTCTCACTAAGACATTTTATATATTTTTTGTAATCATATAATTGGTTCCAAATATTAGAATATTCACCAAAAAATTATTTAACCCTTAATCTCCTTATCTAAGTGAGACCAATTTGTCTCTTAATGCCATTTTATGAGCCACATCACTTTTTGACGTTAGTGAAATCGGTCAAGGTGTCCCTAGTATGTTCATTTACATTATTCATAAGCACCCATAGGATTGTTCTATGACCTCCTTCATATTTTTTTTTTTGCTTGAGTGTGACATTAATAGAGGGTTGTACCTTTGAAACTATTTATATAGCCCCATAACTTTTTGAAATATAGATAATTTTCCATAGATTAGGCCCATGTCTTGTAGTTTAAGAGTGTTAAACGAAATTTAAATCATCTTTTATCCATATTTTAAGAAAAAAAGAAGAAGAAGCAAACTTACAAAATAAGATTAACATGCTTCTCGAGGCGATAAATAATATTCTCACGATCGTCAAATGACTCTTATACCATGTAATGAAGACGATGCTTCAATGTGGCAGTGGAAGGTTGTTAAATATCACCTCAAAATATCACTCGCAAATGCTTTAGAAAAAACTATAATAAAACGTATGCAATAAAGGCACAATATATTAAAAGAGAATATTATTTAGCTACAAAAGGCTTGAGAAAATATATTACATGGAAGCCGTATTTATAGAGTACATGAGGCGTATAAGAGGGGAAGAAGAGAAGAGAAAAGATGGGGGAAGAGGAGTGAAGAGAGGGGGGCATGCTGCCAGCCCCTGCTGGCCCTCATGTACCAGGGCTGAATGGCCCTGGTCCTGGGGCAACGGCTAGGTGGCCCACCCCATATACATTTTAACAATATCCCCTAATCTCTTCTATGCTTACGCTATAATGATAATTTCCTTGAATTATTTCAGTTCCTTATGCTTTGATTGTTGTAGATTACATTTCAATTGAGTCGAATGCATTTACGTATTTTCTAGAAACTGAAACTCGGTTTTTTGCATTCTGCATATGTCTCATGAATGATTTTTTTTACTACTTTGAGCTCTGAATGTGATAAAATTTGGTACAACTAATTCACACACAGGCCCACTGTCTGAATTTTTTTTAAGAATTTTAGGATCGTATAAGGCCGTGAATAAGATTGGGAAAAACCGAACAAAATCAGAATAGAGTCTCTAAATCCTGCCCGTCCTGCAAGAGAGGTTGGGTCACAATCCCATAATTTTGCAGTGAACCATTGCATTATTGCTGTACTGTTGACAGCTATGTTGCGATTTGTTGTGCAACTTTTGGCATGTTATGAATATAGAACTGCAGCAGACCGTGTCTTGTGGTAAAATGCAACTAACTGCTTCGTTGCTATTGCTGTTCAGGAACAACAGTGAGAGGGCTTTTCTCTGCTGAATAATTAGTTGTTGTGTTAATCGAGAACAACAGTGTTGTTGCTCAAGTGTGGTGCAGAAACGCGACCACGCGACCACCAGGTTAACCAAGAAGTCAGGCCAGACTTCTTGTTCATGGTAGGCCTTCTCGGCAGAGATCACAGGGGCATAAGAAAAAAACATGAAATGGATTCTTGGGTATGGAACCAAATTGGTCTGAAACTCTGTTACATCGACATTGAGTGCAACACTGAACTGAACGATGCTGTCAGTGAAGAAATCACCTGCGAAACAAGTCTCTTAAGATTAGTGTAGGTGGGCCTTTCAATGTCCGGAGAATGTCTGCAGATGTCGTAAATGGCTTCATTGTCAAGTATAATAGCAATATTGGTGTGCTCGAGGAGTGAATACATCGAAAGAATACTGTTATAGGGCTCAACAACAGATGTTGATACTTGAGGTGAGGGATAAACGTGAATCCAAGCTTGGATTTCTTTCCGTAGTCGACTTAGTCTTTTAAGCAAAAGAGAACCAAGCCCAGATCTAGTGCCACCACTAACAACATGGAACACAAGGAACCCTTGAAGCCCCGTGCAATTGTTTGCAAGCTTCCGAATTCGATCCAAACATAGATCAATGATCTCTTTCCCGATTGTATAATGGCCTCTTGCAAAGTTGTTTGCATCACGTTCCTTGCCACTGATGAGTTGTTCTAGGTGAAACAGCTGCCTGTAACTTTTGGTTTGAACCTCATCGATCACAGTGGGCTCGAGATCAACAAAAACAGCATGATGCACATGTTTTCCGGCACCTATCTCGTTGAAGGTGTTGAAGGCATTGTCTCCACTGTTGAGAAGAACTTTTGGATCGTTTGAATATTGGATCATTCTTGTTCCTGATCCAATCCGATTATCGGTTGTTGTTTAATGCCTTTTGTTTAAATATGTTTAAAGTATAAGGGCATATCAGTCTTTCAAGTTAAAAGAGCCCTTATAAATATTAAGTAGCACCCTTAGGGTTGATTAAGAGAAAACGTGAGCAGCCAGGAGGGCTGCTGAATCTGCCCAAAGTTGGTATTGTTGTCTTGGAGACGATCTCCAATGGTTTTTGTATTTATTCTCATTTGTTATTAATAAAAATTTCTTTAACATAGTATCATAGCCTAATTGGTCCTCCAATCCCTTATGAATCATCGTTAGCGTTAGAGAAGATCCAAGAGAGTAGCAGATCAATCATCCAACCACACAAGTGAAGTTTTTTGTTTGTCGTAGTAATCCCTACCCTAATAACCTTTGATCTCAGCCAATGTTTATCGTGAATGTTGTTTGGGTTAGTGGATTCAATCTATGGATTTTGGGTAGTTGATTCAAGATAAAGGAAATTTTCTATTTTTTCTATTGTATAGTTGCAAAAAATGTTACAACCTATGGTTGAATCTCAAAAGGTAAACTGATTGCCAATTCAACCATATGATTATTGAGGTGTCATAAAAAGAGGAGCATGGTAGATAAGGGCAAATATATTGAAATTCCATATGGAGTTTCTGATTTACAAGAGGAAAATTGATAATTTTCAGATTACCAATATTAAATTGGATGGCATAAATTTTCTTGAATGGGCGTAATCTGTTAACAATTATTGCTAGAGGGAGATGAAATTATCTCACAGGAGAACAACAATGTCCCGATGAAAGTAATCCTATCTACTACAAATGGAGAAAGGAAGATGCCTCGGTATCTTCTTGGTTGTTGCATCTATGGTTCCCTCGAACCTTTATGTACTTAAACTCAAGAAGTGACATTTGGAGGGTTATATCTTAAGCTTATTCTCAGAGGAAGAATATTGCGAAAGATTATGAGATTTTAGAAAAAATAAAAAATTGCAAACAGGGAACCATAACTATCAATGAATATTATGCATATTTGCGTAACCTCTGGGACGAATTTGAATTGCAATTCTATGCTAATGTCAAATTCTCAACTTGTTCCAAGGAAAGAAGTGAATTATTTGAAAAATGAAAAGTTTTTGATTTATTATGGGGAGTTTCATAAGAGTATGAAGCAATTAAAGTCAACCTGGGAAGAGAAGAACTACCTTCTTTAGGCACCGTGTACTTACTACTTCTAAGAGAAGAAGATAGAAGGGTGTCTGGAAAAGGATAATAGTATAGATAATGATAAAACTGTATTTTTTGACAAGAATCAATTTCAGTATAATCGTGGGCGAGGAGGACACAACGCCCGTGGTAGAGGCCATGGGTGCCTCTCTTTTGAAAAAAAGAAAAAGTTGAAATGTTCTCATTGTGGTAAGAATCGTCACATAAAAGACCAATGTTGGGATTTGATTGGTAAGCCTTACTTCATAAAAAAAAAAAGAATTATTCTCACATATCAAAAAATCTATCAGAAAGTGCAGAAACTATTATCAAATTGATAAAGCGTATAGAAGGCCTAGAGTCGAGACTTGGTGATGAATCTTCTACTTCAACATCTCATGCTACGATAGCTTAGAGTTCATACGTGACAGGGTAGTTCTACTCCTATATCTCGAATATGGGTTGTAGACTCTGGTGAAGTGATCATATGGTAGGAGACAAAACATATTTCTCTACTTATCAACTGCTTCATAACAAAGAACCCATTAGATTGACAGATGGGTCTCAGACATGTATGATAGGAAAGAAAAGCGTACAAACATTATTTGCCAATTTATCTGATGTATTTCAAGTCCTAAGCTTTCCTGTAAACTTGTTATCTGTCAGTTCTTTAACAAAGAGTCTTAATTGTTCAATCACTTTCTCTCCTTCCAACTTCTCGACTCACTATTTTTCTAGGACCTCATCAGTGATGACTATAGGTGGAGTAGAAATACGACTATGGCATGAGTGTTTGGGGCATTTACCTCTATACAAAATCAGCCGTGTATTTCCTAGTTTTCTTCTTAAGTCCAATAATATACTCCTTGAATGTGATGTTTGTCAAAAAGCAAAACATCAAAGGGTCTCTTATCCTAGTAGCGAGTCTAAAATGTCACAACCTTTTGAATTGATTTATTCTTATGTTTAGGGTCTTAGTTTAATCAATTCTCTTAGCTGTCATAAGTACTTTGTTTTCTTGATAGATGATTGTACTCGATTTATAATAGCATATTTAATAAAATCAAAAGCTGAAATTTTAGCTATCTTTCTAATTGTTCATAAACTCATTCTAACCCATTTTCATTCTTCAGTAAAAATTCTTTGTTGTAATAATGGGAGATAGTATATTTCTCACCAATTATAGGAATATTTTCGTACCCATAGAATTATCCATCAAATAACTTATACAAATATTGTTAAGCAAAACGGGATAGCTGAAAGGAAGAATAGACATTCTAGAAGTAGCTCATACCTTGCTTATTGGGTGTAATGCTCCTAAGTTTTATTAGGGTAAAGCAATTCTAACATCAGTTTATTTAATCAACAGAATGCCAAGTTTCGTAGTCAGGTGGTGAATCTCCATGAAAACTCTTACTACTGTCACAAAATCACTTCATGTTACCCGTTGTATCTTTGGTTGTATATGTCCTGTCCATATTCACCGCATGTTAGAGATAAATGGGATCATAGAGCTTGGATACTCCAATTCTCAAAAGGGGTATAAATGCTATGATCCAACAGTCCATAGGAAAACTTATATATCTTTGGATGTCACATTCTTTGAGTCTACTCCTTATTATTCTTCTAAGAGGGAGTTTGTGGATTCAGTGAGTAAACCTATGAATGTTCTTCCAATAAACCTAATTGAAGTAGAATCAAATTGTACTCAGGAAGATGAAATTGAAGTTGCTTCTAAGGAGTCCATATGTGGACCATTGTAAATTTACCCCTCGGCAGAAAACTTGTGGGTTGCAAATGGGTTTACACAGTCAAGTTTAATGCAGATGGAAGTCTTGAACGATACAAAGCCAGGTTTGTAGTCAAAAGATACAATTAGTCATATGGAATTGACTATAATTAATGTTTGCTCCAGCGGCAAAACTTACCCCTATCAGAGTCATTTTGAGTCTTTCAACACACAAAGGTTGGGATACATGCCAACTAAATGTAAAGAATGTTTTCCTACAGGAAAATCTCAATGAAGAGGTTTATATGGAATTACCTCCAGGATTCAATATTAAGGAGCTTAAGAAAAATTTTGTAGACTACATAAAGCTATCTATGGTCTCAAACAATTTCCTAGAGCCTGATTTAAAAAATTTAGTGCAGGCGCGAGTAGTTTGGGATACCTTAGGAGTATAAATGATCATACCTTATTCATTAAGAAGGCAAGAAAATAGTTATTCTAATTGTCTATGTAGATGATATCATTGTTACATGAGATGATCTTGAAGAGATCACCATACTTAAGGGTCAGTTACATAAACTAGTTGATTTAAAAGACGTGGGCAAACTCTACTATTTCTTGGGGATTGAAGTTTTATACTCAAGTAAGGTTGTATTTCTCACTCATTACTATGGATTTATTTGTAGGATACAAATATGACATACTGCAAGAAGAGCGATATTCCGTTGGAAGGAAACCAGGAACTATATCTTAAGGATGATGAAAAATATGAGGATGTGGGCTGGTATTCAAGATTGGTTGGGAAATCAATTTACCTTATTATTACTCGTCGAGACATTTCTTATGCAGTTGGTATGGTTAGCTAATTCATGCATGTTCTAACGAAAACATATATGGATGCAGTTTATCACATATTACGGTATCTAAAAACTACTCTTGGACTTGGTTTTCTTTATATTACTTCTTGGCATCTTAATATTGAAGTGTATTCATATGCAGATTGGGTTGGATCTCTTGATGACAAAAAATTTACTATTGGATATATTACACTAATTGGGGATAATATTGTTTCATGAAAAAATAAGAAACAATCAGTTGTAGCTTGGTCTAGTGACAAAGTTGAGTATAAAGCAATTGCTCAAGGGATGTGTGAAGGATTGTGGTTAATGTCTCTCATGCATGAATTGGGAATTGAGATGACGTATTCTATTTCTTTATATTGTGATAAGAAAGCAGTCATTCAAATTGTATCAAATCCTGTTTATCATGAACAAACTAAACATATTGAGATTGATTGTTACTTTATAAGAGAAAAGGTGTCAAATCAAGTTTCCAAATTGGAGTATGCTAAGTCTAAAGATCAAAGTATAGATTTTCTCATAAAAGCAGTTAATAGAAGCAACCTTGATATCTCTAAGCAAGTTGGGTGTTGTGAACATCTTTCTCCCAACTTTAAGAGGGTGTTGAGAAGAACCTTTGGATCGTTTGAATATTGGATCACTCTTTCTTAATCCAATTTGATTATTTGTTGTTGTCTAATATCTTTTGTTTAAATATGTTTAAGTATAAGGGCATATCAATCTTTTAACTTAAAAGATCCCTTATAAATATTAAGTAGCACTCTTAGGGTTGATTAAGAGAAAATGTGAGCTAGGAGGGCTGCCGAATCTGCCCAAAGTTGGTATTGCTGTCTTGAGAGGATCTTCAATGGTTTTTGTATGTATTCTCATTTGTTATCAATAAAAATTTCTTTAACATTCACCACCAACAGTTTTGTCGCTTTGCATCTGTCCATCGGGTTGAATGCCATGTTTAAGTTAATAGAGCTCCCAACAGGCATTGTCGACCTGAATACCGGCCTCACCAATGTGGATCGAAATGCACTCCCTCATTTGTCATGCTTTGTCGTGCTACGAATTTGCCTTTTGCGAGAAAGATAGATCTTTTCTTGCTTTTCATCTTGGGCACTTGCCTTCCACTGCAGCAACCAATGCACTTGTCTAGAAGGGCTCTAACCAAATGGTACTTGAGCACGGGACTACGCCCATGTTGGCTACTATCTACGGAAGCATGGATGTCCTCGCTTCCATCCTCTCCCTTACTCCATCACCAGCAATGGCATTCCCTCGTGCATGAGCTTAGCTTTGAGCCACGATATGAGTGCCAGTGTCAAGCAATGCATTTAAGGTGCACATGAACAAGCGGGTCGGGTCTTGGATCGGATCATGGATCTGGTGTCAAAGATGGCCTCCACTTCATTCAAGTGGCTAGCGGTATGTGGGTTTGTTGGGTAGAGGCTGCATGCCATGGGCTTGGTCACTAAGTTGTGTCGATGAGCCCACAACTTGGTCAGGGAGCGATTGTTGGACCACTATGAAGGACCCCTTTAGCTTTATATAGACTTTCGGCTCTCCACCCAAGGTTGAAAGTGGTAATAAGGAGAGATTGGAGAAAGTTGTTGGCACCTAGTTTTTCTTTGGCATGTGGACATAAACAACCCAGGTGTATTTCTCCAACTTAATTAGTTTTTCTCTTGATATTTGAGTCAATTATTTGGCCTCTCATGTATGAGGTTGTACGATTTGTTAGACACTAAGTTGCATCTATGTTATTGGTTGTTACTGATGGTATTTGGTTTAAAGTGTTTCAGTTTGGATTATGATATCCTGTATGTTATTGGCCATTTGTTGGAGATCTGGCAAAGATGTACTTAGTTGTTATTTGATATCTTGTACTTATGTTATGAGCATGATCCATTGATAGCTTATCTTGATTATGATAACTTTGTATTATGCTTAATATATAGTTATTTTTCAAAAGGCATACATAGCTTTTATTTATATAAGTGCTTGAAAAGAGTGTATAAAAAGGGTCTTGCTTTGACTGTTGATTATTTATTTGGTTTAGTCTCTTATTGCATATAGTTGATATTGGTTATAAAAAGAAAAAAACACTTGCATATCTTACTATTAGTCAAAAAGTTTGAGGATATACAAACAATTTTTTGTCAAATATTGTATTTGTTGTGTAAAGACAAACTTTCTTATGTTGAGAAAGATTTTTTTAAAACTTTATAAGAATTTTTTTCTTAATTTATTCGTATGCAATATTTTGATAATCTTGTTGGATTCTCTTATCCTTGGATTAATAGAGTCACGTTTGGGCTTGCAAGTTATTTAAGGGCTTTGGTGTTTTTTAATGTGATTGATTGGATGGTTCAAGTTTAGCCTTAAAGCTCGGGTTTTAGCTTAGTATTAAAGCTTGTTTATGGATGATTCAAGCTCTACCTTAAGCTCGGTTGGTGTTTGTTTATTATATTAATACACCTTGGCCTTTTGTAATGTATCGAGTTTGTTATGACTCATGAACTTATTTGTCATATTAGACAATCTTACTTAGTTGATCAATGTTTTCCATTAAAGAAACTTTTTCTTATATTTTTTACAAAATATTTCAATTTTTTTTTTAAATCATAAGATCTTGCTTTATGTTTTTAAAATTAGGAACTTAGGTTTCGAGTTTGTATTATTCTAGTTATGGGATCTTAATACTTTCATTGAGGTTTTATTCTACAAGTTTTGTTGTAGGTATTAAAATAAAGATATGAACCTTAGCAAAGAAACAAAAAGAGAAGCATTGGATACAACTACATGGTTGATGATGCTAATGTGTTTCAATACCGAATGGAGAAGCTACACATTGTTGTGCTTATGAGTTCCAATGTTTGTGCTGTGCACGTCAGATCCAAATTTTCATTCTTTCCGGTTCTCCCAGATGTTAAAATCTCAATTGTTTGAGAACACTTTCTTACCTTTTGAAGTCTATTGGGGCAGGGCGACTTAGATTTAAACATTTTGTTTGAAGTTGTCATACATCAGTAAATGATTATAAAATTATTTAGTTGCATGTTATTAAACTACATGCTTATCCATATGTTTGAATACAAGAGTTGCTTAGGGGAGTGTAGATAGCTTTGGATAAAGTGGTCAATTGGAACTTGGGATGACCTTTGGCCTGTTAATACATAAACTATGCAAGTCCTTGCCTGATATTCATCGCAGTTATGATGGCATTAGAATTGTCGTTGTCAGGTTGACATCCTTGACATCTAAGTTGGCTATGGTACTTTCGATAATTTGAATCTCTTGTACTCATTATATATCTGCTTGATCCATGCAGAATTATAGCAGAGACCTGTTTCTGTTTCTGTACTTTCTCCTCATCATTGTTGCCTCAATGACTTCTTTCAAAGTGCACAATGACAAATCAACATTCACGGGCAAGGCAATACTTTATTTGAACAGGCATCAAACAGAAGAGTGGAAAGGATGGATGCAGGTTATAAATCTAACTGACTACTTGTGGCAGTTTCAATTCTTTACAAGTTTTGTGTATTCACATACCCATTCCCTCTTTTTTTTTAACGAAGGTCTTGAAAATCTTAAAGCTTTTGCTTTTTGCAAAAGGAGAATTGTTCTGAGATCTTCATAAATCATGGAATACTTGAAAATAATTGACATTGAGTTTCTCATGCTATTAGTGGTATATTCATGAGCTGATGAAATACCTTGCAAAAACTTGAAGCATAACCAATATTTCTAAAAAGATAACCAGTAGATCATTGTAAATCTGGTATATTTGGAACTCATATAGTCTTGAGAAGTGCTTTGTGCATGAGCACACATAAAGATGTGAAGTATCCACGTACATGATTATGATGTCTTTTCCCTGATCAATTTACTGTTTTCAGGTGCTATTTTTAATGTATCACTATTTCGCGGCAACAGAAATCTACAATGCAATTCGTGTGTTTATTGCCGCATATGTCTGGATGACTGGTTTTGGAAATTTCTCATATTACTATATCCGCAAGGATTTCAGTCTAGCGCGTTTTGCTCAGGTATTGTTGCTGGGATATGCATATAGCTTTACACTTTGAAGTTTGAAATGTTGGAATAAACATTTTAAATGCTGGTGTCCTTGACCATTTTCTTATGCAGATGATGTGGCGCCTTAATTTCTTTGTGGCATTTTGTTGTATCGTTCTAAATAACAACTATATGCTGTACTACATCTGCCCCATGCACACACTATTCACTCTCATGGTGTATGGGGCGCTTGGAATCCTAAACAAGTATAACGAGATCGGTTCAGTTATTGCTGTGAAAATCACAATGTGCTTTCTGGTAGTCATTTTGATTTGGGAAGTCCCTGGTGTCTTCGATATAGTTTGGGGGCCATTGACATTCTTTCTAGGTAACATCTTTAACTATCTGTATCGGGAAATTGCAATTCTCTACATGATCTTAATCTTGTAGATGGAAATTTTCTCATGTCACAAAAAAACATGCAGGTTACAATGACCCAAACCCATCAAAGAAACAGTTCCCACCGTTGCATGAGTGGCATTTCCGATCAGGTCTTGATCGCTATATTTGGATCATTGGAATGATCTATGCGTACTACCACCCGACTGTATGTTCATCGACCTCTTCTGTTCGTCCACTCACTGTTTTATTTATTGTTTAGTGCTTACCATGGGCCGATATTGATAATTTTGCTGGCCTATTCCTAACTATAATGTTGATCATAGCAAAACAATTCATTGTAGGTCGAGAGATGGATGGAGAAACTGGAGGAAACTGAACCTAAGCGCAGAGTGGCCATCAAGACAAGCATCATGACAATTTCTCTATTGGTGGGTGGATCCTGCATCTTTGGAGGTTTCCTGTGTTCCACTTATGGTTTCTGATGTGTTTCCTGGTTGATTCCAGGGAGGTTATTTGTGGTATGAACAAATATACAAGCTCGATAAGCTTACCTACAACAAGTACCATCCTTACACATCATGGATTCCAATCACGTAGGTTCCTGCCTATGTCAGTTTGCTGCTATTTGCTATTTTCATTCTGGCTGACGGTTTTCATCTTTTGAACAGTGTTTACATTTGCCTGCGGAATTTCACTCAGCAGTTCCGCAGCTTCTCATTAACACTTTTTGCGTAAGTAGGCCCTGTTTGTTGCTCTATTTAGTTGAATCTGATTTACATGTATGTTCAAGTGAATGAGCTCTTTGCTGCTACTTGTATGCACATTTAGATGGCTTGGGAAGATCACTCTAGAGACATACATCTCGCAAATCCACATCTGGCTAAGGTACACATAATGCAGTCGATTTTCTCTTATTTTTTGAAATAATCTTAATTCAATTTAGACAATTTTGTTCTTGCTTGTGCATAATAGTGTTCATTATTTATAGAGGTCCTTGTCATAGATTCATGTGTTGGGCTTCTAAGGAAGATGATTTTAAGTTTTCATATCTCAAACTTTCTTATTGTATAATGCCAAACCAAAACCAAAGCTTTATTCCACATTTTGGCTACATGGGTTCTTAGTTGCTTTGTATTCCATCTTAGTCATATTTTCATTAATAAGATGATGCTCTTTCATTTCCTCTCTTTCAAATATTGGCTGTCAAGTTTCTGAGACCTCACAGGGTCCACCCCTCCAAATGTCTTAAACTACCTTAAGCATGTCGCTTTTGTTTGTTTTGGCATTTGTTGGTGTTGGGCCAATTTTTCTATGTTAAGCTCTTTATTAATCCAATCTTTTCTTGTTAAGCCACATTCATGCACATGTTGATGTGTAACGGCCTAACATTTGGTAGCACAGTCTATTGCTGGTTTTACAGCATATTTTACCTTTCAGTTTCATTGGTATCTTCTAGCAGTAGCTTTTTGTCGAGAAAGCACTTGCACTTCTGTGCATTTATTAAAATGGGATTGTTTTGCATCAAGCAAAGTTGTGATGCGATCATGTTGAGTGCAGATCTGGAGTTCCTGATGGACAACCGCGATGGCTCCTGTCATTCATTCCTAACTACCCTTTGCTCAATTTTATGCTTACAACAGCCATATATATTGTGGTACGGAAGATTGAATTAACTCTGTGCTTCCTTCTTGTGAACTTTTAACTCTGTTAAACGTTATATTTCACAACCTAATGCAGATATCGCACCGTATGTTTGAACTAACAAACACATTGAAAGGCGTATTTATTCCGACCAAAAACGACAAGAGGCTAATGTACAACATGATAACTGGTGGTGCAATCTTCCTTGCTCTCTACAGTCTGGCCTCTGTATTTCTTCATATACCCGCTTTCCTGGTACGGTATTTGTTTAAATTAAATGTGGATAAATTAGGTTTATGTTCAAAGCTTTCTTGAACTTCATTTTTCAAGCATATTTTACGGTGTCATTGTTGCAGGCATGACGGCACATAAGCACAAAGGGGTAGGGGTATGCTTTCTGGGGTATTCTGATGATCACGTATTGCAGATATATGTCGTCAACCACAGTATGATGGGAGCGGGTCCCAATGGGATGTCTGATGTGGGGGATGTAATCAAAGAAATGAATATAAGTATATTCTATGTATAGATGAGAATGATGAGTGCTGAATTCAGCCTCTGGTGAAAGGATTCGTCTAGTGTGTTTCTTTGAGATACAGATCTTGTAATTCACTTCATTCGGCACACTGGACGCTAGTAAAGGCCTAAAAAGAGTATTGGAAGGAAACAAAAAATCGCAATCTTGCTCTTTTGAATCAAAATGTGGGCATAACTAAATTAGATCCTACTTTGATCGCACGAGCTTTTAGAGATCGTGGTTGAATTGGGATCTTAAAAATCCTAACTTACCTCTTTAAGTATATATCTATGCATGTGTAGTTTATATTATGAGAATCATGTGACTTGTCTTTCACATGAGTTGCTAAATAGGATAAATCGATCTGATTTATGAGATTCCGATCCAACAAATTAGTTCTCTTGTATGTGGGGTTTGTCTTGATCAGTGGTCAAGCTCGAGATTCCACTAAGATCATACTCAGTGGATCGTTTTTTCTTGGGATCCTACGGTTTCAGCCATTATCGGATTGCAAGGTTGTAGGATTTGAGAATCGACTTGAGATCTTGACACCCAACGACATGGCTTGACGCCAGATTGATTAGAATTACTCCTAGGAATCTATGTAGTCAAACCCTACTTGTACAAAATTTGAAAATAGAGAAATGAAAACAATCCCTAGTTTCTCTATTTGTTAAACAACTCAATCACTGAAGTACTGGTGACATAACATGATATAAATCCAACTTGGAAAGCCAGTGCCCGTGGTTACCCAAGTGACATGAAAAAGTTGGGCATCTTTTTGGGTAGGCTTTGTCAACACGAAAACAAAGTATGGTGTATGACCGACAAATTATGCTTGTTGCACTTCTACTGCAGTTATCCAGTGTGATGTGTCGTTGACCTTGATCCGACTCTAACCCCATTTGATTTTGTTTTTGGGTTCGGCAAGATGGATGCAGGCATCCCAACCAGTACACTTATCAACACAGTGTCAAAGGGAAGGCCACCAAACTCGTGTTTTTTCCTTCCAACTATAATTGTTCTATACAGAACCTAGCCTAGCTAACAAAAAAGGCATATCAAGAGAAGGGTTCGAACCCCGTTTGCTGTTGAAGTCATGTAGGCATTTGCTGAGGCCATTTGAAAATTTTTGGTGCTAACACTCGGTCTGTCTCTGTTTTTATTACATTTTATAATTGAATGGTCTTCGAACCCCGTTTTGCCACGCCTCTCAAGAGAAGGGCTCCCCTATCTCTGCACATATGGCAAGCTTTCTCTGTTTCTTCTTCTGATTTCTTTTGTGATGAATAACTCGTTCCATTTTGCTGTTTGTTCTTTTGAAATGTGATAACAAAGATTCTAAAAAGTGTAGATGGTCTGGTCTATAGGCTCACCGGCCATTTAATAAGTCCGTTTTTTGTTGACCATTTTCAAACAAAACTCCTTTCCCTCGAACAAATCCAAGCATTTCCTCACAGTAAGTGGGGTCGGCAACATGAACTCTGAGTCGCCGTTGCGCTTGATCTTGTGTACATTAGCCATTTGAGTTTCCTTTCCCTGAGTTGGAGACATGCTGCTAAGCGGTTATTTGACATGCAAAGGACTCTCGTGTAAAGTTCTCTTATAGCGTTTTGCATCAAGGGGAGCATCGTCATGCAATGAAACTTTCATGCTTCTGCCATGGTACTTGGATGACTTTTTGACAATGTACATGTATCATCTTTCTCCAACTCGAGTAAAAAGTAGAGTTTTTAGGCAAGTATCAATAATAGAGATGCTTATATGGAAATTACTAATAGGGAAGGGCTCATTTGACGAGAACAAACCATTTGTGTGTGTAAATTAAGGTACAGAGCAGATCAGTTCTCCCTACGTTTTCTTTAGAAGGTGAGGTAGATAATCTTAAAAAGCAAAATTGGTCTTAGACCCAACCAATGGCTTGACCTTGGAAGCCTCTTTGGCTTTTTAAGCAAAACTTAAAGAAACGAACTTTCAGGATAAAAAAAGAAGAAGAAAGAACTCTTGAAGAAAGGAGCCATAAATAGATGATACCCTTTTGGTGAATCTTGCAAGTCATGTTTTCACTTTTTAGGGTATTAAAGTCAGACATGGCCACTTCTAGGTAAACTGGCCTCAGCAGCTCCAAACCGCGATTCTAGTTCACCTAGAATTGGGAGCCGTAACCAATGCAGAACCTCTACTGTTCTGCTTAGTTTCATACGACCCATCTAGTTCCAACCTACCCGGGCCGCTTGACCCAGAATCTGACTGTCCCTAGAACCGGCCAGAACCAAACTAAAATGGAGAATCCCACAGTACGATATGGTTCCACCTACAGGAGAACCAAACTAGAAACCAACCATACAGAAACCGGAATCAGCAGTTCTAAGGCCTTTTTTTTAATATATTTTCCTTTTTGAGTAAGACTAAACAAGAATTGCAATGTACACAACCAAAACCGAAACCAGATCCAGAACTAGAGGGGGCCTTGTTTGGTTCCAGTTCCAGGTTTTGGTGGAAACAGAACCACCTGTTGGAAACTGGAAGTCCTGGTTTTTCCGGAATTGAAGTAGTCTAGATTCATATAAGAATCGGCAGTTCCTCTATTTGATGTCCTAATTTCTACAGAAAATTATATTTTCATTTTCACTACCTGTTTCGATTACAGTTTTGGTTCTGTTTCTAAAATTTATAAATCATAGTCCAACGAGGGGGATCCCTGGTTTGGTGATGGTTCTTGTCAAGGTACACCTGTTACAGCCTGGACTGGTTTGCATATGGGTTGAATCGAATTGAAACAAGTCTAATAACTAAAGCTAAATACGGGTTCAATCGTATTTGGTGAAACTAGAGTGTTAAAAGGTCCTGAAATTGCATCGCATCAATTAGATCCCTTTTGCGTGTATAATTCGTGCATCATTTTCTGTTAGGATTATAATGGAGGGATTTTTGCCTAACCCCTCTTGTCTTTCAGGAGAAAGAAGCTGTCATGTTAAGCACACTGTTTAGAAATTCTACAGTGAAAAAAGTGGATTAAATTGTGTGAGACGTTTGCTTTTTGGCGACTCGGGTCTATCTTGTTAAAATTCGTGATCTCAACTTCATCTGAATAATCCATTCACAATTTAAAAGAAAAAAGTCATTCACATGCTCTAGGGTGTGTCTAATACAATGTTAAAAGGGAACTAGACCTCAATTTTCGGTGGTTGCTGTTTCAAGTTCAATTATGCATTAAACATGAAACCCGCTATATCAAAGACGTCCTTAAGTACCACTAACATCAAAGCATCAAGGCCCAAAAAAACTTCTTAGACACATGAAAAAGTAAGCATTATGCCATACTGCTGCAAAGAAAACCACTCAACACAAGCAAGAAAGTGAAAAGTTCGTTCTCTTTTGTGCACAATGTAACAAAAAAAAATTTAGTCATGTTCAAGTTGACCCATTTTTTACGTGGAAGGTGATGACAAAATAACATTTCTCAAAACACAAAATGGTTGGCATTGTAACACCTAAAACATGACTTGAAAAGTATGTTCGTGTCAACCCAAAGCAAAATAACAGAAACAAATCACACTGATGTGGTTAACCTGTTTTTGGCACTGGTATCAAATATCTTATGATTTAAACCTTTACTTAGTAAGTCATGGATTTCACTAATCGAGAAGTAGAATGGTAAACAAGCTTTGAAACATCAATCCATATGAACTAGAAGAGTGCATAACTTTTTGCACATGAGATCTAGATACCATTTATTATCATATTTAATGTGACACATTTAATGTGACCTTGTGTCTTTGTATCTTTTTCATGAGTGCTTTAAGAGTTAAGGCCTTAACTCCAAGAGTAACGTACCTCACTTCACACTTATATAGGTAGACTTTATTAGAAGTGTCCTCGTAATAAACACTTCAATAATTATATACTATAGGTCTATTAAGAGCAAAGCTCAACCTTCTCTTTTACTTATGGGACCAAGTGCTTTTAACCTTGGGATGTATATAACTTGGTAAGTAGTTGCAACCACTCTAATGATGTACTTTTACTCATTGAATTATGAAAGTTTTGAATCTTTAAAATAAAGATTTTAAGGAGGTTCAAATTAAAGTTAAAAGGATAAGGCCCAAAAGATTTGATCAAATCAGGCAAAGATTAAGGTGACGGTTGGAGCCCGCTTCAAGCTAGGATCGAGTTCGTGAAGGTCAAGCCATAGAGCAAGGGAGTAGATCATGTCGAATCAAGGCACGTCTTTATCCAACATCAAGTCAAGTGGATAGCCTCACCAAACCTAACCTAGCTAAACTTGACTAAGTTCTAGATTTGGTTCATTTGAGCTAAACATGAAATATGACCTAGTCTGAATCAAATGCCTTAATTCGACCAATATCTGAATTTTCCTAGCCTTGTCCATCTTACATCCTTGGGATAAAATATCAAATGATACTCCTACCTAGCCTTGATTAAATGGGATGAGCCAACAAAGAAGGATGCATCAAGTTGAAGAGACCAGTTGCATTTGAAGACGTCTAGGACCTAGCCAACCATGGCTAGGTGTTCATGGTTTGAACCAACAACCAGCCCATATGGGGCTGGTCCATAATTGACCAAGGGAGACCACTCATCTACATGAACTTGAAGGCCTTGGGGTTGGATTTGGGTCTTGGACCACCCGTCCCAAGAAAGGGCCTAGAAAGGGCTCCTAGGCATAAATAGAGGCCAAGGGGGGACGTGTTCTCCCATCTTGCAAGAGTGAAAGAAGTGCTGCACCTTGGGCTGCCTTGTAGAAGTCGTGGGCTGATAGGAAAGAGTTTAAAGAGGGAAGAGAGTGTAGGTATCAAGGCAAAGTGTTGCCATCAAGTGAGAGTTTGAGTGAGAAAATTGTGAGTGAAGAAAGGGGAAGGGTGAGGGATGTGCACCACCAATTGGAGTCGTTTTTTGGGTAATCCGTGTAAGTATCATTCTTCTTTAATTCATCTCCATCTCTTCTTCATATTCAATTCAAAAGGGATTGTATAAATGGAGCTTTGTCTCCCCCCATGATATAATAAGAAGTAGATGTGATGAAATTTCTATTTCTTGCTTATGCACTCTATATGTTTATATTCATAATTCTACTCCTCTATATGTTATAAACACTTTATATCTTCTAATCCCTTCTATACTTAAGCTAATAGATATATTTCTATTCATTTTTCTTCAGCAATTTAATTTGGGATATTGTGTTGTTGCATTTTAATTCGTATGAGTTTTGCGTCACGTATGTTATAAAAACCAAAAAATCTGATTTCAGCATCACTGCAAATGATTGATTGCTTTATTTTTTGTTGCCAAACCCCTGCTCCGATCACTCTGAAATTTTGTACACTGTATCTACACACACAAGCCCACTTGTAATAAAATTTTTAAGAATTTTAGGACCGTGCAATCACATATTAAAAGCTGTGTAAGATTAGGAAATTTCTGAAAACTTTCTGTCAACTCTGTTTTCCTGCAACAAAGCCTGGGTATTCATCCCATAACTCTGTCTGTAATTGTCCAAAATCAGTGATTCTTGGTTCATTGGAAAGCTGACATCCATAACTTTTCAATCGCATTAAATTGGAAACTCTAAGCACTGAGATATAGACCTATCTTTGGGTCTCTGTATTTCTGTGACAAAACAATTTCAGGTGTCTGAGAATAAGTACTTTGTCGATTTAATTTTGCATCATCCCAATCCTAAAATTCAAACAAAAAAGTACATTCTAGGCTTTGTCCTCTAAATTTTTCATGAATTTTGGAGGTCTCTATGTTACTCAAAAAAATTTAGGAAACAAGCTCTTAAAATAGAACTAGTTTCTTTTTTTTTCAGAATTTGTTGTTTTTAAACTTGAAAACCAAGTGCACTAGTCTATTCTTATCAATACCCTATTTTCACGTGGATTTGAAACTTCACCTGTACATTTGAAATCCTCAAAGCGCTTAGGCTGACCCTTGAGCATCGGTTCAAGAAGGCCTAAAGCGAAAAGATCCCACTTAGCCACAATCGTCAAGTCAAATTTATAACTTTGCTAGTTTTTAGAAACTAGTTGTCATGCTCACAATTGAAGTAGTGTTGAAAAGTTTTATTCAAGTCTCTACATAGGCTTGGAGTGAAATTTTCACATCTACAATAACATATATCACTTCATTCCTTATCGAGTACCTGATATAGCTATGTTTGACACCAATATGCCTAAATTTCCCATTATACACTTGGCTATATGTCTTTGCCAAAATAGCCTGATTGTCACAATGCATTGATATTTGTACAATGGATTTTGTCCATATTGGAATGTCTTGAAGCAGATCTCTAATCTATTTTGCTTCCTTACTTGCTAGAGTTAGAGATATAAACTCAGTGGTCAAGATGGAGTTAGCAATACAAGTTTGTTTTTTTGAGCCCCATAAAACTATACCCCCACCACGAGTGAAAACCAACCGCTTATAGAAGCATGGTCTTCTGAATAGCTAATCCAACTGGCATCATAATATCCTTCTAGAATTGAAGGTTTTCTATTGTAAATTAAACCATGATTAATGGTTCCTTTCAAGTATTTCAATACTCGATGTATAACATAGCAATGCTCTCTACTTGGATTGCTTGTGTATCTACTTAACTTGACTATTCAAGCATCCAATTACTTTAGCAAGCTTAGGTTGTGAAATTGGGCTTCCATGATTTAGCAATAGTTTAATATTATGATCAAATGGAGTAGCAATAGAATGATAATAAAAATTATCAAACTTATTTAAGATCTTTTCTATATAATGAGCTTGTGAGAGAGCTATGCTATCTCTAAATTTTGTAATTCTTATTCCTAAAATAATATTAGCTATACCCAAATCTTTCTCATAAAAGTTACCAAATAAGAATTTGTTATCATTATCTATTTCAGTAAAATTAGTACAAAAAAATAAGCTTATCATCCATATAATAACACCTTTACCATTATGGAATTTGAAATAAAAACATTTATCAAACTCATTTATTTTATATCCATTAGCAAGCACAATTTGATCAAACTTTTGGTGCCATTGTTTAGGGACTTACTTCAAATCGTACAAGAACTTGAATAGTTTACACACTTTACATTTTTCACTAGGAACAGTAACCCTTCAGGTTGTTCTATATATACCTTTTCATCAAATTTACTATTTAAAAATACAATTTTAACATCTATTTAGTGAATGATGAGCTTAAAAATAGAGATAAGAGTTATAAGTACTCTTATGGTAGTTATCCTTGCTATATGTGCATATGTGAAAATAATGAATTCCTTGTTTTTAAGAAAACGCCTGGGAAACTAGTCTTGCCTTGAAGTTATCAATGGTATCATCAACTTTTATTTTCTTTTTAAATATTTATTTACAATCTATAGCTTTAGATCCAAGAGAAAGATCTACTATTTTCTATGTTTTATTTTTCATTATTAAGTCCATTTTATCTTGTATTGCTTTCTTCTAAAAGAGCATATCATGAGACTTTATAGCCTCTTGATATGTTTGAGGATCAAACTCAGTGTTGAAGCAATATGGTACTTGCATGTTCCTTCTATTAAGAACATAGAAAAGTATGGCTCAAAGGTCTGGCAATCCTTTTACATTTACTTTTTCTAAGCAATGAATTTTGTATGTTATCATTTGTTTTAACTATAACTTGATTATGTTCATCCTCACTTAGAGAGATATTACCTTCAAGTCTAGGAATTGGGTTCAATTTATCTTCTTAGAAAATAACATTTCTTGACTTAACAACATTGATTGAGTATGAGATTAGATTCAATGACCATAAATTTATGTGTCTTGTTATTTTCAACATATCCCAAGAAGATGCATTCAATTCACTTTTCACCCAATTTCTTTCAAGTTCAGGTTACTTTGTTATTTTTCAAGTTCAAGTTCAATGACCATAACAATTGTCCAACAACTCCAAACTCTTAAGTAGTTTAGGTTAAGTTTTCTTTTCTTTCAAGTTCATATGGGTTACCTTGTTATTTTTAGTTGACAATCTATTTAATATATAACATGCAACCAATAATACTTCACCCCAAAAATCATTACTTAGACTTAAGTAAAATAATATAGCATTTACCATTTCCATCAACATCCTATTTTTCCTTTCAGCCACTCTATTTTCTTTTGGCGTATATTAAGTGATAGCTTGATGTATGATTCTAGTTGACCCAAAATAATTTAGGTCATAATATTCTCTTCCTCAATCCATTCTTAAGCAATTGATATATGACTCAAAGATTTGTAAATATTAAAAAAATTTAATGCTTCCTCTTTAAAATGTATCAAATATACATGACAATATTGAGAATAATCATCAATACAAGTAATGAAGTACTCTTGCCACCTATAGTGGGCCAACCATATAAGTCACATACATCGGAATGTGTACGATCTATTTTTTTACTCTTTCACCCTTGGTGTATTAAGGATATAGACTACCTTCAACATTGTCAAGAGAGTGCATCTTTCGTTGCCACCTTAAGAGATTTCTACCGACGAATTTGTTCAGCTTCACGAAATCATAAGTCATTTCCCTTAAAGGATGCCATAGTCATTCAGTTTGATGATGATTAAGCCTAAAGACTGTTTGAGCAAAAGATGTTGCTTGTGAAGCTTTTCTCTTTATGAGAGTTGTGAACAAAATTAGGTGATGATGTCTTGATTCTTTTGAGAGCAGCAACAAAATCAGCAAGGCTGAATTTTCGTCTTGAAGAAGAGATGAAGTAATATATGTGTTGAAGTAGTGGCAAAAGAATAATATTGCACAACTCTTTAGACCAACATTGAAGATGTTGTCATTATGCTGAGTTTCATGCTTGACGACGGTTGAGAGAAGTTGATATAAGGTTGCTATAAATCAAGAAGCAAGTAACAGTTTTGTAAGTGATGCGTAAAAACTCCAAGTCGTGTCGATGCACTATCCTTTAGGCTTAACTTGCTATTGTCAGGATCAAAGCGACCGGATGCAAGCAACTCTCGATGAGTTTCCTTTCAGGTACAATGGAGTTGCACTCAATACACCTTGCACAAGCGTTATTGAGCCCTTAATGATATACAAAAGACCACAGATGAATGAATGGTAGAGAAAGGAGAGAATGTTGTTTCATTCATGTGTCTTGCTTTATTGATCTTTCATGTCCTTTTATAGACAATTGAGGATCAATGTTGCACCTGAACAGATGTGTCGATCTCTCATGGCTCTTGAATGACTATTGTTTGCACAATCACTATTTAGCATATTGAATAAAGCTGCAACGTTTCAGCCTTTACAGACCTTGAGAGATTATGGACCTGAACAGATGTGTCGATCTCTCATGGCTCTTGAATGACTATTGTTTGCACAATCACTATTTAGCATATTGAATAAAGCTGCAACGTTTCAGCCTTTACAGACCTTGAGAGATTATGGAAATGAATAACCTTTGAAGGTCATTCATGCCATAGAGATTGTAGTTTCTGGATAATGTTCATTTGTGAACCATTGTGTTTGTTGCTAGCCGTTTAAGAGGTTTCTTTAGAAACTGCAACAACTCTATTTAACACCCTTTCATATGCAACGAATCACCATGGCTAAAATTAGCCATTAACGGTTGAGCGACTTGAAATCCTGTGAAGTGCGAACAGTCACACCATTCCATCATTCGAGAAACTAAGAGAAAGAGAGTGACATCTCTTACATTTTTTATACTGAACAGGTTGTTCGGTGAAGAGTCGTTCCACTTACTCACATCTCATCATATTTATAAAATCACTCACACGAAACTCTCGTGAGAATAGAAAGTAATACAAGTTAAAATGACTAATCTAAAACCGCCCCTACAATTCTATGTAAAAGGTAGCCCGGGGAGAGTGTTGGGGGCATCAAGAGATTGATCACACACAACATTCCCAACTTTTCATTCTATAATTTAGTTTCTTTATTGGTTTTCTCTTTTTGGTAATAGTTCCTTCTTAATAGATCATCTTGCTTCCCCCCCTTTTCCTATTGTCTCTCATAACTTTCTTATTTCCATAATTCTAATTGAACAAACCTCCCGAGACCTAACCCATTTACAACACCTTCTCCTAAGCTTTCTAAACAATCTATGACTTAGTTGAGGATTCTTAGACACCAATAGAATCCCTTGAGCTTTATAAATAACCCTATAAGATGGAGTAGATATCCTCACATGCCTACACAACATACAAGGTCACATAAGCGAGCTCCTGCACCAAGTTCGAGTGTGCTGGCCGATTTCAAGCTCAACAATTCTATATATGAACTGCACAATGGGGACCCTTGACAGATAATCGAGATACCAAAGAAGAGAAAAGTTATCTCTGACTTCGATCCTATTAATATGAATCACGTGTAGTGTAAAAGGAATGGCCCGCAAATATGGCATGTTTATCTATTGCCCATACACATCCAGACCCAGCTCTCGGTTGAGAAAATAGACAGATTTGGACATGCAAACAACCGCACATAATGAGAATTTGTCAACTTCTTTAGAGAAACACAGAATGATCAGCTGGAAACCGGAGCCCGAAACTACAACTCCAGTCCAGTCTATTCTAATGACGACGAAGAATGCCCGGGCCTCGGAGGCACGATACCGTGTCTTATGTGCCACGAGATTGGAAGTCGAGTTTAGAGAACGATCGGTACTTTTCTTTCTTTCTTTTGTTACAACGAGGCCAAAGCCCGATATGTACACCCCCGGAGTCGAACTGAGGGCCAGCCATTACGCTAGTCAGGGGCCCAGCCAGGTGCCCTGACGCCCTGGGTGCGGAACCTTTTCTTTTTGGGTACAAAAGGCATAGCAATCAATGCTTCAATTAGAGTTTCCTCTTGTCTCTGCAGACTTTACATTATCTAATAGGCGAGCAATAACAAAGTGATCTCAGTTCCCCTCAGTACAAGCCAAATGAAACTAAGGGTGTGATACTACTGGTATCTAATTAATCTGCACAGTGCGCGTATTTTGCAACCATTTTGTTGGAGTAGTAGTACCATTGTTGAGAATAACGCAATAAACTATTTCTACTGTCGTATCTTTCTTTTTTTTGAATGGGAGTTGAAGCCTAACTCGTATGCATGCACCCCCCGAGGAATCGAACTTGCCACCTGCAAGCAGGCATCATAGAACTCTCTAGCTGAGGTAAAAGGTCTGGTGCATTTCTACTGTCATATATTTAATATGGCCCTAGGTTGCATTAGTTTAAACGCCATTAATTTAATTGTCGTGGTTTATGGACATTACTCCTGGCATGCACAAATGCCTAATTCACACTTAATATTCATCCGATTTACAATATTGAAATATGTTATCTGTATATTTTCCTAACTTGACTACACATGAACCTTCGATTATCCCGAAAGATTGCATTCGTACTTTGACCTTACCATGGGAAAAGTGTGTGTGTAGAGAGAGAGAGAGAGAGGCTGGAACACAGTAACGCTGTCGACAAGCAAGCAGTTCGCAGCTTGGTGTTGCATGCTCTTTGGCTCTTTGTGCAGCTAAATCCTAAAATTCATCCGAACAACTTGCGATCACCTCCCCATAAACAAGAAATCACCTTCTCAAAGAAAAAAGAAATCACAAAAACCCCACTTCCCACTAAGTCAAACGTCACCAATTCTATGAAAAAAAATCCCAAGATCCCCGAGAATCATAAGAACAAATCAAGAGACTGGGTTTTTAAACTGATATTTACCATCTACAATCGCAATTCCGAAGTTTGCAGCATGTAAGAGACCAAGATCGATCGGAATATGCAGATGTTCGTGGTTTGAAAAGCTCCAAAGTGGTGACTGAATCACGGAGAGATTGGTAATTCAGAGGCTGCAGCCGCAGAAAAGGAAAAAGAAGCAAAGCATGGAAACGAGGGCCACGGACTCGATGACGGTGATGACCATCCACAGAGCGTCGTCAACTACGTCGGAGAAGTTGAGGAAATCCGGCCAGGTCACCCGAGAAGACCAACCAAATAAGGGCCATGCCCACGCCCACGATGCTGCTGAGTACGCCATCTCTCGCCCTCTCTCTCAACTTTTTGTTTTTTTCTTTCTATTCTTGTTTTCTCTTTTTAAAATATCTTGCTCATATTATTGGTCTCTCCTAAGTTAGGTGCAAGTAAGCCGAGCTGCTCACGGGTTACTTGAACTCGACTGGTGTGAGCATGGCAGTACTCGGTTTGAGCAGCTCGTGAGCCTAATCGAACTTTATGATATACATATGAAATTTATCTATATTTTAAAAGTTTTACGTTTTGGGGTAGAACAATATTATCCAAGATCGTTCATGAGCTCAATCAAGCTGGATGTGAAGCCAAACTTAATCAGGTCAATCTTAGTTGCAGGTTGAGTTGTTTAAACATAACTGGAACTCGAGCCTGAGCACACGAAATAAGGAACATGCCAACGCCCACGACGCCGCTGAGTGCACCCCCCCCCCAATCTCTCACACTTCAAACTTTTTTTTTTTCCCTTTCTCGTCTTGTTTTCTCTTTTTCAAAGTATCTTTTTTGTGCACCCTACTACTCGTAGATTGTCTCCCCTTTTTTCCTTTTTGAATTAATATTTTTGGTTCCCTTGGAAATAAGAACTCTTTTAAGTTCATTTCATCCTTTTTGAAACAATTGAGGACAAGATCCAGAACGAATTTAGTCCTGCCCAGTGCATCAATTTTTGAGGAAGAGAGCAAGTTGGTACTCGAGGAACGGCTAATTTCGAAGTTGTTATGAACAACTAAAAATCTAGTCAGTTCAGCTCGGTAGCTCGTCAAGCCAAGCACTAGATGAGTGCGAACGAGCCATTGAAGTTAAAAAGCAAGAGTTCGAAAATGGGAACATCACTACGATAGCGGCCATCACTGGAGATTTTGATTTTCTACTTAGCAATCGAGTCATTTTTTTCTCAATTTCCTTGTAAAATTGAAAGATGTGATCAGTTGATCATGTTATGCCTCGAGATTACTCGCTTGGCATGGTTTCCCAACTGTATGTAGACGTTGATGAGCTTATCTGAATCAAGTCAATTTTGTTCACCAAATCTTCGGTTCTGGATTTATTCTGTTTTTAGTAGCAAGTAGTTCATTACATTTTAATACGCCAACATATGATGGTCATAGTAGTATGATAAACCGTCAATCACATGACAAATTTCAAGAATCAAATTATTTCTCTGCTTCAGCTTATGTAATATTGAACATTTCCTCAGTGATTTAGCTTATTTTTTCCCTCAGCCCCCTATGATTAAATGGAACAATATGGTTAAGCATATTAAAAAAAGTAACAAAAGATGTATTAAGTAAATAGAAGGGAGGTGTATTGATATAAAAGAAAGCTTGGTGGTCGAGTGAAGTGGTGAAAGATAAAATCAAGACGAAGAAGGTATGTTACAAGTTGCATTATGTTAAAAAGACTGATGAAACTTGAGACACTTATAAAAAAGCAATAACAAAACAAAAAGGTTATTAGTGAAGAAAAGCTAAAATTTGAGAGAATTCATATAAAGCTCGACTCAAAAGTAAAAAAGATATTTTTAAGATAACTAAAGCTAGAGATAAGAAAACTAAAATCTTACTTCAAAGATGAAGATTCTAGTGTCACATGATGATATTAAAAATAGATAAAAAAATATTTTTCTAAGTTTTTAATAAAAATATAGTTGTTAATATTACCTTAAGAGACCTAACCAAATAAAAAGAGTATATAAACCACAATTTTTACCGACATATTCAAAATAATGAAGTCAAACATGCTCTTAAACTTATGAAAGTTTATAAACCTATATGAACAAAACAATATTTCCATAAAAGTATGGAAAATCTTAAGAGAGGCAGGAATTACTTGGCTTACAAGATTATTTAATAAAATATGTGTAAACACCTCGAAATCCCACGAATTTCTCAAATTAACCTGGTTTTATAAAAGCAGCCCCAAAGGGCTATTTTGAGTCTAGAAACCCAGGAGCCTTCCAGGCAACCCTGTACATATGTTTTAAACTTTATATGTTTTAAATATGTATAATATGGTTTTAAAAACCTTTTAAAACACATTTTAGAACCCCGAAGCAGCTTGGCCTAATCAAGACAGGACCAAAAAAGCTAAAGAGAGCCCGGAATCGGAGCACAAGTCGAGCCCGGCACAACAACTCTCGTATTGAATCCACCCCCAGGATCTCGAACGTCCAAGACTCTGTTATCATCAAACATCACTTGAAATCATTTCCGGAAGGTGAAAACAGAAGTGGACGATCATGTTGGCGAAGACTCAATGAAGACGGAGTACTGATACTGTCAGACCCCGCACAAACCGTTCGTTTCAAACACAGCCTGAAGGAGTCAGAATTCAGTTTAGATTAGATCTGGACCATATATATCCAGATCCCAATCCAAACCCATGTATGGACTTGGATTTGGATTTGGATCCAGAGATCCAATCAAATATCCACATCCATGGCCCACATCACCTTCTCATAAATGGAGGTGGGGCCCACTTGAAATTCACGTGGGATTATGGGCATGAGAGAGAGTGGGGGAGGATAAGATTAGAGTGTGATTTTAATTAAGCTTGACTTGTGTGTCAAGTTTAGGGTTAATCATGTGGGTTAGCCTAATTAACATGGGTTTAAGCTTGTAATTAGCCAAAACCTAACCTAGGGCTGCACCAACATGATGCAATTAAGGTTTATGGGTGATGCAAAGGGAGCTCCCTAACCCAATCCTAAGTAAAAAACCCTAATCCTAGCCTTTTACCCTAATCCTGTCTTAATCCTAGCCTAATCACCTAACCCACTTCCCTAATCCCGGCCTAATCTCAACCTAATCACCTAACCCACTTCCCTAATCCTTTCCTAAACCTAGATTAATTTCCCTAAATCTAACCTAATCCTAGCCTAATCACCTAACCCACCTCACTAAACCTCACCCCAAAACCAACCCACCTAGCTAAACCCTAAACCCCTAAACCACCCCACCTAAACCTAATACACCATCTACCTAAAACCCCTTGTATCAAAATATCTGACCCCTCCTCAAAACCAGCCCACCTTATCACCACACCACCACCACCTAAACCACCTTACCACCTCCTCAAAACCAGCCTCAACCGCCATCTCCAAAGGCTATAAACCCCCCCTAGTGGGCGGGTTTTCAAGTTTTCGGGACTCCACTCTAGCCGACCCTTGCCAATCCTCTTCCAGCCGAGCCTTCCACCTTGCTCCACCTGCGCCACTGCCTCCCAGCCAAGCTCCACCACCACCACCACCACTCCAGCCAAGCTCCACCTTGCGCCACCTTCATTCCCCGGCCGAACTCCATCCACTTCCATCACCCGGCTCCCCCTCTTCCATCCATCGCCCCTCTTCATCACCCGGTTAGTATCTCAACCTAACTCTACCTCTTCTTCACTCTCCCTCCACTCTTAACCACCTATGCCACCACCACATCCCGCCAACACCAGCCACCCGACATCCTCACCCATTCGGCCAGACCTTAGCCATTTCAACCACCCGCCTAGAACCACTTCCCCTAGCAACACCCGGCCACTCCACTTAGCTCCCTAAGACATGCCCATACCACTTCCCACCAGCCCCTAACTCTACCTTACACCACATCCTAGCTAGCTCCCTTCTCATCCTTGCCATTATCTAGCTACCCTAGCAGCCGACCACCACCAAGCTTCCCTTAGTCGGCCACTCCAACCGACTGTACCAAACCCACTCGGCCAGCCATACACTCCTTTAGGCTCCCACTTAGCGCCACCTTTCCTAATACTACACCCTCCCTTAGTGACCCTACTTATTCAGCTTAGCCCAAAACACCAAGGCAGCTCCTTCCTAGCAGTCGGCCACCTTCAAGGCGCCCTTCCCGCGCACCCAAAGCATCCGGCCAGCAGCCCCCTTGCCGTTCAACTCCGAGGAGCTCCCTCTTGCAGCCCAAAGCGAAGTCAAGCCCACGCTCAAGCAAGTCATCTTCGGACCAGCTATAAGTAAGTGCCTAACTCGGTCCTTAGTTGTAGACTTGCTTAAATTAAATTTGATACGGGGTTGTAATAATGGAGCATTGTCTCCCCCCGCTTGTAATAACGTGGTTTAGCACACCCACACACACGTGCACTCTCTTAGGTGTGCACGATTTTGAACACACATGGGCCTAATCAGCCCCTAAGATATAAATTTATGTATATACTTTAAATTACGTAGGGTTTTGCTTAAGTTGGGTGTGTTGTCTTTCAATTCAAGCACGCACACACATTGAGCCTTTGCTCTTATTTGTAAGACCCAAGTAAGGGTCCTGTTATACTATTTGGGTTTAATTTCATGTTGTGTGCATAGTATTTCAATTCAAGCACTCACACACATTGAGCTTTCGCTCTTATTCCCAAGACCTTAGTTAAGGCCATACTGCAATTTATACTTGGGTTTAATTTCATGTCGTGTGCGTAGTACTTCAATTCAAGCACTCACACACATTGAGCTTTCGCTCTTATTTCCAAGACCTTAGTTAAGGCCATACTGCAATTTATATTTGGGTTTAATTTCATGTTGTGTGCGTAGTATTTCAATTCAAGCACTCACACACATTGAGCTTTCGCTCTTATTCCCAAGACCTTAGTTAAGGCCATATTGTAAGTTATATTTGGGTTTCATTTCATGTCATGTGTGTAGTATTTCAATTCAAGCACGCACCCACATTGAGCCTTTGCTCTTATTTGCAAGACCCAAGTAAGGGCCCATATATACATTATATGCGTATTTCCCTTCGGCATTTACATTACAAGTCATTTCCCTTCAGTTATTTCCCTTCGGCAATTTCCATTACAAGTCATTTCCCTTAAGTCATTTCCCTTCGGCATTGTCTTTAAATTCGGGTTTTCCCTTTGGAGTAGCGTGAGTTTGCATTGCATATATGTCATACCACAAGTTAGGATGCATATTGCATCAAAGCAAACCCCATACTCCCGCTCAAAGTTGCCACATGTAGTGGAGTGTTCATAACACACACCTAGGTGGCCCATAAAGGGATAAAAAGAAAGACTTAGGCACGTGCAAATCCACGTGATCTAAAATCTGAAAATCGCACAAACAAGACCCGAATCAAACACCTCGAACTGCTTTCATAGGTCCTTCTACCCAAAAACTCGATTTTTAAAGCGTACAGACTGACCCTTGCGCATCGGTGCAAGAAGGCCTGCGATGAAAAGAGGTTACTTACTCACAATCGCCACGTTAGAAGTCAGGTTAAAATATATCTTCCCTAGCTTAGGTAAGCTAGCTGGCACGCCCTGTTTATTCAAATAGGACTTAGACACACGAAAAGGTTCGCCCTAGGCCTAAGAAACCCGGGAGGCGGAGATTTTCTGCGTCTACAGAAGATTGGCACACCCGATGGGACGTGAGCCTTTCAAAAATCGAGTTAGTCTAGAAACTTACGAAAGGATTTTTCAAAGAGGTGTTGTTTTAACTTTGTTTTCTTTACTTGTACTTAGGAAATTTTGAAAAAGCTTGAAAAGCATGTCAAAATCCAACCCAAGTGAAGTGTCGAGCCAAGGCTCATGCGCATCAAGTTCTCACTCTAGGAGGATTTTCAAAAACAAGATCAAACTAGACGAGATAGAGGACCTGAGAAGGGAATTTGAGGCCAAAATTGATGCTCTCAGCCAAGAGGCTGAAGTAGGCGATTCATGTTCATCAAACGGTGAACAAAAGGCCAAAAGAAAAACTGAAAAACCTCGCAAGCACAAAGAGGCCTCCGTAATGGAAGGCAACCAATACCACGAGTCCTTCACACAAAAGGACCGTAAAGTCCTACAGCAGCTGCTGAGAGGGCAAAATAAAGAGAAAAGAAATTACGCCCTGTCAGATTTCCTTCCTATGGATTACGAAATAGACAGTGACGATGAAATACTGAACTTCCATCGGTATGATGGCATGGGAGACCCTAAGTCTCACTTGCAACTTTTCTCATGTCGAGCCCATAAGAAGAAAAAGGACTCGATGAAATCACGCCGACTCCGTTATTACACTAGGTATGATGGTATATTGGTTCCCTTTATCCCTTAAAGGCACAGTTGCCAAATGGTTAGCTTCCTACGACTTAAGCTAGTTCGCTACTTTTGAAGAGTTAGCGAACTGCTTCATGCAAAGATTTGCACACAACGTAGAAGTCACGCTGACTCAAAATACTTTAAGGGATACAAAGCAAGGCATGAACGAAGATGTACATGCCTTCATTATACGATGGAGGTCACTTTTGGGCCAGGTGCGAGAGCCCATATCCGAAGGATGCGCAGTCATGCTCATCTTGGATAACTTTAAAAGCGAGTTAAAAACCCTTCTCTCGCTCCATGGGATCTCAACTTTCCATAAGTTGATAAAAAAGGCATCCCTTTTCGAAATAAACTTGAGAAAAGGGATATACGATCACTTATGGAAAGGAAGTGTCGTTTCTAAAACCCGCTTGGAAAAGCCCATCACTTATGGGCTACCCACGATGGACAAAGGGGCAAAGCCCCATAAAATCGCCAATGTCCAGGTGGATCCAGGCGTTGCAGGTACTTCCAAAAATTTTGAAAAACTAGAAAACAAAAGAGAGCGAACCTTTCAAAAACCGGTTGAAAAACGTGAGTACACTCCGCTGGGGCAACCTGTGACGGAGGTCCTAGACCTCCTACTTGCCCAAGGTATGATAGAACTTCCCGAAATCCCCAAAGGAGTCACTTCCAAAGGGAGGTATTTAAATCGATTTTGTAAGTATCATCGGCTCAAGGGCCATGATACCAAACGTTGTTTCTCCCTTTTAAATAAAATTGAGAACTTGATAGCGGAGGGCCGACTCTAGGTCATTGCGGAACCTGAGCCACCTCAAGCTATCTTCAAAGAACCCTTTCCCAAGCACGCTAGTGGCAGTGGGAAAGGAAATGAGGTATGTACCCTCACCTTTTCAAAGGAACTAGCGCAAAATTCTGAGTCTGGTCGACCCACTTGCGCGCCCATTCTTGTACTGTACAAGAAGCCCGCCCAAGTCGTCATCCGGGGACCACCAAAAGCTGAATCCCCGGCTAAACCAGTTTTAAAACTTCAAGGTACTCCTCAACTCATACTTAGAGACAAATTTAGCGCGAACCCTAGGCTGGTCGTGGGGGAAGTGACTAGATCTGGGAGGATCTATCAACCCCCGCACCTACAAAGTGCTAAAAAGGTGGTCAGTGTGCCTGGCCCCTCAAAAGTATGTATTCCTGGAGTTCTGCCAAAAGCAGACAAGGATAAAGTCATCCTAAATCCTTATGACTTCGAAAACCACCTTTCAAAGATTTCTATCCACATGTCTATCCTAGAGCTTATACAAACCTCGCCTAGGCACAGACTCGTGCTAGAGAAAATTCTAGAAAGGGCCAAGGTTGATTCGAACATAAGTCCGAAATCCCTGTCTGCCCAAGTGGCTTTAATAGGAGCAAAATCGCCCATCACTTTCTCAGAAGATGTTGTAGATAGATCCTACGAGTCCCATAACTAGGCCCTGCATATCGAGGTGGTTCTGAATAACCACTCTCTAGACAGGTGCCTAGTCGATGGGGGAGGAGGGCTCAACATCCTTCCTCTTCATGTGGCATATCAAATCGGAGTCACATTGACTTCAGTAAACCCAAGCCCCATTGTTATCACTATATACGATGGGAATGCGTCTAGGCCTTTAGGATCAATCGAACTCCCAATGGAAACGGGAGGGATCACGCACACGGGAGTATTCCAAGTCTTGGACATCCACCCCCATTATAACCTGTTGCTGGGAATGCCTTGGATACACAGTTTGTGCGCTGTGCCATCCACCTTCCACAGGTGTGTCAAGATCCCTTTCAGTGACCAAGTCGTAGTGATCCTAGGTGAGAGTCACCCACAGCTTCAAGGGATAATAAACTCCCCTTGTTTATCGAGCTCCCAGGCCCATGAGGCTAACCTGGGGCAGATTGTGATTGAGCCGCCAAGGCTCGTGTTAAACAACCCTAGGAAGGTTGTATGTGTGAAGGGGCCGCCCAAAGCAGGCCCCCTCCCGATCTTAACCCTTTTAGGAAGACCCACGTGTTCCCTATTTCCAAAGCCCCTAGACAAGAAGCCATATGAGCACAATATGGACGACAGTAAGTTCTAGGACCACGATCTTTATCAAAACTTTTCAAAGAATAAGAACTCGTAGAACATGTTGTTAAATATGGGCTACACGCCCTACAAAAGTCTAGGAGCGTAAAATCAGGGTCTCTTAGAGCCCATCCTTCCTAGGGCTAACCCAAGCCGATACGGGATCGGCTATACTCCCAAAATACCGCCAGAGCCACCCCCTGTGACCACCTCGGTCAAGGGTGCCCTGGAACCTACCTTAGAAGAAACCTACGATTTAGACATCCTATTCCGAGTCTAATCCGTAGTGTTTTCCCTTTGTAGGTATGACGGAAGATCTCTTTTATAAAAATACAAAAACATTTGGAAAACTTAAAATCAAAAAAATTGAAAAAGAAGAAAAACCAAAAACAATGGAAAAACAATAGAGTACTTTGTATAGTTCCTAAAGTTCTTGTTTTACAAAAACCCAAAAAAATCAAAAATTTGGAAAATACCAAAAAGATTTTGTATATAGCTGCTCTTAGTAGGACTTTGGCAAAAGAAAAAGATTTCGAAAGAAACGTCGTCTGCATAGCCAAACCAAAAATTTCGAAATCAATTGAAAATCCAAGTACAAAACCAGTTTTTTTTGAAAATTACGCATCAAATTCCCTCGGGTCTATAGCCCACGAGAATGATCGAAGCCTAGAAGTGGATCTCCTTGAGGAAGATCCCACTTCTGAGCTCCCAGAATTTCATAAAATTCTCGATTTTGAAAGATCTTCCAATTCAGTAGGAGCAGATTTTATAGAGGTGAACCTAGGGGATGATTACAATCCCAAAACCTAGGGGATGAATAAAGGCATGCCCTTTGGTTTGAAAAATGCCGGCGCAACATACCAACGAGCCATGACCACGATCTTCCATGATCAAATTCACGAGCTCGTAGAAGTGTATGTAGATGATCTCTTGGCGAAATCCAAAACCCGATGCACTCATATCGAATGTTTACAAAAGATTTTCGAAAGGCTTAGGCTTTACAAAGTAAAGCTAAACCCTCAAAAATGAGTATTTGGGGTAGAATCAGGGAAGCTTCTAGGCTTTATGGTGAGCCAAAGGGGTATAGAAGTCGACCCCTCTAAATGTCGAGCCATCATAGACATGGCTCCACCCTCCAATCTCACTCAAATTCGTAGCCTCCAGGGTCGATTACAATCCGTTCGCCGATTCATATCAAATCTGGTGACTAGATGCGAACCCTTCAAACAAACTGTTGAGGAAGGGCACGAAATTCTTATGGGATGACGAATGCCAGAAGTCCTTCGAGAGACTAAAGGCATACTTGGTTAATCCCCCCGTTTTGAATCCTCCGAAGCAAGGAAAATCGCTTTTACTCTACATCTCCGTGCATGCGAATGCTTTAGGAGCCCTATTGGCTCAATACGAGGATAACACTCATAAGGAGTATTTCATCTACTATATTTCGAAAACTCTCTTGGCTTATGAACGAAATTATCAAGCCATGGAGAAGACGTGCTTGGCCCTAGTCTGGGCCTGCTAGAAATTCAGACACTATTTCCTAGATCATGAGATCTGGATAGTGTCCAAGCTTGATCCAATCAAGCACTTGTTCGAAAAACCCATTCTCACGGGTAGAGTGGGCAAATGGCAACTCCTTCTAATGGAGTATGACCTGAAATACCATCACCAGATCTCCATTAAGGGGCAAGCCCTAGCAGACTACGTGGTTGAGTTCCCCCTAGAGGACGCATATCCCACATTCGATGAAATGCCTGATGAAGGCATATTGCAAAACCATTTTCAAAACCACATTTTGGCAAACTCTTTCGAAAACCAAGTGTGGAAGATGCACTTCGATGGGGCACGAAACCAACGAGGGGCTGGTGCTAGGGTCATCCTCATCTCCCCTGAAAAGGGCGAGATTCCCATAGCAATCCACCTAGATTTCGAATGTTCCAACAATATAGTTGAGTATGAAGCACTCATACAAGGCTTAAGGGTTTCGAAAACTCTAGGGGCATCATGCATCGAGGTCTTTGGAGATTCGCTCCTTGTCATAAACCAGGTTTTGAAAATTTGGTAAGTACGTAATGAAAAATTACTTCCATATCACGAGTTGGTCACTCGATTGGTCTAGTCGTTCCAATCGTGTAAACTCACACACGTAGGAAGAGAGGACAATGGCATTGCCGATGCCTTCTCCTTCTTGGGTTCAGCCCTAAAAGTCGATCACATTTCAGGGACCCGATCTTTAGAAATATGGCATGCGTCTCACCCATCCACACACGATCTGGATATTTGCCAAAATAACCCAGACTCTATTGAAAAACCCTAGTTTTACGACATAAAACAATTTCTAAAAAATGAGGGATTCGCTGAGGATGCCACATCCAAAGATAAGGCATTCATCCGTAAGATTTCGACCCGATACACCATTCTAGGTGGGGTTTTGTACAAAAAGAGTTTTACCGACATCCTGCTTAGGTGTATCGATCTAGAGAGTATTTCCAAAAAGGGTTTTGTACAAATCCCATACTCCCGCTCAAAGTCGCCACATGTAGTGGAGTGTTCACACACACCTAGGTGGCCCATAAAGGGATAAAAAGAAAGACTTAGGCACGTGCAAATCCACGTGATCTAAAATCTGAAAATCGCACAAACAAGACCCGAATCAAACACCTCGAACCGCTTTCATTGGTCATTCTACCCAAAAACTCGATTTTTAAAGCGTACAGACTGACCCTTGCGCATCGGTGCAAGAAGGTCTGCGACGATAAGAGCTTACTTGCTCACAGTCACCACGTTAGAAGTCAGGTTAAAATATATCTTCGCTAGCTTAGGTAAGCTAGCTGGCACGCCCTGTTTATTCAAATAGGACTTAGACACATGAAAAGGTTCGCCCCAGGCCTAAGAAACCCGGGAGGCGGAGATTTTCTACGTCTACAATATGAAAAAAACTAAAAGATGCCTTACGAATGGAGGATAATTATGTAAGATGGTATGCGAAACTAGAATTTGAAAATGTTAAAAGAAAAAGATAAAAACTACAAAAGTATTGAAAAAATAATAAAGAATGACCTAATGTTAACTATTAGCATGATACATGATCTATCTCTAAGGAAACAAAGAATCCATGTAGCTGAGCCTTGAGAAAAGGCTTAGCTGTTGTTACCTCTAATCAGGTGTTCTGTAGATAGATCTTATGCTATCAAAAATACATGTGTGCATGCATGCGTTTGTGTGAGCGGGTACTGTTTCAGTTATAACGGTTCGGTTTCAACGATCAAAATGAATCATATGGTATTTTGCTTTTTCAGAGGAACAAAACAAAATAAACCTGCCAAGATAAACCGGTTACAGTTCAGTTCATTTGTCAACCCTAAGTGTAGGTGGGATTGTCTATTGAGGTTGGACCTTAGGCAGTACCAAAACTTAACCCGACATTGCATAAGGGGAGTTGGATCTGATCGATTATGAATATGGATAAATGACCTAATCGGTTCTTTATGCAAGTTTAGATCTGAAATCAACAACCAGATCCAAATCTGGTCGGTAATCAGAACCTCTTTTGCTTTCTCACACTAAGATATAGATTCAAGCTCAAGTTGGTGTCCGAATCTTGTTAACAATTCCTACCTATGGTGGCACTATCTCATCCAACTTAATTAAGGGATATTTTACCATTTCACCGCATTTGTAATATTTGCTGGGAGTGAAAGAATTCAAAGGAAATGTTAAAAAAGCAAACCCGTCCCTCCCAGGCCAACCACGACAACACAACACCCCAAACTCAAAATTCACCAAATTCCTAAGCCAACACCGAGGCCCCATACGAACGAACAAAACACCACCACCAACAAAATAATACGACAACCCAGAAACCCGAAAACCAGTCACACGAAAATATGGAATGGAGCTCACATATGTCTCATTTCCAACGGTTAGACGTCTTGACATCTTATATTGAAAGCGGTAGTTCCAACCTAGGTCAGGTGATTCAGTTTGGTGAAATTTGGGTGGGAATCTATATAGTTTTCTGAAACATAATTATACTTTGTATTCTTGCATTTTTTTTTTCGGAGGAGGAGGCTACCTCAGCTTGCCCATGAATAGGTCAGGTCTTCCACCGTGCCTGGAGCTCACATATGCAGCTTGAGTATGGACTTGGAAGAAGCCTTTTGCGACAGACGGACTTGGATGCGAAATGGATAGGGATGGCAAATTGGGCAAGCAGATAGGGTGACTTGTGGTTCGAGTCAAAACTAGTTCAACCTAGACCGGATCAAACGTACACATACATGCTCACACACACACACACATATATATTCGCACAAACAAAAGGATGAATGATTAAGATAAAAGTAAAAAGTTGACAAAATTAGACTTTACTTTTCATAAGTTGTATTCGATTAAATAACAATTTTTTTGCCTCAACCACCTAAGGATCATTGAGGTTGATTTACCATGATTGCAGTGGACATATACTTTCTTTCTCTCTCTCTCTCTCTCTCTCTATATATATATATATATACATATGTATATATATATGGAGTCTTAACTGCATTATCTCTTCTCATGCATAATTTTTCACAAATATTTTTATCATTAGATCTTTAAGATAAAAATAAAGATTTGAACTAAAAGTACTATGGTACTTTTGTGGTACATTAAATGCAAAGTAATTTAAATCTCTCTCATTGATTTCAAACATCAATTAAATGGTGGAAATATTTGTGTAAGATTATGCACCAAAATATATTATGCACCTAAGATGTCATATATAGAGAGAGGAAGAGGGAGATAATTCCAGTTCAGCTCAAGCCCAAACCAACTTGTATTGAGCTGTTTCAAGTCGATATTAGACCTAACCGAGATTGGTAAATGTTGATCTCTACTCATATTTTAGGTGGGTATGAAATGAGCTTCTTTTCTCTTTCTTTTTTCCTAAAAGGGGAACTGTGGATCTATATATTCAGTTAGGCTGGTGTCTCCTCATGCAACCAACCCTACCATTGGATTGTCCATTACCATTGCTGAAACAACCTTTAGGGCTTTGTTACATGGTAATCCGTGAATGACTCCATGATAACTATAGTGACAAGGACATCTCTAAGCTTTTGTCCCCTCATCTCTGTTTGTGCCCAATATTTTATTCTATGAAAGAACTGGATGAGTTTTATCATCCTTGAACCTATTGCACACACCCAACAAGGTTGTGTTGAAATGCGACACAGAACTACGCACACTCCCAATCCATTTTAGTTGTGCCAAACTCTCTCGAACCTTCCAACTCAAGTAAGCTAGCTGATTGCCCCATGAAGAAATGGTTGCTCAGCCCTCTTCATCCTTATATCCCACCAATACTTCGTTGTTTTCCACAAGAAATAAAAGAACAAGCTTTAGTGGCTCTCACTCATTTACCTTCGTGGCTTGGAAAGACGTTTTCAAGTCCCATATGAATTTGTCGAGCACCTTGTTGTCCTCCTATCTTGAACACCCTTAAATGGCTTGGGCTCAGGACACCTGCACGCTACCAAAAGCACCAAAGTTCTGATCAAGAGGAAGAGCACTCAGCAATATGCAAAAAGCACCAATCTCTCCCATCGAAACTGTCACGTGTTGTGCTTGCTGGCAGGCTACATGGGTTCTGATCCTACTCCGAAAAAGAATCTTTAGTGTTGAAATTCTTTGCACATTGACTGTGAGTCTTCGTCACTAGAGCAAGTTACGATTTGCAGCATACATCATAATAAAAAACACCTCAAACCACAAACCAGGTTGTTGTGAACGCTTGATCAATGACTTGTTCTTCCACGCCTGGCCAGTTTAGCTATATAGGTCGAGAGATCAAATATGTCTATTGAGAAAATGTTGGTTGGTCCTGGTAATCCCAACAATGAGTTGCAACAAATATGATTGCTTCCTGACCCAAGCTAGAGATTACAAACCACTATGTCTATAGAGTGCTTCCTGGATCAAGAAACCCACAAGAAGAAGGTTTGCCTTGATTGTGGACCAATCTGATCCATACAACACTCACAAGAACTGCTAGCGAATCTTCTAAAGCGACACATCATATGATCTCAACCTACAAATCATGAACCTCGCCTCTAGCACCCTCTATTATATCCAACCACCAGCCATGCTATATGAGTCCCACGAACCCTCCTCCTATCCAACTACATCACCTTTGGTGTTACATGTTAGACTAAGGATCTTGATGACCTTCACATCCGCTCAATAGGTCGAGTCCCTTGGGTCTACAAGGCAATGATAACCATATACTACGGAACTAGGGCAATGCATTTACACAATTAAGTTAGAAAATCTACATGTATGCCGACTCAAGACCACCTCCTAATTCCTAGAGATCCAATTAAGCCACCTCCTAAACTTCACACCAATCATTATCATATATTCAATTTAAATATCAAGATCTCATACCCATATCTAATATCAAACCCGTTTTGTTTTAAAACAACTTGCTACTCTCATTGGCTTATCATACTAGTCTCGCTTATCCCCAACCCAAACATTCAATATAACCTGACACGAGTTACCCCGTGCAAAATACAAGCACGACTAGTATGACTAAGTATGACCATCCACTATCCGTTGATATCCCATACCATTGTACGGAGTAGGTGCGCATACTAGATAATGTTTTGGTCGTAAACAAACACATTCATGCAGTGCATCCATGCAAACAATAAAGCATTTCTAATTACACCCAATAAGCAAATATAATAATCATTTCAAAGTATTATCAAACATTTCATAATCACATACGCTATTTAAAAGCAAGTAAAACTATTTCTAACATGCATACACATCCACCTACCTATCACTTCTATATGAATTCAAATCCCATGATGCTTATCTCTTTAAAAAACTTTAAATCCCACCCCTAAATTATATAAAAACAAAATATCAATATTTTACATTCGATTACGGACTCAACAGAAAAAACCCTGTCAAAATCAGATTTCACACGACCTGAAAACGACCAAAATACTTACTCTGGATTTGTTTTGGTTTTATCAAGATCCAGTTAAGTGGATCCTAACTCGTAGTGTGTAGACTTGATCAAGACCTAAAACCGTATCTCTTTTAAAGATACCAGTTCAGTGTCCAGCTTGATATCATCGGCAACTTGCACAATACGATAGGTCCAACACGACACGATCACTTGGGATCCTACTGACTGTCGCTTCAAACGTCGAAACCGATGTTTTCCCAGCCATATCTTACCTAGCCACCACTTTCGATAGGTTCGTCACTAACAGGCGAACTGCCTTACGCCTTCAACCGCACTAAACGGCAATTTCGATGAGAAATGAAGGGGAAGGGGAAAAGAGGGCGGAAACCAAAAAAAACCACTGAGAAAAGAGATAAATTTTCAATGGTTTTCGACATCATTAACATCTGAAAATGGACTCAATCTATCCTTCATTTCTTTTCCCTTCCAACCCAACCACAGTGCTAATCAGCGAGATTTAACTGAAAAGATGAACAAGAAGGAAAGAAGGGTTTGTCGTGAAAAAATAAAACGAAACCCCTCAATTTTCGGCATGCTTTAGCCTCTTGTAATTTCTCACAGTGATCTTGACTTCCGACCTCACTTCACTAAGTTCCTAGTTATCCCCACCCCCCGCCTCTCTCTCTCACTTTGTGGGTGGAAGATATTAACGTCCCCCCCCCCCCCCCCCCGCCACTTCCTGTAGGTTCGTATGTTGGCTCCATTCCATAGATCCCATGCAGGTTCGAGTCAAGTCGAGTTACAGTTTGACTCGATCCGAACCAGTTATTACACTGTGACCTTACCGGAAAGAATAAGCTCCTCCACTACTCGACTTGGATCGCTTGTTGGTCCTCAACGTTACCCATGCACCAAGAGGAGGAAGACACCACTACTCAGACTTAGACCGCTTGTTGGTCCTCAACGTTACCTATAGAGACTCTCGCTAATAGGGATGTTCATGAAGTGGGGATCAAAGTTCTTGTTCTATGCTCGTTTCGTAACTTTTTTTCATCCCTATGATGTGACTGAAAATGCCTCCATCTCCATCCCCGTGTTCCCATAGGTTCCCATCGACAAAAATAGAAATTGCTTAAACATGGGTTTAGAACCCACTTTTATATGTGAAATGAAACCTATGCAAAATATATTTAAATTCAAACATATTATTATGAATCAAATATGAGGAATGATGAGTTCACGAATTAAAAAAGAGGTAATTCTTTTATTTATTTATTTATAGATAGACCTAACTTTCTAAAAGAGAAAGGTTGGGATCGGGTTTGTCCCATCCTCATCAGAGATTTGTTTGCTCTCCCAACCATCCTCATCTCTGTTTACACCTCAAAATTCACTCCGTTCTGAATGGGTCCCGGCCAAAGTAGGGGATCCCCTCCGATGAACGTCCCTACTCGCTAATGTCTCATCTCCTAAGGTATAGACGAGAGATCCACATACAATAAAAATGCCAAATCACAACTCGAATCATATCATATTAGTCTGACAGACTCCAAAAAGATGACCCGGACCCCGACTCTAAGCTAGGCTGAACGTACGCGTCCTTGTGGCTAGTCTGCAGAAGCTCCATGACAGTTCCTGTTTGGGTTGGGCGCGGTTTTCTGCTTATCTATCGGTTTGGGTTCGAACCCGCCACGTCTTCTTGACGCAATGATAAATCTAACCTTGCTTCCACACGATACGACTGTCATTCAAACAGGACAGGATGTTTTTTGAGTATGACAGATACGAATTCAATCATGACGACACGGGATACGTTATCTTCCTTAATGTAAAAGAAGAGAGAGAGAGAGAGAAGGGACCGTACAAAAAAGAAACGAATCTAGAAACCCTAGTTTCTTGGGAGAGGTATTGTTTCGGAGGTCATCGATTGGTCGCATAGTTTATCGTCTTTCCCCCCCAACCCTCCCCCTCCACACACACTCTCTCTCGTGGCTGGAGTTGGGGTTTGGGTTTCCCCTTTTCTTTTCTTGGATTAAACGTTCTCCTCGCCTGGGTGTGTCTTTGTTCGTACGTTCGGTATGGCGACGGAGAGAAAGCGGAAGGTGAGCCTTTTCGATGTGGTGGACGACGCAGCGGCGAATCTTCCGAAGGAGAATGGAACGGCGCTGACTGCGACTCGGCCGGCGGGAGTGAACAGGTGGACTGGCCGGCCGTTCTCAGCGCGTTACTACGAAATCCTCGAGAAGAGGAAGACGCTTCCAGTGTGGCAGCAGAGGCAAGATTTTCTCGACGCTTTGGAGAAGAATCAAACGCTTATCTTAGTTGGTGAGACCGGTAGTGGAAAGACCACGCAGGTTCGTGCCGTCTTCCTTTTTTCTGTTTACTTTCGCGATAATGCGCAGTTTTTAGGCGTTTTATGCATCTGATACACCCGCTTGTCCCGAGGCAAGGAAAGGATTGATATTTTGTTGTGCTTGGTCGAAGTCTGATGTTTTTTTTTCTAGTTTAAACTGCATAACTATTCCAGTTCACATTGTGTAGATTGCGCTGCAGATTTTCTTTTCATTCATTCTTGTCAGATGCTTCTTTCTAATAACTTGTGAGGTTTTGATTATTCAAAGATGGTAGGTATATCACATGATTGTGGGTTCCGTTGCAAAGCATGACGATTTTGAAAAATCATAGCTGCAGAGACCCGGCTATGTATACGTGCAATCTGTGTATTTTGTTATGATGGATAATGTCATAAGTCTTATCAAATGTAAATTTTGATTTCGTAGATTAATTAACTGAAAATTAATATTGATGAAGTGTCTTAGTTACATGGAACTAAACATATTTGAAATTATGGTATTGTGTATTACGTGGGAGAAGTAAAGGTGTTTAATGTAGAGAGAATCCAACATTGGTTCAGCACCTAGAAGTGTCTGCATGACGGAGTTTAGGACAGCTTTTTATGTTCGTGTTGGACATATAATGTCTCTTGCTTTTTCTCTTATAGTGTTCATTGGTTGTTTGCTAAGTGACATCTATTGACTATCTTGTCTAACGTGAACTGATATTGTATTGAGTTAACATTAATTTGTAGCATTCAAACTTCAACTTTTTTTGAAGTCAACTGTGTCCCAGGCACCGGCTTGAAAAATCTTGTGGAAGTAATACACAAATTTTTTTGGAAGTTTCTTTATTCATTAAAGACGCTTTCCTATTTTAAGGCATGAAAATCTTGTTGTGAGGCAAGTGTACACCACATTTACGAGTAAATGTTTTCCTTTTATCTGATGTAAATAATTGATTGATTTATTTCCTCACGTTTTAATAAAGTATGTGCAAATGGTTGACAACATCCGCATGTGTTTGACATGTTGATCATAAGCATTTGCATCTTGCATGATTTGTTGGAACTTGGAAGATAATGCATACTGGGATCTGCTTATCTTATGCAAATGGCAAATGCTTTGTGAAAATGAAACTGTTGCTTTGACTTCATGGTGGAAGCCTTTGCCTGCATTTATTTATCTCAATAGTCTGTGAGAACTATAACAACGACTTAACCTTTGTAGCAGTGTTATCCGTATTGCACCGTATCGTATGATACGGTGTGATACACAATACGATACACCCCTGTGTATCATTTTTAACAAGTTATCGTACCGTATCGCATGATACGGTGTGTATTGCCCATATCGTACGATACAGGCGATACATCCTGGGACCCTTATAAAGGGTCCCTGGCCTATCGAAACCTGCGATTTTTCGCGGGTTTCCTCTCTCCTTTTGGGTTCCTCAAGCTCCCTATGAGCCGGTTTTTGCCTCCTTGGTGTTCAAAGCTCTAAAATCGTGTCCTACGGTGTCCGTGCAAGCCTCCAAACTCGTTTTTAGGTATATTTTTAATGTTTTTTTCATTTTTTTTTTTATATTTGTTGTTTTTTGTGTTATTTCGTTTATTTTTTTTGAATGACAAAATATGAAGTTATTAAGTGTGTGTATACAATTTTTATTGCATTCATGAAGTGGGAGATACTCCATTTGAGTGTTATTTGAAGATTGGGGGATTTACGAAGTGCTTTTATTTTCAGGTTTTTGTTTGAATTAAAGTACTCTATTGAGATGGCAGGAAGGGGTGGTAGAGACTCCCATTATCGGTCTGATGATCCGACATGGCAGTGGGGTATACCAGTTGAGGGTTCCAGGTTAAAGATTAGATGCTTATTTTGTGAAAAGGTGGTTAGTGGTGGAATTTCAAGGTTGAAACACCACCTAGCAGGAACCAGGAAAGAAGTTGCTCCATGCACAGGCAGAGTTAGAAGTGTGTTAGAAGGTATTAAATGGCAATGCCTGCAGATGATTGAGAGCATACAAGAAAGGAGACAATAAAAGGATGATTTCTAGATGTGTGAAGAAGCTGATGATGCTACTGTCACTGGAGTTATTCACTGATAGTTTGCCTTCAGACGCTAGAACAGAGATTGATAGTAGCAGTTCACGAGCACCTAGCAGGGGAAAGAGGGTTGCAGTTGAAGACTTTGGAGGTGGCAGAAGAGGAAGTTCAGGAAGGAGTAGAGGAAGAGCTTATTCTACCATACATTCGTTCTTTCCTCCTTCCACTACACCTTGTGCTCAATTCGTGCTGCTATGGCTTCAGAACAACTGCATGATCAGGCAGACCTTGCAGTGGGAAGATGGTTTTATGATGCATTTATTTCATTTAATGCAGCAAACAGTTTTCATTTTCAAGTAATGCAATTGCTAACATTGGTCCAAGATACAGGATGCCCTCTTATCAGAAGTTGAGAGGGAAGATATTAGATCAGACCGTCATTGAAGTGCAGCAATATTGTTCGACTTTGAGACAGTCGTGGAAGGAAACGGGATGCACTATCATGGCAGATGGATGGACCGATAGGCGAGGAATGATGTTGCTAAACTTTCTTATATATTGTCTTAAAGGACTCATGTTTTTGAGATCTCTAGATATGTCAGAGGAGAGACACTGCAGATATCCTACGACAGGAATTTGATAAGGTTATATAGGAGGTTGGGCTAGAGAATGTAGTCCAATTGATTACAGATAATGCAACTAACCAGTGTTGTCTGATGCGTATTGTATCGTGTATCGCTGGGCTCCACGATATGGGCGTATCGTATCATATCGTATCGTACTTTAATATTAAAATAATGCAAAAATTAATTAAAAATTAATAAAAAATAGTAAAAAATCGAAAAAAATCAAGAAAAAATCAAGAAAAATCTGATAATTGCTTTAAATTCATATAATGTAAGTTTAGTACAGATTGAGCATTCAACATTGAACAATTGCATCCAAATTTACATATTTTGAATTCAAAAAATAAAATACACATAATTTACACTTTACAGTACACTACAGTTACATATAATGTTACATTTTATAAATTGTAATCAGGATCATCAACTAAATAATCTTCATCTTCTCCTTGTTGCAGATCCTCATCATCATCAGCCATGCCCACACCTTCTTCTTCAAAAACAAATTCTTCATCTCCATAATGTTGTTGCGCTCCTTCCAAATTAATCCAGGCAACGTCTTCTTCTGTTAGGAGGGCATTTTCTTCAGTGTCTTCCATAACCCAATCTTCTAATATCTCAAAATTATCCAAACTTATTGGATCGAATTGACTTTCTTCTCTATTTACTGTTTTTAATTGCCTACGACACAAACAAAGATAAACAATTAGTAAGTAATATTAACAATTGAAAACTGAAGTTAAATAATATCGAATTGAAAATTTGAAAGTAATACAACATTACCTTTCACGAAGGCGCATGTTACAACGAATATAAACCAAATCATTAAGCCTTTTGTGTTCCAACCTGTTGCGCTTTTTTGTATGGATGTGTTCAAAAACACTCCAATTTCTTTCACAACCTGTTGCACTACAGGTTTGGCTTAAGACTCTAACTACAAAATCTCTAAGGTTTGGACAATCACTTCCAAACCTGTTCCACCAAATATCTGTAAAAAAAATATAAACATTAGAGACATAATAATCCACAGTAATGTAAGATGCAACTTAAATATGAAAATAAACAATGTACCTGAACGCATTGTAGAGCGGTTGCAAATTGCAACAGGCAAACCCATCAAGTAAAGAGCATTATCATATATCTCCATCTCTCGATGTATCGCATCTACTATGCTCTCATCAGGGACTAATCTATCGATGCATTCAATGATTCCTCGATTAACCTCACCGTCCCTTTTGAAGGTTGCTGAGTACCTCAATGATGGGTTTAGATAGTAGGCTGCTGCATGAATAGGCTGATGCAATTGTTTATTCCATCTATTATCAATTATTTTCCACATGGGCATATAATCTCTTTTTTTTTCATTAAAGTTATTTCTGATCGCTTCTTTTGCCCTGTCCATGGCTTCATAAAGGTAGCCCATAGATAGTTTCTCCTCGCTGTCAGCCAATCTCAAAACTTTCACTAAAGGACAAGTAATTTTCAATAATCTGATACATGCATTCCAAAATGAATTTCTAAAAACCGTTTCTGCAATCTCATTTAACTTTCTGTTCCTTCTGTTTTGTGGCAACTCTGCAAATTGTTGCCACTCATCTGAGGAGAACATTCTCTTTAAAGCTTGCTTCTGTCTCACAGTACTCTGTACAGATAAGAAGTTTGTTGCGAACCGAGTTGCAGCTGTGCGAAGAAGCTCTGCACCTTCTGTGTATCTCCTCATCATACACAAAATAAATGCATGGTTGTAAATGAATTTTGTAATATCTTGGCAACACTCAGTTGCTGCCTTTATTTCATCCATCTCACCAATGTCCTCGAGGATGAGATCTAAACAATGGGCTGCACATGGTGTCCAGTAGAAAGTCCCATAAATTTCAGCTAACTCCTTTCCAGCTGCTTTATAGTTAGCTGCATTATCTGTAATCAATTGGACTACATTTTTTAGCCCAACCTCCTGTATAACCTTATCAAATTCCTCTCGTAGGATCTCTGCAGTGTGCCTCTCCTTTGACATATCTAGAGATCTCAAAAACATGAGTCTTTTAGGACAATATACAAGAAAGTTTAGCAATGTTCTTCCTTGCCTATCAGTCAATCCATCTGCCATGATAGTGCATCCGGTTTCCTTCCATGATTGTCTCAAAGTCGAATAATATTGCTGCACTTCAATCACGGTCTGATCTAATATCTTCCCTCTCAACTTCTGATAAGAGGGCATCCTGTATCCTGGATCAATGTTAGCAATTGCATCTGCCATTGCTTGAAAATGAAAACTGTTTGCTGCATTAAATGGAATGCATACATCATAAAACCATCTGCCCACTGCAAGGTCTGCTTGATCGTGCAGTTGTTCTGAAGCCATAGCAGCACGAATTCCTGGCTGAGCACCAGGTGTAGTGGAAGGAGGAAAGAACGAATGTTGCTAGAAGAAGCTCTTCCTCTATTCCTTTTTGAACTTCTTCTTCTGCTACCTCCAAAGTCTTTAGCTGCAACCCTCTTTCCTCTGCTAGGTGCTCGTGAACTGCTACTACCAATATCTGTTCTAACATCTGAAGGCAAACTACCAGTGAATCTAACTCCAGTGGCAGTAGCATCATCAGCTTCTTCACACATCTAAAAATCATCCTTTTGTTGTCTCCTTTTCTGTATGCTATCAATCATCTGCAAGCATTGCCATTTAATACCTTCTGGCACACTTCTAACTCTGCCTGTGCATGGAGCAACTTCTTTTCTGGTTCCTGCTAGGTGGTGTTTCAACCTTGAAATTCCACCACTAACCACCTTTTCACAAAATAAACATATGATTTTTAACCTTGAACCCTCAACTGGTATACCCCACTGCCATGCCGGATCATCAGACTTTGAATGAGAGTTTCTACCACCCCTTCCTGCCATCTCAATGGAGTACTTTAATTCAAACAAAAACCTGAAAATAAAAGCACTTTGTAAATCCCCCAATCTTCAAATAACACTCAAATCGAGTGTCTCCCACTTCATGAATGCAATAAAAATCGTATACACACACTTAATTACTTCATATTTGGTCATTCAAAAAAAACCGAAATAACACAAAAAATAATAAATATAAAAGAAAAAAATGGAAAAAAACATTAAAAATATATCTAAATCCGAGTTTGGAGGCTTGGACAGACACCGTAGGGCACGATTTTAGAGCTTTGAACACCAAGGAGGAAAAAACCGACTCTTAGGGAGCTTGAAGAACCCAAAAGGAGAGAGGAAACCCACGAAAAATCGCGGGTTTCTCTCTGGCCGGGACCCTTTATAAGGGTCCTAGGGCATATCGTGCGATACGGTGCGATACGCCCGCACCTACGATACGGGGCCCTATATCGTATCGTGGGGTGCGATACGGACAACACTGTAACTAACTACAAAGCAATTGAGAAGGAGTTAGCTGATATTTATGGGACTTTCTACTGGACACCATGTGCAACCCATTGTTTAGATCTCATCCTCGAGGACATTGGTGAGATGGTTGAAATAAAGGCAACAACTGAGTGTTGCCAAGATGTTATCAAATTTATTTACAACCATGCATTTGTTTTAGATGTTATCAAATTTATTTACAACCATGCATTTGTTTTGTGTATGATGAAGAGATATACAGAAGGTGCAGAGCTTCTTCATATAGTTGCAACTCGGTTCGCAACAAACTTCTTATCTGTACAGAGTATTGTGAGACAGAAGCAAGCTTTGAAGAGAATGTTCTCCTCAGATGAGTGACAACAATTTGTAGAGTTGCCTCAAAACAGAAGAAATAAAAGGTTGAATGAGATTGTAGAAACAGTTGAAGTTCATTTTGGAATGCATGTGTCAACACAAAACAAAACAAACAGCAACAACTAAGCCTTTTTCCATAGTAGACGGGGTCGGCTACATAAGAATGCATGTGTCAGATTATTGAAAATTACTTGTCCTTTAGTGAAAGTTTTGAGATTGGCTGACAGTGGGGAGAAACTATCTATGGGCTACCTTTATGAAGCCATGGACAGGGCAAAAGAAGCCATTAGAAATAACTTTAATGAAAAAAAGAGAGATTATGTGCCCGTGTGGAAAATAATTGATAGTAGATGGAATAATAAATTGCATTAGCCTAACCATACAACAACCTACTATCTAAACCCATCATTCAGGTACTCAACAACCTTTAAAAGGGACGGTGAGGTTAATCGAGGAATCATTGAATGTATTGACAGATTAGTCCCTGATGAGAGCATAGCAGATGCGATACATCGAGAGATGGAGATATATGATAATGCTCTTCACTTAATGGGTTAGCCTGTTGCAATTCGCAACCGCACTACGATGCGTCCAGGTAAATTGTTTATTTTCATATTTAAGTTTCATCTTACATTACTGTGGATTATGTCTAATGTTTGTCTTTTTCTATAGATGTTTGGTGGAACAAGTTTGGAATTGATTGTCCAAACCTTAGAGATTTTGCAGTGAGAGTCTTAAGCCAAACCTTTAGTGCAATAGGTTGTGAAAGAAATTAGAGTGTTTTTGAACACATCCATACAAAGAAGCGCAACAGGTTGGAACACAAAAGACTAAATGATTTAGTTTATATTCGTTGTAACATGCGCCTTCGTGAAAGGTAATGTTGTATTACTTTCAAATTTTTAAATCAATATTGTTTAACATCAGTCTTCAATTATTAATATTATTTACTAATTGTTTATCTTTGTTTGTTATAGGCAATTAAAAAAAGTAAATAGAGAAGAAAATCAGTTCGATCCAATAAGTTTGGGTAATTTTGATATATTAGAAGATTGGGTTATGGAAGACACTGAAGAAAATGCCCTCCTAACTGAAGAAGACGTTGCTTGGATTAATTTGGAAGGAGCGCAACAACAACATCAAGGAGATGAAGAATTTGTGTCGCTGATGATGATGATGAGGATCTGTAACAAGGAGAAGATGAAGATTATTTAGTTGATGATCATAATTATAATTTATAAAATGTAACTGTGTCTGTAATCTGTATTTCATTTTTGGATTCAAAATATGTAAATTTGGATGCAATTGTTCAATGTTGAATGCTCAATCTGTACTAAACTTACAGTATATGAATTTAAAGCAATTACCAGATTTTTCCTGAATTTTTTCGGATTTTTACTAATTTTTATTGATTTTTAATTAATTTTTGCATTATTTTAATATTAAAGTATGATATGATACGATACGATACGCCCGTATCGTGGAGCCCAGCGATACACGATACGATACGCGTCAGACAACACTACTTTGTAGAATTACAACTCGGAAGTCCACTTGACCCTTATACTTACTTGGTCATCCTAGTTTAATGATCTCATTTGCACAACATATCCATCTTGTAAATACTTTTGCATAAATACTGAGTAAAGCATATATAGAGATTCGGTCATCTTGGTTGGCTTGCTGGTGCTTGACAGCAAGCACACTACCTCTACTTCTGCACGAATGTGATTTAACAATGGAGATATGGTTTATGTAGTGACTATGCATTAGCAGACATTTGCATGTAAATATCGGATGAGGAACAATGCGATTATAAGACATAAGCTAGAAGATTTGAAATGATTTGCTCCACAATAATGGTATGCTGGAAAACAGGATGTCTTGCCATGCGGATGGTAGTGGTAATGTATAGATTCACTGGCCTGGAAGTGGCTTTGAGTAAGTTCCTCAATCTTAAGAGATATGGTGAGGAAATGTGTTCCAAGAGCGAAAATGACTTCTGGTGTTTCAAATTTGGCTAGAAAATAATTGGGTAGAAGGAACAATTATAAGGTCAGGCTTGAGAAAATAGTAAAATGAGGTCCAACAACCTTTAGAGTCTGCTCAATGTTCTCCCATTTGAGTGTTCCTTCTTAAATTTTTCATGACCAGTCACATCTGATGTTCATAGTTTGCCTACTACTAAACAAAAGTCCTTATTCTAAACCATACTATGTTTGGATATCTGGACCTTTTTTATGTTGTAATTTGGATGGCATACATAAACAAAAATTGATTCTGTTGTTACGGTTACATTTGGTTCAGGTAGGTGGGATGTGATTGCTCTGGCTGTACATAATCTTTATAAAACATGGGTTATCCCTCTCTTAAGTATAATGAAGGCTGTGTTTAGGTCTTGAATGTAAATATATTGGTTCAGAACAGATTCATTTGCTTCATTTATTTCTACAAATGTTTACAAGTGTGCCAGTGTGCAAAATTTGATAAGGTTGAGTCATATTCTCAGTAGGTCACCTTTTGAACTGCTCCGCTAATGGGGTATTGGGTGTTAGGTCATCACCTTGATGTTTTTGTTTTTTTCGCTGGAAAGAATGAGTTGCAATTTGTACCCATTTGAGTTAATACGCTGCTCTGGTATCACCAAACTGCCGTGATTGGATGAGGCATTATGGTGATGGTGATTTATGGCCTTTGTAACCTGAAGTTGTGCGGAAGTAGAACTTTCCGTGTGGTCGGTTGCAACTCTATTGATCTTTGATGTTTCATCACTTTTTCATGTTGGAGATGGTTCCTGTTCTTTGGTAACAGATTTGAAGCAAATGAGATGATTGAAACTCCATTGGAATTTTTCCTTAACATGCATGCTGGTTCAATGGGGTGCTTTATGTTTTCCCCTTTCTTCGGAGATGCTCAATGCGATCATTTAGTTGTGCTGTTAGCGGTTACACTGTAGGTGTTCTGTTGTTTCTACTGATATTGGACCACCATCCTAACATGAGAATTGCATGTAAAATTATTATTGCTGGACAGATTCCTCAGTTTGTTGTTGATGCTGGTTATACAAGCAACCGCAAGCAGATTGCTTGTACCCAACCTCGTAGAGTAGCTGCAATGTCAGTTTCTCGCCGAGTTGCCGAAGAGATGGATGTCACTATTGGAGATGAAGTTGGTTACAACATTCGTTTTGAATGCTTTTGAGAGAAGCAATGACAGATCCACTTTTGGAACGATACAGAGTAATTATTCTTGATGAGGCACATGAAAGGACCTTGGCTACTGATGTGCTATTTGGCCTTCTTAAGGAAGTTCTTAAAAATAGACCTGACTTGAAGTTGGTTGTTATGAGTGCAACACTTGAAGCTGAAAAGTTTCAGGGCTATTTTTATGGTGCCCCTCTTATGAAAGTTCCTGGAAGGCTACATCCAGTGGAAATTTTCTATACTCAGGAGCCGGAAAGGGATTACTTGGAGGCTGGTATTAGGACGGTGGTGCAGATACACATGTGTGAACCTCTTGGAGATATACTTGTTTTTCTGACGGGAGAGGAGGAGATAGAAGATGCATGCCGCAAAATAACAAAAGAAATTTCAAATTTGGGTGACCAGGTGGGTCCTGTGAAAGTGGTACCCTTGTATTCTACTCTTCCTCCAGCTATGCAGCAGAAGATTTTTGAGCCAGCTCCACCTCCACTTAAGGAGGGTGGGCCTCCTGGAAGGAAGATCGTGGTATCAACGAACATAGCTGAAACTTCCTTGACAATTGATGGTATTGTCTATGTTATTGACCCTGGGTTTTCTAAGCAGAAGGTTTATAACCCTCCCGTGTTGAGTCTTTGTTAGTGTCTCCAATATCAAAGGCTAGTGCACACCAGAGATCTGGGCGTGCTGGAAGAACTCAACCAGGGAAATGTTTTAGACTTTATACTGAGAGAAGTTTCAACAATGATCTTCAGCCGCAGACCTATCCTGAAATTTTGAGATCAAATCTTGCCAACACAGTACTTACCTTGAAGAAACTGGGTATAGATGATTTAGTGCATTTTGATTTCATGGACCCTCCTGCCCCTGAGACCTTAATGCGAGCATTGGAAGTGTTGAATTACTTGGGTGCATTGGATGATGAAGGTAACTTAACAAAGCTGGGTGAGATTATGAGTGAATTTCCCTTGGACCCTCAGATGTCAAAGATGCTCGTTGTCAGTCCTGAATTCAACTGTTCAAATGGTCATCAGCAACTGTCTTATCTGGGTTCCATGCCCCGGTTGTATGCACCATAGGATTCTAAGTAAGTGCTCATGCAGATAGTTGCAGTTCTCAGTATATCTCTAATGAAGCACATGGTGTCGTCTCGCCTCTATGCATCTGCTGACCTTCCGTGGGCCTCCTCTGTGATAATCAATTTCTTTCTTTAGTACCCAATTGCTTTTGTCCGGCCTAGGGAGGCACAAAAAAGCTGCTTAGGATGAAGCAAAAGCTAGGTTTGGGCACGATGATGGAGATCAACTGATTATTACCTGACGGTGAAAGATAATCAGGTAACTTTTCTTTTCAGGAGGAGACATAAAAACATTTTCCTTCAGTGATGAAGGAGGTATCATGATCCTTTATATGAATTCTGATTTGCATTTTGTTCTTCAGTGAATTTGTTACATTTCCTGGTTATTCTTATTTTTCGCGTGCAGGTGGTTCATTTGCACCCCTCAAACTGCCTCAACCACAAGCCAGAATGGGTTATATACAATGAGTACGTCTTGACAAGCAGAAATTTCATCCGTACAGTTACGGACATCCGCGGAGAATGGTGAGTTCTGGCCCTGTTACTGGTTTCTGCTTCTTGCATGATGGGAATGTTTTCCCCTCCCACGAACACTCATCCAAATCCAAACAATTTACGCCTTAGATGAAACTTTTGTGGTGGCCTGTACGGCACAATTCCTTTTTCCTTGGACTCGATCCTAGTTTTAGTGGCCATTACAACATAATCAGGTGGCAGTCGTAATCAATAATCATTTCTACACTCGGTGCTTATTCTTTGGAACGGTATCTCTTGTAACTCTTCTTTTATAGAGGTCTTCTATTATGCTATGTCACATGGTGTGCATGTGCACGGGTGTGTTTAGATAAGGCAATATTTGAAAATAATTTTTTAAGGACACGGCTATATATATAAATATAGATATTTGTTATCAATAATTGATAATTTCTCATAAAACAACAAATAAGCCTTTTTCCCATACCAGGTGGGGTTGGCTACATGGTTTGTTTGTTTGTTTCCATAGTGCTGCGACATGTGTTATGCTAACTGTTAAGATAAGCTAGATTATTTTTTATATTTTCTTTCAACACTTTTATGGTCTTCCTCTTCCTCTTTTACATTTTTACCATCTAGTTTCTCATACCTTCTTAGTGGAGCTTCCTTTGATCGTCTTCCTCGTTCTATGTGCCATGATAATTTCTCATAAAACTAAAAGAAAAAGGCTGTTTTCATAAGCTAACTAATGAAATAATAATCAGTCAATACTCAGAAAAGGTCTAATCCATATATAATTGAAAAATATTTAGGATAGATACTGCTAGACTAACCAGGGAGTATAGTTGTGTTGTGTGGCATGGGTGTTGCACCTCGTAGAAGTGTCTGCATGACAATAGATGGCATGCTAGTTTTGTTTCTCTTGTTAAACGGCTGTATGCAACTGCTGTTTCTTGCTCTTACAAGATATCATACTTCAGCTAGGTTCTTTTCTGTTTTTGATGAGGACTTGAGCCCAGGTTCTTAACTCACAAATGCATGGACGCGTTCATGTAGTGCTGGTATTCATTATGTTTACCAAGTAGCCATGGTCTGGCTTCATATCTATTACATGTAAACAATAACGTAGTGCCAGAAAGCATTGAAAAGGCTTAACCATGCTGCTTATCTTTGAACCATGAAAGTCATACGTTTATGGGCCACATGCACCTCACCTATGTTTCAGGTGCAGTCGTGTGTTTTCATATGCCTTTCCTCAACACATATATGAATGCATTATGTTCTTTTCCCCAATAAATAGGGATAAATTATTGATAATCACCAACATGGTGCCCCATTTACAGCAAGAGGATAGTTACAAACATTACTAGAATGAATACAATGAGATTAACCATGGGTTGAACTCTGTTGTAGGTTGATCGATATTGCACCACACTACTATGACCTTGCGAATTTCCCCAAATGTGAAGCAAGAAGAGTTTTGGAAAAATTGTACAGCAAGCGTGAGAAAGAGAAAGAGGAGGCCAAGAACAGGAATAAGGCCTAGTGATGTTTCCATTGCTTGCGGTCACTGTAGTCTATGGCTGTCAGCCAGTTCGTTTAGGTAAAACGTAAAATTCTACTGGCCCTTGATCCTCTGATTGTATGTTTATCCTGCTTGGTTGGTAAACAGTGGGATATCAATTGATGATGTTTACAAAGAGCAAAGCATGGGTGGGGCAAAGTGGTTTGTTGAAGGAAAATTGCTTCAAGGTCGGATTGTTTTTTTCCTTTCTTAGTCAGATTTTCAGTTATGTTTAGTAGCAAAAGCACACGTTAATTTAGTAAGTTATACTGTTTCTCAAGTAAATTTTCAGCCAAGACTTTCGTTGATGAAAGTTAAGTTTGCTCATGATGTTTTTAGATGTAAATGCGATGCTTTTCTTGCTGATGGTTATGCCGGCACTTTTCTTTTTCTACTTGCTTTTTCCGCAAGTAAGGCTGGGGTTAGGGTAAGTTCTACGAGTTTATTGAGCCGGGTCCTCACCCCAGCCTACTTAATATGTTTTAGAGATAAACAACTGCACCGATGACCACCTCACTTGAAGGTTCCTTCTGACTCCATAACTACGTCATAACTAACTGGTGATTACGGTAGCTTCCATTACCTTAAGGCATGCAAAGGGCATTCCTTTAATTTATGCTTGATTCAACTTTATAAATGTCGTATTTGAATTGTCGATCCAGGTATTTTTCTGATTTTACCCATTTGTCTGTGCATCTAGTGAGTTGTCACCGACTCACCGTATTAATAGGCATTTTCTTACCATAGGATCTCATAGTGTTTACTTTTCTTGTCTTTCCTGGAAAGCAAGTAATATAAAAGATGACATTCAAGTATTGGTTCATGGGCTATAAATGCATGGTGAAATCACTATGCTGAAGGATTTTCCAAGCTGTGCCACAAGATGCAGGTGCGGATGTGGGGCGTGTGACACCAAATTTCGAAAATCTATCCGTGCAGGGTGCATCAATTTATAATGTAGTTATATATTTTATTTGATACATTTGATCACATCTTATAAAATTAAGTGGAGAATATTCAATGAAATTTCCCTCTAATATAGTTTCAAAGTAAGTTAAACCCTGTCGGTTACACATATCCAAGTAAGAATGAGGTTGTATGGAAGGCCCACTCCTTATCCCTTCAATGTCCATTTTCGCTTTATGGGTGTGTCTTGGTTTATGGAAAAGGGATCGAACTGGATCTTGTAGGAAGCTCACGGAGTGGCAAGGCCAGGGCAGTTTTAGTTAAGTGAAACAGTTCTATGCTGTGTTATCTTTAGGGTTTTTTCTTCTTTATTGCATATTCGTTGTGCATGAAGCCTTTTGGTCATTCATAAATTCAAGAGTTATCATCACTCATTTAAGTCTAATAAAGATACAAGTTTCCTCTCATTATTTAGTAGTTTTTTCAATTGTATCTTTTTTTTAGTTGTATTAAAGTACAACTCTCATCTGTTATTTTTGTTATGCTGTTTTCGTAAGCTTTCTTCAGAACAATTTGTCTGTTTTCATGTAAGTGGAAACTCTAAACTTTTTTTAACCTCATATTGGTAACATATTTAGCGAACAAGTCTTTAGATAAGTGACATATTTCATTCTTTTATATTATATCATGTACATAATGATATTTTACCATTATATGCTTACTCTTTGAGGTATTAGCTCTACTAAGTTCTACAATGACATTTTGAAAAGTCAAATATCATTGACAAGGTCATCCCTTTAGGCTATATAGGGATTTCAACCTATATATCATATTTTTGTGAACTTTAATTGTATAGTTTTTTACTATTTTATGTAAATTGTTTAATTAAGATCACTATCTAGAAAAGTAATCTTTATATCTAGTTGATGTAAATCCAAATCATAAGAGACAACAATTGCTAAAATTGTCCTTACAAAAAATCTTTTGCAACCAACTTCACTTTAAATTTTTTATTCGAATCATCGATTTTATATTTCTTTTTCAATACTCATTTACAACCAATTGTTTTTCTTTGTTTTGGCAAAATTGTCAACTCAATGGATTCAATCACCTATATATAGGGATTTCAACCCAAATTGGCAATTTGGTGACTCAAATGAGCTCATAGCTTCTTGATAACTTAGGTATTCAATCACCTCATCTAAATCTATTAAATAAAATGACTCCTCTATTAAATAAGTATGATAGGCCCTGTCAACTCAATGGATTCAATTTCTTCGTTTGTAGCTTTTATCCAATTTGGTGACTCAAATGAGCTCATAGCTTCTTGATAACTTAGGTTGTCAATCACCTCATCTAAATCTATTAAATAAAATGACTCCGCTATTAAATAAGTATGATAGGGCCCTGTCAACTCAATGGATTCAATTTCTTCGTTTGTAGCTTTTATCCAATTTGGTGACTCAAATGAGCTCATAGCTTCTTGATAACTTAGGTTGTCAATCACCTCATCTAAATCTATTAAATAAAATGACTCCTCTATTAAATAAGTATGATAGGGCCCTGTCAACTCAATGGATTCAATTTCTTCGTCTGTAGCTTTTATCCAATTTGGTGACTCAAATGAACTCATAGCTTCTTGATAACTTAGGTTGTCAATCACCTCATCTAAATCTATTAAATAAAATGACTCCTCTATTAAATAAGTATGATAGGGCCCTGTCAACTCAATGGATTCAATTTCTTCGTCTGTAGCTTTTATCCAATTTGGTGACTCAAATGAACTCATAGCTTCTTGATAACTTAGGTTGTCAATCACCTCATCTAAATCTATTAAATAAAATGACTCCTCTATTAAATAAGTATGATAGGGCCCTATAATCTATTATGACTACTTAATGTTTCAGTTTATAAGTAAAAATCATTTGGTTCAGTTTTTATGGATTGAAAACATGATTTATCAAGATTTAAAAAATCACTATAAAGATCATCATTTGTATCCTCTAAGAACTCAACATTCATATTCTCTATCAACACGAGGTTCTTATGATAGAATCAATACATTGTTGATCTCTTCGAGTATCTGATAAAGACAAACTTCAAAGATCTAAAGAGCTCTAAGGTATGGTTCTCTACTAGACCATAACTCATACGGTGTAGTAAATACAGATGAGACTCTGTTTAAGATATACATGGTTGTAAATACTGTTTCTCCCTAAAATACTTTTAATAGAAATGTATCTCCTAACATTGATCTTATCATATTTAATAAAATCATGTTATAACGTTTAGTTAAATCATTTTATTAAGATGTGCTGTACATTGTATTTTGCCTAGCTATATTATATTTCTTTTAGTATTTTGAACTCAAATTAGGTGTATCCTAGTTGATTTTCAACTTCTTGTTTATATCCCTTGAATATGTCTAATGCTTATGATTTATGCGATAAGATATATATATATATATATATATATATCCATACTTCACTCTTCTCCTTTTGGTTGCCCTGTTGAGAGTTGTAATCACCCGTTTTATGGTTGTAGTTGTAGTAGTATCTTTTATAGTGCTATAATTTTTTAAAGTTGAATTTGAGATGGATCTCTACGTTTTTTTGAATGCTTAACCTTTCTTTTTGTTAAATTTCTTAAACTTTTTATTTTGTTTTCTTTTGTTCTAGTTGTTTTGAGAATTGGAGCCTAAGTCATCTTAAGTAAGGAGTAATTTTTCATTTTTACCCTTCTTGAGGTGTTCCTACTTAATATCCAATATTATAGCGAGTTGAACGAGAGTAACAATTCCATTAACTCTAAGGGTATGGTGACCATATCTCAAGAAGAAGGAAGACAATTCAAAATGGTGAAGATTTGGATGGGATCAGGGATGGTTGAGTTCGCGAGCTAAGTGTCTAGCCATTACAAGCATTTTATTTATATGCTCTAATATGTTGTTTGACTCTTTCATTATGAAAGAATTATATTATTACAGTTCTAACTGGACATGCAACTCAATGGTCATGTCATACTTGATATGACTTCATCGAAGACTTACTTTGGAGTCTTACAATCCTTGAAGACCTTATAAAACTTTTTGATGTTGTGAGTAGAGACTCATATTTAATCGTCCTTGAGTCCCTCTTGAAGTGTCCTCAAGGCACACCTATGGATAACTTGAGTCCTTTATAAAGTGTCCTCAATCTATAACACAAGTCTCTCTTAATCTTTTAGGTCTTCTTGCCCATTTTTTCGAAAGAGCACAATAATAGCTAGTGGGTTGCAACTACAATGATAAGCTGCCAAATTGAATCAGAGTTGTTTGAAGGGGTTAATCCAAAAGATTAACGTACTTTTGAGCCTTTTGTCATGAAAGTATGTTACTGAAAACAAGAACAAAGCAATCCCAAGATAAGTAAAGGAGAGAAGTCAGACTCGAATGGAGAGAACCCAAAGTAGTCTTAGAAAACCTTCCTATACAATTAAAGGATTATCACATAAAAGCAATGTCAAGTGAGAACACCTATAGCATAGTACCAAGAAGATTTCAAACCTAATGCAAAAAGAAGAGAAAGATTAAACTCCAAAAAAAATGTCCCAATTTGTAAGAAAATGCATTTATATCATGATATGCATCATGAATGTGACCAAATATATGTTGTGATGTAATGAAGTGTATGGTCTCGACCTTAGTAGGACAAAAAATATCCCTACTGAAATACGAAGATAATGCATTTTAGTAGAAGCCAAATGAAAGGAAAAAACTCTTTACACAAGCTGAAATAAATCTAGGTACTAAGACAAGAACAATAATGCAGGTTAACTCTTTATATATGACATGACTCATGTACTAGTTTTGAAAAATTATAAAAATATTTAAAAAAATCAACTTCTCTTTAAATGAACCACTTCAAATAAAATTTATAAGAAAAAAATATTTTCACTTGACTCACAACCTATAGAGGAAGAAGACAATATCAATTTTGGTGTTTAAAATCTTAATCTTCAAAATTTCAAAATAACCATCTAGTGACCTATAGGTAAATAGATAGACTAAGACTTTAAATCTAGATGAAGCATGGATCCCTCCTCAAATGTAAGAAGATATATAAGAAGGCTTACTCAATCCCTTTTGAATTATCCTGAGTGTACAAAAGATGATAACCCAAAAATAGAATTTTACTTTGCTTTTTTTTTTTAGTGTTGGACAGATAATCATCAACATATGCAAAAGATATCTATAGCAAAAATGAAGATGTTGAGATAGATGAGCGATCACATAATGAGGTTATTAGAAACAGATTGGGAGTAGCAACAATAGAGGATAAAATGAAAGAAAATTGTTTAAGATAGTTTGGACATGTAGAAAAATGACCCAAGGACCCTCCGCAAGAAGATACGGAAACTAGATTGTGAAAATGTTAAAAGAGGGGGATGATGACTACAAAAGTGTTGGAAAGAAACGATCTAGTTTATATTGAGTTAATTGTTAGCATGACATATGATAGGGCTATGTGGAAACATAGAATCCATGTAACCGACCCTATGTAGTATGGGTTGTTTCATTTTTTAACTTTTCTTTCTTTTACTCTTTCTTTTTTTATTTTTCGTTCTGTACCTTTTTCCTTTTTCTCCCTTTTTTGTTTTTGCTTTTTGTCAGAATATAATATTTTGGCATATATACAAAATGAATATATCAAAATACATCATGAAAGCATGAATGTGTGACATAAGCTTGGAAATCCATTACACTAAGTACAAACACTACAGCACAACATGGAATCAAGAGTATACTAGTAAGTCCACAAGATAAGATATCTTAAAGATAAAATATTTTAGTATTTTGAAAATTTAGAGAATGTCACCCAAATGCAGATATTGATGATTTTTTAAACTTTTCAAGAAACTGAAAATCAAGCTAAAATGATTTTTCCAAAATGATATAATTTGAAGTGATTCAAAATAAAGTAAAACTCATACTTTTGAAATCAAATCCAGAAAGCACAAACAATATAAGTGCATCAAGATATCAAAATTGGAATATAAGAATAGTATTCTTGACAACAGAGGCAACGACTTGAGGAGATTGAACCATACATGAGCAACGTTAGGGACATCGTATATATCCCTGCCTTCAGATCATTTTTAAGAAATACTATCTTATAATACATATAAAATTAGATTTTAAGAATAAAATTTTTGGCCATCATAACAATGACTCGAAATGATTAAGCTATAGGAGCACAACATTAGAAGTATCATGCTAATTCTTGCCTTTAAACCATTTTAAAAGGTATGACCTTATCCTTCATACAAAATCAATCACTTAAAACGTAAGTCAAAATCCAATAAACATCATGAATAATATTTCTTTAAATACTTGAACCACATAAGTCTACCATCAACCTCAATGAGTAAGGTAATGTAATTAATCAACTATGGGTTACCTATTTTGAATTTCATTGCATACAAACATGAACAAATATGCTAAGGCCAACCTAAATAAAATATGAAGGAATGATATAGATATATACATATTGAAAACAATGAAAGATCTAAGGCATAAACATATATGCATGATATATGAAAAGACAAGATGCATGGCATATGAGCAAGTGGTGAAAGCATGGACTAGTAGATGTATGCAGATGCATAAGAAAGAGATAATACATGAACAATAGAAGATGCAAATGCATGAATGAAATGACCATGAGTTATACGAAGTTTCCTTCTACTAAGCTAGAGACTCTCAGGGTGTCCTAGACAATCTAAGGATTTTAGGAATAAAAGGAGACTGACATATTCTTTTTGATTTTTTGATTTTTCAAATATTTTTTGAATTTTTAAAATAATATATACAAGACTCAAATGATGCAACTAGTTGCATCTAAGAGAAAGATGATAACCAAGATGGCTGAAGAGGAGGGAGAGCATCAAAGGTGCATCCTTGAGGGATATGATCAACATTTGTATGCCCTGAACATCGAGATTAGTGCTCAGGATAACTGGTAGAGTGAGCTTAGATATGTGTGCCCAAATAAGAAGGATAGAGAAAAGGTCAAGGCTTATCCTAAGAGGTCTAACTAAAGGATGATTTGAGTCAACCCCTAGGATGAGTGATGGAGTGCCAAGTAGACCATTTGGAGAAGAGAGTGATAGCACATTAGAAAGTGGATTCTAAGAAGGTGGAGATTCCAATGTTAGATCCTGATTGGGAGAAGATATGTTTAGAGAGGGAGAAAAAGGTCCACCTACTAAAACGTGATTGATTCAGGAGAGAACATAACTAGGTTTGTCTACTCCAAATGAGTGAGTAGAAGGATGGTGGCCATTAAAATCAACATCTTTAAGCTCTATGAGTTGGTCCTCGTTCAATTGAGCTAAGGTCTTTTATGAAGTAGTAGGGTCATGGTTGAGATTAGTGATGACTGATTGTAGGGCAACATCACTTGAAGATTGAGTAGGCAGATTTGACGCAGCGGGTGCATCCTCGATAGGGTGAAGGGGACTCTTAGGTTCATGTATGACCATTGGTAGAGCTGACACTATTGTACGGTTGATAGGGTTAGATATTTGACTATAAGATGAAAAAACAATATACTCAAGTGAGACAAAGCTTGTTATAAGCTATAATGATGGTAACACTGAAGGCAATAGTAAGGATGATGATATCCTCAAAGAATAAAAGAGTGATGTGTATGAACACACTAATTCTAGGAACAAAACCTTAGTAGTGAGAGACAAGGACCCAATGGATGGAGAGTTTGGATAGGCTCCTATATTAGAAGAATCCTGAACAAGACTTAAAGAGTGGACTTTAAGACTCGAGGGTGGATCAACGGGGTGACACTTAGGAGAAGAGGGCTTCTATTATAATGGTGCTTCAAGAGGATACTAAATGAAAGATGGTAAGCCTGAAATTTTTGATGAATGGGTCAGAGAAGACAGAAAAATATCCAAAGGATGGTGTAGAGAAGAGAGATTAGAACCTATACTATGATCTAGAGTAGACAAACTTGTCTCTAGAGAAAATTTTAAGATTGGTGATAAGGGTTCTTGACTTTAATAATTAGGAGATAGAGGAGGTGAAGATACTTGGATAGGTGGGCACAAAAGGTACTCCATTTGGGACAAAGAGGATAAAATCCCAAAATATAGGTATCTAGAGAGTTTGAGAGAAGCCTTGGACTCTTTAAATGACCGGGGGACTACATGTCCTCAAAATTCTAAAGGCTAAACCTTAAGCGAATGAGACAACTGAGGGGTGAATGGTATAGAGGATCCTAACTTTAGATTGAGAAGAAACTGGGAGGATAGAGAAGACCGGAGGTTTGACTACAAAAGGAACTTGTGTTAGTTGATCCCTTAGAACTTGCTTTGTTTCAATTCAACTTCTTTTTTTATTATGTAGAGTTTAAGAAGGCGACTACCAGAATGAATGGTTGATCTCTAGGCTTTTTCTTGATAAGTATAAAAGGTTTTTCTTTGACAATCATGGGAATAAACAATTGACTTTTAAGGCCCTTGATAATTATATCCATATATTTATCCTAATTAACAATTTTATATGGTTTTTCTATAATCGGATTGGGGATAACAATAACTCTTGAAGTCGTAGGTGGACCTATGGTTCTTGAGTTGGATAATATCTCATTTTTGCTTTCTTCTCTATTGAGTTGAGATTTAAGTTCATCATTTTTCTCAGGAGTTAGACAGTCTGAAATATATTTTTTTACTATTTTCTTATGATTTAAATTTATCTGAAATAACCCTCTTTTTTTCGAACTCTTTAATTTTTCTCAAAAGTCATGCTACCATTTGTACTCTTCCTAGGTTATTTACATATTCAAAAACAACTTTCTTACTACAATAAATTCATATCTTTAAACACCCAAAAAATTTTCAAAATAATTTTTTTTCATCTTTTAGAAATTTTGTTTTTTTGGCAACTTTGGGTTTTTAAACAAAAACGCATGAAATGAACTCATTTTGACATCAAAATTTTCTAGCAACCTTAAATGATGATATAATGCATTCCTTTAAAAAAAAATCAAATTTGGACAAAATTTTATAAAAATAACTATTTTGCCCTCAAGATCAAATTGATAGGATTCTGCCTTTTTAAATGATTGCCTTCTAAGGAAAAATAATTTTAAACAATTTTTATTTAAAGAAACAAATGAAAAAGAAAACATTGAGATTCAAACTAAAAAATGTTTGCAAATTGATAAATTTATAAAATCTCAAAACCCTTGATATTAAAAAACAAATTAAATTCAAATCAAACCTCAGAAATTCGCTTGGTCGGGAATAATCTCATTCCGAGACCTCATACCTAAGGGTTAGAGTCCCGTTGAAGTGGTTAAAGTGATTCAATACCCTACACCCGTTAAAGTGGTTAAAGTGGTTCGATACTCTACACCCATTGAAGTGGTTAAAGTGGTTCGATACCCTATACCCATAAAAAGGGTTAAATGGTCAAGGTGGTTATAGACTGACTCATGGAGCAAAAGTAGGTCACCCTTGCAAACAAAAGCTGGGAATGAAACCTAGTGCTTCTTAAAAATAATATTTGAAGATTTCATTATATTTGATGTTTTTAAATATAAAAATATTTTTTAAAGTGTTTGAAATCATACCTACCTTATATGAAACTCGGACCAGAAGGAGGCAAATTCTTCGAAAGAGGAGGTGGCATGAACAAAAAAGGCAATGACTGAGCACCTGCCAATTTCGGTACTATTGGGCAAGGTAACCTGTTATTTTTAGTTTGAGGTATTAGAAAGGAAGGTCGATGTCAAAAAAGGAAAGTCAACGTTTAAGAATGAAAAGTCGACGTTTAAGAAGGAATGTCGACGCCCAGAACCGAAGGTCGACATCCAGGAAGGAAAGTTGGCGTCATCCACACAAAAGGAAAGTGATGCTCGATTTGAGAAGCTGTAATGCTCGATTTGGTAAGCCACTAAAAAGAAACTTACTAGTTTCGGAGTTAAACATCAAATGATTAATCAACTTACCTTATCAAGCTTCATCAAATGAGCAACTGCACTTACCATATCCAATGGAGCAGATTTTTGGCAAAACAGGCCAACACTTCACTTGCCTTATCAAAGGGAGCAGTTTTTGGCAATAATGACCAGCATTCACTTGCCAAATGTAGCCATCTTCAATAAGGCAACTTGCCTTATGAAAATTTGCAGCAAAGTGGTAGCCCTTGGCCTATAAAAGGGTACTCAAGGGGGCTGCAAATCATCAATCCGAGTTCAATCATCCATTACCTCATCGAGCATCTCACAACCCAAGCAAGAGAGAGAGAGAGAGAGAGAGAGAGAGGAAGAAGAAGGTGCGCCGCCACTGTCCATCCTCCAATCTTTCCTCCACAGATCCATTCTTCCTTTGTTTTTTTTATAATTATATCTCTGCTTTCATTAAGCTTTATTGGATTGTAATTAAGGAGCTCATATCTTCGTTATGATGTATTAATTATGGTTCATACGCTGCTCCGTCTCTCTTTCATTCATATGCTATTCGTTATATATTTTAGTTTCGATTCTTTCTACTCCATAACATAATATAAGATTATAGACCTCTTAATCTCCTTATGCTCACGTGATAATTAGGATATTATTTATTTTGAATAGTTGTAGATTAAATTTTAATTCGTATGAAAACACATGCACGAATCTGAAAACCTGAAAACCTGTTTTTTTGCACTCTACATACGTCCGATAAATGAATTTTATTTTAGGATCTTATACTCTGAATGTTCAGAAACTTTGAACGTCCAATCTAAACACACTAACACACTTTCAATAAAATTTTCAAGAATTTTAGGCTTGTGGAACATCACCAATAAAATTGGAGAAGTTTTATTAAAATCGGAACAAATTCTGAAAAAACAGAAGTTTCTACAACTTTGTATACAGAGAACCAATTTGATTGAAAATGGTCTCATTGAAAAACTGAAATCCATAGCTTTTCAACAAGACAATTTCATTGAAATCGGAGGTCTGAGCATAAAAATACAATAGTTTTTCTAAACCTCTGACTTTTTGGCACAGGTTTGTCTCGAGAGTCTAAGTGGGGTGTATTTTCAAAATTAATTATATAAATATAAAGAATATAAAATAAAAATAAAAATATTTTCTAAATCTGTACATCAAAATCTATTTTTTATAAAGTTTTCAGAATTTTTAGAGATTCAGAACTATTCTAAACAAATGAGAGACGAGTCATTGAAAATAGAACCAATTTCTGTTTTTCAAGAACTTGGGATGTTTTTGAGTTTAGAAGTTAAAATCACAATTTTGTCAAACATTTGAAATTGAAATTTTGTTATTTGAAAACTTACCGGATCTCGAATGATTTTCAAAACGTCTAGGCTGACCCTTGAGTATCGGTTCAAGAAGGCCTACGATGAAAAGAACTCACTTACCTACAATTGACTACACGAAATTACTAACTGGCACGCTCGCACACACGACGTAGTTTGAGAATTTTTTTTTGAATCTCCATATAGACTTCGAAATAAAAATTTACATCTACAATATATAATTAGCAAAAATTGAAAGCATATTCTATAACCAAGATCCTAAGTGCTTGTATGTGTATTTGTGCATTAGTGGATAGTTATGTTAGTGTGTGCAATAAGGATGTATGTTCTTATTTTGGGTTCACCTTGTATAGAGCGTGGAAAACAAAGATGTTCACAATCAAAACAAGCAATAAAGTTAAAACTATAAAACTAGCCAACAATTTTTGTATAGATGTGCAACTTATTTAAGATGTGTACAAATTTTAGGTTTTACTTAATCCTCAACTTATACCCAATCTTCTAATTATATGAAAGTAAATAAAATCTAAGTCGAAAATGACTCATCTCCTATTTTCTTTTCTTTTATGTGTTATGGGCAAAAATCAAGTTCTTTTTACAATTATCTTCTTACTCCGACGAGCAAGGGTTGGTTCTTGTGCTACAAAATTTTTAGCTAATAAAAGAGAAATATAGTTGCATGCTTGAATTAAGATGTGAGCACAAAAGGGAGTCTCTATTCCTACTGCTTTTAGATCTCGAGGGATATAGATTGAAATTGGATGTGTCAAAATGGATATGAATATAAAATGAATATGGACTTCTAAATGGATGTGGCTAGAATCAACCCTAGGAAAATGATGTCCTAATTAATGATTATGCAATAAATGAAATATGCAACTAACTGAAAAAAATGTTAATATGCAGAAATCCCAATTTGTAGAAAATCCCGATTTGCAGAAGATTCCAACTTGCAGGAGATCCTGATTTGTAGAAAATCCTAATTTGTAAAACAAATCATGATTGAAAAACAAATTGTGATTTGCAAAACAAATCATGATTTGTAATGTGCACAAATTTTAAATAATTAGTTTTATGAAATCAAATATGCACGAAAAGTTTTAGAAAAACTTATGCAAAGGGGTGTAGGAATGGGATCTTGAACATGCCTGAATTTAATCTAATGTACAAAATAATCTTAACCTAACCAATAATTAAACTATCTCTATAAGAACAAAACTAAAGAATGAAGATGCGAGATATTTAAAAGGGATCAACTAAGACTTATGATGGTACATGCATATGATACTTATGTTAAATGACAAAGGCTTGAACATTTTTGTTAGAATTCTCTTCAATGATAGAGTCTTTCGAATAAAGCAAGTGGATGCTTATAACTTTTCCTTTCCTTTTACTCTCATTTTGAATATATTTCTAGATCAACAACCTCATTTGATTTAATTCATTGTAAAGTAGACTTGAATCCTATGATCTAAGATCCATAGACAATTTATCTGTTTTAAAATTCAAAACTTTAAACCAATTTTATTGACTAAAACATAATTTTGTCAAATTTTTTTTGGGTGTTTACACAATTACATAGTCAACCCTAACTGACCTTCTCAAAAAGGCCACATAAACTGCTATGTGTGCACCTTCATCAATTTGATCGAGTTCACTCCTCTGTGTTGACTCACAATGAGTTCAACTTCCCAATAACCAACTTGCCTTTTGCCACACAACTACCTTACTCCACCAAAGCCTGCCCCATTGTTGGTAAACTCTCTACCCACCTGCAACTTCATATCATCATTAAATTCTAGCCACACCAGCCTCATCCTTCAACCATTTCACCATTATCGTGGAGTCCTTCATTTGGTCCACCCTTTAGTGAAACCCTACACACACACACACACACACACACACATATATATATATATGTTATATTATTAGAAAACAAAAATATTCAAGTTATCTTGAATTGTACAAGATGGACCCACAACAACATACCATCACTTACACTTGAATCTAGCAAATTTAAGATCCCCAACAACATTCTCAAATGATGTACAAGTTGGACAATGTAGAAGAAGAAGAAGAGGATGAGGAGGAAAAGAAAGAAAGAGAAGAACAAAAAAATATTTTCTAGCTTGATTTAAAGAGGTATTTTGTATTTTTTGAAGGTATGTTTATGGTTTTAATTGTATTTTCATTTGTTATTGTGATTTGATGCCATCATCTTGATGAATGTAAGTCATCAAAAGTGATGGTAGAAATGTGGTATAGCCCATATCCACTTCGAAGAAGAGATGCAACTATTGAGAGGCAGCATAACTGCATGCCCCATATATATTATGTAAATTATATATGTATATGCATATAATATATATTGATGTATATGTATTAGTCCTTTGAAAATGTGTATCTCACTCTATCACACATAGTTATTTGACATTTGTTATTATTTCTAATCTTCAAGTATGACACATAAATGACAAGTAGAAGGTTTTAATGTCAGTACATCATCTAAACGGAATAATGTTAGATCTTATTGAGAACAATCACGAATACGACAAAGTGTAGAAGATGAAGAGACTCCCTCAAATAGATGTGTCGATGATGTTGATCATTCTTTAGATTATCGTGATGATGATATGGATGTTCATATGGATAGTAGTGAGAGTGACGAGGACAACTCAAAGATTGGTGCCAATGAGCTCTCTCATATTCTAGAGGTATTCCATAGTTTTGAAGGTCACATAACATGTTGAGTTTAGCAGAATCATATAATGATAAACTTTAGTGGAATTATTTATTCGATAAAGAATATAACACTCTGAAGTTTCAACTAACTATGAAAATATAAACATGCAAACATTGCTAAAACTAGTAACGATATATACACGGTACAATGGTTTGAGAGCGTGGATGATTGATACATTGAGTGTCAGTTTGGGTAATTGGGTCAACATTGTACCTTAAAGTGGGTTGTTTGGCGAGGAATATTTGTTATATGATGTAATAAACCATGCTTTGTCAACCACATCTATTGAGCATTAGTAATGAGATACAAATAACTTTCATATGCCCTAGGGTGAGATGACTATCAACCTTCACACTGTCCTTGAGATACTTAATCTGTTGATGGATGGTGAGCTCATTTATTTGAGGTCGAAGATGACGATACAAAACAAGGAAGATATTTTTGGTGATATATTGGAGATGAGTATTGATCATATTGAAGATTAAGTATAATGTCATTAAGTTCGAAGTGCTCCAAAACTATTATCGATAGAAAATACTAACAGTTGAAAAGAAGGTTTCATTATATATGTTTTATGTACTTATGTATAAATTATATCAAGATAAGGCTAAAGACAGTGTGCAACTATTGGCTCATGATGTTCAAAGGTTTGGTAGAGATGCTTGAGGTGTGATAACATTGGTTTACCTACAAAGGTAATTCGGAAAAGCCTTTCAGTTAAAGGCACAACTGAGTGGATATATTACTCTATTTTAGGTAACAATTTGTAATTATGTTCATTTAAGTCTCTCAATATAGTTTATTTTTATAATGCAGTATATAAATATTATGTTTTATTGTAGGAATAAATTTATGATTATTTCTCAGCCTTTAGAGTGATCATGCGATTATGATAGGTTGATAGACAATGATGAGAAGGTAGATGGAATGGAGTTCTCATACTAATAAACTTGCTTCTTGTGACTAGTAATTAGATTTGATAACATCATATCAAGTTATGAAAATATTGAATATTTATGTTATATTAATTTAATAAAGGAAAAGATATTATACATATGACAGTAGTGTTGACATCATTTCTATATACAATGTAGATGGAGTGGCATCCATATTCTTATGAGAACTATTTAAAGAATGATGCATATAAGTCATGATTCCACAAATGCATTCGTTGTTTGGACATTATGGAACCATATATGCCTGATTGCATCATTCTACAGTTTGGACATCATCAAATGTTTTTAGTTGCTCAAATAAGCGTGAAAAACTCTATACATATAAGGTACAATACAACTCACAAGACATGGTTTAAGAGAGACAAAGTTGACATTGCTTTCGGTTTGAGAACCTTGGTATTCGAACAACACACTAACATGAGTGACAAATACTATATAAATTGGTATGTTGCTCGAACACATTGGTTTCTCTTGAGAGGCTCATTGCATTAGTATGAAAACACATTAATGGTGATGTAGGTAAAGAAATATTTGTTTACTTGATTATGACCATATATATTATATTTTTATGTTTGTTCATATTATATAATATTGAATCATACTAATAACTTTTATTGTTAATTATTATATGTAGCATCTTACTACTAAATGTGACGTAGTAGCACTAGTGTTGCAGTGCTTTATATGTCTAGATTGATTTTGCTATAATGGAGATGTTAGAGATGTTCAAGTAGTATTGTACGTAGCTTAATAATGCTTAATCATATAATTACTGTTGGTTTTGAAGATCTATGAGTTTATTCTTTTGTTATTATTTGGGGTTGATGGATCTAATGCACATATTTTTGTGCTATAACTCACATGTACTTTTTTATTAGTGCATGCTATTGTGGATGACCATTTATTGATCTAACTTTCTCGTTGGGCCTAAGTTGTGACATTATTCTTCCTCCAACCCAAAATTTCACTAGACATGTTGGTTGTTCATCTCAAAAGTTAGTGTTATAAAGAGAATTGACAAGCAAATAAAAACAATGACATTTGCATGATATTTTTGTTTGGTCTTTGATTGTAAAGTTCTTCCCCTCATCATTGGCCGACAATTAGACTTTTTGAGGCATACCTTTCTCGGTATTCTTTAGTGATGTTTCCTATTTCTACAAACCTTACAAAGTACTACACCCATACTTTTTAGCATGCAACATTGCTTGGACTCTCATGTAGTCATTAATGAGGTTTGTAGAAATGTAAAATAATCACAATATTAGTTTAAGCATACTAAAAAAGGTGTAGTTCAAAGAGTCCTATTTCTTGCTAATGAGGAGGAGAATAACTTTGCAACTATAAGACCAAACAAAAATGTCATGCACTACAAATATCATGCAAGGGTTCAATTTTATCTGCTTGTCAATTCTCCTTATAACATCAACTTTTGAGATTGATAGAAAATAGTGAAATTGTTGTTTGCAAAATAAATAAGTGAACTAATCATTATCAATAATATCATTAATTAAAGAATAATTCTAACATTTAAATAACAACTATTCATCATCCTCAGTATCGATTACTGTATATCGTTTGATCCTATCACTTATATATACATTTTAATACATGCATTAAATAGTCAGTTCCAATTGACAACACTTTCATTTCCATATCATAATGAAGAGGGAAATTAGGTGGTATTTGAGAGTTACTAGACATGCGCATCAATAAGAATATACAAGTGATTGCTCATCTGCCTGAGTGACAGATAAAATGCAAAGCAACACAAAACGCACAGGTTAGTTATATATATACCTAGTACCTCTCAGATTGTTGTTAGTTGCATTTGCAAATCTTGTTCGTATACATCATGAATATGAATCTGTTGTACGACCAAATCGATGTATCAGAGCTGGTAAAGATCACTTTCACCAATTTGCACATATCAGCCATTGTCGATTACTTTGCCCATATACAAAAATGAAAAGGTATTAGCTACATCATGTAGCATTCTATACTCAAAAAAGGGAAATCAACCTGCAAAATTTAACAAGGATTAGATTACTCTGCTATCCATTCCATTTGAAGCTTGTACATATATACCCTATAGCTCGATTTAGAATAAGATTGCTAACTTGTACTACGTCATCATTCCAATATACACACAACTATCATTCTAGAAATATTTTAACAGAATATATTACTACTTTTAGATAACTCAAATGAGACCAATCTCTGAGTGTCATTAGAGTCCTATAAGTCAAAGGTGATGACACCATATACAGCACATATCTATTGAAGATTTGGTTGAAGAACTATATCACATTCGTGATAAATAATTCTTCTTTTAGACACAACCACGTCAAGCTCGATATATTTATAAAAAATTGACTAATGCGAACTATAGTACTATTAGAATTGTTTATTAGAAAGGCATTATTCCTTGGTTTTTTTTCTTGAACATAAATATTCATGTGGGACTATGTTAAGCTATTTAGTCTCAGGTGTTAGTTGACCAAGAATAATTAATTTAAGGAACATTTAATATTAAATTATCAACCATCACAATAGTGCTTAACAATTACCTCGCTTCTTGGCTTGGGTATATAACAACAATACCGAGTCAAGTAGCCATCCCAAACTTCACATGGTGCCACATATTTTTGACTCGCTTTTACAACTAAGACTCATAATGATGTAAGAATACCAAACAAGCAACAATACAGAACTTGATAAATCATTAAGTTGAACAAAAGAAAAGCTTTTAGAGCATTTGATTGATATGATAATTTAGCTTGTATTTGAAACCATCAAAATCGAGATGTGGCAATCTCTGCTTTCTAGAATGCTTTAACTTCACGTAGTTGCTAATGTCGCATAGTCACTAATCTTTAGCATAAAAATATCTCATCATGGTATTATATGGTTCAATATGTCACATTGGTCAATAAGCAAGTCCTCATTAAAGTTACGTGGTACGCTATAGTCAATTATTCTATAGCGGTGGGTAAGTTTGTTCCATCACTCCAAATTAATAGTACACTTTTCACTAAAACAGATTTGTTTAATTTAGTTTTCCTAAGTTTCTTCAAAAAAAAGAAATGTTATTACCATTAGAGTCATCTAAATGACATGTCGCAACATATAGCAAGGTTCTCACCTTAATTCATGAGCTACATACTTGAATTAGAAATTAACATAGTAATTTATTGACTACACCTATTTTATAATATATATATATATATCCCAATATATATAGCCCAAAGTGCTCTATACTCATAGAATAAGTTGTTCCATAAATGTCTCAGCATGGACAAAGTATAAGAAATGGAGATAAGAGAAACAAATTTGTAACCTACATTTAATTAGTCAGGCCAATAAAAATTCTAACGCTGCTTATAAGCTAGATGACAAAATGAATGATTACAAATTAGTGACAACACTAGAAAAAGTATATCAACTTAAGAGCTCAATAAACTTCCCATAAAAGTAAAAATAATATAAGTTTTTGTACCAACATTGTTACCTAAATTCAATTAGCATGTTTCAAATGGTACTCCTTGTAATTAGGGGAAATACTTGATCAATATTTAATTGCATATCCCACTTATTTGAAATTCATAATCAGATATACTAAAGTTTTTGTTTCTCTGGCTGATATGACGGTAGCATTTGCTGCAATTAAAACCGGCAACAGATCCTTACACTATAACCATCAATTTCTTTTTAGCCACTAGTTACTCATAACAATACTTTGCACTCCAAATACTTAGGAAGCTATAGATCATAAAATTGGTCCATACTTGCAAGAAACATGTACTTGATTCACCAAACAAATAGAAATCCAAGTTCATTATTGTTTTACCTGGCCTCAAAAAAATAATAGTTTTAATTCAATCAATCCGAAATTTTATTAAACAAATTTTCATAAAAGTAATGGTTCTTGAATGGTTACGTTATGAGTCAACAAGCAAGATCTAACACGTACTTTAATCAAAATTCAATTAGTATGTTAGAAATAATGATAGATGCAGAGTTTTACTTGTTACAAAACCATGTATACAGATCTTATAATGAGTGGCTGTACCTATTACAATCTTTGCAAGTATAACTATACCAAAGTTTTTCAGCGACATTTAAATGAATATGTGAGACTCATGTATTTGCTGCAACAAAGTCCACAAATGTGAATGATACCATGCACCATGAGTTCTCTGTTTCTCCTTCTATGTATCAAAAAAAATTTCACGTGTACATCCAAATACTAGAAGCTTTATGTTGAATACTTTGGTCCAATAGATAACTGATTTATTGATAAACCATTTAACATTATTATTTAAATCCATGTGTAAATCAGATCTTAGATTGAAATAAGAATTGATATTAATCATTAATAATATTTTTACAAGTAATTAAATAAAGAATTTAAATACTCTGCGCCGTAATATATTAAATCATATCTACAGTCAAGAATTTATCCTTTAGCACTCGTACATTGCACTCTTTGCAAATAGACATAGCCTTGTTGACTGTTGGAAGAAAGACATTAAGAGAGAGGAGAAAGAGAGAAAGTAGAACAATATGAAATTTATCAAGAACCTGTCTCATGACTGAATGTGATCGTTTTCCCTTTACATATAAGAAGAAAACTCATCTTGACAAAATCCTTTCATTTCAAGAATCAAAACACGTAAATGTGTTCAACTAATTAGAAATTCGCATTTCGGCGTGACGTTACTGCAATGACCCTGTGAATGGGACACTCTTCACATCTTTTCAATTTCAGACGACAAGGCACCTTTATTGGTGGGATTAACGTCATCGCGCGTAACTCAACGAATTAATCGGTCACCTGTATTATTCATCACTATCTACGACACTTGTAATAGATCTTCAACTTCTGACGTTTGGGAGCTCGAAAGTTGACTCGTAGCTAAACGACAAGTAATGCAGAATGTGTGAGTGGTGGTAAACTGAAAACAACATTTGCGAGAGCACCATGTGGGGATATTGATTTGATTCTAATGGGGCTGCCAAATGTGTCGAGTGTAAAGAAATATTAAGAGTAAATTTTGGAATATAAAGATACGTGTTTAAGAAGGAAAACTGATATATTGTTAATTTATTGAGTCATCAACACGTGAATTACCATAGACAATACACCCACTTTGGAGAGCATGAGAATTAGTTGGTTGGAATATTAATTCGCTTGCTAATTTATATAAGGCGATATAAATAAAGTTCATTTAATGAATATCCGCAATAAGACTAGCAACAGAACATGGCTCGATATTCTCTAGAAATTAACGCAACATGACAAACAAAACTAGCAAGAAGCAACACTATCAGATTAAATTGTCCTTGTTTAGCTCTTTCTACGATATAATATATAGTACCACATGATCTTATGGAATATAACTTTTGAAAACTGAGATATTCTTTGTTTCATCTCTCTCTCTCTCTCACACACACACATATACATTATATGTGTATGTATATATACATACACACACATATACATATACATATACATATACATACATACATATATATATATATATATATATATATATATATATGGGGATGCTCAAATAAGAACCCTTTGGAGCACCTCAGTGAAACCGTATCTAGATGGTCCACATTGTGAAATCCAAATTATGAAACCACTATTTTTCCTTCCTCCAACCCTTTATCTCTCTAAAATGCATCCCTAATTTGCTTAGCTGGCCCTCTCTCCAAACCCTAATCTCCTAAGCAGGAGGAGGCACCACCACTAGTCTTCGTAACGTTTGGGAAATAATATCATAATTTACAATATTTAAGAAACGTTGTAATTATCAATATTTGCAAGATGTTGGTATGATTCTAATGTTTTTATGAACAATGGTTTTAGAAAGGAAAATGAACGAAAGTTTTCTGATCAGAAGTTGGTCGTATAACCCAACCCAGCCAAAACCAAACTTTATTCAACGATAAGGTCGGCTACACGACTCCTTAGTGGTCATTGTTCCGCATTTTTCTTGTTAGGCAAGATGGGTTTAGTCGCGTCGGTACTAGACGCTCACCGGATAACAAATTCATGACGTTAAAGCCGGGGGACCTTTTGCATCTAGCCAGGAGACCCATAACTCCTTGTGCATCATCCTCATTCTATATCTTTCTATCATATCAGTAAATTGATAAATACTAGGCAACTCGAATTCACTATGCGTCTATGGTAAAATCAAACGTATGAGAGAGAGAGAGAGAGAGAGAGAGAGAGAGAGAGAGAGAGAGAGAGAGAGAGAGAGAGAGAGAGAGAGAGAGAGAGAGAGAGAGAGAGAGAGAGAATCGAAATCTCCACTTCATTACTACATCAAACTACGCGAACAGCACCCACGTTCAATCCCCATAAAAGGAGCAGCGACAGGGATACAAGCCAAACAAGGAAAGCAAAAGATCGAAGGTTATGCCACTAACAATATTTCGGCCATAACAACTCCCAAGAAGTACGTTGGACTATTTATTACTCCTAGTTATCATGTCTCATCATCACCAACATCCAACATCATCGTCATGCACTAAATTAACAGGATGATCTTCAGACCTGCTTAAGAAATGCTGTTGACATAGAATCATAAACACAAAGAATTATTAAAGATTTAATATTTTGACATATGAGCATTAGCTTTTATTAATAAATGTAAGAAATTCATTCGAGAAGACCTGCGGGTCTGTCGGTCCGAGTTTGAGATACTATACTTTTCGAACTCTTAAAGACTTGAACAATTCTCTCCCTGTCTGTCTGTCTGTCTCTATCTATCTATATCTATATGTGGATGTACGTATGCATATTTATTGTGCTTTGCTGTGAGAAATGCAAGTTAATTTGGCCTCGGCAGAGAGCATACCTATTGCAGTTAGTGTTTGCACTAGGAACAAACGAGAGCTGCACCCCGCAGGAGGAGATGAGATTGCCGACCAGATCGGTGTTGACCCCCGAGGCCCCAGAGGCGTAGCTCTTGATGCAATTGCAAGCCTGCCTTTTCTCCCTAGTGTTACTGGCTGCATCGCTAAGGCTCTGAATACCATCACAACAGGAACTCGGCACGGACCCGCTGCCGTCACCCTGCATGTACCCGGCGCACGGCATCAAGTAGGTCATAACATCAGAGCATTGAATGGCTTTGCTCGGGCCAGCAAAGACCAGCAAGCAGGCAATGGCTATGCAAACAAGCGAGCGCACACAAAAGCTAGCCATCTTGGTAAGAAATGACTCTTTCACTACACTAGCCTTGCTCTGAGAAGTGAACGAACGGCTTATGCTTGCCTGGGTATGGAGAGTGTGGCACGGAGTGTTTAAATAGAGTGATTTTGCCTGCTGGCAAGGACATATTTTATACAATATATATTATTTTATGCAATATATCATGTGAGAATGGAATTATTAAATCATGTGTGGTTGAGGAAAGATCTCCGCCGTTCATCTCACACTATCTCATTTGATGGAGTGATCCCCAGTCACAAATTAATCCAAGTTGGTGCAAGGTTTCAAAGTCACATGATCAGGCGTTATTTATTGGATATATACAATATGATCTGATCTCTTCTCTCGCTGCAGTTTGACAAGCGAAATGCTAGAGTTATGATATGCACACCTTGACCAAAACGAGCAAGGCTAAGGGTTCGATTGAGTCGCCAGTACTTTTTTTTAAACGAAAAGAAAAGAGTTATGCATGCACCTCGATGAGCGAGAATTTTCGAACTTTAGTCTTGCAAGCACAACCTCGCCAGAAGGGTTAGAGAAAACATATTCTCATTGGAATTCCTAGTGATTCCTACACTTTGAACTCTCTTACACCTCTACCTTTTACAAGTATATCTATCCTTAGAGATGATCAAGGATGCCCCTTCACCTCACAACCTTTTCATAAAAGGCATTTAACAACTTACTTATTTTAACAAAAAAATTACTCGATCTGTACGATTAAGGGAAGGGGGTTCACCTTCCACTAATTGCATGAACCATTTCACCAAACTGGGCCACCGCTTCGAGAGACATCATCTTCCTCTTTTTGGGGTTTTGATGACATAAGATGAAACAATGTTTAATAAGAATACTTGTAGCTTAGTGTTGGATATGAGTTTGCTTTGTTTTGGTGGTCGAATTATGATTCAATGCTTTGAATAACATGTTCGTCCTTTTGGACGGCCTGGCCAAGCTTGAACTGGCTTGTTTAAGAAATGCTCTCCAAGCTCAAGCTCGACCTCTTTAGGCTCGTTGGGCTCAAAAGAAAAAAAAAAGGGGACAGCAAGAAAACATAAAATGTGGGTGGAGAGATCATGTGAAACGAGAGTGCAGGAGGGCAGAAAGTGGTTTATAAGTGAGGCAGAGGCTTGGTGGGTGAGATTAGTTATATATAGTATAGGTAGAAGATTATTATTCTCACTAGCTACTCCAGCCCAGTACTAGTGAGCACAAGCACGATTCTCAAACTCGGCTAGAGCTCAACAAGACCGAGACGAGTTTGAGTAGTTCGCAAGTAGCTCCACTCACTTTCGGCTCCTTTTTCAGTTGATTTGAATCTCCAAAACCACAAGTACACTTGATCCTACCCAAAAGGACCAAGGCCACTGCTCGGGGGTTAAAACTGAGTTGTGCATCGGATGCACGCCAGCTTGATTTGAAAAAAGAAGGGTTCAACCGCTATAGCACACCTGTAAGAAGCAAAAAGCTATGGAAGGGCACGCCGTGATTTCATGTTATTCACTATGCTCAGTCCATGTTCCTTATATGAAGAAGAAAGGATCTTTAATTTAGATGAAAATTTTGGTATTAAAGGCTCTGCTGTTAAATTTGCAAGAAGTTCGTCACCAAAGGACAATAGAAAATGACAAGAAGCAACACACTAGACAAAGTGTAAATGTTGCTAAACACACAGAATTTTCAAAATTCAAAAGAGAAACCTCAAAAAAGAAAATTTTGCTTACACTAGTTGCACTCAAAAGCAGTTTCCGTGCTCAACTAGATCAAGTAAAACATTTATTCAGTGGGAGGGCCTAGAAAACTTAAAATGGAGAGTCGAGTTCAGAGGTGAAATTTAGGTGAGGCAATCTATGTAAATCTTGCGAAATTTCTGACGATTTGCGTAGACTTTTTCTTTTTGGGTTTTAAAAGCAAAGAATTGGTTGGCCACGAACCTTTTTGACTAACCATGGAAGACTTAGTTGAACACGTTTTTGTGATTATAAGGAAGTTTTACCCGACACTGTAAGTGTTAATTGTAAGGTGCATTTTTAAAATATCATGAATATTATCTACTTTTTAAAAATATTACATCAATACTTTAGCTGCATAAATATTTTACAATATTTCTATAATTAAATATAGCCGATTATATACAATATGCTCACAGCCACTATATCCCAAGGGATGGTGTGGATGCAATTAATATTTAACTCGTTGTGGTAAGTTGATTAACGGCGTCAATTGTGAAGTTTGTGACTAAGCCGCTTTCTCTCCTGTGTGGCACTTAGTCGAGCCAAATGAGCTGAAGCATGGGTTGTTTGACAACTCAATTTCGTATTCTCGTTTCCATATTCTTTTATCTAAAAGTAATAAAGTTATTAGTGACAAGAAGGAAAGAAAGGACCCTTCAGGAGGAGGATGCCCAAGGTGGATGCTAGTGAAGTCGTAACAAGGTAGGTTTTAATGGAAGGTGAATTTGGAACACCTCATTTTCAGGGAGTGCTAATGCTCGTTGGTCGGTCTAAAACTGCTTCACAGCCGAAAAAAAGAGCGAGCCACATCTAAGCTAAGCATGGAGATGGAACAGCTAGCATTCGCTAGCTCATAATATCGGACTCGAACATGAACTGATTATTGGTCGAATTCAAGCTGTCACACATTTTGAGTAGGAAATCTAATTAATATATTGATTAGAATATTAAGTCAAAATCATATTTTCATACACTTGATCTCTTGTGAAATATTAAAAGGATCTAGTTACATAATACCCACTCAACCTGTTCGATCAACATGGGTTAATTTCTAGCATTTACATAAGTACCTAACTCGAGCTAAGGCACACCGAGCACACATTCAACGTGTTTCAGTCCATATATAGCTGAATGAGCCAGCTCTTGTTCGCTTTGTCAGATCACAAACTGAACATGAATAATCTCTGCACGAGCTGAACCATAGCGCACTACGAGCGGCTCGGCTTGGTTTATTTACCAGCCCTACAGAATAATCTCTGCCAACTTTCAGAGAGAGAGAGAGAGAGGAAACCCTTCCTAGGATTCGAAGTAAGATTAAGAAATTATCGATCTGAGAGTGGCAATGTTCAACTGCATAGTTCATGGTAGAATCAATTGGAAAACTATGTCTCGATTTGCAGACAGTGAATGCAACTTCACAACTTCCAACTGTTCAGGACACAGGTTCCCAGTTCGAGGATCCTTGCCTTAGACTTTAGAAATTCTCTTCTTCCAACCCCTCGAAAGGCAGTTTCTCTAAGTTCAACAGGAAACATTAAGAATCTAAAGCGAAATTTATTCACACACCTGGACAACCCTTGAAGTGATTGTAAATCCAATCAAATGTTTTATGTATTAGTATGTTTAGAACGTTTTATCAACTCATTTTACCATAATTTCTTTTGAGATGATGATCAATTAATAACTTAAGGAGGTTAGTGCTTTACATGTAAGACAAGTTTATATACTTTAACTAGAAATATAAACATAACTAATAATAGTAAAATGTATAATGGTACATTTTATCAAATCCATTCTCTCTCTCTTTGAGAGAGCTGGTCCATGATCAATGGTGGAGTTTGAATTTAAAAAGCATTTGATGCACATGATGTATTAAATACGATACAAAAAGTATAAAGGTATTTTTTGCTTTTTAAGTTCAAATCTGTACCATTGATCAAACAGATCAAACGACAGAGATCTTTAAGTAGATTTGAGCATATATAGGTGTAAACATTTTTCTCTCTCTCTCTCTCTCTATATATATATATAAAGCTCAGTTGAGGACGATTGGGTTTCCAGCTCGTTCAGCTCAATCTGGGCTAGCTCTATCGAGTCAACCATGGTTGCATTGAGCTGAAATGAGCCTGAGTTGTTCAAACATGCTTGAGGTGAAGCTACAGCCTCAAGGTCAAAGATCGGTTTAGCTTGTGTCAATCATTTTCTTGATGAGTCAAGTCAAACTTAGTTTACTTCAGCATGACTAGACTCTATTACCCGACCATGTGTGCGGTGCATGTATGACATTCCAAACTGAGCATGTGGAATTATGTTTCCATTAAAGGTTATGTAGAGAGGAGCAAGAGAGCTAGTGGGATTGACTTTTGAATCACCTCAACTTGCAGGAATATTTTGTTTTGGCGTGAAATGGAAGCTCTGCGGGGAACAATAGAGAATGACCGAGAGAAGGATTCTTGTTCTTTATAGATTCACATTTAATGTTCGACAGAATACATTAATTTACGGATCAAGCTAAAGTCAAATTTAATTGGGGCACTCTTCCTTAATAAAATAAGGGTACACAGTTGCACACAGTCTAACATTACCTTGAGTAATTAATTGTCACTTGAAGTCCTAACTCACAATTTAGTAACTATAGGGTGCTCCTCCAACACCGTCTCTCATATCAATCCAATGGTTTAGATGAATGAATTGGTGTGTTAATCGAGTTGAGTTGTGTCGAGCTCGAGTACAAGCAAGCTAACCTCGACTCGTTAAGAAAGGTGTCAGCTGCTTGAGGACAAGCACGATTGGAACTTGAAGCTTGACCTCACATTCGAGTTATCTTGGAACTCGGATTACTAGTTAAGAGGTTCATTTGAGCTTGGTGCAACAAAGACTGACAGGATTAACCTCATACTCGAGAGAATGGAGGATATAGAAAATCTTTGAAGGTGGGGTGAATAGACACAAGGATCTATTACAGTGAGATGGCCTACAACTTTTACCTTCATTCTTGAAATTTTGGGTGGGGCTGTGCAACCCACCTCGGCTCAACCTAGCTTAGATCGAGTTTGGTTAAGCTCGTGAATTAGTAAAAGTACTTGATTGGGCTCCCGAACTGAGTACTAGAGATCAATTAGTTTTCCTCGAGTAATGCGTGTAAGCTCGATCTATGGATTAAGTTTTCCTTGAGCAGCGCCACTTGTATATGAAGCTTAGACGTTATCGGCTCAAAAGTGGTACGCCAACAAAACTTTGATGGTTTCATCTTAACAGTTAGATATGAACTCCTCCAGTTATCAAGTACTTAGATTTGGGAAGTACGTAAATTGGAGTACCACCATAACACTCCTATTCACATGCATTGGGCTCATCTGCCAAATTTGCATGAAAAGGAAAAACAAAAAATTATTGTTGATCAACAAAGTATTCAATGCATTCACATAGGTCACATGCCAAAAAGAAAAACAAGAAATTCTTGCTGATTATAATAACGGGTTGGTGGATGAAACCAACGTGAAATGTTGATAGTTCATCTGCATCATTTATGAAGAGAACCATGCGCATGTGAGCAGACTGATCTTCTTCTACTAATTGTGGTGAATACAACATGCTTATAAAAGTCATATCTTAGTGAAGAAAATAGCGCTCCTCTTATAATCATGACGGCTCATTTGACTGAGTTGTCAATTAAGCTTCTTTCAGTGACAACATAAGATTAATGTGCCCCTTTTCCAGTGACACTTAACACCTATAAGTGTTGTCAGTTGTAGATGAATTGATCAGTCAGTCACTCTAGAGGACCTTCATCATCTGTCGCCTATCTCTTTTCTGCTCTTCATGGGTTTGGAGATTTATCTTCTTTGAAAGGAGAAACCTCCGGATCAGCGGATATGCGTGTAGACCCCTCTTATAATTGGAGTTTCTAATTGTGTTTTTCGTAGAAAACCTTCGAATGCTATTAGGATCTAACTGATTCATCACAACGATCATAACCCTCGTTTCTTTTTTTTAGTCACAACAACAGGGAGGCCAAAGCCAGGTATTCATGCCCCAAGTATCGAACTCATGACCGAAGTCAAGCTCCCTGCCAGGTGAGCTAATGCTCTAAGTGCAACCGTTCTCCGTGTTTTGTTGCCGATGATGTAACCCACACTTGGCTGGTTCAGCACTTGTTCCCCTTAAGCAAGATCTCGAGTTCGAATCTTGTGAATAGAGAGTAGCTGGACAACAGCATTTGTGCTAATATTGCACAAGAGTGCAATAGCAACTACGATATCACGTAGCTAACCCACACCCTTTGCTGTTATAGTTTCGCTAGTAGGACTGAGTTATGCAAATTCGGAATTTTCATTAAAACTTCAAGTTGACCAGGATTCATACTTGAATCTGTTTGGCCAAAGATGGATTATAATAATTAACACCTCCACAAACGTCTAGTTAGGGGTGTAACGGAGCCGCGTTCGTCGATCTCATGTATAGCCAAGCTTGATGCTGCCTGTTTAAGAAATGCGCTTGGTTCAAGCTCAATGTTGAGCTCGACGAATCTCGAAGCTTGAGATCGGTTTGAGCTACATTCGAGCAGCTGTAGTTCAAGCTTGTTAGGCTAATTTAAGTTCATTGGCTTGTAGGTGGAGAAAGATAAAAGTGGAGCGGAAAATGTAAAAAAGTGGTTTGGGACCATGGGAAACGATGGAGAGCGGGCGGGTTTAAAACTAGGAGCGGAGAGGACAAGCTCAATGAGTGAGATTAGTTATATAATATACATAATATATGTGGCAGGCGAGCTACTTGTACCAATTAAGTAGTAGACAGCTCGAGCTTGGCTCACTCGTATGTCAAGCTCGACTCGATCGATTTGGTTCCACCTTGACAAGACTAAGCATAGGTGTTGTGGAGCAGATCTCGAGTAACTTGGAAGTAGCTCAGCTCAATGAGGCCAAATTGACTTGGATTTATGAGATACATGGAAGCCTTGCACTAAAACTGCGCAACCGAATCCGAGTAATTTCCTCGAAACTTCCTCACATGCATCGTGTGGTTTTCAATTCAAGGCTTACCACCTCAGCGCCGACCATGCTTCTCTATGCTTGCAGTGCCAGATCTACATATTTATTTTTTTATTAATGGGGTCAATGGCCCATTATAGTCCATGGATTCAACCGAGGTTATATATATATATATTCGACTTTTCAAAATCTGGGTGGCCGATCTAGCCGCATGTCGTCTCAACGTGGGTCTGTCAGTGTTCGTCCCGCTGCATCTTCGCCTGTTATAAAACAATGGGTTTCATAGAGAATCACCCTTGATTTCTTACATTAATTCTGAAAGTATTTTAAAGAGTGGATTTTCCTCTACACGGTTTTGCATGGGTCATGAATGTGGGTAACATGTCCCAACCACATTCTGTAGGCATCTAGTGTGAACAATCCAGTTTGGTTGGTGGTGTGAAAATTGAAATGAACGAAAATGAAGAGATCAGGGAGATGACATTGAGCCCCAAAGGAGCACAGCCTGTTTTCATTTTATTGAAGCCCTTAATATTAAATATTACTGCAATTGATTTATAAGATAATTATAGAATAAAATGTTATTATTTCATCAGGTATAAACACTCCAGCATACCAATGGCTCTTTGTCGTTGATAACTGAAAAGCTTAAGGTTATGTTTGTACTGTCATTCCAAAATTCGATTGGAGGATCGAACTTACTCAAATAAGAGCTAAATGCAACTATCATACTGCAACCTTAAATTAAACAACTAGGATGTAAGTGAGCCAAGCTACTCGCTAGCTACTTTTAAACATCTCGACAATAAATTCAACCCAACTCCTCCTTTTCGTAACAAAAGTTATAAGTTTATTAGTGTTCATGAATCAATCAGTGGCAGAGGGAGGAAGGTTAGAAGTTAATATTCACCAAACAGAGGAGAGATGCCTCATAGGGTTAGGTTAATAAATCGATGACGTGAAGATTAATTAAAGAAGGATCTACACGAAATTTAACCACAGGACACGTGAATCTCTAATATTATGGTAGTAGCTCATTAACTATGGGAGTTCCACCTACATTCAAGAAAATGAAAGCACTTATCAGGAAGAAAAAAGGAAAAAATAGAAAAAGCAAGCCGCTGAAGTGGCTCTTCACATGTGAAAAATATACATACATACTACACATATATATAGGTAGTGGTAAATACACAAACCCTATCGATCAACCATTAAAAGTTCTACTTTATACTTCACATCATCATCTCGATTAAATATTTTTTGCTTTATCATCTCAACATTGATCGTTAAGTAGACTTGACCATCGATGGGGTTTGAGCATTTAGCTATATATACATTTTATAAATTTTAGAAATCGAGTGGGGCTCAAGACATATAGAAAGAAGATTATAAGAAGAAGAACATGTAAGAAGGTATGAAAAACTAAATTTGGAAAATATTAAAAGAGGTAGAGGACGACCACAAAAGTGTTGGAAAGAAACAATAAAGAATGATCTAGCTTATTGTGAGTTAATTGTTAACATGACACATGATAGAGCTATGTGGAAACAAAAAATCCATGTAGCCGACTCCATCTAGTATGGGAAAAGGCTTAGTTGTTGTTTGGGGAGCTCAAATGTATATCTGCGGGAGACACTCTCAAAAATGTGAATGATCCAAAAATGATCAAATTTTTGGGAGTCAACATCGGGGCTCTCGAACGTTCATGGGGCAAAGGATAACAAATTTAACGTGCTTTGAGAGGCAACATCGAGGTTCTCATACGTCGATGAGGAAAAGGAAGATCGTTCTTGTTATTTCAACCGCAACAGCATAAAAGAATTATAAAAGGACGTTCTTAACCTAATAGTACATCGTCTAACTGATTTTTATTAAGTGATGTACATCTGCTGTTAGCACTTACATAAGCTGGAAGGGAGCAGTACTCCATAAACAACGGTTCTGTACATGAATGAGTTGCTGAGTGTGCTAGGCCGTTGCATTAGTAATCCTTGGGACTCAATGAATCTGAATACCATCTATTTGCTGGCTGATAAATTTGCAGTCCTCTATCACAGCTCAGATAAGAATCTGTGCATCCGTTATGAAATATACGTGGATATGCTGGTTTGTTCATCTTCATGATGCAAATTCTGAAAGGTGATATACGTAAGAGCTTTGCCGATGGCCACTGCCTCCACCAAAGCAGAAACCAACACGCCTCTTTTAAATCCTGAGGAGACCACGTACAAACTCACCTGTATGATCCCTTAGGATCACACCCTAGACATGCTGTTGCTGATCATTGAATAGCACTGCATCAACATCGCATTTAAGTCTGCCAAGAGCGGGAGCAGTCCATCATCTCTGTGGGCGTCTATGAAGAATGGGTCGGAGAACATGTAGTCTCATATAATCCTTTTCCCTCTGCCAATCTACAATCATATTAGAATTTCTGCAGGCGAGGTTGACATGACTTAGCTTTCCACAGGCTCTGGTTCATGGCGTACCAAATGCTCCATGCTAGATAGCAAGAGACTGCCGCCTGGTCTAGGGAAGTGCTATTTAGTTTAGTGCACTGGTAACAAGCAATTGATACTTTCGAACCGAAGCGATTGACGTTTGCCAGCTTCCTTAACCCGATAGTTAATTAACCAAAAAGTCATCCCATATCGTAAACTTTCAAACCTCATATCAATTTGTTTTTTCGTATAGAATACCGTAAATGAAACGATGGACTACTTATTTTTGGACTAAACCTTATATGGAGAATAGGTGCATACTAGCAAACCTCCATCTATACATAAATTTTCAATAGCTCGTCGATAGCTCGTGGGACCTCATGGTCCATAATTCCTTGAAAATTCTCGAATCAGCAGCTGCATAGATGATGTTGTAAGTAGTGGGTGACCACTCTCGGCCCATTACAAACAACAACAATGAAATGCGAGAAGGAAGTCTCTCTTCCCAAATTTTATGAGATCGTATTTTTTGAAACTTAAAATTTCATAAAAACCGATTTCTATTTTTCAAAAGTAAAACACACGCATCTCTCATATAAAACAAATATGATTGTTAAAAGGGAAAGCTCAGAGCGGTAAACACGAAAGACAGAAAGCCATGTATAAATATAGAGTTTACATAATTTGAAGGACATGAGATACTCTGATTTTACGTCTTCTGAGAAAACCCTTTGCGGGTAACCCAAAAACCATATATACATTTCTATTCCATTCTCTACGGAAAACATATAGAGAAAGAAGGAAACAGAAAGCAAAACCAAAGCAGGCAGTCACCATCCGCTGTGCCCAACTGAACTGAGCAGAGGCAAACGGGTTCAGAGATCATCGACTGCTCCAAACATCTGGTATCTGAGTCAGTTCGACCTCTGCAACAACCTTAAACAGGTACACAGTATTATAATAAAAAAAATATTAGAGAGAGAAGTAAGAAAGAGTTTTTTCAGAATAAATGAATTTTTTCTTTTGAATAGAAAATAGAGAAAAAAGAGAAAGGTCACAGGCATACAACCGGAAGTCACCTGATGAAGGTGGCTTAAGGCAAGCCGAGGCGACTAGAGGCTAAGCTGAGGGTCGTACTTTTTGTGCCTTGAAGGCAGAAAAAGGCGAGAAGTTGAAAAGGCCGGAGGCGAAAAAACGTTGGACATTGAAAGGCTGGAGGCGGAAAAGGCCTAAGGCAGAGAAGGCCGGAGAAGAAATAGACTAGGAAGGTTGATGACCATAGTTAGGTAGCGGTAGAGGCCGCCCTCCACCCTCGGTCACCCTTCTCTCCCTCTTAGTCTCTTTCTCTGTCTCTCTCTCTCTATATTTAAACCTGTGAAAACTGTGGTTTTTACAAAACTGTAGGCGACAAAACCGCAGGTGGGAAACTGCTTAGGGCAGTGGTTTTGAGGTATGAAATGACCATATTTAAATAGTGTTTTCCCGTATTTTTGTGAAATGTCATGAATAGTGTTTTCCCATATTTAATCTTGGTTTTTCCAGAACAGTACTTGCATGTTAAATAAACCACAGAGTGGTGCCTAGGAATATTAACTCCTAGTATTTTCAGAATGATACTTGTAGGTTAAATAAACTGCACTACAGACTCATATATATTTACTGTTTAGTACTTAGAACTTATGGATATTACATTTAAGTGCTTGGTTAAATTTTTGTGGTTCTTCATGAAATGTCTTATGTAAATCCATCTGATGCATATTTTTATGTTTTCTGTCTTAAAATGTACAAACTCTTTACTTATTGTCTCTGCCAACAGTTTAAAAAGAAAAAAAAATGATGTCAATAATTTGCGTATTTGAATTGGTAAAGACTGAAAAGTTAAATGACCTAAATTTGTAAACTTGGAAAAGAAGAATACCACTAGCCTTCATTTAAGGAATTTATTATGTACTGAAGGAAACTGTTTTACCTCCTACCCTAATTGCAATAGATGGGGAAAAGAAATTTCTGAAGGATGACACAATACTTAGGACCATTATGTTGACATACATGGAAGATGACATAATTAGGGTCTTTGAGGAATATGAAACAGTAAAAGAACTATTCAATTCTCTGACCACTAAATATGATACTACAGCCAAGTTGCATGTACAACTACTCTTTTAAAAGTATAATTCTTATAGAATGAAAGAAGGTGACAACGTAGTTGAACATATTAACCAAATATTGGTAATGGCTGGAGATCTGACTGTAGCTAAGTCAGTTATTCCTGAGCCGATACAAATATCTACAATCCTAAACAATCTTCTCCCTTCTTGGAACATGGTAACCACAACCCTAAGACTTGGACTTAATATTACCCTTTTTGAACTCCCATTGAAACTAGCAATTAAACCAGAACATATGAACAAGAACAAAAGAGAAAAATTACTAGTTGCTCAAAATGATTTTGGGTCTAGCTCTAAGAACAACCAAGGAAAAAGAAAATCAAATAAGAAATTTGGTAAGAACAAAAAGGAGAGCGATCAAAATTTTAAGAAATCTTAAGAATCCACTTCTCGAGTGAAGTGCTTCAACTGTGGTAAGATGGGGCACTACAAAAGAGACTGCCATAACAAGAAGACCAATAGTGGTAACAACCAACGACGCGACACAACAAAAAAGCAAAACATAATCTGCGTGATTTCTGAGTGTCTTTACATGGACTGCCTGGTGACTAGTTGGTAGATTGATTCTGGATCTACCTGGCACATATCGAAGAGCAAAGAGGAAGCGATGGACCTAAAGGAGTTCTAGCCTAGCGAGCATCGAGTATATATGAGGAACAATACTTTTTTTGATGTTCTTAGGGTTTGAGGTCATGTTTGTCTCTGGAAAAATCACTGTGAAAAAGCATGGCAAAATAATATTTTCTGGTTTATTTGATGTTTAGCATAGGTTGTTCAAACTCAACATTAATGAAAATGAAAGCTCTTATTCTGTTTATATTGAGAGTGCCTATGTGATTGATGTGAATGTGTGGCATAAAAGATTGGGACATATAAGTTTAAAGTAGTTGAGAAAATTAACTAACTTTGACTTATTGCTCAATTTTCATGATAACACTTTTAATAAGTGTGAAGCCTGTATATAAGGAAAAATGACTAGAGAATCATTTCCTAAAGATGTTACTAGGGCAACAACCCTATTAGAGATTACTCACACCGATTTATGTGGACCGTTTAGAGTAAGAACATATCGTGAAAAAGTTTATTTTATAACCTTTATCGATGATTACTCGAGATATACTTATATATCTCTTATTACATAAATCTGAGGCACTTGAAGTATTCAAAGAATATAAACAAGAAATAGAGAATCAATTAGAGCATACAATCAAAGTCTTGAGATCAAATAAAGGTAGAGAATATACCTCACCAGAATTTTTAGAATTCTGCAAAGACTTAATTATTACAAAATGTTCAGGATATCTCAACAAAATGGTGTAGCAGAAAGATATAACATGACATTACGTTGATGTGAAGTTTTATTTCGAAGTTTATGTAGAGACTTGAAATTAAATTCACAAGCTACAAATAAGCGAGCATGACAGTTTAGTTTGCTTAAACTAACAAAGATGGTTTCTGACTTCCTTAGCAATTGTGGGTAAGTAAATTCTTGTTGACGTAGACCTTCTTGAATCGATGCTCAAGGGTTAGCCTAGGTGCTTAGAAAATCATTTAAGATCCGATGAGTTTTCAAAATTCAATTTCAATTTCCAAAAGTTTTGCAAAATCATAAACTTAATTCTTCAATAAAAACATTTCAAATCTTGAAAAATAGCAACTGGTTCTATTTTTAGAGACTTGTTTTCATATTTTTTTTAATAGCTCCCAAACATGAAAAAATCTTCAAAATTTTATAGAAAGTAGAGTTTGATATGAAGATTCATGAACTATTTTTATTTTGATTTTAAATGCATGCATGCAATTAAATCTAAGAATGCACCTTACTCAAATATTCGGGACAAATCTGTGATAAAAGCATAAAGGCTTAGAAAAAGGATTGTATCTTTGTACCCATACCTTCGATTTTTATGAGCTTGGTTTGTTAGAAAGTTATGAATCTCAACTTTCCAATGGAACAAATTTCAATCAAAATGGTTCATTTCAAATAAAGTTATGAGATTATAACCCAACCTCTATTGCAGGAAGTGAAGGTTTACAAACTCTATTTTAATTTCATTCGGTCTTATCCGATTTTATTTATGATCTTGCACAATCCTAAAATTCTTGTAAATTTTATTAACAGTGGGTCGGTGTGTGTAGATTAGGTGTGCAAAATTTCAAGCTCATTCGGAGCAGAGAGTAAGGAAATAAAAATTGTTCATCAAACGTATGTAGAGTGTAAAAAACAGATTTTCAGTTTTTACAAGATAATGAACACATTTCGTTCGAATTGAAAGACAATCTACAACAATTAAAATGTAAGGAACTAAAGTAAATGAAGAAAATTAGGATTATAACATAAGCATAGAGGAGATTAGGAGATATAAGATCTTACAATGTATATTGGGGTAGGAGGAACCGAAAATCAAACACATAGCATGCATCCATAAATGTAAAAGAAATTAGGTAGTATAACTCCTTAATTATTACATCAAAGATGGAGTCATAAGCTCCTTAATTACAACCCCATTAAATTGAATAAAAGAGGAGAAAAAAGTAGGGAAAAGAGAAGGAAAGAAAGAACCTTTATCGCAAAAGATCGTCTAGTGGCCAGTGGCTTGGGGCAACACCTTTTCTTCCTCCTTCTCCTTCCTCTCCCTCTCTTTGTCTCTTTCTCTTCCTCTCTTGATGCAAGATTTTTCCTCTCTCTTAGATGTCTCAAACTAGCCCCCAAGGCCCCCTTTTATAGATTTCAAGGGGGGGCCTCTAGGGCCTTCCATGGGTTTGGCTCTTGGCTTGATATTCAATCCGATTTTGATTTGATCCAAAGAAATTTCTTGTCCATAGCTGCACATGGGTGCATGTGGATTGGGGAGTGGTTCTCTTTGGTTCCATGTGGGTTGGGTTCCATACTATATACTTATATGAATTTCGTTTATGCTTTAATTAAATGAGATGATACTCCGCAATTCGGCGAAGCTGGTAAGGCTGATAAGTGTAGTTCGGCTCGCTTTGGCTTGTACATGCCTTTTACTGAACATGAACATGGTACATTCAGCTCTCCTGAAGGATTGCTTTATAACATTTTTAAAACTTGAACTTACTCATGCCCTCGAAAGTAATTATATTAGGTACTTCAGGTAAATAAAGTTTTATCTTTATTTTTGCATCTAACTTCAGCTTGCCTCCCATTATACCCCCCAAAAGTCATGTTTTTATTTTAGCTTTAAAAATAATAAAATGAACGAAGACTTTAGGTAAATAAGGGGGGGCATTTGTTTAGGGTAATTAAGGAAATCTTTCACTCAATTCGGGTCGTGGCCATTCGTTAATCTGTCACTCAACTTGGTTCACTTCCGCTTGTGAAAGGATGACAAACCATTCATTTTCAAACATAGGGTGTTGGGCTAATTTTGCATTAATGAGCTGAGCAACGAAGAATGGTCTTTCAGCTCGTTCACGCTAAGGTGCATATATTTTCATACTTATATTTCGCAGGGGACAAGCCTATAATTCTTATCGAGAAATGGGTATTTGCTTGTATTTAGTTCGGTGGAAGAGGAGTATTATTAATTAATGCACCTGACTGGTTGTGTTGAGTAAGTAGATCATGTGGTAAGCTCAGACATGGGACAAAAACTCACATGAACTCGACTGCAGAATTTTGTGTTTGTGTTCACCCAAGGGTCTTTTAGCACGAACTAAACGACCGGAACACAAAATTGCTGGCAGCTTTGGACACGCAAACATAACCCAGAAAGGCTGCGCTGCATCCGTGTCCACCAAAAGTGATACAAAAACGAAAACCGGGATGTGTGTAGACACCCAAAATTTTCTTTTAAAATTCTTACCTTTTTAGGAAAGTGGTTATTTTTAGAAATTTTGGGGTTTTTGAAGGAAAAAGGCAATAAACGAGTTTGTTTTGGTACCAAAATTTTATGGAAGCTTTAAAATGATGAAAGAATGCTTTCCGTTCTTAAAGTTTCGAGTTTTGACAAAATTTGGAAAAATGACGATTTTACCCTTAGTACTGGAAAAGCAGGATTTCGTTTCCTTAAAAGATTTATTACGAAAAGCTTGCCTCTTCAAAAGAAAAAGGCATTGAAAAGACAAGTTGACACCTAAAAAAGAAGGTGGATGCCCAAAAAGAAAAAACAGGCATCAAAAAGGGAAAGTGAGCTTCCTAGAAAGAAAAGCTCACATTTAGAAAGAAATCAATTTCTAGAGGGTAAGGTCGGTATTATCAAAAGAAAGAAAAGGTGGAAGCAAGAACGAAAGCCTCCTAAAACAAAGGTTTGGTATCAAACGCCTTTCGTAACGTGTCTACGTTATGTTTGGGTATCGAGGTAATTAGTATTGATATACATCAATTTGCATCGTCATTTGTTACTGGTATGCTATTGATATGTTATGATAAGAGCAATTTTAATATCCCAACACTCGTGGAAAGGATTGAATGAGCATGAAAGTTGATTTTCAAAAACGTAACATGGGCTTAATAGAACACGTTCATAGTAGAAAGGCATGAACATAATCACTTTCACAGCAGATGCGCAGATAATGGGGGATTGTTTTAATGCTCTTATACGTGTAATATTAAGAGATTCAGTTGAAAGCATCATGTGAAATCATCAGTTCCTTAGAAGTGGTTATTAACAGTGTTTTGCTTATGTTATATATTCAGTTTCGTTATGCTGAATTTCCAAATGGCCTTGTTATGTAACACAAATGTTTTCACCAAAACCAAAACGAATTTCGAAGTGCTACTATGCTGCGGCTCCACCTTGTTACGTGTAGGTCAACAGGATCAAGTGGCTGTAACAACGATAAAGAGTTGGGACTTAACTACCCTGACACAATGAAAAGCTATGGCAATCTTTCTGTTTCCTACTACCGTCTGCAACATGCTGAATTGGCTTTAAAATACACCTCCTGAACAACAGCATGTTGGTCATGTTGGAATTTCACGAGGTGATGATGATGTTGGAAAACTTGGTGAAAGTGAACATAGCTTTGGCTATGATAGTACAGGAAACTTGCTTAAGACCAAGCTTATTGTTGCGACCGGGCAGACATATAAAAGATACAGCATACAGAAGTGGCTGGATTCCGGACATAGGACCTGCCCGAAGACCAGGCAGCCTTTGGCGCATTTAACTTTAGCACCGAATTATGCTTTGTGCAACTTGACTGAGAATTGATATGAGATGAACAATGTAGAGTTACCAAAGAGAAGTTTGCACTGACTCTGACAGCTGTGAGCAAACACAAGAAATTTATACAATTGTTCAAAACCTCTCCTCTCCTCTACTTGAAGTGCAAAGAGCATCAGTAGTTAAGATACGCAAACTTTTAAAAGAGAATCCAGACAATAGAGTACTGATTGCTGGTGCTGAAGCAATCCCGAGATTGATAACCTTGCTCTCATATCCCGACTCCAAAATCCAAGAACATGCTGTCACTGCATTGTTGAACTTGTCAATTGATGAGACAAACAAGAGAATGATCGTGAAAGAGGGAGCTATCCCAGCCATAATCGAGGTTTTGCGGAATGGTAACGTGGAAACTAAGGACAACTCAGCAGCAGATCAGCCCTCAACAGCCACAACGATTCATCCATATCTACAACAGAGATCACGTTCAAGGCTTACCTAACTCAGATGAAATCAAAGCCTAATCAGATAATGATTCAAAGCTTACCAGATAAAGGCATCATTAAATGCAGATAACGTCCCAACCAATTCACAAGAGATCAGATGCATATGATATTCAAATTACAAAGTAACGTTCAAGATAAAGTTCAGCAATACAGATCCTATGGAGATCACATTCCAGATAAGATGAAACCAATTCAGATAAGATTTTATCAGCACAATCAAAACCGAACTCATCCAAATCCCAACCATCTGGCTTATCCAAATCATAGCCAGAGCCTATAAAAAGGCTTCCCCAGGTGCTGCAGAGAGCATCAACCAACGAGCATCAAGAGGGAACAAAAAAAAAAAGAGAGGAACATTCAGTCCGAAAACTCAGAGAAATAGAGAGAGAGAGAGAGAAAGGAAGAGAAGAAGGAGAAGAAGGAAGTCCGGCCTGGTTCCAACGTCCGACGATCGTCCGGCGAAGTGCTCCTACATCCCCTCTCACTCACACAGGTTGGAATTCTTGCACAAATTGGTTTTAATTCATGAGAATCTGAAAAAGCATAGATTCTGGAAATTTGTACATGAATCAAGGCCTTGAGCCCATGTTCTTCATTTATATCGATATAAACATGCATGATTCCTTCATGAACGGAATTAAAATCAATGTTTAGATGATTTCCATGCATCATTAGGACTGATACAAGTTGAATTTCGTTTTAGAATCACGTTAGGAACTTTCTGAAATTTTCTGCAAACTTGGTTTCTGAAACTGTCCGTGCACACGTGTCTGATCACGGAATTTTTATAGACAAACGGATAAGACAATTGCTTCGAAATTTTGCATGAATAATCTTAGATAAAATTTTGAGGAATTTTTATGAACTGTTGCCTAGCCAATTAGATCCATGAAGTTTATACAAAATCCAGATTGCGTTTTACAGAAACAGAATGTTCAGTAACAGACCTCTGTTCTTTTGCCCATATCTCTTCAACCACTAAACGAAATTGGATGAAATTTGACTATTTGGAAACCTAACATCCGTATCTTTCTAACACAACAAATTTTATCGAAATTGGATGACTGAGTGCTGAGATATTGCTGTTTTTCTGAGCTTCTGATTCACAAAAACAGGACTGTTCCGAATTTTATAACAGTTTCTGATTCTTTATTTAATTCTCAGAAAATAAAGAACTAAATTATAAAATAAAAATATATTCTGATTCTACACACACGTGTATCTATTCTATAAAAGTTTTAGAATTTTTGGAGAATCAGAAGTATTTTAAAAAAATTTGGAGAACAGGTCTTTGGAACTGAACAGATTCTGCAACTTTCAGAATCTGAAAATTTTCAGAAATCAAGATCTTAAACACAAATCTGAAACTTTGGAAAATCTGGTTTTTCCTTTCTCGATTTAACGGATTCAAACAAATTTCAAGCGTCTAGGCTGACCCTTGAGCGCCGATTCAAGAAGGCCTAAGTCGAAAAGATCTCACTTGTCCACAATCGTTCTTAGAAGTCATAAAATCAGAATTTGTTAGTTTTGATAAACTAACTGGCACGCTCGTGCAACCCGACGTAGTTCGAGGGTTTGATTTTGAATCCCACGATTTGAAATAAAATCATGTCTACAGATTTGGCACTCCCGGTGGGAGTTGAGACTTTGAAATTTTGTTTGAATCCATTATACGAATTCAATTTTCAGGTTTGTGATAAGTTGGCTTAAACTGGTTGATCATGTCGAGCTCAGAAGGATCTTGTGAGGTATCCAGCCGGGTCTCCCGCTCTACCAGCCGCTGCTCGAACAAAATTTCAAAAAGCTTTTCAAAAGGAGACAGGTTCGCTGCCCTAAGGGAGGGAATAAAGATACTAAGAGAAGAAATCGACGCTTTAAGCCAAGAAGCTGAAGCAGTCGAATCCTGCTCTTCCCATGATTGGAAAACCAAAACGAATAGAAAATCAAACCACTGTAGGAAGCCTAGGGTTGTTTCCAAAATTGAAGAAGAACTTGAGCCCGAATCCTTCACCATGAAAGATCGAAAGGTCTACATCAACTTTTGAAAAACCAAAAACATGAGAAAAAATCCTATGCCTTATCAGATTTCCTACCTTTCGACTATCAAACCGATAGTGATGATGAGATACCCAGCTTCCACCGTTATGATGGAAATGGAGACCCTAGGTCTCATCTCCAACTTTTCTCCCGAAGTGCCTATAAAAAGAAAAAAGACTCCTCTAAGTGGGTCTATTGGTTCCCTCATTCTCTAAAAGGGAGTGCTGCAAAATGGTTGGCCTCTTATGACTTAAGCCAGTTTACCGATTTTGAAGAATTAGCCAACTATTTTATGCAAAGATTTTCGCACAATGTTGAAGTTACCCCCACTTTAAATACATTGAGGGACACCAAACAAGGCCCTAACGAAGACGCCCACGCGTTTATCGTTAGATGGAGATCAATCTTGGGGCAAGTCAAAGAACCTATCTCCGAAGGGTGTGCAGTGATGCTCATCCTAGACAATTTCAAAACTGATTTGAAAGTCCTCCTTTCCTTACATGAGATTTCTACTTTCCAAAAATTGATCAAGAAAGCTTCCCTTTTCGAGACCAATTTGAAAAAGGGAACTTATGAAGATTTATGGAAAGGAAAAAGTTTTCCAAAAAAATTTGAAAAACCTGGGGCATATGGGCCACATGCACCAGAGAGAGGGATAAAAGTACCAAAAGTGGCTAATGTTCGAGTAGAGCAAGGTTTAGCAGGACCCTCAAAACCTTCAGGGCAAAAAGATTTCGAAAAGAACCAAAAAAATAAAAAGAGATTTGAAAGAAGGGAGTACACTAACCTAGGACAACCACTCACGGAGGTCCTAGACATCCTATTGGCACAAGGTCTCACAACACTCCCAGAGATTCCCGAAGGGGCACCACCCCATGGAAAGTTTTTAAACAAGTTTTGTAAATATCATAGGCTCAAGGGCCATGATACCCAACACTGCTACACCTTGAAGAATAGGATAGAGGATTTGATCGAGCAAGGTAAGCTGCACGTGTCTGAAGAGCCGGAGTCACCCCAAGCCATTTTTAAAGGACCCTTCCCTAATCACGCCAGTACGAGTGGGAAGGAAAAAGAGGTATGCTCCCTATCACACTCTAATCATGCAGTGCATATCGTGCATCCCACACCTCACACTTTCCCGAAATAAAAAATGCCCAAGCAATAGTGATCCGAGGAGCACTTAGAAACCTGCCCCCAGCTAGAGCCTTGGTAGTGATTCGAGGTGTCCCGAGACACCAAGTTAGAGCCAAAATAGGAACGAGCCCTAGGGATAGTGTAGAGGAAGTGACTAGATCCGGGAGGATCTATCAACCCCCACACTTAGCAAAACAAACAAGCAAGGGAGTGGTCATTCTACCAGGCCCCCCACAAGCATGTATACCAAACTCATCCCAGGGTGTCGATAAAAAGGGTGTGGTAATAAACCCCTATGACCTAGAAATGCATCTTTCTAAACTCCCCATAAACATATCTATCTTAGAACTGATAAAAATTTCTCTCAAGCATAGACGAGTCCTAGAGGAGATTTTAGAGAAGACTAGAGTCGACACTACCATATCCCCTGAATCCCTATCTACCTTGGTTTCTCCCGTCTTTGCAAAAACTTCTATTGTATTCACAGAGAATGATTTGGGAAAGTATGATGTGATCCATAACCAAGCACTCCATATAGAAGTTATGTTAAACGGCTACCCTATTAGTAAATGCCTAGTCGATGGAGGAGGAGGCCTTAATATCCTTCCCCTCCATGTGGCTTTCCAAATAGGAATCTCTACCTCTATGCTTGAACCGAGTCCCATAACCATTACAGGATATGATGGGAACCCATCCAACCCCTTAGGCTCCATAAAGTTACCCATGAAAGTCGGACAAATACCTCACGAGGGATTATTCCACGTCTTGGATATAAATCCCCATTACAACCTATTATTAGGAAGACCATGGATACACTCTCTTAGAGCCGTCCCATCCACCTTCCACAGATGTCTAAAAATCCCATGGAAAAATCGGGTAGTGGTTGTTTTTGGAGAAGACCATCCCCAATTGAATGGAATACAAACCTTTCCTTGTATATCAGGGGAGCAAAATCAGGAAGTAAAGACCAATCGGGAAACTGCCAAAATAAACCTCCCTGAAATAGCTAAACCTTCCAAAATGAGAGTAGTTCGTATTTTAGGCGAGTCAAAACTTTCCAAATCCCTCCATCTTCCCAAAAGAACCATTAGGATAAGTAAACCTGCCATAGATGATTCATCTTTCCAAAATCATCCTCTATATCAAATATTTTCAAAATTCAAAAAACCTTGGAAGATGTTGCTAAATATGGGATATACTCCTTACCAAGGATTAGGGTTCAAGGCCAAGGAAAACTAGAGCCTATTACACCCATGCCAAATATAGGACGCCATGGTTTAGGGTATAGCCTATCCATACCACCCGAGCCACCACCCAAAACCAATTGGGTTAAGGGTGCCTTAGAACCCGCTAAAACCGAGACCTATGGTTTAGACATCTTATTTGGAGTCTAATTCATAGTGTTTTCTTTGCAGGTTTGATGGAAGATCCCTCTTTTGAGAAAAATACAAAAAAAGTATATATTTCCAAAAACCAAAAAAATCTAGAAAAACCCAAAAACCCAAAAAAATGTTTGATTTCCAAAGATTTAATTGTTTCCCCTTTTGTTATTTATGGTAAAAATTATCAAAAATCCAAAAAAATGCTGGTTTCCCCTTTTGTTTGTTTTCAAAAATCCAAAAAAATAGAAAATTATGAAAACTCAAAAAAAAAAATTATTTCCCAAAAACAGAAAAGTTTAGATTCAAAAATGTCTTCTTTTGATATTTTCCTAGAGACAAAGATGCTTGAAAATGATCAAGGCGAAAAGGAGGATCCCCTCATTCATGAGGATGATCTCACCTCTAGCCTGCCTGAATTCCATAAAGTCCTAGACTTGGATAAACCTTCTAGTGTTGTAGGGGGAGATTTTGTGGAAGTCAACTTAGGGAGTGAGTCAAATCCAAAGAAAGTCAAGATAGGTCTTTGTTTGCATGAGCATGAGAAAGCATCCTTCATTGCATTCTTAAAGGACTATATAGACGTGTTTGCATGGACTTATGAGGATATGCCTGGTTTAGATCCTCGTGTGGTAGAGCATCAGTTGCCATTAGAACCCCAAGTCAAACCCGTAAAACAAAAACTTAGGAAAATTCATCCTGATATCCACTCCCAAGTAAAAGAAGGGTTAGAAGATCTTTTAAAAGCTGGATTTATAAAACCCATTGCATATTCTGATTGGCTTTCAAATATTGTTATAGTTAGAAAAAGCAATGGAAAAATTCGTATTTGCATAGATTTTCGAAATTTGAATAAAGCTACTCCGAAAGATAACTTTCCGCTTCCAAACATAGATTTGATAGTAGATAGCACTGCAAATCATGAAATGTTTTCTTTTATGGATGGCTATTCGGGTTACAATCAAATTAAACTAGCACCAAAAGACCAAGCCAAAACGGCTTTCACTACTCCTCTGGGTACGTATTGCTATACTATTATGCCTTTTGGTTTGAAAAATGCAGGGGCCACGTACCAAAGAGCTATGACCACAATTTTCCATGATCAAATTCATGAGCTTTTGGAAGTATACGTAGATGATCTCTTAGTAAAATCAAAAACCCGAAATTTACATTTAGAAACTTTGCAAAAGGTTTTTGAAAGACTTAGGATTTATAAAGTGAAATTGAACCCTCAAAAATGTGTTTTTGGAGTAGAATCAGGGAAACTTCTAGGGTTTATGGTCAGCCAAAGAGGTATAGAGGTCGACCCTTCTAAATGTCGAGCCATCATAGACATGCCTCCACCTTCTAATTTAACCCAAATTCGAAGTCTCCAAGGACGACTTCAAGCAATTCGGAGATTTATCTCCAACTTAGCCATGAGATGCGAGCCTTCAACAAACTCCTAAGGAAAGGGGTTAAGTTTGATTGGGATAGTGATTGTCAAAATGCTTTTGAAAGACTAAAATCATATTTGACAAACCCTCCCGTTTTGAAACCTCCAAAATCAGGAAAACCCTTGTTACTTTACATTTCCATTCATGAGAATGCATTGGGAGCTTTGCCGGCTCAATATGAAAATGATAGCCTTAAAGAATATGCTATTTACTATATTTCAAAAACTTTGTTGGCATATGAAAGAAAATATCCAGCCATGGAGAAGACGTGTCTAGCTTTGGTATGGGCTTGCCAAAAGTTTAGGCACTATTTCCTAGATCATGAGATCTAGATAGTATCTAAACTAGACCCTATCAAACATCTTTTCGAAAAACCTATCTTAACAGGTAGGCTCGGTAAATGGCAACTTCTTTTGATGGAATATGATTTAAAATTCCATCACCAAAGTTCTATCAAGGGGCAGGCCTTGGCCGACCATGTTGCTGACTTACCTTTGAAAGATACGTATTCCATACATGATAAAATGCCCGATGAAGGCATCTTTTCCCACGACTTTCAAAAAACATATTTTATCAAATTATTTCAATAATAACCAAGTATGGAAAATGTATTTTGATGGGTCAAGAAATCAACATGGAGCAGGTGTGGGAATCTTGCTCATATCCCCTGAAAAGGCTGAAATCCCAATGGCTTTTCGATTAGATTTCCCATGTACCAATAATGTGGCTGAATATGAAGCACTCATACAAGGCCTAAAAGTTTTGAAAAATCTAGGGGCATCGCGAGTGGAAATTTTTGGAGATTCCATGCTTGTTATAAATCAAGTTTCAAAAATCTGGCAAGTTAAGAATGAGAAGTTGACTCCCTACTTTGAATTATCTATCCAATTGGTTAGCTCTTTCCAAGAATGCACACTCACTCACATAGGTAGGGAGGATAATAGTGTGGCAGACGCCCTATCATCACTAGGATCTTCCATAAAAATAGACCCCTTTACGGGAGCTAGGTTTTTAGAAATCGTCCACCTGCCTAATCCATCCACACACAGTTTTGAAACATGCCAAAATGACCAAAATAGCAATGAAAAACCCTGGTTTTATGATATTAGAAACTTTTTAGAAAATGGAAGTTTTCCTGATTTTGCTTCCCCTAAAGATAAGATTTTTATAAGGAAAGTTTCAACCTGATATGTTATCTTGGGAGGTGTCCTTTATAAGAAAAGCTTCACTGGGATTTTGTTGAGGTGTATAGATGACGAAGAGGCTAAGGTAATCATGCATGAATTCCACGATGGGGAATGTGGAGGTCATGTCAATGCTAATATGATGGCAATGAAAATACTTAGAGCAGGGTATTTTTGGTCTACACTAAAGCAGGATTGTCACCAATATGTTAGGAAGTGTCACCAATGTCAGGTACATGGGAACGCCATCCATATTCCATCATCAGCATTGCATTCAGTCGTGAGTCCATGGCCCTTCACCATGTGGGCATTTGACATCATAGGACCCATCTCACCCGTCGCCTCAAATGGGCATAGATTCATTTTAGGAGCAACAGAATATTTTTCTAAATGGGTTGAAGCTTCCTTGGCTAACGTCCAAGGGCAACATGTAGTGGCATTCATTAAGAAAAATATACTTACTAGATTTGGAATCCCAAGGGATTTGGTTTCAGATAATGGCACTCCCTTTAAGAATGAAAAAGTCGAGAAATTATGTAGGACCTATGGGATTACCCAACATTTTTCATCACCCTACTATCCCCAAGGTAACGGTCAAGCCGAAGCTACCAATAAGACCCTCATAAGCATGATAGAAAAGACTTTAGAGAAGGGTAGGGCATGGCATGAGAAATTAGATGAGGCTCTGTGGGCTTATAGGACATCCATTCGCACACCCACAAACACTACACCATTTGAATTAGTTTATGGTACAAGTGCCATATTACCCATCCATGCCAAACTGCATTCATACCATACTGCTTTAGCATTGGACCTACCTATAGAAACTCTACAAGAAGCCAGGTTGGCCGAGCTTGACCTTATTGATGAAAAAAGACTTCTTGCCATGAATCATGCATATGCATATAGGCAAAGGATAGCTAGGCACTATGAAAAACACATGAAAGCTCACGATTTCAAGGTAGGAGACCTAGTTCTGAAAATCATCCATCATAGAGGCCCACATCCACTAGGAAAATGGCGACCCAAATGGGATGACCCTTATGTCATAAGAGGGGCAACTTCTAATAATGCCTATTGGTTGGTTGATGCGGAAGGAAAGAATCTGGCAGATCCCATAATTGCCCAGTATTTGAAAAGGTATTACATCTAAAATCCCCCTTATTTCCATTTGAAAGAAAATGTTTCCAAAAACAAAAAGGGAGGATTGGAGAATCTCCTCTAAATTTCTAGGAAATTATACAGAAGATGGATCACCCAATCCCAAATTAGGAGGCTGGTGTGATATAAAAGGTAGAGCTTCAAAAAAAAAAAAAAAAAAATCCCTAGTGATGTTCCAAAGATCTTTGACTTGTCATACGAAGCCTAGTTTTGAAAGAGCAGGATATTTTCAAATGACAGGTGCTATTAGGAAATAGGATGTTCCTATTCGAGTCAATAATCCAAAAGAATGAGTTGTTTCCCATTCAATATCCCTCAGGAGAGTCAAAAAGTCAAAAGTCAAAAAAAAAAAAAAAAAGGAAGGAAACAAAAACCTCCAATATAGAGGCCTTCCTAGAAAAAAAAAAAGGAAGGAAACAAAAACCTCCAATATAGAGGCCTTCCTAGAAGAAAAAAAAAAGGAAAGAAAAAGCTCAAAAGAGCAACTTCCTTTAAAATCCCATCTATTTGGAACCCCGGGACGCTTCAGAAGGGACAGCGGGTAATGCTTCATCAAAAATCCCCACAGCTCATCCTAATGGAGAAAAGGCTCGTTAGGAAAGTCCTAGAGTAAGAATAAGACCTGCTCAATTTGGATCTCATGCTGTTCCCAAGATTAGGTCTTTGTAAAGTAAGGAGGGGAGCTTTGAAATGCTATCCAAAATTTTCCATAAAACCTCTACCGAGTAGTAAGCATCAACATCTAAATGAAGGAAAAGGTGAGAAATTGGAGGTATCGTTTTCTAGAAGCTAATAGGAGTTTCCTTTTTGAAAAGATGATTTCCAAAACTCCAAGCATCAAAAAGGCAATCTTAAGGAGTCATCCCATTTGAAGCAGCTACCATTTATAGGCATGAAACCTCATAACATTTGAAACATACATACATAAACTGGTAGTCCATGGATCCCATAACATTTGGAACATGCATACATAAACTGGTAGTCCATGGATCCCATAACATTTGGAACATGCATACATAAACTGGTAGTCCATGGATCCCATAACATTTGGAATATGCATACATAAACTAGTAGTTCATAGATCCCATAACATTTGACACAGGCATACATGTACTGGTCGTCCATAGAGGCATGAAAGTCAGTTTTGTCTCAGTCTCTCAAAAGAAAATCTCCTTATAATAGTCATTCCAAGAAAAGAGATGTCATGGAACAAAAGGGGATCACATTTTCTCAAGATGTCTCTAAGGAAGAAAAGCAAATGGGTGTTTTCTTCTTTGACATTATCCAAATAAATTTGGGATAACGCCAAAGAGGGGCATCTGTAGACACCCAAAATTTTCTTTTAAAATTCTTACCTTTTTAGGAAAGTGACTATTTTTAGAAATTTTGGGGTTTTTGAAGGAAAAAGGCAATAAACGAGTTTGTTTTGGTACCAAAATTTTATGGAAGCTTTAAAATGATGAAAGAATGCTTTCCGTTCTGAAAGTTTTGAGTTTTGACAAAATTTGGAAAAATGACAATTTTACCCTTAGTACTGGAAAAGCAGGATTCCGTTTCCTTAAAAGATTTATTACGAAAAGCTTGCCTTTTCAAAAGAAAAAGGCATTGAAAAGACAAGTTGACACCTAAAAAAGAAGGTGGACGCCCAAAAAGAAAAAACAGGCATCAAAAAGGGAAAATGAGCTTCCTAGAAAGAAAAGCTCACATTTAGAAAGAAATCAATTTCTAGAGGGTAAGGTTGGTATTATCAAAAGAAAGAAAAGGTGGAAGCAAGAATGAAAGCCTCCGAAAACGAAGGTTTGGTATCAAACGCCTTTCGTAACGTGTCTATGTTATGTTTGGGTATTGAGGTAATTAGTATTGATATACATCAATTTGCATCGTCATTTGTTACTGGTATGCTATTGATATGTTATGATAAGAGCAATTTTAATATCCCAACACTCGTGGAAAGGATTGAATGAGCATGAAAGTTGATTTTCAAAAACGTAACATGGGCTTAATAGAACACGTTCATAGTAGAAAGGCATGAACATAATCACTTTCACAACAGATGCGCAGATAATGGGGGATTGTTTGAATGCTCTTATACGTGTAATATTAAGAGATTCAGTTGAAAGCATCATGTGAAATCATCAGTTTCTTAGAAGTGGTTATTAACAGTGTTTTGCTTATGTTATATATTCAGTTTCGTTATGCTGAATTTCCAAATGGCCTTGTTATGTAACACAAATGTTTTCACCAAAACCAAAACGAATTTCGAAGTGCTACTATGCTGCGGCTCCACCTTGTTACGTGCAGGTCAACAGGATCAAGTGGTTGTAACAACGATAAAGAGTTGGGACTTAACTACCCTGACACAATGAAAAGCTATGGCAATCTTTCTGTTTCCTACTACCATCTGCAACATGCTGAATTGGCTTTAAAATACACCTCCTGAACAACAGCATGTTGGTCATGTTGGAATTTCACGAGGTGATGATGATGTTGGAAAACTTGGTGAAAGTGAACATAGCTTTGGCTATGATAGTACAGGAAACTTGCTTAAGACCAAGCTTATTGTTGCGACCGGGCAAACATATGAAAGATACAGCATACAGAAGTGGCTGGATTCTGGACATAGGACCTGCCCGAAGACCAGGCAGCCTTTGGCGCATTTAACTTTAGCACCGAATTATGCTCTGCTTCAACTTGACTGAGAATTGATATGAGATGAACAATGTAGAGTTACCAAAGAGAAGTTTGCACTGACTCTGACAGCTGTGAGCAAACACAAGAAATTTATACAATTGTTCAAAACCTCTCCTCTCCTCTACTTGAAGTGCAAAGAGCATCAGTAGTTAAGATACGCAAACTTTTAAAAGAGAATCCAAACAATAGAGTACTGATTGCTGGTGCTGAAGCAATCCCGAGATTGATAACCTTGCTCTCATATCCCGACTCCAAAATCCAAGAACATGCTGTCACTGCATTGTTGAACTTGTCAATTGATGAGACAAACAAGAGAATGATCGTGAAAGAGGGAGCTATCCCAGCCATAATCGAGGTTTTGCGGAATGGTAACGTGGAAACTAAGGACAACTCAGCAGCAGATCAGCCCTCAACAGCCACAACGATTCATCCATATCTACAACAGAGATCACGTTCAAGGCTTACCTAACTCAAATGAAATCAAAGCCTAATCAGATAATGATTCAAAGCTTACCAGATAAAGGCATCATTAAATGCAGATAACGTCCCAACCAATTCACAAGAGATCAGATGCATATGATATTCAAATTACAAAGTAACGTTCAAGATAAAGTTCAGCAATACAGATCCTATGGAGATCACATTCCAGATAAGATGAAACCAATTCAGATAAGATTTTATCAGCACAATCAAAACCGAACTCATCCAAATCCCAACCATCTGGCTTATCCAAATCATAGCCAAAGCCTATAAAAAGGCTTCCCCAGGTGCTGCAGAGAGCATCAACCAACGAGCATCAAGAGGGAACAAAAAAAAAAAAGAGAGGAACATTCAGTCCGAAAACTCAGAGAAATAGAGAGAGAGAGAGAAAGGAAGAGAAGAAGGAGAAGAAGGAAGTCCGGCCTGGTTCCGACGTCTGACGATTGTCCGGCGAAGTGCTCCTACATCCCCTCTCACTCACACAGGTTGGAATTCTTGCACAAATTGGTTTTAATTCATGAGAATCTGAAAAAGCATAGATTTTGGAAATTTGTACATGAATCAAGGCCTTGAGCCCATGTTCTTCATTTATATCGATATAAACATGCATGATTCCTTCATGAACAGAATTAAAATCAATGTTTAGATGATTTCCATGCATCATTAGGACTGATACAGGTTGAATTTCGTTTTAGAATCACGTTAGGAACTTTCTGAAATTTTCTGCAAACTTGGTTTCTGAAACTGTCTGTGCACACGTGTTTGATCACGGAATTTTTATAGACAAACGGATAAAACAATTGCTTCGAAATTTTGCATGAATAATCTAGACATATCAGACGTTCTTAGATAAAATTTTGAGGAATTTTTATGAACTGTTGCCTAGCCAATTAGATCCGTGAAGTTTATACAAAATCCATATTGCGTTTTACAGAAACAGAACGTTCAGTAATAGACCTCTGTTCTTTTGCCCATATCTCTTCAACCACTAAACGAAATTGGATGAAATTTGACTATTTGGAAACCTAACATCCGTATCTTTCTAACACAACAAATTTTATCGAAATTGGATGACTGAGTGCTGAGATATTACTATTTTTCTAAGCTTCTGATTCACAAAAACAGGACTGTTCCGAATTTTATAACAGTTTCTGATTCTTTATTTAATTCTCAGAAAATAAAGAACTAAATTATAAAATAAAAATATATTCTGATTCTACACACACGTGTATCTATTTTATAAAAGTTTTAGAATTTTTGGAGAATCAGAAGTATTTTAAAAAAAATTGGAGAACAGGTCTTTGGAACTGAACAGATTTTGCAACTTTCAGAATCTGAAAATTTTCAGAAATCAAGAACTTAAACACAAATCTGAAACTTTGGAAAATCTGGTTTTTCCTTTCTCGAATTAACGGATTCAAACAAATTTCAAGCGTTTAGGCTGACCCTTGAGCGCCGATTCAAGAAGGCCTAAGTCGAAAAGATCTCACTTGTTCACAATCGTTCTTAGAAGTCAGAAAATCAGAATTTGTTAGTTTTGATAAACTAACTGGCACGCTCGCGCAACCCGACGTAGTTCGAGGGTTTGATTTTGAATCCCACGATTTGAAATAAAATCACGTCTACAATGTGTTCGCGTGCCAAGAATTATTATCATTCATTTGCCAAGTAGCTTCGCCTGCTGTACAGTAGTAAATCGAATGGGTTGTGGACCCAAGCCCCGGAGGCGAGGCTTGGCATGTGATGCACTAGTCGAGCCTCTTACCCAGCCATAGTTAGGTGGACCTGTGCAAGTTACATCAACTTTCAAAGTTTTTCTTGGGTCACAAGGGTTGGCTGAATCCTAACACACGCACCCTCTGGGAGTTGAACTCCCCACTAGCAGCACCGGTATTAGTCGTTGATCTAACACTCATGGATGCAACGTTCAAAATTTTAACACAAATAACAATAGCTCATCTGACTAGGGCTCCGTCATAAGTTGAAGATCTCGAGTTCGACTCCTGGGGAGTGCATTGGCTTTGTCCTCCCCACCATATCAAGAAAAGTAACTTTCAAAGTACAACAACAACTAAGCCTTTTCCCATACTAGACAGGGTCGGCTACATGGATTCTTTGTTTCCACATAGCCCTATCATGTGCCATGTTAGCAGTTAACTCACAATAAACTAGAACATTCTTTATTGTTTCTTTCCAACACTTTTGTGGTCGTCCTCTACCTCTTTTAATACTTTCCAAATTTAGTTTTTGATACCTTCTTATAGGTTCTTCTTTTAATATTCTTTCTATATGTCCAAACCATCTTAAATGATATTATCTCATTTTATCCTCTATTGGTGTTACTCATAATTTGTTTCTAATAACTTCATTATGTATACGGTCTTTTCTTGTATGACCACTCATCCATCTCAACATCTTCATTTCTGTCACAAACATCTTTTGTACATGTTGATGATTAACTGCCCAACACTCAGAACCATAAAACATGGTAGGTATAATTATTGTTCTATAATATTTACCTTTTAACTTTAATGATATCTTCTTATCACAAAGAATATCATATGCTCCTCTCCATTTTAACCAACCAGTATTAATTCTATGCATAACATCTCCATTAATTCTTTCATCACTCTGAAAAATTGACCCTAGGTATTTAAAACTTTTCTTTTGGGGATGTAATGTGTGCTAATTTTAATTTCTATGTCCTTTAAAGTAACCAAATGATCAAACTTACATTTCATATATTCTGCTTTTGTTCTACTAAGTCGGAGGCCTTTGCTTTCTAATATTTCTCTCCATAGTTCTAATTTTCTATTAACTTTTTCCTTTGACTCCTCCACTAACACAATGTCATCTGCAAATAACATACACCAAGGTACTTCATCTTGAATATGTTTTGTTAACTCATCAAACACCATTATAAATAAGTATGGACTTAAAGTTGATCCTTGATGTAACTCAATACTAACTTTAAAGAAGTCTGTCATTCCTTATGAGTCCTCACACATGTTTTTGCACCATCGTACTTGTCAATGGGATACATCTTTTTTCCAAAGTTCTCCAAAGAACCACTCTCGGTACCCTATCGTAAGCTTTTTCTAGATCAATAAATATCATGTGAAAGTCTTTCTTTTTTGCTCTAAAATATTCCATAAGACGTCTCAAAAGGTAAATCATTTCAACAATAGACCTGCCTGACATGAATCTAAATTGGTTCTCTATTGTACTCGATACTTGTCTTAACCTATGTTCCATAATTCTTTTCCACAATTTTATAGTATGACTCATTAACTTGATACCCCGATAATTCGCACAATTTTAAATGTCTCTCTTGTTCTTATATATGAGTATAAGTGTACTCGCTCTCCATTCCTTGAGTATGTTTTGATTTCTTCATATTTCATTAAATAGTCTTGTGAGCTAAGTGATTCATATTTTTCGTACTATTTTTCAAACTTCTATAAAAATATTGTGTGGTCCTACTGATTTACCACCCTTCATATGTTTAAGAGCCTCTTTGACTTCATTCTTTTGAATATGCCAGTAGAAATTGTGGCTTATATACTTTTCTGATTTAGCTAACCCTCCTAAGCCAATACTAACATCTTTATTTTCATTAAAAAGATTATAAAAATAGTTTTTTCATCTATTTCTTATATCATCATTTGTCACTAGAAATTTTTCATCATCATCTTTGATGCATCTAACATAATTAAGATCTTTAGTTTTCTTATCTGTAGCCCTAACTATCCTAAGAATATCTCTTTCACCCTCTTTTGAGTTGAATTTTTTTATATAAATCCTCCCAAATTTTAGCTTTTGCTTCATTGACGGCCTTTTTAGCTTCTTTCTTTGCTTTCTTATAAACCTTTAAAGTTTCACTAGTTTTTTTAGCATAATGTAATTTGTAACATGCCCTTTTTGCCTTGATTTTATTTTGCACTATTTCACTCCACCACCAAGGTTCTTTTTGTGCAGGTACACCTTCCTTAGATACACCTAACACATCTTTCTCCACTTTCCTAATATGTATAGCCATATTGTTCCGCATATCACAAGGTATATCAACATAATTCCAAACATTTTCTTGAAGGACTTTTTGTTTAAATATATCTTCTTTCTCGCTTTTGAAGTTCCACCATTTAGTCTGAATAGCTCGATGCACTCTTTTCTTCTTTGTTCTTTTTTTATTTATAAATACATAATTAAAAGTTGATGTTGGGTGGTTAAGCTTTCTCCTGGAATTACCTTATAATCTTTACAACACACTATCTTTTTTTTTACAAATAAAGTAATCAATTTGTATTTGTGATAAGCTACTCTTATAAGTAATTAAATGTTCATCTCGCTTTTTGAAGATTGTATTAAATATAAAGAGATCAAATGGCATAACAAAATTTTAAATATCTCTACCTTCCTAATTTATATCCCAAAACCAAAGTTTCCGTGAATACCTTGACATCCTAATGCCTCTTTACCAATATGTCCATTTAAGTCACCTCTTAAATAAATCATCTCCCTTTTTGGAATCCTTTAAATCACCTTATCTAACTCTTTCCAAAAAGTTGTCTTTATACTATCTTCTAGTCCTACTTGGGGTGTGTAAGCACACATTATATTCAAAACCTCTGCTCCTAACACTAATTTCAACGTCATGATTCAGTCACCATATCATTGTATATCTACTACACTATCCTTTAAATCTTTATTTATCATAATACCAACTCCGTTTCGAGCTTTTTCTTTACCTAAGTACCATAATTTAAAACCTATATATCCTCTATCTATTTTGCTTTTTCTCCAACCCACTTTGTCTCTTGTAAACATAGAATATGAATCTTTCTCCGAATCATAGTATCTACCACCTCCATTAGCTTACCGGATAATGTTCCAATATTCCAAGAATCAATACGAATCTTATTATCTAGGACTAACTTCTTTACCCACACCCGTCCATGGTGTGGGAATTCTCTCTATAATTGATTCACTACATCCACGCAAAAATATAGTGGCCCTTGCTTACTTATCACTGCATTCAGGCTCTACAACGTGTCGTAGGTGGGGACGCCCTAAAGCAATGCTCACAATTTGTGTAATCCATGGTATAAAAATCCTATAAAGTTTTACGCTGGCTATCGAAAGCCTAACACAACCCTCCTTACATGGGTGGAGTTAGGAAAAATAACTTTCAGAGTGACCTACAATATTAAAGTGACCCATGCAGCAGCCTTCATGCGCCCTAGCTAGTTGGGCAATTTCTTTTCTCATCTCAATCTTTGCTTCATGAAAATCGCCATTACCTTGAAATCAGCCACATACTTCATGAATTTTTGGAAAATAAACAAGAAAATAGGTATAGCTTATACTTAAATACATCCTTAATATTGTGCTCTTTCCTAGCTCGTGGCCGCTTTCCCTCGCACTAAAACATTTAAGGAAAAATGCAGCCATAGCCCATGGTTAGGCCGTGGGCCGCTCGCCTTACCATGAAAAAGGCTTCAAATTGCATGCACCAAATAATGACGAGGAACACTTTTCAGGTAATATACATGTATGAAGGCAAAACCACTGTGTCTTGCCCAACCATATCTCATAATATCCTAGATGTCATTGATTTCACCTCCTCTACAACAGATGCAACCACCCTGTTTTAGGGGATTTGTGGTTTCTATCGTCTCATTTCCATTTTCGTGTGCTGAAGCAAATCAAACCAGTTGACTCTTCATTCGTTTCCTTGTAAAGGGTTCGAGATTTATTTTTGATATACATCAACAAAACGTCATTGAAGAATCACATGTTAATTGGTAGGGATGTCAATGCATGCATGGGTACATTTATTTGTTAATATAATTAGATTCAGTTTACAAAATATTGAATCTGATTATTGGGTCGAATCCATCTTTACAGTTTTGGATTTGATGCGACCTGGATATGAATTTTTCAGGTTTGCATCCAAAGCTTCACGTAGATGGTTTTGAACTTGTGAGCCCCTATGTTGTAGGGCTGAGAGGCGGCGGTCTGTTTGTCTTATTCAGATTTGGGTATGATAGCTAGAGAATAGATTTGAACCAGAATCCAGCTATACATGATCCAATCAAATCGGGTTCAGCAGAGTACTAGGACCCGACGTAAATCCATCCCATTGACATCCCTACTAAGTGGAACAGGTCATCGTAAAAGTACCCAATTTGGACCTGGTTCTGCATGTTGAATCAGACTTGAACGGCCATTGATGCTGGTCGATCAGAACCAAACCAAGGAACTGGAGCTGGTAACCCTACATTCGTTCGGTTTTGTTCTGCCCGTCGGGGAACTGAACCGGACTGACAGTTTGAAATCTGCGATTTCAAGTCCTTTTGGTTCCAGTTCTAAAAGCTCATCTTTGCTTCATGGACTTTTAAAATGAAATCAGAACCAAACTGAGACTGTGCACATCCGTCATGGACAGGAACCCGAACTGTTAAAGGAGGGCTCTGATTTAGTTCCGGTTTCAAGTTCTGATAGAACTGAAAACCACAGTTTCGAACCGCCGGCCCCTATTTACCTGGAACCGGCCAAGTTTAGGTCAGGGTAAAAGGAGACAGGTTTGTATGATGACCTGAATAACACTTTGGTCACTTTGTACTTATCACCTTCCTTGTTTATATATTGGTGATCTACAGCACAAAAGGCTAGCAAATCCCAACGCTATGACCTTTGAAAACAGTTCAGATCACGGAATGACGAACTCTTCATCTGTATCTGAGGAGCATGAATAAAATGGTAAGGAGTTGTGTGGCTCTAAACTAGATAGTCTTCGCAACATATTAATATATGAACTCGATCGCCATTTTTTTTGTTTGATACAAAAGGGAGGGTTAAGCCTAACACGCAGACATGCATGCACCCCTCCATGGAATCGAACTGGTCACCTGCAAGCGAGCATACCTGTGAACTAACGCTCTGGGTGTGCATTAACGATTCTAAGGTCCTACCCGAATCAAATAAGATGGCGATAGTTTACACAGATCTTTCAACTGTGGTTTGTCACGTGAAGAGACGGCGAAAGACAACTCCGAATCTAAAAGAACTTAAACGTGTTACAAGCTGACCAAGCTGGGGAATCGAATTATATGTCACCATTTGGTCAGTCATATACGTTGTCTTCTTTAATTTCTTTTCTTTTTGTTGGAGAGAGTTGCATTCATGCGCATCAGAGATAGTGAATATTTCAAGAGGCAAAGGGAGCCCTTGAAGAGGAAATAATAGAGGATGATCTTTCTTTTATATATGAAGTTAAATGCTAATATAGCACAAGATCGAACTGTATGATGGGAAAGTCTTGGTTTGGATGGATACGAAAATTAGAGATATGTATTTTTCGCGTCCAATGGGGAATAAAAGGGTTTATCTCTTTGAAAACCTGATGTCATATGGAAACCTTCTTTTGTATTTAACTCATGCCATTATTTTGGGAGAGGGAATATAAAGGGTTTATTGCATAGGAGTTAGAATTATGAGTTTCCATGATATTGTGGGATCCTTCTATTCTTTCCCTCTTCTCCTGTATACAACTTTCGTAAACAGCTTCTGCATTGTTTGCACATGTATTATTTCAAACCTTCTGCAGGTCTCACAGAGAACTAGTTCAGTATGAATTTTCCCCATAAAGAAGGCCACCATCGTGTATTCCTCTTTACGAAACTCCAAGGAACATGCTTTCAAGTTTAAGGGCATGAGAATTTATGTGTTTCTCTCATACATAACATGTATATACAACTGACATGTTCCAGTGGCCATCAAGTAGGCACGGAAGTGTATCACCTCCAGTGGCAAGAACTATTCAAATGCTAGGGAGGCAGTCACCTTTCTTGAAATGTGATGAAAATACCAATAAAATCTGTGTTGAAAAACTATATGGATCATGAAAGATCTCGAAGGCGAAGAACAACGAAAGGAGGAAATCCCCCGGTAGACGTTATGAGACTCTGAATTGCCGGGCATGGTTTGCTTCTAGGAGGTTTTTCACAATCATTAAATTTCAATAGAAAGGTATACAAGAGAGTTATATTTTCTCTTTCTTCTCTTTTTCTTTTTATGTTTTTATTTTGGGTTTTTCATTTTCAGCTTGGGAGAAATGGATTCATGATTTTCTCCTTTTATTTAGTAAAACAACATTTCTTTTTATAATTCCGTTTCACTATTAAAGATAACATATCATGTGAAATTAGGAAAGTGGGCCCTTTCTTACTTAATTTCACATAAATACTTAGAGAAGCTAAGTGTGGCCACCATCGTGGAAGTTGCCTTATCTCTCCTACTTCCACTTGAGCCGAATCATGATACAGTAGCTTTCACTCACTATTGTATAAAATTTTCAGTCATACATAAGTGCAATTATCATGGGTTATATATGTTAATATGGTTTTATCTAATTAATATGTTTTTCCTACATAACAACCATGAATGTGTTTCCACACTAAGACTTTTAGTCATATCCTAAACCCATGTGTGCAACATGTTTAGTAAAGAGATCTTTGGAGACTTTAGTCAAAGGGTTTGCTATCATATCTTTAATATACATATAAGACATTGATTTCAAAAGGCCAACATCAAAATTGATATTAGGTCTCGTATACAACATAACACATATCAAGCTACCAACAACTTGATATTTTATTTTTCTTATCCTTTACTAGAACAATAAGTTTTACTTAGTTTGACTCATTTTGCAATGGGTGCAGTTGCATGCCAGCAATCACCTATTCTAAACTTTTAAAGATATATTTAATATGTCTCTATTAACTTAAACATAGTAGTCTAGATGATCTATACTGAGTAATTTTATACTTAGGATATAGGATGTCTTTTCATATCCTTCATTTTGAACTTCGAACTAAGTCATGACTTAGTTTTAATAATCATGTCATTATTGTAAGCCACGAAAATTCCCACTCCTGGCTTTTGGGGCCTGGAATGAACCTTTTCGAGTTTACGTCGCTTTTAAGGGTGTGCCAACTAATTTGCTCAAGCTAGCGAAGTTTTTAAAGATATCTGACATTTTGAAAGGCGGTTGTGAGCAAGCGGGATCTTTTCGCTTGAAACCTTCTTGAACCGGTGCTCAAGGGTCGGTTTAAGTGCTTAGAAAACCTTTTCGATCTAAACAAATGTATACTTTTGAAAAGAAAAGTAAATGTTTCGATGTATGCCTAAATTGCAGTTTTTATTACGGGGGTTGTTCGAATCCAAGTCTCTCGAGTTGTAGCTATTTTAGGCCGGATGTGTGTGCTTCAAGTGGCCTAGGTTTAGCGAGTTTGAGCATAGTTTTGGGGTTGCCTCTTTGAAAATACGCAAATGCAAGGATGCACGAATACTCTTCAGGTTTGATATGATATGAGCTAAACTCGAATTGAAAGCAACTCACACACACAACTTAAAATAAATACCCGAATGAAAGTGCAACTCACGCAGCTGAAGGGAAATACCCGAACTTGAAAGCAACTCACACGACTTGAATGTAAATTGCAGAACTGAAATATACTTATATCTTAAGAGCGGAAAGGCTCAATGTGAGTGTGTGTTTGTCGTGTATAAATGGAAAGACAACTCACGCAACATGAATTGAACTTGCCGAAATTGAAATATAAGTATAGTAAGAGCGAAAAGGCTCAATGCACGCGTGTGTGTAGTGTGAAATTTAAATGACAAACTCACACGACATAAATTGAACCACCCGAAAATGTAAGTGCGTACACAACTTGACTGTAAAACTCACGCAGCTGAAAAGTATATAAATACACTATATCTTATGATCAACAAAGGCTCAAAAGGTGCGTGAGAATGTGGAGCAAGTGCTCAAGTACTTCTTGGGTGCGAGTGTGAAATTTAAATGACAAACTCACACGACATGAATGTAACAACCCGGAATTAAATTGCACGACTTTCACTAAAGTTTTTAGCTTAAGAGCGAAGGCTCAATGTGTGTGCAATAGTGTGCAACTAAGAGCGGAAAGGCTCAAGTGCACGTGGGTGTCTTGTGTATGTTTTAAGAGCAATATGGCTCAAGTGTACGTGTGTGCTTCGTGTATCAAGCACCAATATTACATTTCGGGGGGAGACCACGCTCTATTATTACAATCCCGTACCGAATTAAATTGAAATTTAAAGGAGTAAGGTAAAAACCAAATTTAAACACTTACAAGTGGTCGGCTTTTCCTCTCACTCGTGCTTGGGCTTTTGTCCACCTTGGCAACCAAGAGATGGGTCTCCCTAGGTGGGTTTATTGACGTGAGTTTGGGCTTGGGAGAGGCGTGGGTGCTTGGAGCTTGGGAGTGCCTAGGTTCGACTGGATATAGGGCTAGTTAGGGTGAGTGTCTTAGGCACGGGCTGGCTAAGGCAAGTCATGGTTAGGGTGTGGCTGGCTAAGGCAGGTTATGGTTAGGGTGTGGGTATGGTGGTTTGTGGCTGGAGTTGGCCAAGGTAGGCTGTTAGGTAGCGGGGTGCTAAGCTTGCAACAGGGCGTGCAGGGCGTAGTAGGGCAGCGCTAGGGCGCAGCGGGGCAGCGCTAGGGTACGACAATGACGTGCGGGACACAGGGCGCGCGGCAATGACGCGAGGGAGTTAGGCGCTGCGAGGGCCGGTTAGCAAGTGCTGGAAAGGGGTGGTGGTGGCTTGGAGGTAGTGAAATGGGTGAGTGCTAGGTAGGGAGTTTAGGTCGGTTTGGGTGAGAGGGCTAGGTTTAGGCTAATTTAGGGTTAGGTTTAGAGAGGTGGGTTAGGTGATTTAGGTTAGATTAGGGTGGGTTTAGGAGGCCTACCTCTTGGAGCCGGTCCATCGTGCTTCACCCATGCCTCCACGCCTTGTTGCAACCACTCCTTCACGTTGGTGCAGCCCTTGGCTAGGTCTAGGTTCATACAAGCTTGAACCCACACCCTTGATCAAGCCTACATGGCTATAGCCCACCACTCACTCTCTCTCTTCCCAAGCCTCTTCTTGGATTTCACGTGAACCTCCATTTGGGACGCCCTCACCTCTATTTATAGGCAAATGAGGTGGGTCTTGGATATGGGTCTTGGAATCCAAATCCGATCCAAACACTATTTGGGTTTGAATCTCGGATCTCAGATATTTTGGGATCTAGATCCGACCCAAATATTTAGTTGGGTTTGGATCTCGAATCTTGGATATTTGGGATCCAGATCCAATCCAAACACTATTTGGCTCTAGATCTGGATATTTGGGTCCAGATCCAATCAAAATTTTCTTTTCTTCAGTCCTTCTTGACGTTTCGAGATGGACAGTTTGTGCGGGCCCTGGCTTCATCAACACTCCGTCTTGTGTTGGGTTTTCTCTAACTTTGTCATCCGAACTCCTTCTCACCTTTCTAGACTTCATTTCAGTTCATTTCAGTCGTTTCAGGCTTGGATTTCTGTTATTTTGGTGAATGCTTTTGGCTTGGCTTTTGGTACTCCGGGCTTGCAGTTTGTTCCTAGCCTAGGCCTTCCTTTTGCCTTTTGATTCTAGCTTTTATTAGGCCATGATGCTTTCTTTGGGCTTCTGAACCTATTTTTGAGGCTGCTTTTGATTCAGGCTTCACCTGTTGGATTTGAGCTTTTTACAAAATTGGGACTTGGCCCATGTTTGAGAAAGTTTCAATTTGAACGGGGTTTAGACAAAAAATTTAAAGTCTTTACAACTCCTGGGTTTTTGAAAACTCCAGAATTTGATTTTGAAATTAATTTTCAAACCAGGTGTTTGTTTTTGAAAATCATTTTATTTTGGGGTGTTTACAGATGTCTCTCTTTGGCATTATCCAAATTTATTTGGATAATGGCGAAGAAGACAATACCCCTAATTGATTTCTCCCTGGATTCGTCCTCAAGAATATGGGATCGTTCCAGTGAGAAAAACGTTTTCTTTTATGCCCAGTAAGAGGGGATTCTCGCCAAAGGGGACTTTACCTAATGTGGTGCTAGTCCTAAATGGGATTGTGTAAGTGTCCATGCATGTATATATGAATGAATGGCATGGGATGATATGCTAGGAAGTATGGTTTTCTAGAGACTTAATGTGATGGTCGAACTTGGGAGCCTTATGAAGACCTGCTGCACCAAGTGAGCTGGTCTTATGTTGCTCGATGTTCGAGGATTTTCTAAATTCGTTTTTTGAAAGAGGAAAGCTCCTTTTAGCCTCAATCCTAAGGATTTCAGCTTTTCGTGTTTTCCCTTTACTTGAGTTTTAACACTCGCTAATCTAGCGGAGGTTTTATAAGAAAATCAAGCCATATTTCAAAATTCCTATGCCTTACTTAAAACGTCTAATTCTCAAACAAGATGAGATTCAAGTGAGAAAATCCTATTTTTACTTTAGGATTCCTTGAAATGAACCTTTCTTCACTTGGGATAAGTCGCAGGGATGGGGAAAGAATTACCACGGTCCCTTCTAGAGTGTCCTGTGGTTTGAGGCAAAGAGGCGGAAAACTGCTTTTTTTGAGCTTTTGGATATTTTTTCTGTTTTTCATAGAGGGTCTCTCTTTGGGAGTATTTTTTCTTTGTTCCCTCTTTTCTATAGAAGAAACGATTTTTCTTTTTGGATTCAGCTTTCTCTTGGAAAAGAGATTTTTTTAGGGATTTCCCTTTTTGCTTTTTGCCAAGTTTTTCTTTTGGGGAAGAGAAGAGAAGAGGGGAATGACTTATCCCAAGGATCTACTCGATTCATCCTAGTTTAGCCTATTTAGAAATAGCACGTACTACTTGCAAGTATCTTGCTATTTTGAACTAGGCCTTCTTTTGTAAGAAGAAGAATTTTGAAATGTAACCCCTTTGTTTTTGAAAACTCCGCTTTTTCACAAGCATCGATTCTCTCATTCAGGGTTGCACAATCTACCTTTATCCTCACTCACAAAGTTTCAAAGGAGATTTTCCTCAAAATACTTTTCGCAATAGGACTTATCTTAGACCCTACACGTGGTATTTTTTCAAATATTGAGCATTCATAGGGTCTGCTAAGTTCCTACCCTCAACATCGACTAACCAGTAGGCGTTGTTTGTGGTGGTTTCACGTACAACATAAGGACCATCCCACTTGGGCCGCCACTTTCCAAGTGGATGTGGGCCACGATGTTGGATGATTTTTAGCACAAGGTCTCCCACTTTGAAGTGGCGAGGTCTCATATGCTTCTCATAATGTCGGGCTACCCTTTGCCGGTAAGCATGTGCATGATCCATGGTAAGGAGCCTTTTCTCATCTAATAAGTCAAGCTCGGCCATTCTAGCATGCTGTAGCGTCTTTAGGGGAAGGTCAAGTGCAAGTGATGTATGAAATGAATGCAGTTTGGTATGAATGGGGAGAATGGCATTTGTGCCATAGACCAACTCAAACGGTGTGGCATTTGTGGGAGTCCGGATGGTAGTCCTATAAGCCCATAAGGCTTCATTCAACTTCTCATGCCACGTCCTACCATTCTCTAGAGTTTTCTCAATAATGCTTGTGAGAGTTTTATTGGTGGCTTCAGCTTCGCCGTTGCCTTGAGGGTAGTAGGGTGATGAGAAGTGGTGAGTTATGCCATACGTGTTACATAACTTTACCATCCTCTCGTTTTTGAAGGGGGTGCCATTATCAGACACTAGGTCTTTTGGAACCCCAAATCGAGCCAAAATATTTTTTCTAATGAACGCCACTACATGTTGCCCCTGGACATTAGTCAGAGAGGTAGCTTCAACACATTTGGAAAAGTATTCAATGGCTGCTAGGATAAACCTATGCCTGTTTGATGCATTTGGAAATATTGATCCTATGATGTCAAACGCCCACATGGTGAATGGCCATGGGCTGACCACAGAATGCAATGTGGATGACAGGATATGAATGGCATGTCCATGCACTTGACATGGGTGACACTTCCTAACATGGTCATGGCAATCCTGCTTTAGGGTGGACCAAAAGTAACCAACTCTAAGTATTTTCATTGCCATCATATTGTCATTTACATGTCCTCCATATTCTCCATCGTGGAATTCATGCATCACTATCCTAGCCTCCTCCAGGTTGACACACCTTAGTAAGATGCCAGTAAAACTCTTTTTATAAAGAATCCCTCCCAAAATTAGATATCGGGTTGAAATCTTTCGAATAAAAGCTTTGTCTTTAGATGAAGCGAATTCTAAAAATCCTCCATTTTCTAAGAACTCTTTAATGTCTTGAAACCAGGGTTTTTCAGTAGAAACTGTGTTGTTTTGGCAAATCTCCAAATTGTGTGTGGATGGAGTGGGTGAGTGCCATATTTCTAAGGATCGAGTTCCCAAGGTGGGATCGACCCTTAGGGCTGCGCCCAAGGATGAGAGGGCATCTGCTATGCCATTATCCTCTCTTCCTACATGTGTGAGTGTGCACGATTGGAACGACTCAACCAGCTTGGTGGCCAATTCGTGGTATGGAAGAAGTTTTCATTTTTGACTTGCCAAATTTTTAACACTTGGTTTATGACAAGTAAAGAGTCTCTAAAGACTTCAATGCATGATGCCCCTAGAGTTTTCGAGATTTTCAAGCCTTGTATGAGTGCTTCATACTCGGCTGTATTGTTGGAACATTCGAAATCTAGGCAAATGGTGATGGGTATTTCTCCCTTTTCAAGGGATATGAGGATGATTCCTGCCCCAGCCCCTCTTTGGTTTTGTGCCCCATCGAAGTGCATCTTCCACACTTGGTTTTCATTTGAGCAATTTGATAAAATATGATTTTGAAATTGGTTTTGAAAGATGCCTTCGTCGGGCATTTTATCAAGTATGGGATATGAATCCTCTAAGGGGAAATCGACCACATAGTCAGCTAGGGCTTGCCCCTTGATAGAGGTTTGATGGTGGAATTTCAGGTCATACTCCATCAAGAGGAGCTGCCATTTACCCAGCCTACCCGTGAGGATAGGTTTTTCAAACAGATGCTTGATTGGATCAAGCCTAGACACTATCCAGATCTCATGATCTAGGAAATAGTGTCGAAATTTCTTGCAGGCCCATACCAAGGCCAAGCACGTCTTCTCCATGGCTTGATAATTTCATTCATAAGCTAATAGAGTTTTCGAAATATAGTAGATGTCATACTCTTTATGGGTATCATCCTCATATTGAGCTAATAATGCACCCAAGGCATTTGCATGCACATAAATGTAAAGTAAAAGAGGTTTTCCTTGCTTTGGAGGGTTTAAAACAGGAGGATTAACCAAATATGCTTTTAATCTTTCGAAAGCTTTTTGGTAATCATCGTCTCATACAAATTTCACCCCTTTTCTCAAAAGTTTGTTGAAAGGTTCGCATCTTGTAGCAAGCTTAGAAATAAACCTTCTAATTGATTGGAGGCGACCTTGGAGGCTTCGGATTTACATTAAATTGGAGGGTGGAGGCATATCTATGATGGCTCGACACTTAGAGGGATCGACTTCGATGCCCCTTTGGCTTACCATAAAACCTAAAAGCTTGCCAGATTCTACTCCGAAGACGCACTTTTGAGGGTTTAGTTTTACTTTATAAAGCCTTAATCTTTCGAAAACTCTTTGCAAAGATTCGATATGTGTATCTTGGGTTTTTGATTTGACCAAGAGATCATCCACATATACTTCTAAGAGCTCATGAATTTGATCATGAAAGATCGTGGTCATGGCTCTTTGGTATGTGGCATCGGCGTTTTTCAAACCAAAGTGTATGACTGTATAGCAGTACGTGCCCCAGGGTGTGGTAAAAGCAGTTTTAGCCTGGTCTCTTGGGGCTAATTTGATTTGATTATAACTCAAGTAGCCATCCATAAAGGAAAACATTTCATGATTTGTAGTACTATCGACTATCAAATCAATGTTTGGCAAAGGGAAGTTATCCTTTGGTGTAGCTTTGTTCAAATTTCTGAAATCTATGCAAATTCGAATTTTTTCATTGGATTTTCGAACTACAACAATGTTGGAAAGCCAATCAGAATACGTAGTGGGTTTTATAAAACCAGCTTTAAGCAGATCTTCTAAACCCTCTTTTACTTGTGAATGGACATTCGGGTGAATCTTCCTAAGATTTTGTTTTATGGGTTTCGAGTCTAGATCTTGGAGAAGACAATACTATACCACTTTTGGGTCTATACCTGGCATGTCCTCATACGTCCATGCAAACACATCGATATAGGTTTTCAAGAATGCAATGAATGATGCTTTTTCATGCTCATGCAAACATGCGCCTATCTTAATGTGTTTGGGTTTTGACTCATTCCCTAAGTTAATCTCTATGAAATCCCCTCCTATAGAATTCGAAGGTTTTTCAAAATCGAGGATTTTATTAAACTCGGGCAACTCAGAGGTTGGATCCTCCCTAGGGAGAAGGGGATCCTCCTCCGGGCCTTGATCATTCTCGAGAATTCTAAATCCTAGGGAATTTGGAGTGGATGCATGATTTTTGCAAACACCTAGTTTTGGTTTTGGAATTTCTACAGGTTTTGAAGACTTGAGTCCTTTTATAAAGACGATTTTTTCAAAATCCTTGATTTTTTCCAAATTTTTACCAGGAGCTGCTATATACACGATTTTGTTTTTGGAATTTTCCAAATTTTCGATTTTTTTGGATTTTTGCAAAGAAAAGATATTGGGAGAAACAGAAACTACATTTTTTTCGATTTTTCCACACTTTTCCAATGTTTTTGGTTTTTGAGATTTTTCAAATTGTTTTTGTATTTTGAGAATTTGTAATTTTTTTGGATTTTGGTTTAAGGAGGGATCTTCCATCATACCTACAAAGAAGATGCCATGAATTAGTCTCTAAACAAGAGGTCTAAATCATAGGTTTCGGTTTTGGCAGGTTCTAGGGCACCCTTGACCCAGGTGGTCACAGGTGGTGGTTCTAGGGGTATGCTTGGAGTATAGCCTATCCCATATCAGCTTGGGTTTGCACTTGGCACTATGGGCTCGAGGCAACCTTGGTTTTGGGTCCCTAGACTTTGGTAGGGCATATAACCCATCTTTAATAGCATGTTCCAAGGCTTTTTCATTTTTGCAAATTCTTTGTACAAGGGATGGCCTTGGAACTTGCTATCGTCCATGTCATGCTTAAACGGTTTCTTATCTAGGGGTTTTAGAAATAGTCGACACTTGGTCTTTCCTAGGATGGTTATGGTTTTGGGTGGGCAAGCCTTGGGCTGCCCTTTGATATATAAGACCTTCCTAGGCTTTTGGAGGACGAGCTTGGGTGTCTCGACCAAGGGCTTTCCAAGGTTGTCCTTATAGGCTTAGTGACCTGATAAGCAAGGGAAATTTTGGATTCCCTGAAGCTGAGGATGGTTTTCACCTAGAATTACCACAATCTGGTCTTCGTAGGGGATTTTCACACACCTATGGAAGGTGGATGAAACAGCTCGAAGGCTATGTATCCAGGGTCTTCCAAGCAGTAGGTTGTAATGGGGTGTATGTCTAAGACATGGAACACCCGCATGTGGGCTATGTCCCCCGTCTCCATGGGTAACTCTACGGCTCCCATCGGTCTAGATGCATTCCCATCGTATCTAGTGATTATGATGGGGCTTGGGTTCACGGAAGTCAAGGTGACTCCGATTTGATATGCCACATGGAGCAGAAGGATGTTGAGACCTCCTCCCCCATCAACTAAGTATTTGTCGAGAGGATAGTGATTCAATACTACCTCGATATGCAAAGCTTGATTGTGGGTTTCATACGGTCTTTCTATCTCATCTTCCGAGAATACGATGGGCGTTTTCGCACATATAGGTGCCACTTGAATTGATAAGGACTCCGGGGTTATACTTGAGTTAACCTTGGCTCTCTCTAAGATTTTTTCTAAAACAAGCCTATGCCTAGGTGAGGTTTGTATCAGCTCTAGGATGAACATGTTTATTGGGATCTTAGAAAGATGATTTTCAAAATCATGTGGTTAAAACAATTTGACCTTTGTCCATTTTGTACGAAACCTTAGGAATGCATGCTTTTGAAGGGCTAGGGATAGTGACCACTTTTTTAGCAGTTTTTTCTAAGTGTTGGGGTTGATAGATCCTCTCGGACCTAGTCACTTCCTCCACAGTTTGCCTAAGGCTCGTGCCTATTGTGGCTCTATTTGAGTGCCTTGGAGCACCTCAAATTTCTAAAATGGTTCTAACCGGGGGCGGGACTCTAAGCGCTCCCCAGATTACTACTTGGATATTTTTCTTATAAATGATGAGAGATGATGCACAAGTAGTAAAACCAGAATGTGATGCATGTACTAGACTTTTCGAAGTCGAGAAAGCACATACCTCTTTTCCCTTCCCACTTGTGCTTGCATGATTGGGAAAGGGTTCTTTGAATATAGCTTGGGCAGGCTCTGGTTCCTCTGTGACCTAGAGCCGGCCCTGCGCTATCAAGTTCTCAATTTTGTTTAAAAGGGAATAACATCTGTTAGTATCATGACCTTTCAGTCGATGATACTTGCAAAATTTGTTTAAATATTTCCCTTTCGGGGGTGTCCCCTCCAGAATTTCTGGGAGTGTGATCATTTCTTGGGCAAGTAGGAGGTCTAGGACCTTCGAGACAGGCTGCCATAATGGCGTGTACTCCCTTTTTTCAAAACCTTTTTCAAATTTTTCATTTTTTTGGTCGGTTTTCTTTAAAGTGCCGGCCAAGCCTGTTTCCACTCAGACATTTGCAATTTTTAAGGGTTTTGCCCTTTTGTCCATAGTGGGTAACCCGTAAGTTTCGGGTTTTTCCAAACATGACTTTTGCAAAATGTTTCCTTTCCATAGGTGATCGTAGACTCCCTTTTTCAGATTTGTTTCAAATGGGGAGACTTTTTTGATCAACTTATGGAAACTCGATATTTCATTTAAAGAGAGAAGAGTTTTCAGTTCAGCTTTGAAATTATCAAGGATGAGCATTACTGCGCATCCTTCTGAAATCGGCTCTCTCACTTGCCCTAGGAGGGACCTCCATCAAACGATGAATGCATGTACATCCTCGTTCGACGCCTGTTTGGTATCCCTCAAAGTGTTTAAAGTCGGCGTTACTTCCATATTATGTGAAAACCTTTGCATAAAACAATTCGCTAACTCTTCGAAAGTTGCGAACTAGCTTAAATCGTACGAAGCAAGCCATTTTGAAGCAGTACCTTTGAGGGAAAGGGGAAACCAATATATCTACTTTGTCGAGTCCTTTTTCTTTTTATGGGCTCGATGAAAAAAGAGTTGCAAGTGGGATCTAGGATCTCTCGTGCCATCATACCGATGAAAGTTCGATATCTCATCGTCACTGTCTATTTCGTAATCCAAAGGAAGGAAATCAGACAGGGTGTACGTTCTCTTTTCTTTATTTTGCCCTTTTAGCAGTTGTTGTAGGGCTTTTCGGTCCTTGTGGGTGAAGGACTCGTGATATTGGTTTCCCTCCATTGCGGAGGTTTCCTTGGGCTTTCTAGACTTGTTGAATTTCTTCTTAGCTTTTGCCGATTCGCCATGAGACGAACAGGAATCAGCTGCTTTGGCCTCTTCGCTAAGCGTAACGAATTTTGCTTCGAAATCCTTTCGCAAGTCCTCTATCTCTTCTCTCCTATTTTTGAAATTGTTTTGCGAAAGTTTTTTGGAGTGAGAACTTGATGTGCGCGGGACATGGCTGGACACTTCATTGGAGTCTGAAATCGACATGACTCCGATGCTTTGTTTTGAAAACCAACTATGAAATGCAAAAAGGCAAAGAGTTAAATACTTTTCTTGGAAAAAAATTCAAGAGCTTTGTTTGTTTGATCAAGGTTTTTTCAAGACCCGAGTCCCATCGGGCGTGCCAAATTTGTAAGCCAAGAAAATTTCCACTCCTGGCTTTTGGGGCCTGGAATGAACCTTTTCGAGTTTACGTCGCTTTTAAGGGGGTGCAAGCTAGCTTGCTCAAGCTAGCGAAGTTTTAAAAGATATCTGACATTTTGAAAGGCGGTTGTGAGCAAGCGGGATCTTTTCACTTGAAACCTTCTTGAACCGGTGCTCAAGGGTCGGTTTAAGTGCTTAGAAAACCTTTTCGATCTAAACAAATGTATACTTTTGAAAAGAAAAGTAAATGTTTCGATGTATGCCTAAATTGCAGTTTTTATTACGGGGGTTGTTCGAATCCAAGTCTCTCGAGTTTTAGCTATTTTAGGTCGGATGTGTGTGCTTCAAGTGGCCTAGGTTTAGCGAGTTTGAGCATAGTTTTGGGGTTGCCTCTTTGAAAATACGCAAATGCAAGGATGCACGAATACTCTTCAAGTTTGATATGATGTGAGCTAAGCTCGAATTGAAAGCAACTCACACACACAACTTAAAAATAAATACCCGAATGAAAGTGCAACTCACGCAGCTGAAGGGAAATATCCGAACTTGAAAGCAACTCACACGACTTGAATGTAAATTGCATAATTGAAATATACTTATATCTTAAGAGCGGAAAGGCTCAATGTGAGTGTGTGTTTGTCGTGTATAAATGGAAAGACAACTCACGCAACTTGAATTGAACTTGCCAAAATTGAAATATAAGTATAGTAAGAGCGGAAAGGCTCAATGCACGCGTGTGTGTAGTGTGAAATTTAAATGACAAACTCACACGACATAAATTGAACCACCCAGAAACGTAAGTGCATACACAACTTCAATGTAAAACTCACGCAGTTGGAAAGTATATAAATACACTATATCTTATGAGCAACAAAGGCTCAAAAGGTGCGTGAGAGTGTGGAGCAAGTGCTCAAGTACTTCTTGGGTGCGAGTGTGAAATTTAAATGACAAACTCACTCGCACCCAAGAAGTACTTCTTGGGTGCTCAAGTACTTCAATGTAAAACTCACGCAGTTGGAAAGTATATAAATACACTATATCTTATGAGCAACAAAGGCTCAAAAGGTACGTGAGAGTGTGGAGCAAGTGCTCAAGTACTTTTTGGGTGTGAGTGTGAAATTTAAATGACAAACTCGTGCTTGGGCTTTTGTCCACCTTGGCAGCCAAGAGATGGGTCTCCCTAGGTGGGTTTATTGACGTGAGTTTGGGCTTGGGAGAGGCATGGGTGCTTGGAGCTTGGGAGTGCCTAGGTTCAGCCGGATATAGGGCTGGTTAGGGTGAGTGTCTTTGGCATGGGCTGGCTAAGGGAAGTCACGGTTAGGGTGTGGCTAGCTAAGGCAGGTTACGGTTAGGGTGTGGGTATGGTGGTTTGTGGCTGGAGCTGGCCAAGGTAGGCTGTTAGGTAGCGGGGTGCTAGGCTTGCAACAGGGCGTAGTAGGGCAACGCTAGGGCACAGCAAGGCGCGCAGGGCGCAGCGCTAGGGCACGACAGTGATGCGCAGGATGTAGTAGGGGCGAGCGGCAATGACGTGCGGGAGTTAGGCGTTGCGGGGGCCGATTGGCAGGTGCTGGAAAGGGGTGGTGGTGGCCAAGAGGTAGTGAAATGGGTGAGTGCTAGGTAGGGAGTTTAGGTCGGTTTGGGTGAGAGGGCTAGGTTTAGGCTAGTTTAGGGTTAGGTTTAGAGAGGTGGGTTAGGTGATTTAGGCTAGATTAGGGTGGGTTTAGGAGGCCTACCTCTTGGAGCCTGTCCACCGTGCTTCACCCATGCCTCCACGCCTTGTTGCCGCCACTCCTTCACGTTGATGCAACCCTTGGCTAGGTCTAGGTTCATACAAGCTTGAACCCACACCCTTAAACAAGCCCACATGGCTATAGCCCACCACTCGCTCTCTCTCTTCCCAAGCCTCTTCTTGGATTTCACGCGAACCTCCATTTGGGACCCACACACCTCTATTTATAGGCAAATGAGGTGGGCCTTGGATATGGGCCGATCTGGATCTTGGATCTCGAATATTTTGGGATCTAGATCCGACCCAAATATTTAGTTGGGTTTGGATCTTGGATCTCGGATATTTGGGATCTAGATCCAATCCAAACACTATTTGGATCTGGATATTTGGGTTCAGATCCAATCCAAATTTTCTTTTCTTCAGTCCTTCTTGGCGTTTCGAGACGGACGGTTTGTGCGGGCTCTAGCTTCATCAGCGCTCCGTCTTGTGCTGGGTTTTTCCCAACTTTATTGTCCGAACTCCTTCTCACCTTTCTAGACTTCGTTTCAGTTCATTTCTGTCATTTCAGGCTTGGATTTCTGCTATTTTGGTGAATGCTTTTGGCTTGGCTTTTAGTGCTCCGGCCTTATAGTCTGTTTCTAGCCTAGGACTTTCTTTTGCCTTTTGATCTTGGCTTTTATCAGGCCAGGGTGCTTTCTTTGGGCTTCTGAACTTGTTTCTGATGCTGCTTTTGATTCAGGCTTCACCTATTGGATTTGGGCTTTTTACAAAATTGGGACTTGGCCCATGTTTGAGAAAGTTTCAATTTGAATGGGGTTTAGACCAAAAATTTAAAGTCTTTACAACTCTTGGGTTTTCGAAAACTCTAGAATCTGGTTTTGAAATGAATTTTCAAACTAGGTGTTTGTTTTTTAAAATCGTTTTATTTTGGGGTGTTTCCAATTATCATTTCTAGTCAACAAGATATCATCTACGTATAATGGTAGAATGACAAAATGACTATCACTATATGCAATGATGATGTTGATTAGCCATAAATCCAAGTTCTAGTGTGACATTTTGAAAAGTTAAATACCATTGGAAAATGATTATTTACGGCCATATATAGATTTTCTCAACCAATACACTTTATCTTCTTAATCTTCAACAACATCTCCTTCTAGCTATTTCATATAAATGGTTTCATTTATATAACCATTTAGAAATGCAAGCTTTACATCTAAGTAAGGTAAATCTAAGTCATAAAATATAGAAATTGCTAGAATTATCTAGAATACACATTTCAAAACAAGAGAGTATGCATAAAGATAATTTATTCCCTTCTTTTGCAACCAACTTTGCCTTAAATTTATCTATTAAGCTATCATCTTTATATTTCATTTTAAGTATAAATTTAAAATCATTTATTTTTTTTAACTTTTGACAAATTTGACAATTCCTAGGCTTGGTGTTTCTTAACAGATTCAATTTTTTGATCTATTGTTTTTTCCTAGTCTATTGACTTAGAAGAACTGACAGTTTTCTAATAAATCAAGTTATCAATTAGCTCATGTAGATGTATTATATAAAATATTTTCTTTGCTAAGTAAATATAATAATCTTGGATGGTATAACTTATGGTCTCTTATTTCTAAATAACTATTAGTTTGTAAAGAAAGGTCATTTGAATTGTTATCGATGGGTTCAAATGATGTTCATCCAAATCTATAAGATCATTAATATTTTATCATCATTTCTAAGGATATCCTTTGAAACCTTTTGGATATCTAACAAAATACATCTTAAAAATTCATTGTCTTGTTTATCTTACTAGTTTAAGATCTTTACATGTACAATGGATCTCTACCTTCCTAGATGACTAATGTATGGTTTTCCACCAAACCATAACTCATATTTTGCAACTGTAAACACCCCAAAATCCAAATATTTTCCAAAACCAAATGCCTGGTTCGAAAATCAGCTCAAAAAGCCAAGTTTGGAGATTTCAAAAAAACTCAAGAACTCAAACCCTTCAAAACTCTATTTTCCACCCCTGTTCGAAACATAAAAAAATCTTGAAAGTGGACGAAAGTCCTATTTTTATAAAAGACCAGACGAATAGATGAAGCCTGGCTCAAAACAGTTGCAAAAGATTCAAAATGCTCAAAGGTCAAGCCCAGCCCGATGAAAAGTGAATTTCAAAGACGAAAAAGGAGCCCAGGCCACGAGTGTACTTCAAGACTGAAGCATCGAAGGCCAAGCCAAAAGCACATCGAAAATCACGAGCAATCCAAGTCAAAAAACAAAAGAAAGAGTTGAAATAGAGTCCAGAAAGACAAAAAGAAGCTCGGACGATGAAATTGGGAAAAACCCAGCAAAAGACAGAATCTTGATGAACTCAGGACCCGCACGAAGCGCCCGGCTTGAAACGCCAGGAAGGACTGAAGAAGAGAAAATTTTGGATCGAATCTGGATCCCAATATCCAGATCCAGATCCAAGATCCATATCCAAACAAGGCTTGAACTGGATCTGGATTTCAGAACCCAACAAAGGATCCATATCCAAATAAGAGGCCTATAAAAGGACGTGAGAGGGTTGGCTTTTGAGAGGATTTTTTTCCAGCATTTCACGCCTCTCCACTTGGGGAAAAGAGAGAGAGAGAGAGAGAGGAAGGTCAACAAAAGGGGCTGGCCTTCCCCTCTTGTTTTCGTGAGATTATGGGTGGAAGTTGTGGGTGGGCTGGAGTTTGTAGATCACGGCTTGTACATGGCTGAAAAGAAATGAAATCTGGCGGCATTGGATGGCCCTTGCTTGGTGAGGATTGGCTGCGTGGGAACCAAGGATCAAATGGCTGAAACGTTGTCAAGGTAAGTCCCCTACTTCCTGCCCAAAACCATCTCTTTTCTCACCTCTCTAAACCACCTAGACCACTAACGACAAGCCACAACAAAGTCCAGCCAAGGAGCTGGCCGAACTTCACTAAAGGGGCTGACCTAGTTCTACCTAAGACCATCCTAACCTAGGACCATACCCAGCTCGGCCATTGGCTGGCTAAGGTCACCTTAGATCTGTCCTAAAGAAAATCCTAACATAAAAACCACTACCTAATTCATTTCCTAACTCAAAACCGCTCCCAAAAACCTAGCCAAACCGAGTGTCTAAAACACTCGATTCCCTCCTCTTGTCGAACCCATCCTCACCCATTTAACTCGGTCCATAGTGGCCGAGCTCATCTTAGGTCTATCCCTAACCTTAAACCATTACCCAAGTTAGATCCTAACTAAAAAAAAAAAAAAAACACTCTAAACCTACCCAGCTCGGCCACCCTTTTGGCCGAGCCACTCCCTTAGGATCTCACCCGAGATCAACCATCTAACATCAGCCAAAGCTCGGCCACCATTTGGCCGAGCTCTTCCCTTAGGATTCAACCTTAGATCCTACCTAATCCTTCTCCAAAAACCTGCCCAGCTCGGCCACCCTTTGGCCGAGCATTACCCTAGAGCTCACCTTAGGATCTCCCCTAAGATCATTCACTAATCCCCACCCAAGCTCGGCCATTAGTTGGCCGAGCATTCCATAGTGTCTCACCTAAAATAATCCCGTAGACACCACCTAACTCGACCATTAGTTGGTCAGGTTTTTCCCTTAGGGCCTTGGTCTAGCTTTTAACCAAAACAACCCGCCTAGACCTGACCTAGATCCATTAGTTCTCACCCTAGATCTGTCGTGTCTAAGTCCAGAACCCATAGCACCTTAGTGTGTCAACCTAGCCCAGGTCACGATCTAGGATCAACCTTCCACGCAGCTGGTCGTTTCGCAGAGAAAGGTCCATCCAACTGCTATATCCAAGGTCAGATTTCGCTGATAAAGGAAGTCCAAGCAAACGACGTGTAAGTGCTCGAACCTGGTTTTTTTACGTTGTTTCAAATTCAATTAAATTTGATACGGGGTTGTAATAATGGAGCGTAGTCTCCCCCCGAGATGTAATATTATGGTTTGAAACACGAATCACACACGTACACTCGAGCCTTTCCGCTCTTATCTGCACACCTTTTTGCACACAAAACGGGCCTCAACAGCCCATAGGATATAGCTCTATTTATATACATTCAGCTGGGTTTTAAGGTTCAAGTCGTGTGAGTTGTCTTTCATTCTATACACTCAAATCACTCACTCACATTGAGCCTTTCTGCTCTTACATATATATACGTATTTCCCCTTTCAGCTGGGTTTTTAAGGTTCAAGTCGTGTGAGTTGCCCTTTCAATTTATACACTCAAAGCACTCACTCACATTGAGCCTTCTCGCTCTTAAGATATAGCTATATATATTTTCCCTTCCGCATCTAAGATATAGCCATATTTCCCTTTCTGCTATTTCCCTTCTGCTATGTCTTTAAATTCCAGGTTTTCCCTTCAAGTTGTGTGAGTTTGCATTGCATATCCGCCACACTCGAGATAGGGAGCATACTTGCATCGAACCAGATCGATCAAATCGTGTAGTACTTGCCTTAAATCGAGCACTGGATGCACAGGACTACACGCCAAAATTGGCTAAAACCCGAGAGACATAGGAGCTCATAGATCCCCTGTATAAAAGTTGCAAATTTGACAAAACCAATCGATAAAACACTTTCAAAGTTTTCAAAAAGAGTCATGTTTGTGTAAATTTGAGATTTCCTAAAGCGTACAGACTGACCCTTGCGCGCCGGTGCAAGAAAGTCTACGACGAAAAGAACCCACTTGTCCACAGTCGCCCCAAAAGTCAAATATTTTCAAAAATCACTTCGCTAGTTTGAGAAAGCTAGCTGGCACGCCCTTTTTAAAGTGACGTAAGCACGAAAAGATTCGCTTCAGGCCTAAGAACCCGGAGACAAGGATTTTCCGTGTCTACAGATTTGGCACGCTCGGTGGGACGTGGGTCTTTAGGAAAAATCGATACAATACAAACCAATCTCTAAAAATATCATTTTTTCAAAGAAAAGTGTTTTAACTCTTTGTCTTCTTGCGTTTCATAGTTGGATTTAAAAGCGTCGGAGTCATGTCGAGTTCAGACTCCAATGAAGTGTCTAGCCGATTCTCATGCTCTTCAAGTTCTCATTCTAGAAGATCTTTGAAAAATCGAAAACAAAAAGAGGAAGAGCTAAGAAGAGAATACGAGGCCAAGATCGCTGCTCTCAGCCAAGAGGCTGAAGCAGCTGATTCGTGTTCGTCACATGACGAACCAATAAAGGCCAAAAAGAAGTTTGGAAAAACTCGTAAACACAAGGAGACCTCCGAGATGGAAGGCAACCAATACCTCGATTCCTTCACTCACAAGGATCGTAAAGCCCTACAGCAGTTGCTGAAGGGGCAAAATAGAGAGAAAACAACGTACGTCCTGTCTGATTTTCTCCCTTTAGATTACGAAATAGACAGTGACAACGAAATACCGAATTTCCATCGGTATGATGGCACGGGAGACCCTAGGTCTCACCTACAGCTTTTCTCTCATCGAGCCCACAAGAAAAAGGACTCGATGAAATGGGTGTATTGGTTCCCCTTATCCCTCAAAGGCACAGCTTCTAAATGGCTGGCTTCCTACGATTTGAGCCAATTCGCAACTTTTGAAGAGTTGGCGAACTGCTTCATGCAAAGATTTTCACATAACGTAGAAGTCATACCTACATTGAACACTTTGAGGGATACGAAGCAAGGTATGAACGAAGATGTGCATACATTTATCGTTCGATGGAGGTCTCTCCTTGGGCAAGTACGAGAACCAATATCCGAAGGATGCGCAGTAATGCTCATCCTGGACAATTTCAAAACTGAATTGAAAACTCTTCTTTCTTTACATGAAATCTCTACTTTCCACAAACTGATTAAAAAAGCATCTCTTTTTGAGACGAATTTGAAAAAAGGGGTTTACGACCACCTGTGGAAAGGGAGCGTAAATTCAAAGACTCGCTTGGAAAAGCCCAGCAATTACGGGCTACCCACCATGGACAAAGGGGAAAAACCCCACAAGATCGCCAATGTCCGGGTAGATCCAAGGTTGGCGAGCACTTCAAAAAATTTCAAAAATTTTGAAAACAGAAAAGACAAAAAAATACAAAAACCATTTGAAAAACGGGAGTACACTCTGCTGGGGCAACGTGTGTCGGAGGTCCTAGACCTCCTACTCGCCCAAGGCATGATCGAACTCCCTGAAATCCCTGAGGGAATCACTTCCAAAGGGAGGTTTTTGAATCGATTCTGCAAGTATCATCGGCTCAAAGGCCATGATACAAAGTAGTGTTTTTTCCTCCTAAACCAAATCGAGAACTTGATAGCAGAGGGCCGGCTCTAGGTCACTAAGGAACCGGAGCCTGCCCAAGCTATTTTCAAAGAACCCTTCCCCAATCACGCAAGTACAGTGAGAAGGGCAAAGAGGTATGTGCTCTCACAATTTCAAAGAGTCTAGCGCGTACATATAAGTCTGGTTTTTCCACTTGTGCATCTACACTCATCCTTCATAGGAAACCTGCCCAAGTAGTGATTCAGGGACCACCAAGAGTTCCGTCCCCGATCAAGCCAGTTTTGAAAATTCAAGGTGCTCCAAAACATTCAATTAGAGCCATCTTAAGCGCGAACCCTAGGTTGATCGTGGGGGAAGTGACAAGATCCGGGAGGATCTATCAACCCCCACATCTGCAAAATGCTAAAAAAGTGGTCAGTGTGCCTGGCCCTTCAAAAGCGTGTATTCTTGGAGTTCTGCCCAAAACGAACAAAGGAAAAGTCGTTTTGAACTTGTATGATTTTGAAAACCATCTTTCAAAGATTCCCATTAACATGTCCATCCTAGAGCTGATACAAACCTCACCTAGGCATAGACTCGTGTTAGAGAAAATTCTAGAAAGAGCAAAGGTTAGTTCGGACATAACCCCAGAATCCTTGTCCATATAAGTCTGGTTTTTCCACTTGTGCATCTACACTCATCCTTCATAGGAAACCTGCCCAAGTAGTAATTCGGGGACCACCAAGAGTTCCGTCCCCAATCAAGCCAGTTTTGAAAATTCAAGGTGCTCCAAAACATTCAATTAGAGTCATCTTAAGCGCGAACCCTAGGTTGATCGTGGGGGAAGTGACAAGATCCGGGAGGATCTATCAACCCCCACATCTGCAAAATGCTAAAAAAGTGGTCAGTGTGCCTGGCCCTTCAAAAGCGTGTATTCTTGGAGTTCTGCCCAAAACGAACAAAGGAAAAGTCGTTTTGAACTTGTATGATTTCGAAAACCATCTTTCAAAGATTCCCATTAACATGTCCATCCTAGAGCTGATACAAACCTCACCTAGGCATAGACTCGTGTTAGAGAAAATTCTAGAAAGAGCAAAGGTTAGTTCGGACATAACCCCAGAATCCTTGTCCAATCAAGTGGCGTCCATAGGTGCAAAAACACCTATCATGTTTTCGGAAGAGGATCTCGAAAGACCCTACGAAACCCATAATCAGGCCCTACACATCGAGGTGGTATTGAATCACCACTCTCTAGATAGGTGCCTAGTTGACGGGAGAGGAGGGCTCAACATCCTTCCGCTTCACATAGCATATCAGATTGGAGTCACCTTGACTTCCATGGACCCAAGCCCCATCATACTCACTGGATACGATGGAAATGCGTCCAGACCTTTAGGATCCGTTGAACTTCCCATGGAAACGGGAGGGATAGCTCACGTGGGGGTATTCCATATCTTGGTCATCCACCCCCACTACAACCTATTGCTGGGAAGGCCTTGGATACACAGCCTGTATGCTGTGCCGTCCACCTTTCATAGGTGTGTCAAAATCCCTTTTGAAAACCAAGTCATTGTGATCCTAAGTGAGAGTCATCCACAGCTTCAGGGGATTCAAAATTCCCCATGCTTTTCAAGTTCCCAGGCCTGCGAGGCCAACTCAGGGCAAACCATGGTCGAGCCACCAAAGCTCACCCTTCGGATACCTAGGAAGGTCGTACACATCTAGGGGCCGCCCAAGGCTGGCCCACTCAAAACACTAACCATCCCAGGAAAATCCAAGCGTCCACTATTTCCAAAACCCCTGGACAGAAAACCTTATGTGCATAACATGGACGATAGCAAGTTCTAGGATCACGAATTATATGAAATTTTTTTCAAAAACAAAAAATCGTGGAACATGTTATTGAACATGGGGTATATGCCATACAAAAGTCTAGGGGCACAAAATCAGGGTCTCGTAGAACCCATCTTCCCCAAAGCCAACCAAAGCCGACACGGGATCGGTTATACTCCCAGAATACCACCAGAACCACCCCCTGTGACCACCTGGGTCAAGGGTGCCCTGGAGCCTACCCAAGCAGAAACCTACGATTTAGATCTCTTGTTCGGAGTCTAACTAGTGGCAAGAGTTGTTGTGCCAGGCTCGACGTGTGCTCCGGTTCCGGGCTCTTCTTAGCTTTCCTGGTCTTGTCTTGATCGGGCCAAGCCACTTCGGGGTTTTAAAACATGTTTTAAAAGGGTTTTAAAAGCTATATTGTATGTTTTTGAAAGATAAAGTTTAAAACATATATACAGGGTTGTCTGGAAGGCTCCTGGGTTTCCAGACTCAAAATGGCCCTTTGGGGTTGCTTGTACAAAACCAAGTTTGTTTTAAGGAATTCGTGGGATTTCGGGGTGTTTACAACTACCATCCGGACTCCCACAAATGCCACGCCATTCGAGTTGGTCTATGGCACAAATGCCATTCTTCCCATTCATACCCAACTACATTCATTTCATACATCCATTGCACTCGACCTCCCCCTAGAGACGCTTCAGCATGTTAGGATGGCCGAACTAGATTTGCTAGATGAGAGGCGACTCCTTGCCATGGATCATGCTCATGCATACCAGCAAAGGATAGCCCGACATTATAGCAAACACATGAGACCTCGCCACTTTGAAGTGGGAGATCTGGTCTTAAAAACCATCCATCATCGTGGCCCACACCCCCTAGGCAAGTGGCGCCCCAATTGGGATGGACCCTATGTTGTACGAGCAACCACTACGAACAACTCGTATTGGTTGATCGATGTAGAAGGTAGGAATTTAGCAGATCCTATCAATGTTCAATACTTAAAGAAATATCATGTATAGGATCTGGATTAAATTCCATTTTTCGAAAAATTTAAGGGATAGCAGCCCTGAGACATGTGAATAAGGTGCAAAAGCAAACTCGTGTGACCCTGAGTGAGAGAATTCACACTTGTGAAAGAGCGGAGTCTTCAAAATCGTGGTTACATTTCAAAATCCTTCTTCTTACAAAGAAAGGCCTAGTTCAACATAGCAAGATACTTGCAAGTGGTACGTGCTATTTCTAAATAGGCTGATCTGGAATGGATCGAGTGTAGGCTTGGGATAAGTCCTCCCCTCTTCTCTTCTCCTTCCAAAAGGAAAACAAAAGCCCAAACAAGGGGAATTTCCCATTCAAAGTATCTTTCCAAAAGAAAGAAACCAGAATTCTAAAGAAAAATCGATTCTCTTATGAAAAAGAGGGATTAAAGAAAAAATACTCCCAAAGGGAGACCCTCAATGAAAAAAAAAGGAAAAAAAAAGCCAAAAAGCTCAAAAAGAGCAGTTTTCCGCCCTCTGTGCCTCAAACCACGGGACGTTTCAGAAGGGACCGTGGTATCTCTTTCCCATCCCTGACTTATCCCAAGCTAAAGCATGGTTCATTTCAAGGAATCCTAAAGTAAAAATAGGATTTACTTACTTGAATTTCATCTTGTTTGAGAATTCGACGTTTCGAGTAAGGCGTAGGAATTTGAAATACAACTTGTTTTCTTATAAAACCTCCTCTAGATAAGTGAGTGTTAAGACTCAAACAAGGGCAAGCACGAAGAGCTCGAGATCCTTAGGATCGAGACTCAAGACAGTTGTCCCTTTTGTAAATAACTTTTGTAAATAAGTTTTAAAAATCGAACATCGAACAGCATAGGATTTGCTCACTTGGAGCAGCAGGCCTTGTAAGTCTCTAGAGTTCGACCACATCTGGTCTCTGGGAGGTCGCCACTCTTGGCACCACACCCATGTCATATGCATTCCACGCATGGCACTTCCATGAACATGATCCCATTTTAGGACCAGATTCCATAGCATAACCCTTTGGCGTGATATCCCCTCCTACCAGGGTTTGTAAATTGAGATTTTGCTAAAATTGGGACGATCCCAAATTCTTTGTGGTTAGATCTAGGGAGACATTGAAAGGGGTGTTTGTCATCTTTCCTCTTATCCAAATCGATTTGGACAAGGCCAAAGAGGGGCATCTGTAAACACCCCGAAATCCCACGAATTCTTCAAAACAACCTGGTTTTATAAAAAGCAGCCCCAAAGGGCCATTTTGAGTCTGGAAACCCAGGAGCCTTCTAGACAACCCTGTACATATGTTTTAAACTCTGTATTTCGAAAACATACAATATGGCTTTTAAAACCTTTGTAAAACATGTTTTAAAACCCCGAAGCAGCTTGGCCTAATCTAGACAGGACCAAGAGAGCTAAGGAGAGCTCGGAACCGGAGCACCTGTCGAGCCCGGCACAGCAACTCTTGTATCAAATCCACACCCCCAGGATCTCGAACGTCCAAGACCCTGTTATCATCGAAACCTTGTTTGAAGTCATCTTCGGAAGGCGAAAACAAAGGCGGACGATCATATTGGCGAAGACCCAACGCAGACGGAGCACTGATGCTGTCAGGCCCCGCACAAACCGTTCGTTTCGAACACAGCTCGAAGGAGTCAGAGTTCAGTTTGGATCGGATCTGGACCATATATATCCATATCCCAATCCAAACCCATGTATGGACTTGGATTTGGATTTGGATTCAAAAATCCAATCCAATATCCATATCCATGGCCCACATCACCTTCTCATAAATGGAGGTGGGGCCCACTTGAATTTCATGTGGGATTATGGGCATGAGATAGAGTGGGGGTGGATAAGATCAAGTGTGTGTTGTAATTAAGCTTGACTTGTGTGTCAAGTTTGGGGTTAGTCATGTGGGTTAGCCTAATTAAGTGGGTTTAAGCTTGTAATTAGCCAAAACCTAACCTAGGGCTGCACCAACATGAAGTGGTTAAGGTCTATGGGCCATGCAAAGGGAGCTCCTTCACCTAAACCTAACCCAAAATACCTAATCCTAGCCTTCCACCCTAATCCACCCCTAATCTGAACCTAATCACCTAACCTACTTCCCTAATCTCGGCCTAATCCCAACCTAATCACCTAACCCACTTCCCTAATCCTTCCCTAAACCTAGGTTAATTTCCCTAAACCTAGCCTAATCACCTAACCTAGCTCACTAAACCTCACCCTAGAACCCACCCACCTAACCAAACCCTAAACCCCTAAACCACCCCTAGCCCACAACCTACCCAAACCACTTGTATTTAAAATATCTGGCCCTCCCCTTTCCAGCCCACCTTATCATCATACCACCCTACCCACCTAACCACTACCCCAACCCCAGCCCTAACCGACCTAACCAAGCCCTATATAAACCCCCCCTCTTGAGGGCGGGTTTTCCCATCTAGAAGCCCACCCATTCCCAACCGGGTCCTCCACTTCCCCAAGCTCAGCCGCCTGCTCCACCTGCTCCACATCCCACCACCACCTGCATCACTTCCCCAGCTCCGCTGAACACCACCACCTGCACCACTTCCTTCCAGCCGAGCGCCACCCTCTTCACTCGGTAAGTGCCCTACCTTCCACCTTACTCCCTCTTCACTCCCTCTCCATTCTCAACCACCTAATCCACTCCCATATCACCCTAACACCAGCCCTTCCACTTGCTGCCACCAGCCCCACTCAGCTGAACCCATAGTATCCTAACTACCCGCCACCACCTAGACCTTCTAGCTCCACTCGGCCACCCTAACAACCCACCAACCTTACGTGTCCCATTCGATCTTCCCTTGAACTTCCCTTAGTGCCATACTCCCCCAACACTACACTCCCCCTAGTGACCTTACCTAGCCCCTTTAATCCCACACGTCAAGGCGACACCCTTTGCTAGCAGCCGGCCACCTTCAAGGCACCCGGCCAGCACCCCTTGCCGTTCAACCTCGCGGAGCTCCCTTTTGCAGCCCAAGGCCAAGGCCAAGCCCACGCTCAAGCAAGGCATCTTCGGACCAACTATTAGTAAGTGCCTAACTCGGTCTTTAGTTGTATACTTGCTTGAGATTCAATTCAATACGAGGTTGTAATAACGGAGCATAGTCTCCCCCCGATTGTAATAACGTGGCTTGGCACACCCACACATGTGCACTCTTTTAGTTGTGCACGATTTTGAGCACACACTGGCCTAATCAGCCCCTAATACATAAGTATATACATATAATTTAATTTTGTAGGGTTTTGCTTAAGTTGGGTGTGTTGTCTTTCAAATCAAGCACTCACACACATTGAGTCTTCGCTCTTATTTGAAAGACCCAAGTAAGGGCTGATCTATACTATTTGGGTTTTCATTTCATGTCGTGTGTGTAAGTCTTTCAATTCAAGCACTCACACACATTGAGCCTTCGCTCTTATTTGAAAGACCCAAGTAAGGGCCGATTTATACTATTTGGGTTTAATTTCATGTTGTGTGCGTAGTACTTCAATTCAAGCACTCACACACATTGAGCTTTCGCTCTTACTCCCAAGACCTTAGTCAAGGCCTACTGCAGTTATATTTGGGTTTCATTTCATGTTGTGTGCGTAGTACTTCAATTCAAGCACTCACACACATTGAGCTTTCGCTCTTACTCCCAAGACCTTAGTTAAGGCCATACTGCAATTTATATTTGGGTTTAATTTCATGTCGTGTGTGTAAGTCTTTCAATTCAAGCACGCACCCACATTGAGCCTTCGCTCTTATTTTGCAAGACCCGAGTAAGGGCCCATATACCTACTCTATATACATATCTCCCTTCGGCATTTACTTTACAAGTCATTTCCCTTCGGCATTTACTTTACAAGTCATTTCCCTTCGGTCATTTCCCTTCGGTTATTTCCCTTCGGTTATTTCCCTTCAGTATTGTCTTTACATTCGGGTTTTCCCTTTGGAGTAGCGTGAGTTAGCATTGCATCTACGCCATACCACGAGGTTGGACGCATATTGCATCAAAGCAAGCCCCGCTCGAATTCGCCCATGTAGTGGAGTGTTCAAAACACACAAACTAGGTGGCCCATAAAGGGATAAAAGGAAAGACTTAGGCACGTGCAAATCCACGTGATCTAAAATTTGCAATCGTATCTAAAAGACCCGAATTAGACACCTCGAATCGCTTCGTAGGCTTTCTATCCAAAAAAAACTCGATTTTTGCAAAGCGTACAGACTGACCCTTGCGCATCAGTGCAAGAAGGTTTGCGACGACAAGAGCTCACTTGCTCACAGTCGCCATGTTAGAAGTCAGTTTAGAATATATCTTCGCTAGCTTAGGTAAGCTAGCTGACACGCCCTGTTTACACAAATAGGCCTTAGACGCACGAGAGGATCCGCTCCAAGCCCTAAAAAGGTGAGAGGCGGGGATTTTTCGCCCGTCTACATCCATGTCTTAGACATCCACCCCCACTATAACCTATTGTTGGGAAGGCCTTCTATACACAGCCTGTGAGCTATACCATCCACCTTCCATAGGTGTGTCAAAATCCCCTTCGAGGATCAAGTCATAGTAATTCTAGGTGAGAGCCACCCTCAGCTTTAGGGAATACAAAACTTCCCATGCTTGTCGAGTTCTCAAGCCTACGAGGCCAACCCGGGGAAAACCTTGGTCGAGCCACCCAAGCTCATCATTCCAAATCCTAGGAAGGTTTTATACATCAAGGGGCAGCCCAAGGCTCGCCCACTCAAAACCCTAACCATCCTAGGAAAGGCCAAGAGTCACCTATTCCAAAAACCCCTAGACAAAAAGCCATAAGAGCATAACATGGATGATAGCAAGTTCCAGAATCATGACTTATACCAAAACTTTTCAAAAAACAAAAAATCATGGAACATGCTATTGAACATGAGATATATGCCATACAAAAGTCTAGGAGCACAAAGCCAGGGTCTCCTAGAGCCCAAGTGCCTAGAGCCAACCCAAGCCGATATAGGATCGGATGTACTCCCAAAATACCACCAGAGCCACCACCTGTGATCACCTGGGTCAAGGGTGCCTTGGAGCCTAGTGAAGCAGAAACCTACGATCTAGACCTCTTGTTTAGAGTCTAACTTGTGGCGTTTTCCTTTGTAGGTATTATGGAAGATCCCTTCTTAAACCAAAAATTGAAAAATTGAAAAATTGAAAAATTCAAAAACAAATTGGAAAATCCCAAAAGTCAAAAACATTCGAAAAAGATGAAAAAACCAAAAAAATTGTTGTTTGTATAGCTCCAAGTGTCTTTGCTTTGCCAAAATCAAAAAAATCAAAAAATTAGAAATTCCCAAAAACAAAATCCTGTATATACCAGCTCCTGGTAAAAATTTGGAAAAAGCTGAGGATTTTGAAAAGAAAGTTGTCTTCATAACAAGACCAAAAGCTTCGAAACCCATTGAAATTCCAAGTCAAAAACCAGGTGTTTTCAAAACCCATGCATCAAGTTCAAATTCCCTAGGATTCAATACTCTCGAGAATGATCAAAGCCCAGGAAAGGATCCCCTTCTCCTTGAGGAGGATTCAACTTCCGAGCTCCCCGAGTTTCATAAAATTCTCGATTTTGAAAAACCTTCAAATTCTGTAGGAGGGGATTTCATAGAGATCAACCTAGGGAGTTGTAAACACCCTGAAATCCCATGATTTTCTCAAATATGCCTGGTTTCACAAAAGCATCCCCAAAGGGTTATTTTGAGTCTGAAAACCCAGGAGCCTTCCAGACAACCCTGTACATACTTTGAACCTGTATATACATTTCAAAACTTTATACATATAGGTTTTAGACTTTAAAAATGTTTTGAAACCCCGAAAGTCGCCTGGCCTAACGAAAGCAGGACCGAAAAGGCAAAGGAGAGCCCGGACCCGAAGCATACTTCAAGCCCGGCACATCAACTCTCATATCTAAAGCATCCCCAGATTCTCAGACATCCAAGCCCCAGATATCAAAAATTTGTTCGAAATGAACTCATGAAGGTGAGAAGAAGAGCGGACAACAATGTTGGTGAAGACCCAACGCAAGACGGAATACTGATGAAGTCAGGCCCCGCACAAACCGTCCATTTCAAAACACCATGAAGGAATCAAAAAATCAGATTTGGGCCAGATCTGAACCATATATATCCAGATCCAAACCCAACGTGTATTTGGATTTGGATCCCAAGATCCAAATCTAATATCTATATCCATGGCCCACATCACCTTCTCATAAATGGAGGTGAAATGCCTTGGAAGGCTTGGGTAGAGAGAGAAAGGGGGGGATAAAGTATGAGTGAGAAAGTTGGTAGGCTTGACTTTTGGTCAAGAGTGGGTTAGCCTTGTGGGTTTAACCTAGAGTGTGGGTTTAAGCTTGTATGTACCTACACCTGACCTGGGGCTGCACCAACTTGGACATGGCTGCAACTTGAGCAAGGGATTGGCGCCAAGGGGAGGTTCCTAAACCTAGCCCTAAGCTAGCTCACCTCACCTAGCCACTTTTCCTAAGACCTGACCCAAACCTAACCTAGACCTAACCCTTCTCACCCAAAACCGCCCCAACCTCACCTAGCTAGACCACCTAGACCCTAACCAACTAAGCCTAAACCCACCTTAGTGCACCTAATTAAACCCCTAACTACTATGTCCCAGGCCACCTAACCGACCTACCCCCAAACCACTAACTAGTCCCCCCTAACCGACCTACCCCAAACCATGTCCCATGCCCACCTTATTACAAATATTTGGCCCACAATCCCCTAACCGACCTAGCCCATTCCCAGCCTATATAAACCCCTCTTCATTGCGGGTTTCCCTCTCTCTCCCCCACTCTCTACACACTCCTAGGACCCAGCCAGCTCCCTTGGCTCCACCTGCCATTCCACTGCCACTCCACCACCCGGCCAGCACTTCTCCATTCCAGCCGACTCCACCACCTTCCACCTTCGACGAGGAGCATCTTCCCCAGCCACTCCTTCCATCTTCTTCCATCTAGCCACCACACTCCACCACCACCAGCATAGCCTCCTTCATGGTTAGTACCCCACCTCAACCCCATCTAACCCTTCACCTCCTTCTTTCCCAGCCACACACTCCCATCCACCCGCCAACTTTCATCCATCCCTTCTCCCTTCCACCCGGCCGACCTGCACCATACCCCACTAACTCCCCTTTACACCACACCCTAGCTCCCAGCTGAACACCTCCCTTAGTCGCCCACTTCCCAGCCAAGCATCACCCAAGCCTAGTCCATCCACCTACCACTCCACCACCCGGCCAGCACCCCTACCTGCCGCTCCTTCCACTCGGCCAGCATCAAGACACCACCCGGCCAGCACTTGACATTCCAACTCCTACCTACCGCCAAGCACCCACCTAAGGAGCTCCCCTTCGGCTGCCCTATGAACTTGCTTACATTTAATTAAATTTTGATACGGGGTTGTAATAATGGAGCGTTGTCTTCCCCCGATTGTAATAACTTAGTTTGACACACCAACACACACGTGCACTTGAGCCTTTCCGCTCTTAGTTACACACCCTTTTGGCACACACACGGTCCTTGACAGCACCTAAGATATAGTTATATTTATATATATTTAGCTGCGTGGGTTTTAGTTTAAGTCGTGGGTGTTGTCTTTCAATTCCACACTCACACACATTGAGCTTTCGCTCTTACTCTCAAGACCCTAGTGAGGGCCATGTAGCAATTTTATTTGGGTTTTACATTACAAGTCGTGTGAGTTGTCTTTACATATATACACAACACCCACGTACACGTTGGCGACCTTCGGGCCCATATATATATAGTTGTATTTCTCTTTCGCTATGTCTTTAAGATTTGGGTTTTAAGGTTCAGCTGTGTGAGTAGTCTTTCCATATATACACGACACACACTTACACAATTGAGCCTTTCCGCTCTTAAGATATAGCCATATTTCCCTTTTGCAATTTACATTACGCAATTTCCCTTAAGCATTGTCTTTCAATTCGGGTTTTCCCTTGGAGTTGTGTGAGTTTGCATTGCATATTCGTCATACCACCTGTTATGACGCATATTGCATCAAAGCAAACCCCACACTCCCGTGCAAAAATCGCCCAACTTAGGTCACTTGCTCACAGACCTAGTTGGTCCTAAAAAGTATAAAATTGAAAGACATAGGCACGTGCAAATCCCACGTGAAATAAAACTTGCAATCATACAAACAAAAGCCCAAACACTTTCGTGTATTTTCAAAGAGGTTATTTGTTAAAAATGACTTTGCCAAGTGTACAGACTAACCCTTGCGTTAAAGTGGGTGTATTGGTTCCCTTTATCCCTCAAAGGCACAGCTGCCAAATGGCTGGCTTCCTACGAACTTAGCCAGTTCGCAACTTTTGAAGAGTTAGCGAACTGCTTTATGCAGAGATTCTCGCATAACGTAGAAGTCATGCAGACTTTAAACACATTGAGGGATACAAAACAAGGCATGAACGAAGACGTACATACGTTTATCGTTCGTTGGAGGTCTCCCATTGGACAAGTGCGAGAGCCAATATCCGAAGGATGCGCAGTCATGCTCATCCTGGATAATTTCAAAAACGAGTTGAAAACCCTTCTCTCTCTTCATGAAATCTCAACTTTCCATAAGTTGATAAAAAAAGCATCCCTTTTCGAAACAAATTTGAAAAAAGGGATTTATGATCATCTATGAAAAGGAAGTGTGGTTTCGAAAAACTCACTTGGAGAAGCCCAATACTTATGGGCTACCCACCGTGGATAAAGGGGCAAAGCCCCACAAAATCGCCAATGTCCGGGTAGATCAAAGCCCAGCAAGTGCTTCAAAAAATTTTGAAAAAATAGAAAATAAAAGGGAGAAAAGTTTTCAAAAACCCTTTGAAAGACAGGAGTACACTTCGCTGGGGCAACCTGTGTCGAAGGTCCTTGACCTCCTACATGCCCAAGGTATGATCGAACTCCCCGAGATTCTTGAGGGAGTCACTTCCAAAGGGGGATTTTTAAACCGATTTTGCAAGTATCATCGACTCAAAGGCCATGATACAAAGCGATGTTTCTCCCTGTAAAATAAAATCGAGAACTTAATAGCAGAAGGCTGACTCCAGGTCATTGAGGAACCTGAGCCTGCCCTAGCTATCTTCAAAGAACCCTTCCCCAAGCACGCAAGTACCAGTGGGAAGGGAAAAGAGGTATGTGCTCTCACGATTTCGAAGAGTCTAGTGCATGCATATGAGTCTGATTTGTCTACTTGTGCATCTACTCTCATACTTTACAAAAAACCTGCCCAAGTAGTCATCCGGGGACCACCAAGAGTTCTGTCCCAGAATCCTTGTCCAATCAAGTGGCATCTATAGGAGCAAAAATGCTCATCGTATTCTCGAAAGACGATGTAGAAAGACCCTATGAGTCCCATAACCAGGCCCTACATATCAAGGTCGTTCTGAATAACCACTCTCTGGATAGGTGCCTAGTCGATGGGGGAGGAGGGCTCAACATCCTTCCACTTCATGTGGCGAACCAAATCGGAGTCACCCTGACATCAGTAAACCCAAGCCCCATCGTCATCATTGGGTATGATGGGAATGCGTCTATACCACTAAGATCCATCGAACTCCCCATGGAAACGGGAGGGATAGCACACACGGGGGTGTTCCATGTCCTGGACATCCACCCCACTATAACCTATTGTTGGGAAGGCCCTCGATACAAAGCCTGTGTGTTGTGCCATCCACCTTCCACAGGTGTGTCAAAATCCCTTTTAAGGACCATGTCATAGTGATCCTAGGTGAGAGTCATCCTCAGCTTCAAGGGGTCATAAATTCCCCTTGCATGTCGAGTTCCTAGACCCACGAGGTAAAACTGGGGCAGACCCTGCTCGAGCAACCAAGGCTCACATTGAAAAACCCTAGGAAGGTAGTATATGTGAAAGGGCCACCCAAGGCTGACCCCCTCAAAGTCCTGACCATCCCAGGAAAACCCAAAAATCCCTTATTTCCAAAACCCCTGGACAAAAAGCCCTATGTGCATAACATAGACGACAGCAAGTTCTAGGACCACAATTTATATGAAAATTTCTCTAAAAACAAAAAATCGTGGAACATGCTGTTAAATATGGGCTATTTGCCATATAAGAGTCTAGGGGCACCAAATCAAGGTCTCCTAGAACCCATACTACCTAGGGCAAATCCAAGCCGATATGGGATCGGCTATACTCCCAGAATACCACCAGAACCACCTCCTGTGACCACCTGGGTCAAGGCTGCCCTGGAGCCTACCTTAGAAGAGACCTACGATTTAGACCTCTTGTTCAGAGTCTAACCTGTAGCATTTTCCCTTTATAGGTATGATGGAAGATCACTCAATTAAAAATACAAAAACATTTGAAAAACTCAAAATTCAAAAAATGGAAAAATTAGAAAAGCCAAAAACACTTGGAAATGAAAAACTCGAAAAAAGAGTAGTTTGTATAGTTCCCAAAATTCTCGTTTTACAAAAACACAAAAAAATCAAAAATTTACAAAATTCCAAAAGGATTTTGTACATAGTTGCTCCTGGTAAGGATTTGGAAAAAGCAAAAGATTTTGAAAGAAACATTGTCTGCATAACCAGACCAAAAATTTTGAAATCAATAGAAATTCCAAGTGTGAAACCAAGTCTTTTTAAAATCCATGCATCAAATTCCCTAGGATCTATAAACCTCGAGAATGATCAAAGCCTAGAGGTGGATCCCCTTGAGGAAGATCCCACTTCTGAGCTCCTAGAATTTCATAAAATTCTCGATTTTGAAAAGCCTTCAAATTCAGTAGGAGGAGATTTCATAGAGATAAACCTAGGGAGTGCTTCAAAGCCCAAACTCATTAAGGTAGGCACATGTTTGCATGAGCATGAAAGGTCATCGTTCATTGCATTTCTAAAAACCTACTTAGATGTGTTTGCATGGACGTATGAAGACATGCCGGGCATAGACCCGAGTATTGTCGAGCATCGTCTTCCCTTAGCTATGGAAAATACATCCGAATGTACACTTACAAGTCAAAGAGGGTTTAGAAGATCTGTTAAAAGCCGGATTTATAAAACCCATTGCGTATTCTGATTGGTTATCCAATATAGTTATTGTTCAAAAAACCAATGGAAAGATTCGAATATGCATCGACTTTAGAAACCTAAATAAAGTCACTCTGAAGGATAATTATCCTTTACCAAACATAGATTTGATAGTCGATAGTACTGCAAATCACGAAATGTTTTCGTTTATGGATGGTTATTCAGGGTATAACCAAATCAAACTAAGCCCACGAGATCAGGGTAAGACCGCTTTCACAACCCCATGGGGCACGTACTGCTATACAGTCATGCCCTTTGGTTTGAAAAATGCCGGCGCCACATACCAAAGAGCTATGACCACGATCTTCCATGATCAGATTCATGAGCTCGTGGAGGTATATGTAGATGATCTCTTGGCCAAATCCAAAACTCGATACACTCATATCGAATGCTTACAAAAGATTTTTGAAAGGCTTATACTTTACAAAGTGAAGCTAAACCCTCAGAAGTGTGTGTTCGGAGTAGAGTCTGGAAAGCTCTTAGGCTTTATAGTGATCAAAGGGGCATAGAAGTCGACCCCTCTAAGTGTAGAGCCATCATAGACATGGCTCCACCCTCCAATCTCACACAAATTCGTAGTTGTAAACACCCCAAAATCCCACGATTTTCCCAAAACACCTGGTTTTACAAAAGCAACCCCAAAGGGCTATTTTGAGTCTGGAAACCTAGGAGCCTTCCAGGCAACCCTGTACATATGTTTGAATCATATATGTTTTAAATATATATTATACAGTTTTAAAACCTTTAAAAAGGTATTTTGAAACCCCGAAAAGCGACTTGGCCTGATGAAAGCAGGACCAAAGAAGCAAAAGAGAGTCCGGAACTGGAGCATATTTCAAGCCCGGCACATCAACTTTCTTATCAGAATCATCCCCAAAATCTCGGACATCCAAGCCCCTATTATCAACAAATTTACCAAAATGATCTCCGGAAGGTGAGAAGAGGAGCGGACGACAATGTTGGCGAAGACCCAATGCAAGACGGAGTACTAATGCTATCAGGCCCCGCACAAACCGTCCTTTTCGAAATACCATGAAGGAGTCAGAAAATCATATTTGGATCGGATCTAGACCATATATATCCAGATCCAAATCCAAACATGCATATGGATTTGGATTTGGATCCAAAGATCCAATCCAATATCCACATCCATGGCCCACATCACCTTCTCATAAATGGAGGTGGGGCCCACAAGAAATTCACGTGAAAAGCTTGGGAAGAGAGAGAATGGGGGATAAAGTATGAGTGAGAAATATGGTGGGCTTGACTTTTGTGTCAAGTTTTGGGGTTAATCATGTGGGTTTAGCCTAAGAGTGTGGGATTAACCTTGTATGCACTTACACCTAACCTAGGGCTGCACCAACATGCTGCAACTAGGTCCATGGATCAAGGCCAAGGGGATGCTTCTAAACCTAGCCCTAAGCTAACCCACCTCACCTAGCCATTCCCCCCTAAACCCGACCTAATCCTAGCCACCCTCACCCAAAACCACCTCACTATACCTAGCCGACCTCACCTAGCTCACCCCACCTAACTAGACCACCTAGACCCTAGCTAGATTAAACCTAATCCTACCTTAACCCACCTAATTAACCCCTAACCCTTAAATCCCAATCACCCTAACCGACCTACCCAAACCACCCACCTAGCCGACCTACCCAAACCACCCCACCCCAGCCCACAACATCCTAAATATCTACCCCCCCCCAAAACCACCCCAACCGACCCAGCCCAATGCCTATAAAAAACCCCCTTTTGGGGCGGGTTTGGGGGCCATCTTGGCTGGATCTTGGGCAGCTCTCAACTCTCTCTCTCCTCTCTCACCTGCCCTCTCTCTCACCCATTTCACTCCCTTATCCCCACCAGCTGCGTCACCACCCACCGTCGCTCCACCCGGCTCCACTTCCATTCGGCTGCCACCTGCATTTCCACCCGCCTGCCACCATCTTCCAGCTGCCACCTCCTTCCACCACCTCCGGCCACTACCACCACCACCACCTCCGGTTAGTACCCCATCTCTGCCCTATCTAACTTCCCTTCCACCCCTCTCTTACGCAGCCGCACCTTCCATCACCCGCCACCACTGCTGCACCCTAAGCCGCTCCCTTGCGCTCACCCACTTCACACCTTGCACCCCCACCTTCCCTTAGCCACCCAATTCTCAGCCCCTAGCTAAGCCTTCCCTCTTTACCTTCCACCACTTAGCTAGCCCCTAACCTGCCACAACATCACCTAACCTTCCCCTTTGCTGCGCCTTACACCCGGCCTTCATCAAGGCATCCACTCGGCTAAGACCCTACTTGGTGCCCACCCGCATCCAAGGAGCTCCCCTTCGGCTATCCAAGGCGACTCACTAGGCCAAAGCCCACCCGGACCAGCTATACGTAAGTGCCTAACTCAGTCCTTGTTATGAACTTGCTTATGTTTGATTAAATTTGATACGGGGTTGTAATAATGGAGCGTTGTCTCCCCCCGCTTGTAATAACGTGGTTTGGCACACCCACACACACGTGCACTTGAGCCTATTCCGCTCTTATCCGCACACGATTATAGCACATACATGGGCCTAATCAGCCCTTAAGATATAGTTATACATATATGTTTTAAGTTGCATGGATTTTAATTAAGTTATGTGTGTTGTTTTTCAATTTCCACACTCACACACATTGAGCTTTCGCTCTTACTCCCAAGACCTTAGTAAAGGCCTTATTGCAATTTCGTTTTGGGGTGTTTAAATTCATGTCGTGTGCGTAGCATTTCAATTCTACACTCACACACATTGAGCTTTCGCTCTTACTCCCAAGACCTTAGTTAAGGCCTATTGCAATTATATTTGGGTTTCATTACAAAGTCGTGTGAATTGTCTTTCAATATACACACAACACCCATACACACGTTGGCGACCTTCGGGCCCATATATATTATAAGTATTTCCCTTCGGCTATGTCTTTAAGATTTGGGTTTTAAGGTTCAGTAGTGTGCATAGTCTTTACATATATACACGACACACACTTGCACAATTGAGCCTTTCCGCTCTTAAGATATAGTCATATTTCCCTTTTGCAAATTACATTAAGTCATTTCCCTTCCGCATTGTCTTTCAATTCGGGTTTTCCCTTTGGAGTTGTGTGAGTTTGCATCGCATATACGCCATACCACGAGTTAGGACGCATATTGCATCAAAGCAAACCCTACACTCCCACTCAAAAATCACCCAACTTAGGTCACTTATGCACACACCTAGTTGGTCCTAAAAAGATAAAAAGAAAGACATAGGCACGTGCAAATCCCACATGTAATAAAATCTGAAATCGTACATATAAAGCCGAAACACTTAGGGTATTTTCAAAGAGGTTTAATTAAAAGACTTTGCCAAGCGTACAGACTGACCCTTGCATATCGGTGCAAGAAGGTCTGCGACGAAAAGAGCTCACTTGCTCACAGTCGCCCCGATAGAAGTCAAATTTCAAAAACTTTCTTCGCTAGCTTGAGCAAGCTAGCTGGCACGCCCTTGTGCTAAAATACAACTTAGACACACGAAAAGGTTTACTTCAGGCCTAAGAACCAGAAGTGAGGATTTTTTGTGTCTACAGGTTTGGCACGCCCAGTGGGAGCTGGGCCTTGTGCAGAGTCAGTTCATGTAGAGAAACCTCATGAAATTTTTTTTCTAAAGTGTTTTAAACTTTGCTTGTTTGCATTTTCATACTTAGGATTTGTTTTGAAAAGCATATTAAAGCATGTCGAGTCCAGGCTCCCAAGAGGTATCTAGCCATGGCTCCTGCGCATCAAGTTCTCAATCTCGAAAGTTTTCAAAAAAGCAAAAGATTGAAGACTTGAGAAGGGACTTCGAGGCCAAAATCGCCACTCTTAGCCAAGAGGCTGAAGCGGGCGATTCATGTTCGTCCAATGGCGAACCAAAGGCCAAGCAGAAGTTTGAAAAACCTCGCAAACATAAGGAGACTTCCGCAATGGAAGGTAACCAATATTACGAGTCCTTCACACACAAGGACCGTAAAGCCCTACAGCAGCTGCTGAGAGGGCAAAATAAAGAGAAAAGAAGCTACGCCCTGTCTGATTTCCTACTTGTGGACTATGAAACAAACAGTGATGATGAAATACCGAATTCCATCGGTATGATGGCATGGGAGACCTTGGGTCTCACTTGCAGCTTTTCTCTCGTCGAGCCCATAAGAAAAAGGACTTTTTCGAATAAAAGCTTTATCTTTAAAGGAAGCAAATTCAGGAAATCCTCTAATTTATAAAAAGTTTTTAATGTCTTGAAACCAAGGTTTTTCCATTGGATTTTAGTCATTTTGGCAAATCTCTAAATCATGGGTGGATAGAGTGGGAAAATGTAGGATCTCTAGGGATCGAGTGTCCATGGTAGGGTTGATCCTTAGAGATAACCCTAAAGAGGAGAGGGCATCAGCTATGGTGTTGTCCTCTCTACCTATGTGAGTGAGTGTGCATGATTTGAAAGAATCGACCAACTGGGTGGCCAATTCGTGGTATGGAATGAGTTTTTCATTTTTGACTGCCAAATTTTTGAAACTTAGTTTATAACAAGCATCCAAAGACTTCAATACATTTTGGATTTCATTTAAATCCTAGAGTAGGAATAGGACCTACTTATTTGGATTTCATTTTGTTTGAGAATTAGACTTTGTTGTATGAGAAATTAAAATTTGAAATGTTATCCAAATTTTTTTATAAAACCTCTGCTAAGTAGTGGGTATTAAAACCCAAATGAGGAGAAATATAAGCAATTGAAAGCTCTTTTGATGGAAACCAAAAAGAGTTCTCTTTTTGAAAAGAAATTTTGTTTTTTTTTTTGCATCAAAGGAAACAATATGGGAATCATCTTGCTTGAGGAGCTCACAAACTACAGGTATGGGTCTCTAAACATCCATTTCATTCACCTTATATTCTATGCATTCATAAAGGGGTCATCCATGTATGATTACCCTAGGACTAGGTGTTCTTGTCAAGTCTTCTTTGGCTAAAATCCCTCCTACACAAAAATAAATCCATGGAAATGGATGATATAGAATAAGAAAAAATTTATACTCTCATGATAAATCTGGGAATAAAGTCAAATGGGTGTTTTCTTCTTTGCCATTATCCAAATAAATTTGGATTAATGCCAAAGAGGGGCATCTATAAACACCTAAAAATGTTTCAAAATAAATAAATAAAATCAACTTTTAGAATTTTTTTTTTTGGCAACTTTGGTCTTCTAAGGATTTTTTAAATGAAAAACATCTTGAACGAACTTATTTTGGCATCAAAATTTTCGAACAACCTCAAAATGGTGATATATTGCATCTCTTTCAAAGAAAATCAAATTTGGACAAAATGTTATGAAAATGACTATTTTGCCCTCAGGACCAAATTGGCAGGATTCTGCCTTTTTAATGATTGTCTTCTAAGGAAAAATGATTTCAAACAATTTTTCTTTAAAGAAACAAATGGAAAGAAAAATATTGAGAATGAAGCCCAATGTTTTCTAAAAATAATATTTGAAGATTTCATTAAATTTGATGTTTCCAAATATAAATGTTTTCTTTAAAAAATGTTTGAAACCATACTTGCCATATATAAAACTCAGATTGGAAGGAAGCAAATTTTCCAAAAAGAGAAGGTGGTATGGACAAAAAAAGGCAACGACTGAACACCTGCCAATCTCGGCACTATTGGGCAAGGTAACCTGTCATTTTTAGTTTCAAGTATTAAAAAGGGAAAGTCAACATCAACAAAAAAGAAAGGAAAGTGGTGCTCGATTGGAAAGTGGCAATGTCTAATTTGGCAAGTTGTGATGTTCGATTCGGCAAGCCATCGATGACCTTGGTACGTAATGTGGCAGTTGTGACATGCAGTTCGGTAAGTCACCAAGCCTTACCAATTTCAACATGAAAGGATCAAAGCAACTTTTGTATGATTTGGCAACCTTGATACATGCTTTGATCACTTACCGAATTCACTCCACAAGCTTGGGTTGATTTCAACATGAACTAGGAAGGCAAGATTTCCTTTCTAGCAGCATCTTGAAAGAGAATGTGAAGCATGAGGGTTCAGATGTTCCGTGAATTAGACAAGGACTCTCAAAGAATGGCCAAAGAAATAATTGGACCATGTCCAACGTTAGTGGAGATTGTTGTACACTGGGATCATGTAGTTGAGGATGAATTCAGGCAACTCAATTCCCTTGGACCAAGGTTGAAATTGTGCATTAATGCGCCATTTGTGAATGAGTTTGGTCTTCCTAAAGCTGGCCTTGACTACGGTGGCCTATTTAAAGAATTTTAACTAATATAGAATCGCCTTCAACCATGAGTATGGCTTATTCCATCAAAATTTCAACATCTGGGAAGACTTGTTGGGAAAGTCCTTCATGAAGGAACACTGCATAAAAATAAAATCTTGGAAGTGGGCAATGATGAACTGTCCAAGGCACTATTGAATTCTGCAGTGTTAAGGGTGCAAACTTTCCAACTATCAAGTAATCTCACCCGATTCCAGCATTGACTTCTTGCCAAATTCGACATAGGAGTTCCCAAATCCAAGAGGACCGATCTTTTGGTTATGGGTGCATTGAAGCAAGTCCAAGAGGAAGCAGCCACCTATCTTTTCATGCAGCTCATGTCCCAACTACTGGTGCATCTCGTGCTACTTCCTTGCAACAACAATCGTTACTTGATTTACAATAGAATGGTCCTTCTTGAATGTATTCCCAGTAGCATGACTTCCTTAAATCCAAACGTGTGTATACTCTGGGAACCAACACATCTTGGAGGACCTAGTTCCTTGGTTGAATATATCTTGACCAAACCCACTTGGTTGAACCTACTTGACCAAACCTACTTGCCAAAAGATAGCAAAACAACCGGTTTGGAAGGTCCATATGCAGCACTTCACTTACCTTATCCAAGGGAGCAACTTTTGGTAAGAATGGTCAGGAGTCACTTGCCAAATGCAACCATCTTCAATAAGACAACTTGCCTTATGGAAATTTGCAGCAAAGAGGCAGTCCTTGGCCTATAAAAGTGGTTGCAAACCATGAATCTGACTTCAACCAATCATCCAGCAAGAGGGAGAGAAAGAGAGAAAGAAAGAGAGGGAGAGAAAGAGAGAGAGAGAGAGAAGGAGAAAGAGAGGAAAAAAAGGTGTCGTCAACCACTAGCCGTCCTCTAATCCTTTTGCCACAAGTCCATTATTCCTTTACGCTTTCATAATTATCCCCTTTTTCATTAAACTTTATGGGTTGTAATTAAGGAGCTCAAGTCTCCATGATGATGTATTAATCAAGGTTCGTACGTTGCCCCATCTTTCTTTCATTCATATGCTATTTGTTATATATTTTATTTTTTCTACTCCATAATATAATATAAGATTCTAGACCTCTTAATCTCCCTATGCTCATGTGGTAATTAGGAATTTTATTTATTATTTTATAGTTGTAGATTAAATTTTAATTTGGATGAAAACACAAGCACGAATCTGAAAATCTGAAAAACTTGTTTTTCTACACTCTACATGCGTTCGGTAAATGATTTATCCTTCATTATCCTCTATGCGAATATTTTGAAATCTTTCATGTCTACTATATATATACAGACATACTTTTGATAAAATTTTCAAGAATTTTAGGCTTGTGAAACATCATCAATAAAATTAGAGAAGTTTTATTAAAATCAGAACATATTCTGAAAAATCAGAAGTTCCTATGATAGAAGTTAGGTTATTCCCAAATATCCTTATATATAGTGAACCAATTTGATTAAAAATAGTTTTATTAGAAAGTTGAAATCCATAACTTTTCAACAAGATCAATTTTATAGAAATCAGAGGTTTAAGCATAAAAATACAATAGTTTTTCTAAACATCTAACTTTCTAGCATAAGTCTGTCCCGAATATTTGAGTGAGGTCTATTTTTTAATTTAGTTACGTAAATCTATAGCACATAAAATAAAAATAAAAATATTTTTTGAATATGTACATGAAAATCTATTCTCTATAAATTTTGAGAATTTTTGGAAACTCAGAACTATTTCAAAAAAAATCAGAAACAAGCCTCTCAAAACAGAACTAGTTTCTATTTTTCAAGACTTAAAATATTTTTAAGTTAAGAACCAAAATCACGATTTTGTCAAGCTTTTGAAATTAGAATCTTGTTTTTGAAAGCTTACCAGATCTCGAACGATTTTCAAAGCGTGTAGGCTGACCCTTGAGCATCGGTTGAAGAAGGCCTATGACGAAAAAAATTCACTTATCCACAATCGCTACATGAAGTCAGAAAATCAATCTTTGCTAATTTGAGCAAATTAGTTGGCATGCTCACATAGATGACATAGTTTCGGAATTTCACTTCAAATCTTCACATAGGTTTCGAAATAAAAATTCATGTCTACAGTTTCCATGTGAAAGAAAGAAAAGAAAAGTCAAAGCTCAAAGAGTAGTTTTTCTCAAAATCTCCTTTTTCTTATACTACTAGATGCTTCAGAAGAGACCGTGAGAACTCTCCCCATACCCCTATGGCTTATCCCAAAAGAAAAAAAGTTTGTCGTTATGATCCTAAAGTAGAAATAGAACCTACTAATTAGGATCTCATTTTGTTTGAGGATTAGGTATTAAAGTGTAGAAAATAGAGTTTTGAAATGTTTTTGAGTTTTACAACAATAAAAACCTCTATCAAGTAACTTTACATTAAAACCGAAGTGAAGAGAAATATAGTAGATTAAAGTCCTTTTTTATAGAAATAAAAGAAAGTATCCCTTTCAAAACGATTTTTACAAAACCCAACGCATCAAGCAAATGAACATGAAGGTCATCCCACTTATGGCACCCAACTTTCATGGGAGCTCCCTAAAGAAATCATGGAGACCTCTAACATACATGATTCATCCATTACATCTTACACATCTCATGCTCATGTGCATTCATGGCCTTATTCATATATGATCTTTGCATTGGTCGACTACTATCTAGGTTGAGTCACATTTTACTAGAAATCCTCTTCCCCATCGGAATTAGGATAACCCAAGTTCAAGAAGTGAATCCCTTAACAAATATTGAGAAAGTTCATGAAATCTTGTCTCAACTCAAACCAACTCTAACATTAAAAAAACAATTATGGGTGTTAATTTTTGCCATTAACCAAATAAATTTGATTAATGATAAAGAGGAGAATCTGTAAACACCCAAATATTTCTCAAAAAATTTTAGAATTTCTATTTTTTCAAGAAAAATTATGGTTTTGGGTCTTTTAAAGTTTTCTTTCAAAGACACCTTAAACGAACGTTTCCAAAATTTTGTAGGAACCTTAAAATAAGGGTATCTTTAACCCCTTTGAAAAAATTCAATTTTGACAAAAACCAAAAAATAACTATTATACTCTCATGGCCAAATAAGCATGATTTTGCTGCTTCAAATGGTTTTCTTCAAAGAAAGAATGGTTTCAAATAAATTTCTTGAAAGAAACAAATGAAAACGAGACATTAGGAACTAAACCTACAAAATGTTTACAAAATCACAATTTTACAAACTTACAAAACCTTTAAAATTCAAAAATCAAACAAGTCCAAAACAAGACTACAAAAACTCGCCTAATTGAGGATAGTCCTATACCAAACGACCGTACACCCATCAAAGGGTTAAACCGGTTTGAGACCCTATATCTATCAAAGGGTTAAAGCAATTCGAGACCTTACACCCATTAAAAGGTTAAAGTGGTCAAAATGATAAATGACTAACTCACAGAGCGAAATTTGGTCACTCATGCAAACCACACTAGGATGAGACTTAGTTACACTCTAAAAAGAATATTTGAAGATTTCATTAAAATTTGATGTTTTCAAATATACCTTAGAAGAAATGGTTTTAAAGAAAACATTTGAAACCATAAAATAAAATCTTACCAAAAAAGATAACCGCATTATGCAGAGCAAGATCTCAGTTGGCGAAGATCAAGGCAGAAAAGATTTGAAAAAGCACACCTCCAAATACATGCGATGGATTGAATCAAACTCAAGTTCAAGAACAAGTTATACATGAGACCAGCCCAACACAAAATCAAATCAAATAAGATGGGTACATGACCAAGCCCAATTCAACTCAAGTTCAAGATGAGTGGCGCATGCAACCAGCCCAAAATCAAATAAAAAAAGATGGGCACATGACCAATTCCAATTCAACTCATGCAACCAGCACAAAATCAATTCAAACAAGATGGGCACATGACCAAGCCCAATTCAACTCAAGTTCAAGATGGGTGGCGCATGCAACCAGCCCAAAATCAAATCAAACAAGATGGGCACATGACCAAGACCAACTCAACTCAAGTTTAAGATGGGTAACACATGCAACCAACCCAAAATCAATTCAAACAAAATGGGCACATGACTAAGCCCAAGTCAAGGTAGGTTCAAGATAGGCTACGAAGCAAGTCTGACTTAAGACAAGATCAAGATAAGCTTCGCACAAAAGCAAACTCAAATCAAGTCAAGTCAAAGGGCTATGCCAAAGGGATCCAATTCAAATTGAACCAAAGTAATCAAGGGCTACACCAAGCTAGTCAAGGTTGACACCAAATGAACCATGGGTTGCACTCAACCAAGATGAGCCAACATCAAGGCCAAGTCGAGGGTCGTGCTCAGCCAAGGTAGGTCAAGATCAAGACCAAGTCAAGGTTTGCATCAAGTGTCAAAAGGTGGGTGGCTGCTAGCCCAAAACCACACTAGGTAGAGGCGGGCTACACCTAGCCGGATGCACCTAAGTCAAGGATGGTTTCACCAACAACACCTTTGACTAAGAAAAGGGGACCACCCATGTGCCCCATGTGATACCCATGTGGTCAGCAGCCATGGCTTGGATTGTATCACATTTGAACCCACAAAAACGAGCCCCAACCCGTGGAACTCTCTAGGAAGATGCCAAGGCATATTCCTTATCTAGAGAGTTCCCAAGAATTCTATAAATTCAGCGCTTGGGCTAGGTTTGGAAGGAGGAAAAATCAAGAAGGAAATCCCAGCAAAGTGAGGGAACAAAGAGAGAGAGGAGAAGAGGAAGAAGGAGGAGTTGTCCCCCCCCCCCCCCCCCAAGCAGCTCCATTACCGATCTTCCAAGCTCACCCAAGAGAGAAGCTCACCGGCCAGGTCCTCTCTTGTCCCTTCTTTTTTCCCATTCCAATTCAATTGAATTTCAAGTGTAATATTTGAGGAGCCATTGTCTCTAATTAATTGTAATAATTAAGGATGAATGTTGTAAATCCATGACCAAGACAATCAGTAAAAGGGCCTCAAACTTGTTTGAAATTTGATTTCATCTATCCTGATATAGACAGTATCTTATACTCTCTCATATCCTCTATGCTTAATGATATTATCATCCCTTATCTCCTTTCTTGATTGCTTGATTTCCTTCAAATTAAATCATGAAGCCATAAGAGGGGCATTAGCACCCAAGTTTTACATGAAATGATATAAGTATGTAAATCACTCTTATGGTGGATTAACTATCCATAAGATTGTGTAGGGATAAGGGGTTATGATCGCATATATATCCAAGAGTGTTATCTTCCTCAAGAGAGATGCCCTAGAATTTGAAATATAGATGAGCTACCTCCTCAAACAGGCACAAGTCCTTAAGATAAATTTCTTTGGATGATTATTGTAAACACCCAAAATTTTCTTATAAAATTTTTACCTTTTTAGGGAAATAGCTATTTTTGGTAATTTTGGATTTTCGAAAGAAAAAGGCACTAAACGAGTTGTTTCGGTACCAAAATTTTATGGAAGCTTTAAAATGATGAAAGAATACTTTCCTTTCTAAAAATTTTGAATTTTGACAAGATTGGATGAAAATGACAATTTTGCCCCTGGCATGAAAAAGCAGGATCTCGTTTCTTTAAAAGTTTTCTGTTGATAAATTTGTTTTAAATTTGCCGTTTGAAAAGAAACAAGCATTTATAAGACAATTTGACACCTGAAAAGGCAGGTGGGTGCCCAAAAAGTAGAGCGGGCATCAAAAAGGGAAAGTGAGCTTCCCAAAAAGAAAAGTTCATATTCGGAAAGAAATCAGTTGCCCGAGGGAAAATTTGATGTTATCAAAGGAAAGGAAAGATGGAAGCAAGAAAGAACGCTTCTGAAAACAAAGGTTTGGTATCGAACGCCTTTCGTAACATGTATATGTTATGATTGGTTGTTGAGGTAATTAGTGTATTGATATGCATCAGTTTGGCATTGTCATCTGTTACTGTTATGTTAAGAATAATGTTAATATTCCAACACTCATGGAAGAAATCTAACGAGCATGATGGTTGGTTTTCAAAAACGTAACATGGGCTTACTTGAACGCTTTTGTAGTAAAGCATGTAACATGGATTTGCATAACCACTTTCACAGCAAACATGCAGGTAATGTGGGTTGGTTTAAATACTCCAATAAGTATAACTTTAACGGTCGGTTGAGATCATCATGTGGGATGGTCGGTTCCCTCAAAGTGGTCATTTATTAATAGTTCTTGTTTATACTTGGTGTTCAATTTTATCCAGTTCGATTGCTAAACTGGCTTAGCTGTACAAAGGTGTTTCTGTTAGCTTGTCAAAGTGCATCTTGAAATACAATACAGCAAGTCATATCTAGACTCGCGGCATCCAACTAAAGGCTGCTCATGCAGAAGTTGCACGTTGGTAAAAAGAAGCAGAACACAACTGGAGCTGTTCGAAGGGAAACATGTGGAAGCCGCCCTGGGTCGTCACACGAAGAATCCACCGATGCCCACATTTGAGTATTCCTGCAAAAGTAAGAGGAGACGTTAGATCCAGTGTGACATGGAGAGTAGAAGAACGACAGATAATTCAGCAAGAGGAACAACAAAAGGGGCTTTGTCTAAAAAGGTTCCTGATGTTCCCAAGCCTGCACATCCTCTAAGTTTCCTTCACTGTCTCCATGGGTTGGTCTTGTTTGTTGTTCAGATGCTAAGAACGTGAGAGATGAAAGAAGTTGAACTTCTGCATGCCATCGGCACCTACAATCTTGATGTCAGCAGATTTCTCTTTATCATGATCCTGCTGCTGAAAGTTAATTGTGCTTCACAACCAATTACGTTCCACCTTTTGTAGTTCAAGCTTCATGGCTAAAGGAGCATCTTGCAGCATTTGGTGACCTTGCTGCTGACGATAGTAGGAGGATTTTAAACTAAGTCTCAAGTGATGGAAACCAGCAAATTTCACATGTTCCGAGCTTTGGCAGATGAGCGAAGTCCCTGGTTTCCTAGTCTTTTCCCAAATGAGATTACCAAACATCAGAAATTAGACAAAAGTTGAAGATACATTACGTCAAAAGCCAAAACTAAGAAGAAGTTACCCTTTTGATGACCAGTTTTATCATCCTCCTATCACTTCCTTGAATAGAGATCATCATCAACGTGATGTTAGTTCCAGGGGAAAGCCAGGTTCCTCACAGAATTGAACGTTTCCTCAAGAAAGGCATGCATGGGATCGAAAGAGAAAGAATTGTAACAATCTCTGATACAGCCCATGATGGCGGCATAGTCCCCCAGCTTGTGCAATTTCCAAACAGTTTTTGTTCCTCTGTTCCGAACCACCATAACGACTACAATCATGGCTAGGTGATACTTCATCCGTTCTTGAAAGTTTGCAGCAACACCCTCTTCAACAACTTTTGCCGATCCATCAAGACAGCAAACTTACCAATTATAGCTCCCAACAGCTGCACTTGCCAATCACGTTCCCATCCCAATCCTGCCAGGAACGCCATGCCACAGTGGCTATCAAAAACCCATGTTACACAGCAGATACTTACCTTGCCAATGAGCAGCTCCTTTCCAAATTCACAGAACTAGCAGCATCCTTCCAAAATTTGTTTTTTACAGCGATCACCTGCCAAAAACGAGTTTGTTTAGCAAGGCAACTTGCCTTGTCCAATTCCATACCAAAGGGGCACCCTTTGGCCTATAAAAGGAGCCTCAATGAGGCTACGAAGGAAGGAGCCCAAGCCAAGAATCAGTCCGAAAATCCACCCTCCAGTCACCACAAAGCATCAATCCGAGGATCAACCAGCCCAAGCCAAGAATCAGTCCGAAAATCCATCCTCGAGTCACCACAAAGCATCAATCCGAGGATCAACCAGCCCAAGCCAAGAATCAGTCCAAAAATCCATCCTCCAGTCACCACAAAGCATCAATCCAAGGGAACCAGCACACAGGAACATTCAGTCCGAAAATTCAAAGAGAGAGAGAAAGGAAGAGAAGAAGAACAAGAAGGGAGGCCGGCTTGGTTCTGACGTCCGACGATCTCCCGACGAAGTTCTTCCATGTTCCATCTCGATCATACAGGTTGGAATTCTTTCATAAACTAGTTTTAATTCATGCGAATCTGAAAAACCACAGATTTTGCAGAATTGTATATGAATCGAGGCTACGAGCCCATGTTCTTGATCTATATCGATACAAACATGCATAATTCCTTCATGAATGAAACAAAAATCCATGTTTATACGATTTTCATGATTTATTAGGACTGATACAGGTTGAACTTCATTCTAGAATCACGTTAGGAACCTTTTGAAATTTTCTGCAAACTTGGTTTCTAAAACTCACACGTCTGATCACGGAATTATTATGGACAAACGGCTAATCCAATTGATCCGAAATTTTGCATGTAGAATATAGACATATCAGACCTGATTAGGTAAACATTTGAGGAACTTTTATAATCATTTGCTTAGTTAATCAAATCCGTGAAATTTAAGATTGCGTTTTACAAAAACAGAATGTTCAGAAATAGACTTCTGTTCTTTTGATCATATCTCTGCAACCACTAAGTTGAATTTGATGAAATTTGATTCTCTGGAAATATAACATCCGTATCTTTCTAACACAATAAATTTTATCGAAATTGGATGTCTGAGTGCTGAGATATTGTTGTTTTTCTGATCCTCTGATTTACAAAAACAGAACTGTTCCGAGTTTTATAACAGTTTCTGGTTCTGGATTTAATTCTTAGAAAATACAAAACAAAATCATGAAATAAAAATATATTCTGATTCTACACACATGTGTCTATATTCTGAAAACATTTTGGAATTTTTAGAGAATCATAAGTATTTTTAAAAAATTCGGAGAACAGGCCTCTGAAACTGAACAGGTTCTACAAATTTCAGAATCTGAAATTTTTCAGAAATCAAGAACTTAGGCACAAATCTGAAACTTTGGAAAATCTGGTTTTTCCTTTTTCGATTTAACGGATTCAAACAAATTTCAAGCGTCTAGGTTGACCCTTGAGCGCCGGTTCAAGAAGGCCTAAGTCGAAAAAATCTCACTTGTCCACAATCGTTCTAAAAAGTCAGAAAAACATAATTTGTTAGTTTTAGCAAACTAACTGGCACGCTCGCGCAACCCGACGTAGTTCGAGGGTTTGATTTCTAATCCCAAAAGGTTTGAAATAAATTCACGTCTACAATTATTAACACATTAAGGATCAAATTAGATGCATTCATTAGCCTTCTACAAGAAAACTCTAGAAATTTTAGCATCCTCTATCTGTAGTTTCTGGTCCTCAAATTTTTTAGCCCTTGTTTGTGAGCAAAAAATCCTAAAAATTTGTACAGACCTTGCACATATACTATCTAACACCCAGTAAAATTTTTAGGAATTTTAGACATAGGTGAGGCTAAAAATAAAATCGTTCAAAACTGAACTTAACTCGATATAAAACTTGTTTGTGAGACCCTGGGTAAAACTCCCATAACTCTGTCCGTAGACACCAAAAAATCATGAAAAATATTTTTTTGGAACATTGATTTCCGTAGATTTCTAACCTGACTAATTTTATAAAAATCCAAATCCTACGTATAAAGATAGAGGCATTTTACTAAGCCTTATATTTCTATTACAAAGTCTGTTTTGAATTTCAAGGTTGGAAACTTTCTCGATTTAATTTTGATCATCCTAATAGTCAAAAATCCAAATAAAAATACCCCAATAAACTCTATACCTAGTCTTACTTAGGTAAATTTTTGGGATTTTTGAATCCCTGCAAAATACCAAAAAAATTGCAAACATCTTCTGCTAGAAACAAAATTGATTCTGTTTTTCCAAACTGAAATTGATTTTGCCAAGTAAATGACAAACTGGTTTTGGAGAATCTGTTTTGATTTAAACTTGTTTTAAAGAAATACCATATCACAAATTACTCTTTCTAAGTATCTATGTTGACCCTTGAGTGCCGGTTCAAGAATACCTACGATGATAAGAATTTACTTGTCTATAATTGCCAAAAAAGTCAAAAAATCATCTTTGCAAGTTTGAGTAAACTTATTAGCATGCTCGCGTATTGTTTTTGTATGAAGCTTATCCATAGACAAAAACATTTATTTACATAAACAAAATCCACACCTTCCCTTACATTTCGAGTGAAACATGTGATAAGGAGAAGACAATTGTCGAATCAAGCCCACCTAAACCACCCCCTAACAAAATCGTCCAAATCCTAGACTGTTCCAAGCAAGCTAAGGTGAATAATGCCACTCACACCATAGATGACACCTTGTTTCAAGACCATCCTCTCTATACAAAATTTTCAAAACTGAAAAAACCTTTGAACATGATGTTAAATATGAGATACGCACCTTACCAAAGTCTAGAAGCAAAGGCCAAGGGAGGTTGGAACCTCTCATCCCCTCACCAAGCCCAGGTCAATATGGGTTAGGGTATGACCTATTGATACCCCCTGAACCCCCACCTAAGACCACTTGGGTCAAGGATAACCTAGAGTCCACTAACACCAAGACCTATGGCTTAGGTCTTCTATTCAGAATCACATTCGTAGTGTTTTCTTTGTAGGCTTGATGGAAGACCCCACTTTCCAAGACAAAAATTCAAAAAAAATATATATTTGGAAAACCAAAAAGAAAATTTTTCAAAACCCAAAAACAATAAAAAAAATTGAAAACTCCAAAAAGAAAGTCTTTTACATTTCCTCTCCTAGAATTTGCCTTAAAAATGCCAAAAAATTGAAAAAACCAAAGAAAATCAAAAAATTTGAAAAACCAAAAATCTCAAAACTAGGTTTTCAAAATCATGTACAATCAATAAATCGATTTTGCAAAAACCTGTGACATTCTCAATTCTGAGTCAGGTTGTTCTCTTGTAAATACTCCTTCCCTATAAACCAAATCATTTGAGAGTTAACGAAGCAAAGAAATATATCCCCACATCCATAAGGATGATCAAACTTTCGAGCTTCCTGAATTTCGTAAAATCCTTGACTTGGAAAAACCTTCAAGTTCTATGAGAGTGGACTTCTTAGAGGTTAACCTAGGAACCGATTTTAACCCTAAGTATGTCAAGATGGGAACTTGTTTGCATGAATCTAAAAGAGCATCATTCGTTGCATTTCTCAAATCTTAGATGGATGTATTTGTATGGACCCATGAGGACATGCTTGGATTAGACCTAAGATAGTGGAGCATCGTCTCTCCTTAGAACCCAATGTCAAACCCATAAAACAAAAACTTAGAAAAATCCATCCTCATGTTCATCTTCAAGTTAAAGAGGGTTTAGAGGATCTTTTAAGGGTTGGTTTTATAAAACACATTGCTTATTCCAATTGGCTTTCAAACATTGTTGTTGTTCAAAAATCGAATTTGCATTGATTTTAGAAATTTGAACAAAGCGACTCCAAAAGATAATTTTTTGCTACCCAATATTGATTTGATAGTGGATAGCACTATGGATCATGAAATGTTTTCTTTTATGTATGACTATTCGGGTTACAACAAAATCAAAATAGCTTCAAAAGATCAAAACAAAACCGCTTTTACTACACCATGGGGCACAAACTGTTACACTATTATTCCTTTTGGTTTGAAAAATGATGGTGCCACTTGCCAAAGAGCCATGATGAGTATTTTTTATAACATGAACTTTTAGAAGTGTATGTGGATGATCTTTTGATAAAATTAAAAACCAATTGTACTCAAATAAAGTGAAACTAAACTCTCAAAAATGTGTGTTTGGAATAGAATGAGAAAAGCTTTTAGGATTTATGGTTAGCCAAAGGAGAATAGAGGTTGACCCCTCTAAGTGTCAAGCCATCATAGATATACCTCCACCCTCCAATTTAACCCAAGTTTGAAGGCTCTAAGGTTGAATCCAAGCTATTAGATGATTCATATCTAATTTAGCAATAAGATGCGAACCTTTCAATAAGCTCTTGAGAAAATGTGTCAAGTTTGTTTGAAATTTTGAGTGTCAAGAAGCTTTTGAAAGATTAAAAATTTATTTGGTAAATCCTTCAATTTTAAAACCTCCAAAGGCTAGAAAACCTTTACTTTAGTATCTTTCTATTCATAAAAATGCATTGGGTGCTTTACTTGCTCAATATGAAGATGATAGCCTTAAAGAGTATGTTATTTACTACATTTCAAAAACTCTATTAGCATATGAAAGGAATTATCAAGCTATGGAGAAAACATATTTGGCCTTGGTATGGGCATGTCAAAAGTTTAGACATTATTTCTTGAATCATGAAATTTAAATAGTGTCTAAACTTGACCCTATCAAGCATCTTTTCGAAAAACCTATCCTAACAGGTAAGCTAGGTAAATGACAGCTCCTCTTGATAGAGTATGACTTAAAATTTCATCACCAAAACTCCATCAAGGGCCAAGCCTTAGCCAATCATGTGGCTAACCTACCTCTTAAAGATATGTATCCCATACTTGATGAAATGCCCGATGAGGAAATATTGACAAACATGGGAGACTACCATGTTTTATCAATTTTTTTTTTTAATGAGAATCAAGTATGGAAAATGTACTTTGATGGGGCAAGAAATCAAAAGGGCAAGGGGTGGGTATCATTCTCATATCTCTTAAAAAAAGAGAAATCCCAATGTCATTTTGCTTAGATTTTTCTTGCTCCAATAATATGGTTGAATATGAGGCACTCATACAAGGTCTAAAAATTTTGCAAAATCTAGGGGCATCATGCATTGAAGTTTTTAGAGATTCCATACTTATTATAAACCAAGTTTTAAAAATTTGACAAGTCAAAAATGAAAATTTGATTCTATACAATGAGCTGGCCACCAAGCTGGTTGATTCATTAAGTCATGCACACTCACACACATTGGTAGAGAGGATAACACTATAGTTGATACTCTTTCTATCTAGTATCATCTCTAAGGATCAATCCCACCCTAGGTGCTCGATCCCTAAAGATTCTACACCTACCCACTCTATCAATCAAAGATTTGGAGATTTACTAAAATGACCAAAATCAAGAAAAAGTTCCTTGGTTTCAAGACATTAAACTTTTTAGAAAATAGTGGATTTCTTGAATTTACTTCTTTTAAAGATAAAGTTTCCATTCGAAAAATCTCAACACAATATGTTGTTTTGAGAGGGGTTTTGTACAGAACGAGCTTCTCGGGTGACTTGTTGCATTGTATGGATCACAAAGAGGTTAAGACCATTCCACATGAGTTTCATGATAGAGAGTGTGGAGGACATGTTAATTCTAATACGATGGCCATGAAAATACTTAGAGTAGGTTATTTTTGTCCAACCTAAAACAAGATTGTCATGACCATGTTAAAAAGTATCGTCAATGTCAAGTGTATAGACACACTATTCACATTCTATTATCTTGTATTCCATTGTTAGTCCATGGCCCTTTACCATGTAGGCATTTGATATCATTGGACCAATCTCACCTATAGCACCCAATGGACACATATTAATCTTAGGAACTACTAAATATTTTTCTAAATAGGTTGAAGCTACCTCTTTGACAAATGTTCAAGGGCAACATGTAGTGGCATTCATTAAGAAAAGTATCCTGGCTCAATTTGGAGTCCCAAGAGACCTAGTGTCGGATAATGACACCACATTTAAAAATGAGAAGGTGAAAAGATTGTGTAAGACCTATGGGATCACTCAACACTTCTCATCTCCCTACTACCCTCAAGGCAATGGCCAAGCCGAAGCTACAAACAACTCTCCTAAGCATCATTGAGAAAACATTAGAAAAGGGTAGGACATGGCATGAGAACTTAGATAAAGTACATTATAGGCTTATAGAAGTTTCATATGCACCCCCACAAATGTCATACCTTTTGAATTGGTTTATTGTACGAATGTCATTCTCCCTATTCATATCAAGTTGCATTCATTCCATACATCCATGGCACTCAATTTACTCATAGAGACCCTACAACAAGGTAGATTGACCAAGCTTAACTTGCTTGATGAAAAGAGGCTCCTTACCATGAATCATACACATGCATACCGACAAAGGATAACTCGATATTATGAGAAATACATTAAGACTCACCACTTCAAAATAGGTGATCTTGTACTGAAAACCATACACCACCAAGGCCCACATTCTCTTTGAAAGTGGAGGCCCAAGTGGGAAGGTCCTATAAGAGGGGCAACAACTAATAATGCATATTGACTAATTGATACCAAGGAAAGAAACTTGGTAGACCCCATAAATGCCCAATACTTAAAGAAGTATCATGATTAGAGTCTACCACAAATTATTTCAAAATGATTTTTGAAAATGAGTCTCTTTTAATTTCTTCAAAGAAGGACCAAAATCGATCATATGCCTCTAAACTAGGGATTGATGCTCTATAAAAAGTGGAGTGTTTTCAAAATCATTAGATGACATTTCAAAAATCCTTGTTTTACAAGATAAGGCCTAGTTCAAAATTGTAAAATATTTTCAAATAGTATGTGATATTATAAAATATGGTATACTTACTAGATCGAGTACCTAGAGGGATAAGCTACTCCCCATTTCATTCCCTATCCAAAATGTCACGCATTGTAATCATCATCCTTATATATGGTCAATTGGTGTGCTCGTTGGCAGTACTATATTCATATAAATCTCACAACTTCAATGTAGAGTCACTTGACAATGATCGTGACACATGCTCTAAATATAGTAAAGTTGGTGCAATTATATCACATACCATGGTAAGACATTGATATAAGAAAGCAATTACAAGAAAGTATTATAAGTAAAACAAAACAAAGTTAGAAATATTATTAATACATATAAATTATTCATTTACCTACATAAAGTATGATATATGGTATTACCTAAATCTATACAATAAATGCATATGTGGTATCTGACAATTTATATACATTATAGTATGAGTATTTTGCAGAATTGTATGGCCACCATTCAATGTGTATCGCATAATATAACTGGTAGTCAAAGGTTGTGTTTAATTTAAAAATAAAAAATATAGTTGTATTTCAAAAAATACATACTCTATCGTTATCAAATATAATTGCTTATGGTACTTACTAAGTCAATCAATAGAGGATTGTTTGTGACATACATTTTTCATCTATCGGCTTACTTGTGTTTTTTCATCTCGTCATTATGGCCTCATGCTTACTCTTAAAGGTTGAAAGTATTTATAAATTGATGTTTACAATTAAAATGTATAACTTATTAAATTATGAAAAATATGTATATAAAAGACATTGTAGCAAGCATCAATAGTAAAAGTCTTGCATGGAGCAAAGAAGTAGTCCACTAAATTGTACTTATGTCAATGATGCCTTTCCTAGATTTTTGTACATATAAATTGTTTCGCTTTAAGCATAATTGGTCACCTTTAAAACATCATGTCTCGATAAAAGAATAATATGGTAACGTACAACCTAGCTGGTGTGATAAATATCATGTATTCGTTGGGTGCGAAGAACACAACAATAACGAAATATCAATCGTCGCAATAAAAATAAGAGAATACTACAATTGGGTGAAAAGAGAATCGAAAAATTGCTGTAAATGATACATACGTTAATATTGAAGGCGGACTCACCCAGAGAGAGAGAGAGAGAGAGCGAGAATGGTAGCGAAAGCCGTGCTGTTCGATCTGGACGACACCCTAGTTCACACCCACGCTACCAATCAAACCGCCTGCACCGTAGCCATAGACCTTCTTCATTCTCGCTGCCCTAACGCGCCTGCGCAGGACGTCGCCGATCGCTTCTGGAAGACCTTCCTCTCCCAGCCGTGGGATCCCCACAACCAGGTATTTTAGCATCTTCCTCTTCTTCTTTCGCCAAAGCCATCAATCTCGAATCACGCAATGTTCTCCAGAGTGCCATTGCTGATATGTACCTGTTGTGGCCGAAAATCTACTCATGTGCCATTCTAATTGAATCGTTCTCAACGACAACAGCGCTACTGCATTGCTTAGTAAATGAATGAATACAAATTGTTCCAACTATTTAAGTCTTTGCACCATTGCAACTCATTTTAAACAAGTTGGTGATTGTGCGCCTTTGATAAATTTTAATCATATTAGGTGGACAATCAATCCCTTGTTGTTTATTTCATTTGTTATCTCATTTTGTTGTTTAGTAATAATCTTGATTAGATCTAACGCATACTTGATTTTCTCCAACCTTCATACTGTTCATGTTTTCTTGCCCCTAAGTTGAACTGTTGTTGGGGTCATGGCTACTTATCAAAGAGATATACATCAAACATATGTGGGTATCAATCTTGGTCTGTACCCGAACTAAAACCACGTGTTCTCCCATACTAGACAGGTTTGGCTAGCAGTGAAAAATCAGGGGTGGGACGCACCCATTTATAGAATCGTTTATGTTATTTTGTACAATTGACAATATCTTATAAAACTAAAAAAGCTTAATTTGTACAAGTTACTATCCGTCAGAACATTTCGTCAATATTAGACAAAATATAACAAAAAATAATAACAAATAGTGAATTTTGGCAATAAGTACCTAACTTGTCGATCCATGCCATATGGTGTGCTTCACATCATACCGGGTACTTCACATGCCTGAAGCATCCCACTGATATGGCACAAAATCACCTAGAAATATTTTAAATATATGGGATCAATCATCCGATGCAATAGGGTGATTGATAGATGTCACACATAGAACTCAAATAGATTGACTAAAAAGAGAGAGGTGCATCAATATTGTCTATGATAAAAGGAGATACCTTTCAATTCAAAAGATAAATATGATAAATCTGTTGGGTTAGTGGTCACCTATGTTATCAATAGCGGATAGCGGGTTGTTAGCGGCCGACCCTGATATAGCGGTAGTGGGATATAACGGATTTAGCGGTACCCTTTTAGTTATGATTAAAAAATTATATATATATATATATAATGGGTTCTCTAATTTCTAAAAAATATCAAGATCTTAAGTAGATTATTGCCATGAATAGATAATAACACATCAGCTGCAACAACTAATCAAACACGGTAGCACTAGTACCTACCAACAATCTCAAGAACACATGATACTTGCACAAGTAGAAGAATCCAACGAATGTTAAACTACAAAATTAAATGCCATATGTATTAAAATTTTGAGTAATAGGACAACCATGAACAAAGAACGAATTGAAGAGAAGAGAGCATACTTGGTCATTATCTGCTCGAGTAATATCTTTGTTGAGGAAGAGAGAGTCACCTGAGAAAAAGAGACTTATGACAAATTCCAGTTCAAAGCACAAGAAAACTATTCCAGTTCAAATAATGAGTGATTAAGACAATAGATAACACCTGGACAGATATATCAAACCCATAGGTTCCTGAATTTGCTGGAAAGCATATGGATTATGGAATGCACCATTCCATGCCAATGAGCGGCATTACAAGCAGCAACATCCATAGCAACCCTCTTAGTTGATCACCCTTATATGTCAATAAGGGTGATACTTAAAGGGTTGCTATATACTTGCTTTGCCCGTAATGCCACTCATTGACCACCTACAACAAAAGATAACAAATGTACCATCAAACAACATGAGATTCCCATACATATTCAATAGGAACAAAGACATACATAAATGCCAATAAGCTAATTCAAAAGTACATAACATCCATCAAAATTCTATTACAAATTTACAATCAATATCACACTTAATTGTTTAGGTCATGTTCACTCATTTTCAGAAAAAGATCCGTATTCTTCTATTTCCTCTTTCTCTTCATCTGTTTCTTCAAAATTAAATTCTTCTTCATCTTCCATAGGCATCTTATCCTTCCCTTTGCTTTGCCTTTTTTATCGCTTTCATGTCCTCGACCTTGTATAAACAATAGTAGCACCTGCTCTTGATGCTTCAGATGCCATCTCGATATTTCGCCAAGTAAAGAAATCATCGTCACCAACGAACTCATCATCAGTAGGATATTCATCGTGATCTTCAACCGATGCCAACATGATGGGGTCAAAATTTGCTCCATTAGATTTCCTCTCTTCGTACCTTCTTCTGAGCTTCAAAAGCTAAATCGTTAAGCTTTTGATGCAATAATCTATTCATTTTTTTCGTATAAATCTAAGATAAGAGAAAGAATTTAGGTAAGTTGTTAACTCAATAAAAAAACTTTCATTTATTTATAATGTAAATAAAAAGCATAATTCTTAATTTCTTATCATTTTAAAGGTACTCCAATTGTGCTCACATGGGGTAGCACTACAAGTAAGGCTCAAAACCCGTATAGCAAAACTTTGCAATTCAGGGCATCCATAACCAAAGGTCATCCACCATTCAACTATTATAAAAAGTTAAAAATCATGTGTAAACAATAAGTTAATTATATTCAAAAACCTTAAATCATATCTTAATAATGAAATAATTAAGAAAGCAAAGTTGCTTGAATTAATTACCTGGTGCACATGCTTTCCTCGAACTTATAGCTAATTCTAGTCCAAAACAACTTCATGCACTTCGATAACTTATAAGTTGATGACTCACTTGTTGTTGTTCTTCCTTACTTCATACAAGTATAGCTATAACCTGCAACAAACCACCTTTAATCTCAACATTAGATTCTATTCCATCATAATACAACCCTGGATTCAGATACAATGCACCAGCATGTAATGGCTTATGCATTTGCCTGTCCCATCTTTTGTTTATGATCTCCCAAATAAAAGCATACTACTTTTCTTTGTTTTTCATATTAACCTATAAAACAAGAAGTTAAATGTTATTAATTTATAAGATTAATAAGTAAAGATTAACAAATAACACATAAAATTGAAATATTTACGCACCTTTATTTGTTCCTTTACACGATCCATCTTCTCATAGATGTAGCCCATGGATGGTTTCTCATCACGGTCGACCATACGTAAAACATCTACCAAAGGACCCATTGCTCTAAGTGAAAAACTAATGTCCTTCCAAAATCTAAATTGCAAAATTATTGCTTTAGATTGCTTTCCTTTAATACTATCTGATAAAGGGCATTTCTCCCATTGTTCAGAAATAACCATCGATCTTAGAGCTTCTTTTGACTACCACAAGCTGTTTAGAGTTAAGAATCTAGTAGCAAAACGGGTCACAGCTAGTCTATGAATGTCTTTTCCTCCTGTAAAATGTCTCATCATATGCAATATTTGACAATGATCATACATAAATGTCACTAGATTCTTTGCCCTTCTGAAGATGCCTTTTAGTCTTTTTGTCTCTCCAATATCTTCAAGCATCAAGTCTATATAGTGTGCAGCACATGGTGTCCAAAACAAATGATTAAATTTAGCCATCAACATTCTACCATCTGCAACATAATTTGTTGCATTATCTGTAACCACCTGCACAACATTCTTCTCTCCAACCTCTAAGATTACTTCTTTTAACAATGTATACAATTTATTTGCATCCTTTACTTCATGGGATGCATCAATGGACTTAAGAAAAATTGTACCTTGAGGATAATGCACTAAAAAATTTATTAGTGTTCTCTGTTTTCTATCTGTCCATCCATCTCACATAATAAAACATCCATAAGTAGCCTAATGCTTTCTAAATCCATTTGTAAACTCTCTTACTCTTCCCACTTCCTTCTCCAAGAATGTTTCCCTTACTTCATGGTATGATGGAGCCTTCATTCCAGGTCCAAACTACCCTATATCATTTTCCATCGCTTGAAAGCTAGGGGATCTCACAACATTAAAAGGGATTCCATTTTGATACATCCACCTACTAATGGATATGCATACTCGTTCTCTTTCTTATTTCTTATATCGATTTTCCAATGCAGCTTGTCGTAGTGAGTCTGGCAATGAATGCACAAATGAATCCATGGGTCCCTTCGAAAGCGGTGGTCGTGAGCCAAATAACGATGAAGATGATGAACATTGGGTGCTTGTCACTATGTTACCTTCTATACTAGAAAGTTCTCCTTGATATGGAAATGAAATCTTTTCGGCCTTCTTCTTAGATGTACTATGCACATAATCATAAATTGTTTTCTTTATTTCTTCAGTTGCATTCTGGTAAGCTGTCACATTTCCGCTTCTTCCCATTAAATGATCATTGCACCTTGTTATTCCACTGGTAGAAATATGACCACATAATGTACAAAATACTGACATATTATCCGTCTTACATTTTGTCAAACCCCAATTCCATCCTAGATCCTTCGAACATGGGGGTCTATAGTTGTATGTTGGATTAGAAAAGCTAATACCAGTTGTTCTACTAGTGCCTGTGCCACAACTACCACTGCCACTTTGAGAACAAGCAGCTGCACTTGTTGATGATTCCATACTCACTACAAAAAAATAAGAATAACGACTCAGATTGAGTTTTCCAACCTTATATAAGAAATAGAACATTAAATAATTAACATTCATTGGTATCATTAGACAATCCTAAACTACAAATTGTAAAGACAGCAACCATTCCTATTCAAACCATAGACAACACTGCATAGCGCATACACATAATGAGGTTGTTAGAAGAGAAAGAAGAAGAGTGAAAATGAGGGAGACAACACATGCGGAATATTCCAGGCAAGGTCATCTTGTTACAACGAAATAATGTTGTACTACTGAAGTGATTTGATTTAGAACAATTGTTGATTTTTGATGATGTTCAAATATACCAACACGTTGTCAATAACGGTTAATGTGGGCTAACTGTTCCATAAGCTCTACTATTACAGACTTCACGATAGATAAAAATTAAATTAGAAGTATTTATGTCGATTCAACACATTTCATGAACATGCGTTAATTTAAATAGCAGTAAGTAAAAATATGTAACTTCAAACATCAATGTGAAGCATAAACCATCACTATCCAATATCTTTAAATATTTTATAAAACCTAAATGTATCATATTAAAGAAATATGTTATAGTTGCCACTTAAGAAATTGAATTTTTCAAAGGTATATTGAAATCCCCAAACAGAAAAACAAGAATGACAAATGAGGGAGAAAACACATAGATACAACATTATCTATGTCCACATGCATGGTTGAAATTTTGCTATCACGACTGACCATTTCAGTCGTGACTTTATCATCACCAGATGCACATTCACCATGGACCTTATTAACAGGCTGATCGGTCATTTTAGCTAGATCATTTATATAATGAAGGTTTTTCTTATTTCTCCATAAATAAATGAAACGGATCCAATATCTATCGATCTATCGAATTCCATTCTCGCTAAAACCACCCCTTTCTGGAGATCCGATAGGAAGGCACGTACACTTGGATGTGTACTCAAGGTTGAATAGGGTTGTCGTACATCATACGAGGTCTTGTATGCTTACTTTGTCGAACTGGAACACAACCAAGCATACTACGATTCATCAATTTAAACACACGATCCTCATTATTGAATGAATTGAATGAACGTTTGTAATGACAAAAGCTAGATTGCTTCCTAAAAAGACTTATACGAAGAAAGAAAGCATAGAGATTAATTAGAGTGAGTTATAATAAGAGGAATTCTTTCGTGGCTACTACCATCATACATCTCTGAATTCAGACTCTCATTCCCTCTGGACAAGGAATGCCCAGACACTGAGTAGCGTTAGGGATCACAGGACATGATATTTCACCATTATCAAGCCATTGAGGTTGAAAATCAAGTTTAACTGAAGAGCTCACCATCCCATCAACCCCACGAAGACAACACATGCGAGAAAGAGATAAGGAGAGAATGAGACATTCGCCCATCAGAGGCACAGAGGAGAAGAAAGAAAGAGGGAGAGATTAAGGTGTAGGAGGGTACCTGGAGATGGTGGCGACGAGAGGCGGGAGCGGCTGGAGATGGTGGCGGCGAGAGGTGGGAGCGGCCCGGACGACAGGATGGAGAGGGAGAGACGAGCGCTCACAGGGATTACAACGTCTGATTAGGGTTGAGTATAACCCATCGACCCGACCCAATTGGATCTTAAGGGGTTGTCCGCTTACAGCGTTCCGCTATAGCGTTGTAAGCGGCGCTAACTTCGTCTTGGCGGGTTGCCCGCTAAGGCCGACCCGCTATAGCGGTTTTTGTTCCGCTAAAACGATATAGCGTGCTATTGATAACATAGGTGGTCACGTTGGCTTCATTAACCCTATGATTCCGAAGTTGGCCACCTCCATAATCACAAGAGTTAAGGTGATTAATTTCACAAAACTTTCTTAATTAAATTGGTCTCATTCCCTCTTAAAGAAGGAAAAGGGGCACCGGACAAACTTTTCCTTCTTAGAGTGGAAAACTATTGTTATTTAGGAGAGATTAAAGGAAATAAGCTCTGCATTGACTGAAAAATATATAGTATGTGAAAATATATGCATGAGCCACTTTTTTACTTCTTGTGCTTCCTTATATTCTAAAACCCTCTTAAAGACATCCGGACTAGGAGGATCCAATGTCCAATGATTCTAGCTCACTGGGTTTGCCTCTAATTTAAGTCTTCTACAATGGGCCAAGCACCGCTTGTGGTGCATAACCTCAACAATGTTTTAAAGAAAAAGGAGCAATTCCTTGTATTGCATTATTTTATTAAGAGAACCAAATTTTTTGCCTACAAAGAATTAAAATGTTGATGGCAGTGTTATCCATATCGTGGAGCTCCACGATACGATACAACCTATTGTATCACATACAAAAGATTATTAGGCCATATCGCATGATACGACCTGGGATAGAAACTCGCGTTTTTGTAGGTTTTTGGCATTTGTTCAATGCTTCCAAAGGCTCCCAAGTGTGTATCCGGTGGCTCCTCCTCTTTGGTATTTAAGGCTCCAAAAGAAGTGCTCTACGGTGTCTGTGCAGGGCTCCCAACTTGGGTTGGAGGTATACTTTTGAGTTTTTTTTAATTTTTTTTTGTATTTGTTATTTTTTGGTGTTATTTGTGTTTTTTTTATGATAAAATATGAAGTTATGAAGTGCATGAATATGATTTTTATTGTATTCATGAAGTGGGAGACACTTTATTTGAGTGTTATGTTAAAATCATGGATTTATGAAGTGCTTTTATTTTCAGGTTTTTTATTGAATTAAAGTGTTCAATTGAGATGGCATGAATGAGTGTTAGGGACTCCCAATCTTGATTCGATGATTCGCCATGGCAATGAGGTACAACAGTAGGGAAACATATTGAAGATAAAATATTTATTTTGTGAGAAGGTAGTTAGTGGTGGAATTTCATAATTAAAACATCACCTAATAGGAACTAAGAAAGAAGTTGCTCCTACTTTAGTGTATCACGATCCCCTTTAGTGACTAAGGGGAATATGATAGCTCCTATTAGGTTAATAGCCATGTTGTCTTCATTAAGTTTTGTGATTATAGAGGTAGGTAGCCTCATAATCATAGTAGGAGTTATCATCTCCCACTTAACCATCTGATCCAAATCATGATACAATGATTACCATGAATATTGGTGATTCCTTATATTTATATCTACTTATCCACATGAGCCACATCTTCATCCATTGGACACCTTTTGATAGTTTCATCCCTTTTGCTATATGACCCAGATTTGATACACTCGATGCTTCCCATTGTTAGTGGATTTTGTACATTTGATTGGTTACTTTTACACCCTTGCATGGCCGGTCCCAAACCCGAATAAAGGATGAGGATTGCGTTAAGCTTCCAACAACTAGCGTAAAATTGTGTCAAAATTATCTATCATAGATTCTATAAATTATGAGCATTGCGTTGAGGCGTTTCCTCTTAATGATACACCGTAGTGAAAAGTAAGCAAGGTCTTCTATATTTTTGCTCGGATGTAGTGAATCAATTGCAAAGAGAGTTCCTACGTCATGGATGAGTGTGAGTAAAGAAGTTAGTCATGCTATATTATTGATCGAATTTAGTGAACAAGTTACAACTAGGGTCTTCACATTTTCAACATGAACGGATGTCGGGGGTAAGGAAGCTAGTCCTAAATAATAAGATTTGTATTGGTACTTAGAATATGGGAACATTGACCAACAAGTTAATAGAGGTGGTAGATTCTATGATTCAAAGAAAAATTCATATTCTATCTTTACGAGAGACAAAGTGGGTTGGAAAAAACCAAAGGAGATTGAGAATACAAGTTTTAAATTATGGTACCGAAGCAAGAAAGCTCAAAATGGAGTTGGTATTATTATAAATAAAGATTTAAAAGATAGTGTATTAGACATAGAATGATATGATGACTAAATTATGATAGTGAAATTAGTGTTAGGAGTAGAGTCTTTGAATATAGTTTGTGCTTATATACCCTAAGTAAGATTAGAAGATTGTATAAAGAAGGAGTTTTTAGAGAAGTTAAGATAATTCACAGAATTCTGCAAAGGGAGATGATTTGTTTGGGAAGAGACTTAAATAGAGATTAGGTAAAGAGATATTAGGATATCAAAGTATTCGTGGAAACTATGGTTTTGGGGATATAAATGAGGAGGGTAGGGAGATTTTAAATTTTGCTATAGCCTTTGATCTATTTATAGCCAATACAATATTAAAAAGATGAGATGCACATTTAATTACTTATAAGAATGGTTTGTCACAAACACAAATTGATTATTTTGTTTATAGGAAAAAGATAGATCGGGTTGTAAAGATTGCAAGGTAATTTAAGGAGAAAGCTTAACTAATCAATTTGACTTTTAGTAATGGATTTATAAGTAAAAAAGTGGATAAAGAAGAATGGAGTACATAGAGCTATTAAGACTAGATGGTGAAACCTTAAATATGAGAAAGAAGATATATTTAAATAAAAAGTTCTTCAAGGAGATGCTTAGAATTATGTAGGTACACCTTCTGATATATTAAACAATATGACTATACATATTAGGAAAGTGACAAAAGATGTGTTAGACGAATCTAAGGAAGGCATTCCAACACAAAAATAAGCTTGGTGGTGGAGTGAAGTGGTGCAATATAAAATCAAGGTAAAAAAGGCATGTTACAAATTGGATTATGCCAAGAAGACTAGTGAAACTTGGGAGGCTTATAAGAAAGTAAAGAAAGAAGCGAAAAAGATCGTTAGTGAAGCAAAAACTAAAATTTGAGAGGATTTATATCTATGTTATCAATAGCGGTTAGCCGGTTGTTAGCGGTCGACCCTGATATAGCGGTAGCAAAAATATAATGGATTTTAGCGATAGATTTTTATTTATGATTAAAAAATTATATATATAAAATGTATTCTCTAATTTCTAAGAAATATCAAGAAACACAACCATTTCTTTCATAAATATGAATCAAATTAAATAAACAAATTCTACTTCTAACTTCTAAAGAAACAAACAATAAATTTTATATGGCACATGTATATTGAATTATTAATCTTAAATAAAAAATATATAAATGTAAAAAGTAATTCTAAGCATTAAGCAAAGGAATTAAAAGAAACAAATATATAATTACTTATCTTCTCAAGTATGGTGAATATGGTATCTCAAGTTTGGCTCTTCTCTTACTCTTTAGAGCCTATATGGACATTACACGTTTTGCTCCAGAATTGTCCACAACCAGCAGTGAACATGAAAAACTAATCAGGAATCATGTTTCCACAAAGGAAAAGGTTAGCTATATCAGAGTCGATCACTAGCAAGAAAAATGGGACATATTTAACATAGGAAGTAATATATCACTAACGCATCAAGTCCGACTATGAAGTAATTGGATTCTGATAATAAGCTTAGGATTGATTTCATGCATGCTATATAGATTTTTTCAAAATATAGCATTTGTTGTATTTTTAACCTTTTGGCTTATAAAATAAAATGACATTAGATAATAATACTATAGGCAAATGGGTTGCTGCAAGCACATCCAACATCGACACATAAAATCCAAATGTAGAACAATAAGTTTCTACAAATATTGCTTCTAGAATATTTCTATATATGTGTAAATGAACACAAAACCATTATAAACCTAAAATCGGGACTAAATATCATTCAAAATTACATCTAACAAGCACACATGCTGATGAAAGAGAAGAGAGAGAAGGTGGAGCTAGAGAAAGAGAGAGAAGAGAGAAAGGGAGAGAGCGGTGGAGAAAGACAGATAAAGAGAGAGAATCTATGAGAGAGAGAGAAGGTGATGAAGGTGGAGAAAGGAAGGGAGAAAGGGAGAAAGGGAGAAAAAGCTTACCTGCAGTGGAGGAAGACAATGGAGGCGGTGACCGTTGGTGCTTGCCACCTTGTTGTTGGTGGTGGACAGAGCAAACACAGTAGATGTGAGAGATGGGAGAGATGCGCGAGATGCAGAGAAAGACGCCCGCTATAGCTACCATGGTATAGCGATTTTTGTTTCGCTATAATAGTGTGCTATAGATCTATTATTAACATAAATTTATATAAAAGCTTAACTCAAAAAATAGTGAAATAGATTTTTAGGATAGTTAAGGCTATAGATAAGAAAACTAAGGATCTTACTTTTGTCATATGAAGGTAAATTTGTAGGAGCATATAATATTCTTATAAAAATATGAAAAATAATAGAAGATACCTAAGGAATGTAGAGCGATAGCAAAAAAACTTTCACATGATATTATTGATATAGAAAAATTTATGATAGTGTCAAGAGATATTTTTTGGAGAACTTTGAAAAAGAGAGGTATTCCATTGGCTTATGTAAATCTTATAAGAGATATGTACGATAATGCAAAAACATGTGTGAAGACTCGTGAAGGAATAAAAGACTTTTTTGAAGTTAACATTGGGTTACATTAGGGATCAACTTTAAGTCCATATTCATTTATATTAGTCATTGATGAGTTACCAAAACATATTCAAGATGAAGTACCTTGGTGTATGTTATTTGTATATGACATTATGTTAGTGGATGAGTCTAAAAAAAAGTTAATAGTTAATTGGAACTATAGAGAGAAACATTAAAAAGTAAAGGCTTCCTCCAACTTAGTAGAACAAAGACAAAATATATGGAATTTAAGTTTGATCATTTGAATACTTCAAGGGTCATAGAAATTAAGATTCATACATTGCATCCCTCAAAAGAAAAGTTTTAAATACTTAGGGTCAAATTTTCATAGTGATAGAAAAATTGAGGATGTTACGCATAAAATTAATGCCGATTGGTTAAAATGGAGAGGAGCATTGATAAGAATATACCATTAAAGTTGAAAAGTAAATATTATAAGGCAATAATTAGACCTGTAATGTTTAATGATTATGAGTGTTGGGCAGTTAATCATCAACATGTACAAAAGATATTCGTAACAGAAATGAAGATGTTGAGATTGATGAGTGGTCACACAAGGAAAGACCATATATGTAATGAAGTTATTAGAAATAAATTGAGAGTAGCACCAATAGAGGATAAAATGAGAGAAACTCGATTAAGATGGTTTGAATGTGTAGAAAGACGACTCCCGTAAGAAAATATGAAAAGTTAGATTGTGGAAATGTTAAGGGACGATCACAAAAGTGTTGGAAAGAAATAATAAAGAATGACATAGTTTATATTGAGTTTACTGTGGCTATGTGGAAACAAAGAATCCATGTAGCCTACCTCATCTAGAATGGGAAAAGGCTTAGTTGTTGTTGTTGGAAAGATAAGAATAAATTCTGAAACCATTTCCGAATAAAGAAGGTTCAATCTTCTTTAATTTTACTAAAACGAAAAGGATGGTTTTTTCATCCCTCTCATTTCCATTTCCTTTTATGTTCCTGTAGGAAGACCAGGAATTCTTTATGGTGTTGACTGCAATCAGTCATTGACATGTACAAGAGATAGTAATTGCCGGAAATAAAGATCGAGCATGCTGCATGGCCACAAAAAGAAAAATGAAACCTATCGTGAAGCTACTAAAAAGAAGTTGGGTTGTCCTTAAAAGAAGACAAGATGAGAGAGACACACTTAAGATTGGACATTTGAAGAGTAGTCTTCAAATGAGGTAGATAAAGCCATATGAAAAGAAAAAAGGAGAAGAGGTAGAGAAAAGCCTTGAAAGTGCTAATAGAATTTGGAGAACATGATCTGGCTAGTTTGAAGTTGAATAAAACATTCAGGTAAACTCAATCACCATCACTTTCCAAGAGCAAGTACTATGTCAACCAAGAATTCATGAAAACTTACCCCATTAGTATGGAAGAATGCTTGGTTTTGGTTTTGGTTTTATCCACAAATTAGCAGAATTAAAGTTTGTTTCTGTTTAAATCACTCTGGTTGATGACAAGAGGCATATCATGCTTCATATGATGGGAAAGAGGTGTACTGGAAAAGACATGTCTGCCTTGTTGGCGAATGATTAAATTGGTAATTGTTCATGCAATTGAGTCTAATACATTCTATATGTTAATCATCCAATATCAGTCTGCTGAACTTCACTGGTCTGTCAACTCAAAAGGATCACAATGTCCCATCCTACAGTTTCCCAAATGCCTCTGGGACGTCACCATGATAATCCAGTAGAAAGTTTTTAAGGTTAAACAAATGGAAGCATCAATATTCTGATTGAATGCCATTCAGAGTACCACTATTCAGGATGTACGCCCTCAGAGTGGTATTCAATACAGAAATAAAAAGGATAAATGAACAGAAGCATCAATGCCTCCCCTTGGACATCATGCAGAAGTAACCATTACTTTCAGTACCTTGCACCACATAAAAGATCATGTCATTGGTAAAATAAATCTCTCTTGATTTTTAAGTTTATATTAGTTTGGACTTGATTTTACTGATTTCCCCTGTCCATAACATGTGAAACCAACTGCAGACGCTTTTTCAAACTTAACATCTACTGATGGATAATTTGGCGATGTACACCGAGTGATGTGGATCTTTTTCTTGTGCAACATGATCTCTGAGACCCATAGCAGCTGGTAGTTTTTCTTTCAAGCCTAGCTCTTTTAAGTTCTTTCTAACATCAGAACTGTTCTTGTGGTTCTTAGGTTGAAGTGACAGAGTGGCGGGCACTACTGTGGCACAAAGCCCTTCAGGAGCAAAATGTCGATGATATTGTGCTTTCTAGAGTAATGTGTTTGCATTGTTAACTGCGGTTATTTAATTTTCTTAGTGAAACATTAAACCAGCTTTGTTGGTTCACCTTGTTTTTTCCCCAACAGGATGTGCAAGCATGTTTTGACAAGACGAGAATGGCTTCTTTCAGATGGGTTGCAGGTGTTGAAGAGGTGAATTTGTTTCCATCTTCCAATCTTTTTGGTTAAATAACTGGATTCTGGGCCTTTATGTTTAGGATGCTGATGGATGTTTGAATGGATTTAGTGTTTTGGAAAATGAATGTCATGATCTGCATTTTCTGTTCATCTTCTGATTAGTGAAAGCTGATATCCTGGTGGACAACCCATATTAATTGAGCAGTTAGGGTTTGTATGATTTATACGTTACTGCAGAATAATCGATCTTTGAATTCTGATAGGATCTAAATTGCTCCATGTAGATGGTCAAGAAGTTACAAGATCAAGGAATTAAAATCGGCATCATCACCAATGGCCATTCAAAGGTTCAGCCAGTAATCCCATCTGTTCTGTGCATAATTTGTGGTAAAGCTTCCATGAATGATTGGAATTGATGAAAAAAAAGTTGGATTTACTCTTATTTCTTATGCAGGTCCAGCGAGCTAAGCTAGAAGCTGCTGAAGCCTCAAAACTTTTTGATGTCATACTTGTTGGTGGAGGTTTGTGATGCTCTCTCTCTCTCACATATAAACGCATATATTTATAAGTATAAATAAAAATATATACATATCTATAGATATGCACACACACACACACACACACACACACACACACACACACATATATATATATATATATATATATAGAGAGAGAGAGAGAGATTCCTAAAGAACTTAATCTCTTTGTGTTCTTTGCAGAGGAACCACACGAGAAACCACACAAGAGTATTTTCCTCAAGGCGTGTGAGCTTCTTGGAAGCAAGCCTGAAGAGTCCGTCATGGTTGGAGACAATCTGAAAACTGATATTCTGGTACGACTGTCCAAACGTTCTTTTAGACATTTTATGTTGTTTTCTTCACTTTATGGGAGCAACGTCCACATTTTCAAAACCACAACGGTATATTTGTCAACCTCCGTGAAACATTCTTATCCCTAATCAATCGGTCGTGGTTGGAAAATGACCAAGGAATGGTTTGAATCCAGCTATTTGGGTACGCTATCAACCACTGTGTTTACTAACTCCCTATCAAGTCTGACTTGCAATTCAATTCGTACCTAATTGCTTGTTTGACGAAGTGAAAGAGGATCCACGGTTGGGAATCTCGGATATAAGTATTGTGGAATATGTAACCCAGCATATACTCATTAAATTGCAGCCACTTTTAAATGGTGCTTAAACTCCACAAAAGTGGCCTAAAGGATTCCATGAAAGTTAAAAAAACAAGGAAAAGGATGAATCCTAGAACTTGATAAAAAATTATTATATATATTATATAAATAAATAACATATTTCATGAATAAAAATCTGTAAGCATGTATATAGTTAAATAAAAATTTAAAAAGAAATGAAAGGGAAGCACTCGAGTACCTTAATCAAAGCTTAACTGGGACACAAGCACAAGTTGCGTAAGGGCTTCCTAGCAGCGTTTAACCATACATCGCCGGCCCATGCCTTCAAAAATATTTCTTCGCGTGGTCACATTACTGATTGCTTCACACTAATGTCTTACTCATGTAACTTTGATGCGATTTTTCCTTTCTTCTTTTGATGAACCGTTCTAGTTAATCAACTTTTTGACTTGGTTATGTCACCTTATTCTTTAGGGAGCCAAAAACGCTAATTTCTTGGCTGCTGTGTGGGTGAATATCGACAGACTCATGGATGTTCCAGATAATGTTGCGAAGCCTGATTATACAATTAATAGCATCATTGAGCTTCCACAAATTCTTTCCTTGATTCAGTAATAGCATCATTGTGTATTAAAGCTATTGTTTGGGAGATGGTACAAATATTCATTGTTTCTTATTGCGGAACTGTAATTGGACTCTTGGATCAATAAAATTATGACCATCTCGAAGATCCCTCGTTGAAGCATTTGATTGTATTTTATAGAAGCAGTATTGATCTTCCTCAGACAGCTAGGCAGTGATGCTAAGATTTGGTTTCAGATTTAGGCAGTGATGCTAAGATTTGGTTTCAGATTCATAGCTGTTGGTGTTCAGATTTGAGCTTTGTGAGAAGCTGCGAAATGCCAAGCTAGATAATTAGTGAGCTGGCTTAGTTTGCAAAACACTGAACAATGTCAAATGAAGCTGTGGTCTGTTTTTCGACAATGACAAGAAGGCTGCCGACTGCATATTCACAACTCGTCTATCTCAATAAGCTTATCCGTGCCAGTAGTTTCGTGCTTTAGGTCATCTTTATCAAGTAATCTTGTGTTCTGTCAAAAACTGGTCAGCCTGAACACGACACGATCATTTCATGTTAAGTTCGGGAGGACAAGGAAATGGACTTTTAAGGTCATATTGGTATCTTGGGTTTTCTGATCGTGTCGCCAGTCCCAGTTCATACCCGACCCATTGAGATGGCTACTCTTCATTATTTGCATCTTCCTAGGGCTGTTCATGGGGCAGGGGCGGGGATCACGATCCCCATACCCGACCTCGATTCAGAAGTTCCTCCGTTCCTGTGTCCCCGTGCTCCCCCTCCCCCCCCCCCCCCATCTTGGAGATTCTGAAATTGCCAAACAATGTTTTGACAAATGTGAAGACTACAAAACAGAAAAGTTGACACCACTGATGATCTAATATTACATAGCAAAACAACAAAGCGCGTCATTAACGGTGCAGTTGATCATAGAGAACAAAAACAAAATAAAGAATTGTCCACTGCATTCTACGCTTGCTGCTATTAGGACGCAGCAGGCTTACATGTGACTTTCAAAATGCGCAAAGACTATCCAATCAAATGCTTCACGAGGCTCAAATCCCATGCTTGAGAGGAGCTAGCAAACTACTAACACTTGAGCAAGGCATATGGACCCAAAATCAGGTAATCAGCATGTGCCACATACGAATTATATGCTTGTGACAGGTCAAGAACGGAACGAATCATGCCTATGAACTATGGACTATATGACAAAAATTACATGCCACACACAACTCATTGGGCCTAACATCATAATATATATAGGTTTTAACTAAACACATTCACAGGTAAGGTTTCAAAGAAAAGACTACCATTCAACCACATGTATACATCTGAACAATTCTAGACCAACATAGACATCATTTGATATATCAAATCAGCAAAAGGTATGATCGGTACATATTCAAACTAAGCTGCAAAGTTGAAGTGAAGGAAGACAAGAGGAAAGTGTTAACAGTATGTCATGGCTTGAATAAGTTAAAATGATAGTATAAGCTCCACACATGTGAGCAATAAAAGAAAGAACTAATCTGAAATGTGCTTCCAACAATGCCCAAAACCATGAATTCAACAACCCTGGTCTAATCTCCCAAGGGCAGAAATCCCATGGCATCACATTTGCCTTCGGAACGTGTAGTTTCCCATGAGTATGCATGCAATCATAGAAACCAAATGCGTTATAAATGGCGTGGCTGTATGGTAAACGAGATATCTAGGTGCAAAAACAGGGTTTAACTACATGTATTTACAGGTACACGTATCAAAATTTGCACGTGGATGGAGAGCAATAACAAAGAGACGCTGCAACAAATTGGAGGTGAAACAACTAACATTAAGAGTATAACAAGATGATTCCCGAAACCAGTATAATCATGACACAAATAGCCCGCAGAACCAAGTGCAAACCACGATCAGCAATTTTGATCTTTCAATTCATACATGTGGAAGAACTGAGATAAGAAAGTCCTTTTCTCTTTAGACTTCAGAAAGGGAAAAGATAACCAGCCGGAGTTTCTCTTCTTAATGGGCTCTCAAGCAAAACAACATGATTACCACAATGAGTGCCGAACACACTGCAATCTATACTTAACAGCAGTACTAATATAAGTCTTTCATGAAGGCTGGAGCTGCACTCCACTGCAATGATAGAGAGAGCTGCCCTGCTGCCGCAAGTTTTCTTCGTAGGGTTTTTGGGTATTTTCTTTCCTGCTTAAAGCATATTTATATTTTGGATATATCAATATGGATCTTGAAAGCAAGTCCATAACCTGGTTAAAGAATGTGTACATTTAACATGTTCTCTCTCTCTCTCTCTCTATATATATATATATATATAAAATTCTTAAAGCTGGTGAGCCAAGCTCAAACTCGCTCACTCATCTCAATCTCCAGCAGATCTTAATTTGAGTGAATCTTGGTTGCCCTCAGCTACAATCTGAGCTCAACTTGTCCGAAGATAACTCAAGCTCGATCTGAAGCCTGAAGATCAAGGATTGAGCTCGTACTCCAGCCAAACATTTTGTTATCAAGTCAAGTCAAGCTTCCTTGCAAACGAGCTCCGCTCCACCTCCTTCACTACATGGATTCACCGGTAGTTCTCGAGTCCAGAACCTTCCGATCTAATATATAACGAAAGGAACCGGGTCTCCTTCATCTCGAAAGTGGTTCAGATCCAGTGTGAAAGGGAAATAGTTGGAAAATGGATAATAAATGAATCGACATGGGGATTATATCCAATCCAGTCAAGAGGGCACGGCGTTCCTCCTCTCCGCTCCACCCCCTTCAGAGGAAAGAGCACAACGTCACTGACACTAAACCCTAAGCACTCTCTAGGACTACGTCCCTAGCAAATTGGTATCTCAAAACCTCCACCAATCCCAAGATTCACGCTTAAAACACACACACACCTTTTCTTTCATCTTCAACATCAAACCCTGATAATAATAATAACAATAACCCAAAAGCAAAAGCTAGCGCACTTTATAAGACCAACCTGTCTAAATATATTCGTTCAACCTAAAAGGCAAGCCTTTGCCACACCTTGAAGGAAAACAAAAAATAGAATCAAGGATTTCTTTACCTGCTTTATATATAATATCATTTGCATGTTCCAATAGAAGTTAGGGATGGGAATTTAGTGTTTTGGGTCGTTCTGCCATTGTGACAGTTCGTGTTCGTGTCTAGAATAGATGAACTAAACACGACATGATCTTCTGTGACCAAGTCCCTAGGAAATTGATATATCGTAACCTTCATCAACCAACCCCGATATTCATGAAAGGTTCTACTTGTTCTTCTCTCTTAAAAACAAAACACCCTAACTAATAGTAAGAACCCAAAAGCCAAAGCTAGCACCTTTTAGAGGGCCAACCTGGCTAAACAATATTCTACCTAAACAAGTAGTAGCCTTTCCCACGTCTTGAAGGGAAAAAAGAAAAAAATCAATTGTTTGCCTGTTCCAAACCCTCATTTATATTCTGGTGGCAATCTGATGTTTTGGGTCATTTTCGTGTCTTATCATTTCTAGGTGGCTAGAATAGTGTGGATTAAAAATGTGATCTGATCTTTCGTATTATTTTATTCGACACAAACATGCACACTTTGAATTATGTCTTGCGTGGGGTCTTTGAGTCTTATGTTGTCAATAGTAAAGCCATGTACTGGTTCATATTTATGTTGTGTTATTCCTGTTTTGTGTCAATAACAGGTCAACCTGAGCACGAGCATCTTTTTTTATTACTTTGGATTTGGGAGGACATTGATAAAAACAAAATCTTCTCATATCGTAGTGGTGATGTTTCCCCATGTCACCGGCCCAATTAAAGCTGCTAGACCGGAGGTGGGCATGGCTGCTTGGCAGTCTCAAACGGAAGTGAACCAGGCCAGGACTGGCTGGAATCGGAACTAGCAATTTAAAACCACCATTTAATATTTTATATATTTTTATATTTCAATATATATATATATATATATATATATATATATATATATATATATATATATATATATATATATATATATATATATATAATATTTTGTTCAAAGAGCTTTAGGATTCAAACCAGATCCGAAGCTAGAATCGTCTATTGGTCTTTGTGCTATGACACACTACTTTATGTAGGACTTCTCACCTTATCTAGTATCCCTTTTGACGTATCTGTAACTAACCTATGGTTTCTCGCTATATGGTTGGATTGGTAAGCAAGAAAACAAAGAGAGCATGTAAATCAATGGGAGAAGCCATTTGCGAGCATGTGTGAAGCCCATGATCCATTGCAACAATTCCTATTTGGTCCGTGTGGATATGACTTGTTGATAACAGTATACATAGAAAAATTCAATCACATTAGACTGGACAATTCATATACATTAAGGGTTGTTTTGAATGTATAAGTTGTGAAATTGTATTTTTAAAATACATATGTTCATCAACCACCCTTGGTTGGCTCAAGTGCTTGGGCACTTGTTTCCCCTTAAGCGAGGTCTCCAGTTTGAATCTTGTGAATGGAGAAAACCGATGAAGATAGAGCTTTGCCCCCCAAAGTGGGCTGACCCAGCTCAAATTTTAGATCAGGTTGGGTACTTGTGGGCCTCCATGGACCCGTAGTTGTAGACCAAAAAAATAGTACAAATGTTCACGAGGCCATAAACAACCAGCGTAAAACTTCCTAAGTTTAACAAGCACCCGTGTGCTTCGGACTTGTCCATCCAAAATGAGCAAATGAGACAAAAACTAAACCTTCGGAAGGGGTTGGTGGTGCAGTGCCTTCGGTCGTTCTTTTGTCGTGTCATCTCAAAAAAACACTTGTTCATTTCGTGTTGGACACACACATGGCCTTTCTACATCTAAGTTTTTGAGTTGTCTAGATTTGCTTTATGATTCTGTGTTTCCGATGATGCTCATTTCGTGTCAGTTACTGTCGTGCCCCAGACACATGGAGACACACGTAGAATCATCTTTTTCTCAAAGTATTACTTTGAGTGGATACTAACATTAAATTTCCAGGTTGTGCTTGTGTCAGGTTTTCGTGTTGTGTCCGAGTTTCCCACTGAATGTATCATCTATACTCATAGGCTTCTTCATAACCCGAAGGAAAAAAATAACAAGCATCGGAAAAACCTTAAGGAACACCAAAGTTTCCAAAATCCGAGAAATTTCAGGTTCCAAGTGGCTTGATTTATGGAAAAAAATTCCAAGCATTGGGAAACCAACATAAGAACACCAAGATTTTCCAAATCCAAGAAATTTCAGATTCCAAGTGACAATAGGGTACCGTTATCTAGGCCCTTAAATATTTAAACTTTTGGATTTTAGGGTACTCTGTCATGATACAAGAAAGGACAGTAGAACCAAATCCAGAGCTTATAGTCCTTTCTCTCTGCCTATTAAGTAAATAAGGGCATCTTTGTCACTACAAACTTCTCAAGATTCTTTTGTTACATGTCCTTCGCTGCCAAGATCACAATGCATGACACCTTTCATGAAAAAAAGGGCGCAATGCATAACTGCCTCCAGTCTGATAATTAAGGTCAAGGACATAAGTTTGATACAAATCGATACGTTGCATAGTAATAGGGATTTGTGATACCACACAACATTATATCAGTGGTCCTATTGTATTATTGGTAGCACCGAAAATTTTCAAATGGAAATCGAATCAGGTTAGTTCAGCAAGAAGACAGCTACACAATGCCCATAACTCGAAGAGTTGAGAAGCCGGGCCTGATCAGAAGATCGCCCTGATCAAACACGAGGTTGATTTGCGTAAGCCACAATTCTATAGTATCATATCACACAATACTCTCTATGTTGCACTTCCATACACTACAATATGCTACTTACAGCCTTTCTCTCTAACCTCTGTGAGAAAACGATTTTTATCATATTATCATAAATATCACCATGATTACTACATCTACGTTAAGATACGCACTTACAGCCTTTTCATATGTTTAGAAGAGCCAAACTGCACAACAAGCAATGGCTAACCTCCCTAGGGTGTTGATTCACAAGCATAAGGTCATGAGTTTGACACCTAGGGTATGGATTTGGTTTCGGCCTCAAAAGCCACACTAATTTTTGGTTGAAAGAAATCATTGAGCTACATGTATAAACAATTAATATGCAACAAATATTAACATACCCATATCAACCAAAACTGAAGATCTAGAGAAAGCCATAAGCAAATGACATACATGACCAAATACACAAAGCAAAATTAGTAAAGAACTTATCTAATCGAGTCATTCTTTCATGCATACCTTAGACAAATCAATGGCACTGGTTTCGTCACCTTTCTCCCCAAATAAAATGATCTCAAGACAACAATATATACCTCAACCACTAACATCTTCTACCACACCTCAGTCAGTCAGGCAATCAGAGATAATCAGCAATCCTAGGAAAAAGAGTAACCAAAGGGTTGCATAGAGAGAGAGGGGAGAGAGAGAGAGAACACAATACTTATTAGTTTTCTAATGATTTTGGATTAAGGAGCCCTAATCCTGATTTTATAATGAACCACGGACGGGTCACGCCTCTTCGGATTGGTTCCTTAACTTGGTCCATACCTTTTCATGAGAGGCCTATTTGATTAGGAGTGTGCATCGGTTGGTTCGGTCCAATAACTGAACCGAACCAAAATAACTGAAAAGTGAACTTCTTTGAATTTGAAACCCAAAACTGATCCGAACCAAACTGAATTATTTCAGTTTTGTTATTCTCTTTACCCTCTACCAATGAATTCTCTCTCTCTCTCTCTCTCTCTCTATATATATATATATATATATATATATATATATATATATAGAGAGAGAGAGAGAGAGGGGTAGGTATGTGTATGTATATGAATATATGTATGTATATAATTAAATATATACACTATATACATATATTTATAAGTACATGTATATATAAATATATACACATATGTATATGTACATGAATACATGTATGTAGATTTGTATATGTATTATATAGATAGATAGATATGTGCATGTATATGTATATACATGCATATATATGTATGTATATGTATATACCTTGAACAATATGCATAAAAAGAAACCCAAATGGGAGAAATAACAACAAAATCCCCAAATTGAACAAAATAAAAATCAAGAAAGAGGGATAAAGAGAGAGAATAATCAAGAAAGAGGGAGGATGTATATTCCTTGATTTTCTACTGGTTGCCCAAAATTGACAGAGTAAATAGGCTGAAATCCTCAATCATTTCCTTGTTGCGAACAGTATTGCAGAAATACCCAATTGCTACGAGAGAGAGAAAAGAGAGAGATACATAGAGACCCTCCATGCAGCACACATAGAGATGCAGCATTCGGATGATGCATGCAATCAAATGTCTTACTTGGCATAGAGAGAGAATAGATGAAAGAGACTATGCACTAGACAAAGAGAGATAGTAGACACAAGAGTATGGAAACTTTGGACTCTTCTTGGGCATCAATTCGAAGGAGAGGGGGTAAACAATGAACCAAATGAGATTTTCAAGGGATTGATATATGAGTAACAAAGGTAATTCCCAAGCCCAGCTCAACACATACGTGTATGTGGTCTTATATGCGCTATCCAAGCTCTTTAAACTAAGGTTCAAAAGTTACCATCTATATAAAAGGACATGTAAGGTTCTTTCAATCATTAATATGATACTATATAATGCCAATTGGTATTCACATGCACAAGCTTCTTACGCACACATAGCTTTAATACTTTTGTGCTTCCATTTTATCAAACATATATCAAATTATCAAATTATCAAATTAAGCATTTAGGGGTACTTATCATAAACTAAATGTAATTAATGTTAAATGGGCTTAATTAATCTCAACAAACATTAATTACACCATTGTCTAACAATCTCCCACAAAGTTAAAAGTATGAAGTCCTCTATCTAATCAACCACCATATTATGCTTCAATAATGGTACCTTACAATTTGAACCATTACCTGAGTTGTCCAATATTACCCTTAAAGGGTCTTGAACCCAAACCTTTGGTATAGAGTTGTCTATTGGTAACAACACAATAAAGTGGGGAAACAACTTATCCTTCTAGATACTCGGTCTAATCAAGTATGACCTATTTCATAATAGCACATACAATTTGAAAATATTTTGCTATCTTGTACTAGGCCCTATCTTGTAAAAGAAGGATTCTTGAAATGTCATTTGATGATTTTTAAAACACTCTACTTTTCATAGAGTATCAACTCCTAGTTAAGAGGCATATATTTGACTTAGTTCCTTCTTTATGAAATTAAAGAAGATCCATTTTTTAAAAATAATTTCAAAAGAATTTGTGGTAGACACTAAATATCTTTTTAGCCATTAATAGGGTCTACCAAGTTTCTTCCCTAGGCATCAATTGACCAATATGCATCGTTGATTTTTGTTTTGCCCCTTTTATGATATAGGAACATTCCCAATTGGGCCGCCACCTTCCAAGAGGATGTGGGCTTCTTATGGTGAATGATGTACATAACATGTAAAATGTATTCCATATGAGATGATGGAGATACATGCTTTATGAAATGATGAGTGTGTTAAGTCTCCATGAAATGTGTTTAGGGAATGCATTCTACATGGCCTTAGTTTGGTGGAGATGACATGAGCATTCATACACTATGGTCGACCCCTATTGTGGCATGTGATGAATGATTTTCAATGAAATGCATGAATGACTCTTACATGCACTATGTCATTGGACATCTTGGATTTTTGGCATGGCTTAGGAATATGCATGATATGATACTAGCCTTTGATACATTTTGGGTTAGGTTTATTTTCTATGTTGGTCATCTTCTAGGAAACTTGAATATTTCCCCAAGTCTAAGATTTTGAGGAAGTTCATGTAAATTGGCATCACTCAAATCATTTCTAAGAGAATTGATAAATGTTTTTTGAAAATATGGTTTTGATTAATTTCTTTTTTCTTTTGAAAATTTTTGTATTTTTGATTTTTTCTTTTTCAATTTTTTTTGGATTTTGGGAATAATCAGTATAATATATACAAAACCCAAAGTTAGCTTTATATCCAAGGAGGGTTCGGGGGTTCGGGTGCATCAAGAATGCGCACCCGAGTTATGGTTTGGTTGATGTCTTTGTGATGGATCCTAGGTACAACCCAATGTGCCCTTAAGGGTTGAGGATGTACATGGGTTTTGTGAAAACTGATTTTGGAATTTGTACATGGTTTTGAAAACCATTTTTTTTTTTGAGATTTACAACTTTTTTAATTTTTTTGGATTTTTTCAAACAAATGCTAGAAGGATGAACATAAAAGACTTTCTTTTTGGAATTTTTAGATTTTTCTAATGTTTTTCGGTTTTGAAAATTTTCTAGATATTTTTATTTTCGAATTTTTTTGTATTTTTGCATTTTTAGACGGATGAACAAATGTTTTTAGATTTTTTTAAACACAACCCAAAGTATTGGTTTTGTTTCTATAACTTGTTTTCAGATTTTTTTAAATAGCTTCAGAATCTCTAAAAATCATGAAAAGTTTACAGTGAATAAAGGATCATATGGAGGTTCAGAAATTATTATTTTTTATTTTGGTGTTGTAACAATCTGCAATTAAATTAGGAAATGACCCTTGCTCAGATGTTCGAAACAGTTTTGTGATAGAAATACAGAGGTTTAAAGAAACGCTTGTATCTAGGCACAAAGCTCCAATCTTTATGAACTTAGTCTTGTTGGAAAGCTATGGATATCAACTTTCCAATGAGATAAGTTTAAATAAAATTGGTTCAATACAGACAGAGTTATGCGATGATAATCCAAGCTCTATTATAGTAAACACAGGTTTTACAGATTCAACTATGGATTTGTCTGATTTTTCCTAATTTTAATTATGTTGCTACACGGCCCTACAATTTTTGAAAATTTTGTTATATGTGGGCTTGTGTGTAAGGATTCGATGTACCAAATTTTAGATCATTTGGAGCAGAAGGTAGATAATTAAAAATAAATCATCAAGTACATGCAGGATGTTGAAAACTGATTTTCGTATTTAGAAAATACATGAATGCATCACATCCTAAATTAAAAGACAAATCACAACTATTGGAATGTAAATGACTGAAGGAAATGAATTGAGATATATCTATAGCTTAAACATAGAGGGAATTAGGAGATATAAGGGAGTATAATGTATAGAGAGGTAGAAGAAACTTGAAATCAAACAAGTAATAGGCATTAAATGTTACGAAATGAAATGGGCAACATCTCTATCTATTACATCATGGGGGGAGACAATTGCTTCATTTGTGATTTCAAATATTTCCTTTTTGATTATTTAAAACCATTTCATTTGAGATATATTTGAAAATATCGAGTTTCAACGAAATCTTCAAATATTCTTTTTGGAAAACAATTGAGTCACATTCCCAATGTTTGTTTGCATGGGTGACCTGTTTTTCCTCTGTGAGTTAGTCTTTACTATTTCAACCACTTTAACCTTTTGTTAGGTGTTAGGTGTTGGGTGTTGGACTACTTTAACCCTTTTGATGGGTGTAGGGTATCAAACCACTTTAACCCTTGGGTGTAGGGTATTGGAGTAAGACTATCTTCAATCGGGTGAGTTTTTGAGGTGTGGTTTGGATTTGATTTGTTTTTTAATTTTAACGGTTTTTGTAAATTTGACATTTTGCAAACATTTTTGGGTTTGGTTCCCAATGTCTCATTTTCATTTGTTTCTTTAAAAACTTGTTTGAAGCCATTCTTTCTTTGAAGGCAATCTTTTGAAAAAGCATAATCCTACCAATTTGGACTTGAGGGCAAAGCCATCATTTTTTTAGCTCTTTGTTAAAATTGGATTTTTTTGAGAGGGGTGCTATTTATCCTTATTTTGAAGTTGTTGTAAAACTTTGGTGTGAAAATGAGTTTATTTAAGGTGTCTTTATTTGAAAACCCTTAAAAGACCCAAAATCGTAATCTTTTCTTGAAAAGGCAAAAATTATAAAAGTTCAAATTTTTTGAGAAATTTTTTGGGTGTTTATAGTACCATAGACCTGCTCAAATGGTGTGGCATTTGTGAGTGTGCGGATGGAAGTCCTATAAGCCCATAAGGCTTCATCTAGCTTCTCATGCCATGTCCTACCCTTCTCTAAAGTCTTCTCAATGATGCTTATGAGTGTTTTGTTCATGGCTTCGGCTTTGCCGTTGTCTTGAGGGTAGTAGAGTGATGAGAAGTGTTGAGTAATACCATAGGTCTTACATAACTTTTTCACCTTCTCATTTTTGAATGGAGTATTATTATCTGACACTAGGTCTCTTGGAACTCTAAATCAAGCCAAGATATTTTTCTTAATGAATGCCACTACATGTTGTCCTTGGACATTAGTCAAAGAGGTAGCTTCAACCCATTTAGAAAAATATTCGGTGGCTCCTAAAATAAACCTATGCCGATTTGATGCAGTAGGTAAGATTGGTCCAATGATATCAAATGCCCACATGGTGAAGAGTCGTGGACTCATGATGGAATGCAATGTAGATGATGGAATATGAATGACATTTCCATGCACTTGACATTGGTGACACTTCCTAACATGATTATGACAATCTTGTTTCAACGTGGACCAAAAATAACCTGCTCTAAGTATTTTCATGGCCATCATATTTACATTTACAAGACCTCCACATTCCCCATCGTGAATTCATGCATAATGGTCCTAGCCTCATCAAGATCGATACATCTTAACAAGGTCGGTAAAACTCTTTTTATAAAGAACTCCTCCCAAAATCACATATCGGGTTGAAATTTTCTGAATAAAAACCTTATCTTTAAAGAAAGCAAATTCGGGAAATCCTTCATTATCTAAAAAGTTTTTAATGTCTTCAAACCAAGGTTTTTCATTTGGATTTTGGTCATTTTGGCAAACTCTAAATCATGGGTGGCTGGAGTGGGCAAATGTAAGATCTCTAGGGATCGAGTGCCCACAATGGGGTCGATTCTTAGAGATGACTCTAAAGATGAGTCTTTCTATGTGAGTGAGTGTTCATGATTTGAAAGAATTAACCAATTGGGTGGCTAATTCATAGTATAGAATGAGTTTTTCATTTTTGACTTGCCAAATTTTTGAAACTTAGTTTACAACAAGCATAGAATCTCCAAAGACTTCAATATATGATGCCCTCTAGATTTTTCAAAACTTTTAGGCCTTGTATGAGTGCTTCATATTCAGCCATATTATTTGAACATAAAAAATCTAGTCGGAATGCCACTGGGATTTCTCCCTTCTTAGGGGATATGAGAATGATTTTCACACCTGCCCCTTGTTGATTCTTTGCCCCATCAAAGTACATTTTCCATACTTGATCTTCATTATAACAATTTGATAAAACATGGTTTTGTAATTCGCTTGCAAAGATGCCTTCATCAGGCATTTCATCAAGTATGAGAGATGTATCTTCATGAGGCAATTCGGCTACATGATCGGCTAGGGTTTGTCCCTTAATGGAGTTTTGATGATGAAATTTTAAATCATACTCCATTAAAAGGAGTTGTCATTTACCTAGCTTACCCATTAGGATAGGTTTTTCATATAAGTTCTTGATTGGGTCAAGTTTAGACACTATCCAAATTTCATGATCTAGGAAATAATGTCTAAACTTTTGGCAAGCCCACACTAAGGCCAAGCACGTTTTCTCCATGGCTTGATAGTTTCTTTCATATGCCAATAGAGTTTTTGAAATGTAGTAAATAGCATACTCCTTAAGACTATTATCCTTATATTGAGCAAGCAAAGCACCCAACGCATTCGCATGATTGGAAATATAAAGCAATAGAGGTTTTCCTTGCTTTGGAGGTTTTAAAATCGAAGGATTTACCAAATAAGTTTTCAATCTTTCAAAAGCTTTTTGGCAATCAGAATCCCATTCAAATCTAACCCCTTTTCTCAAAAGCCTATTAAAAGGTTTGCATCTTGTTGCTAGGTTGGAGATAAATCTCCTAATCGCTTGGAGTTGACCTTGGAGGCTTCGGATTTGGGTCAAGTTGGAGGGTGGAGGCATGTCTATGATGGCTCAACACTTAGAGGGGTCGACCTCTATGCCCCTTTGGCTAACCATGAACCCTAAAAGTTTTCCCAACTCTACTCCAAAAACACATTTTTGAGTGTTTAATTTCACTTGATAAAGCCTAAGTCTTTCAAAAACCTTTTTCAAAGATTCTAAATATGTGCATCGGGCTTTAGATTTTACCAAAGCTCATCCACATATACTTTCAAGATCTCATGGATTTTATCATGGAAAATAGTAGTCATAGCTCTTTAGTATGTGGTCCCGACATTTTTTAAAGCAAAAGGCATAACAGTGTAACAATATGTACCCCAAGGTGTAGTAAAAGTCATTTTAGCTTGATCTTTTGGTGCTAGCTTAATTTGATTATAACCCGAATAGCCATCCATGAAGGAAAACATTTCATGATTTGCAGTACTATCTACTATCGAATCAATATTTGGAAGTGGAAAATTATCTTTTAGAGTGGCTTTGTTAAAGTTTCTAAAATCAATGCAAATGCGAATCTTTCCATTGGATTTTCTAACAACTATATTAAAAAGCCATTCAGAATAAGCAATGGGTTTTATAAATCGAGCTTTTAAAAGATCTTCTAAACCTTCTTTTACTTGGGAGTGAACATCGGGATGGATTTTCCTAAGCTTTTGTTTTACAGGTTTTGCATTCGGTTATAGAGGTAAATGATGTTCTACAATCCTAGGGTCTAAACCAAGCATGTCTTCATAGGTCAATGCAAACACATCTATGTATGATTTCAAAAATGCAATGAATGATGCTTTTTCATATTCATGTAAACAAGCACCTATTTTGACACTTTTGGGTTAGACTCATTCCCTAAATTGACTTCTAGAAAATCTCCCCTACAAAATTTGAGGGCTTTTCCAAGTCAAGGATTTTTTGGAATTCATGCAGCTCGGAGGCTTGATCATCCTCATGGATGAGGGGATCTTACTCCTTTCCTTGATCACTCTCAAGCACTTTGATTTCTAGGGAGGTATTATGCATAAAAGAAGGGTTATGCATAAAAGACACTTTGATTTTGGTTAAAATGAATTTTTGAGTTTGCCCCCGGTTTTGCAAAACAAAATTTTTAGGCTTTTTTATTTTTTCAATTTCTTTTGGATTTTTCCAAATAGTTATTAGAAGGAAAAACATGAACTTTCTTTTGGAACTTTTAGTTTTTTCAAATGTTTTTAGGTTTTGAGAATTTTCTAATTTTTTTTGTTTTTCAAAATATATACTTTTTTTGATTTTTTTCGGATAAAGGGATCTTCCATCAAACCTTCAAAGAAAACACCATGAATTAGACTCCAAACAAGAGATCTAAACCATAGTTTTTGGTTTTAGTCGCTTCTAGGACACCCTTGACCCAATTAGTCTTAGGTGGTGGCTCGAGGGTATGGATGGGTTTATCCTCATAGCATGGACCAACTTTATGTAGCCCTTGAAGTGAGTTGATCCTTGTCTCGAGCCAGGTATACCCGATCATGGCCGATTGGGCCTAGGTGTCTCCTTATGCCATCGGCTATACTTGACTTCAACATGTTGGGTTAACATGGAATGTCCTTATGGCTCATCTTATCCTCTCTTAGAGCAACCTAAAGCATCCTAGGTTGCAGTCGAGTCATGGCAAGGTATGCCCCAAAGTAGGTTAGGTTGGTGTGGGTCAACATGGGTCCAATCAGTCAAGGCAGACTAGGTGAGTTTGTGTGGTTCGGCCAAGGTAAGGGTGATTTAAGGTATTTCGGTCTAGCCAATGTGTTTTGATCAAACTAACTCATAGGCCATGGTTTGGCAAAGCAAGTTGGGTTTAGGTTTGTGAGTCTTTCCACTTGGATTAGTCTTTGGCCTTGATGGAGCCGTGCCCTGATTTCTGACTTGGATCTTCCCTTGGTCCAAATGCATTGAAGTCCCGTTTGATACTTGCTTTAACTGTGGACTTGATCCTCACTGCTTCTTCAGAGAGATGATTCGACTTTATCCTGTTTGACTTGGCTTTTACCTAATCCTTTAACTTTGATTTAATTTCGAAATCTCTGTTTTGTGAAATTTCCAACTTAAAGCAAGGGTTTAAAACAAGTTGTTTTTCGAAATTGGGAGTATGCTTTTTCAAAATTTATTTAAGGTGTTTACAAATGCCCCTCTTTGGCATTAATTCAAATTTATTTGGATAATGGCAAAGAAAAAACACTCCTTTTGATTTTACTTCCCAAATTGACTTGAGAATATAGACTTTCCTTCATTTCATAATATCCTTTTCTTCGAATTATGGAAGTGGGGATTTTAGCCAAAGGGGACTTGACTTACACTGAGTACTAGTCCTAAACATGATCATGCATGGTTGACCTTTCGATGGGTATATGCATGCATAGTGTGTGATGCAAATGTAGTGTGATGCTTAAAAACTTTATCTATGGGATCTATGAGCTTGAGGAGAAGCCTATGAATGTCGTCTCCCCCAAGTGAGACAATTCCATGTTGTTTGTTTGACATTTCGGGTTTTTACAAAAAAAAATCAACAGGGAACTCCTTTTAGCTTCCATTAAAAGGATTTCCAACTTCTCATATTTCCCCTCATTTGGGTTTCAATAGCCACTACTTGAGCAGAGGTTTTTTGAAAATTTTGGAAGACATTTAAAAATTTCATTTCTCACATAACAAAATATAATTCTCAAACAAAATGAAATCCAAATAAGTAGATCATATTCCTACTTTAGAATTTTAATGGACAAACCTTTCTCCATTGGGATAAGTTGTAGGGATTTGGGAAAGAGTTACCATAGTCCCTTCTAAAGTGTCCCGTGGTTTAAGGCAAAAAGATGAAAAATTGTTGTTTTTGAGCTTTGACTTTCTCTTTTTCAAAGGGAAAGACCTCTTTTTCTTTTGGAGGAGTTTTTGTATTTCCTCGTTCTTTTTTTGGAAGACCTCTATATTGAAGGCTTTTGTTTTCTTCCTTTTCTTTTGATTTTGGAAGACCTCTATATTTGAAGTTTTTGTTTTCTTCCTTCTTTCGATTTTTGCCAATTTTTCTTTTTGGGGAGAAGTAAAATGGGAGAAATACTTATCGCTTTGGATACTCGATCCAACAAATAACATCCCATTTCCTAATAGCATCTACCATTTAAAAATATTTTGCTATTTTGAACTGGTTTCATTTTGTAAGTCAAAGATTTTTGAAATGTTACCAAATGATTTTGAAAACTATACTTTTCATAAAGCATCGATTCCCTCATTTAGGGCTATACAATCCATCTTGATCCTTCTTTCAAGAAGTTCAAAGGAGACCCATTTAAAAATCTTTTCAAAAGAATTTAACATAGACCCTATATATAATATTTTTTCAAATATTGGGCATTTATAGGGTCTACTAAATTTCTGCCCTCAACATCAATCAACCAATATGCATTGTTTGTGGTTGTTTTCCTCACAACATAGGGACCATCCCACTTAGGCCACCACTTTCCAAGCGGATGTGGGCCACGATGGTGGATGATTTTCAAGACAAGGTCTCCCACTTTGAAGTGGCGAGCCATCATATGCTTTTCATAATGTTGAGCTATCCTTTGTCGGTATGCATATGCATGATCCATGGCAAGGAACCTCTTCTCATCTAATAGGTCAAGCTCAGCCATCCCAGATTGTTATAGAGTCTCTATGGGTAGATTGAGTGCAAGTGATGTATGAAATGAATGCAATTTGGCATGAATGGGGAGTATGACATTTGTACCATAGACCAACTCGAATGGTGTGGCATTTGTAGGTGTTCGGATGGAAGTTCTATAAGCCCACAAGGCTTTATCTAGCTTCTCATGTCATGTCCTACCCTTCTCTAAAGTTTTCTCAATGATGCTTATGAGAGTTTTGTTCATGACTTCGGCTTGGCCGTTGCCTTGAGGGTAGTAGGGCGATGAGAAGTGTTGAGTCATGCCATAGGTATTACATAACTTTTCTATCTTCTCATTCTTGAAAGGTGTGCCATTATCTAACACTAGGTCCCTTGGAACTCCAAATCAAGCCAAGATATTTTTCTTAATGAATGCCACTACATGTTGTCCTTGGACGTTAGCCAAGGAAGTAGCTTCAACCCATTCAAAAAAATATTTGGTGGCTCCTAAGATGAACCTATGTCCATTTGATGCAGTTGGAGAGATTGATCCTATGATGTCAAATGCCCACATGGTGAAGGGCCATGGGCTCATAATAGAATGCAAGATGGACGATGGGATACGAATGGCATGTCCATGCACTTGACATTGATGACATTTCCTAACATGATCATGACAATCTTGCTTTAGGGTGGACCAAGAATAACAGGCCCTAAGTATTTTCTTGGCCATCATATTTACATTGACATGGCCTCCACATTCTCCATTGTGGAACTCATGCTTACACTCTTTTTGTAAAGAACCCCTCCGAAAATTATATATCAGGTTGAAATCTTTCGAATAAAAGCATTATCTTTAGAAGAAGCAAATTCGGGAAATCCTCCACTTTCCAAAAAGTTTTTAATGTCTTGAAAACAAGGTTTTTCGATAGAATTTTAGTCATTTTGGCAAATCTTGAAATTGTGGGTAGATGGAGTGGGTAAGTGCAAGATCTTTAAGGATCGAGCTCCCATAGTGGGGTCGATTCTTAGAGATGACCCTAGAGATGAGAGGGCATCTTCTATGGTGTTGTCCTCTCTACCTATGTGGGTGAGGGTGCATGACTTGAAAGAATCGACCAATTGGGTGGCCAATTCATGGTATGGAATAAGTTTTTCATTTTTGACTTTCCAAATTTTTGGAACTTGGTTTATAACAAGTATAGAATCTCCAAAGATTTATTTGGTAAATCCTATAATTTTAAAACCTCTAAAGCTAGGATAACCTTTATTGCTTTATATTTCTACTCATAAGAATGCATTGGGTTCTTCACTGGCTCAATAAGAGGATGACAGTCTTAAGGAGTATGCTATTTTCTACATTTCAAAAATTTTATTGTTATATGAAAGAAATGATCAAGCCATGGAGAAAACATGTTTAGCCTTGGTATGGACCTTCCAAAAGTTTAGACATTATTTCTTAGATCATGAAATTTGTATAGTGTCTAAACTTGACCCTATCAAGCACCTTTTTGAAAACCTATCCTAATGGGTAGGTTAGGTAAATGATAGCTCTTCTTAATTGAGTATGATTTGAAATTCCATCACCAAAACTCCATTAAGGGACAAACCCTAGCCAATCAAGTGGTTGAATTACCCCTTGAAGATACATATCCCATACTTGACGTGTAGACATGAATTTTTATTTCAAAACCTATTAAGATTTGAAATAAAATTCTCGAAACTATATCATGTGCGCGAGCGTGCCAGTTAGTTTACTCAAACTAACAAAGATACAATTTTCTGACTTTATTAGACGATTGTGGACAAGTGAGTTCCTATCGATGTAGGCCTTCTTGAACCGATGCTCAATCAAGTTGGTTTGGCCAGGTGGTAGGTTGGGTCTTAGCTAGATGGGATAATTATATTGAGATGGGGTGAAGTTGAATTCCACGTTGATTTTGAAGGTGGACCACCGCCTCATTTGCATCTCACCGAAAAGATTCCTTGCTATTCTAAGTTGACCCTTCCCACAATACGTGAATGTGATATAACCTGGTATAAAGCCATCTTGAATCATCCTCTGCAACAGCTTGTTCGCCTCCCCCAGATTTCCAATGTACTGGACAGGAACCTTACTTCCATGAGGTGCACGCTTTCCATCCGGTTTACCCATAAACGTCTCTTCAATAAACCAGCCATTAGGGAAGGTTTTTGTTCCTTTTTTTAGGATGTTCACCGGATGCATTTCCCACACACCTATGTCAATTTAATTTCCTTGATTGGTTTTGCCGTAGCCATCCAATGCATGATTAACAAATAAGGCAAAAAAAAAAACTCTGGAACTGTAGTTTCCTTTCTTATTGAAATCAATTGATCTTGGTAACCCATGATAAAACCATTCAAGCTTTAGTAACTTGGTGACCGGGCTAAGTATGGAAAGTCACCTTCCTTCTATATTGAAGATGGCATGGCTTGGTGACTTACCAAATTGAGCATCACCACTTACCAAATCATGTATTACAGCTAGCCAAATCGAGCATTATTTTCCTTTTGCGTGGATGATGCCGACTTTCCTTTTTTGACGCCGATCTTCCTTTTTTGAATGTCGACTTTCCTTTCTAATACCTGAAACTAAAAATGATAGGTTACCTTTCCCAACAACACCAAAATTGGCAGGTTCTTGATCGTTGCCTTTTTTGTTCATGCCATATCTTTTCAAGGAATGTGCCTCCTTCCAGTCCGAATTTATATATAGCAGGTTTCAAACACTTTAAACAAAAAACATTTTATAGTTAAAAACCTCAAATATTGCTTTGAAAAGACACTGGGTTTCATTCGAAGTTTTTGTTTGCAAAGGTGACCTACTTTTGCTCCGTGAGTCAGTCTATAACCACTTGACCATTTAACCCCTTTTTATGAGTGTAGGGCATCGAACCACTTTAACCACTTCAACGGGTGTAAGGTGTCAAACCACTTTAACCCTGGGTATCAGGTCTTCGAATGAGACCCTTCTCAATCGGGCGAATTTCTAAGGTCTGGTTTATTTAATTTTTGAATATCAAGGGTTTTGGAATTTCATAAATTTATAATTTGCAAACATTTTGGGTTTGATACCTAATGTTACCTTTTTTATTTGTTTATATAAAAAGAATTGTTTGAAATCATCATTTCTTTGAAGGCAATCATTTAAAAATGCAAAATCCTATCAATTTGGTCTTGAGGGCAAAATCATCATTTTTATAAAATTTTGTCCAAATTCGATTTTTTCTAAAAGGGATGCAATATTCCATTATTTTGAAGCTGCTATAAAATTTTTATACCAAAACAAGCTTATTTGATGCATTTTTATTTAAAAACCCAAAGCTGCCAAAAATAGCCAATTTTCTAAAAGGTAAAAAAAATTTATTTAAATTTTTTTGGGTGTTTACAAATGCCCCTCTTTGGCATTAATCCAAATTTATTTGGATAATGGCAAATAAGAAAACAACCATTTGATTTTCTTCCCAGATGTATCTTGAGAGTATGAAATTCTTCCTTATTCCATATCCTCCATTTCCTTAGATTTATTTTTATAAAGGAGGGGATCTTAGCCAAAGAGGATTTCATAAGAACACCTAGTAGGGTAATCATGCATGAACGACCACTTTATGAATGCATGTGTATATATGGAATATGAGGTGAATGAAATGTGTATGTTTAGAGACTCATACCTCTGATTTAAGAGCTTGAGAAGGAGCCTATGAAAGTCAGCTGCCCCATGCAAGATGGTCCCTATTTTTTTTTCTGACGTTTAGGGTTTTTCAAAATTTCTTTTTAAAAAAGAAAACCCCCTTTTGGTTTTGTAGACATGAAAATTCTTACTTCTAGTTCTGAGGCCTGAAGTGAACCTTTTCATGCCTAAGTCGCTATATGGGCGTGCCAGCTAGCTTACTTGAAACTAGCGAAGATTTTCAAAATATCTGACTTTTTAGGCAATTGTGAGGAAGCGAGATCTTTTCGTCACAAACCTTCTTGAACTGATGCTCAAGGGTCAGTTTGTATGCTTAAAAACTTTGTTTTAGCAAAACTTTACGAAATATTAGTGTTTAAAACATGATGTATGCCTAGTTTGCACGATTTTTATATATGTGGGTTGCACGTATCCAAGTCTTTGATTTTAAGCTATTTAGGTCGGATGTGTGTGCACAAGTAACCTAAGTTTGGCGTGTTTGCATGGGGTATACGAGGCTTTTTTGAAAGCGTACGAATGCAAGTATGCAAAATATTTTGGGTTTTGAAGATATGATGTGAGCTAGGCTCGAATTGAAAGCAACTCACACAACTTGAATGTAAAACCTGAAATGTAAAGACGTAGCTTAAAGGAAATACCCGAATTTAAAGGCAACTCACACGACTTGAATGTAAATTACGGAAGGGAAATATATCTATATCTTAAGAGCGGAAAGGCTCAATGTGTGCGTGTGTGTTGTGTATAAATGTAAAGACAACTCACACGATTGAATTTTAACTTGCTGAAAGGGAGATATAGATATAAGAGCGGAAAGGCTCAATGTGTGCGTGTGTGTTGTATATAAATTGAAAGACAACTCACACGACTGAATTTGAACCACCCGGAATGTAAAGACGTACACAACTTGAAATGTAAAACTCACGCAGCTGAAAGTATATAGATACCTCTATATCTTAGGGGCTGCCAAGGCCAAAATGTGCGTGAGAGTGTTGAGCAAGTGCTCGGGTGCCCTTTGTGTGTAAGTGTGGAAGCTTAAATGACAAACTCACACAACTTGAAAGTAACAGCCCAGCTGAAAGTATATATATATATATATATATACTTGATAAGAGCTGAAGCTCAATGCACGCGTGTGTGAGTGTGGAATTGAAATGACAACGCACACAGCTGAAAGTAACAACCCGAATGAAATTGCAACTCACACGGCTCTTACTAGAGTCTTTGGAGTAAGAGCGAAAGCTCAATGTGTGTGTGTGCAAATCGTGTACGATTAAGAGCTAAAGCTCAAGTGTACGTGGGTGTCTTGTGTACGAGATAAGAGCTAAGGCTCAAGTGCACGTGTGTGTCTCGTGTACGAGATAAGAGCTAAGGCTGAAGTGCACGTATGTGTCTCGTGTGTCAAGCACCAATATTACATCTCGGGGGGAGACCATGCTCCATTATTACAACCCCGTATTAAAATTGAATTTAAGTATGAAAGGAGTAATGTAAATACTGAATTTTAAACACTTATAAGTGATTCGGCTTTCTTCTCCAATCTACATGGGTTTTGGTCCACTTTGGCAGGCACGAGGATGACCTCTTTAGTATGCTTGAGACGAGAGGTGGCTGGCTCAAGTTATGCTTGAAGGGAGTCGGTTTACTTGGGCTTAAAGAGAGGGCTCACGGCAAAAGGTGGGTTGCGAGTTTAGGTAGGGTGTATGGCAGTGGGTGTGGTGAAAGGCTAGGATGATGGCAGTGGATGGGGTGCTGGCTGGGGTGCAGGCAGATGAAGTTGGCTGGTATGGCAAGGCGGTATGGGATGTTAGGGACAGGAGGGTGTTCGGCTGGGGTGATGAAAGGCTTTGGCGCGCTAGGCGCATGGGACAGGTGACAGGGGGTGCTGCGGACAAGAGCGCAAGAACACGCAGGATAGGCGCACGAGACAGGGCGTGCACTGGCAAGGCGTAAAGGGGGTTCTGGCGAGGTGCGGTGCATTGCGGTAAGGGGTTCGGGTGGTGACAGGGTGAGCCAGGTGTTAGGGGGTGTCGATTGGTGGAAAGGTAGGTCAGTTTGGCAGGTATGGCGGTGGAATTAGGTGGGTGTTGGTCTTGGGTTAGGTCTAGAGGGTTAGAAAAAGAAGGTTTAGTTTAGAGTTAGGTTTAGGCTTACCTTAGGCTAGGCTTTGGCTCAAGCTTTGGTCTAGCCACCTCGGGTCCTCCATGCGCAGGTAGGTCCACCTCGGGTCATGTTAGTGCAGCCCATGCTAACCCTATTTAGCCCACAAGGCTTAACCCACTAAAAAGAAATTAAGCATAAAGCACTCACCTTAACCCTCTCTCTCTCCTCCAAGGCTTCTCCAAGCATTTCACGTCCCCCTTTTGGAGACCCCCTCACCTCTATTTATAGGCAAGTGAGGTGGGTCTTGGGTTTGGATATGGGTTCGAGATCTGGATCCAAATACCATTTGGATCTGGATTTGGATATTTATGACCAGATCCGATCCAAATCCAAACATTTATATGGATATAGATCCGGATATTTTGATCCAGATCCAATCCAGTCCAAATCCAAATACTATTTGGATCGATTCAAATCCAAACACTATTTGGATATGGATCTGGATATATATGGTCCAAATCTGATCCAAATTTTCTCTGAGCGATCCTTCTTGGCGTTTCGAGATGGACGGTTTGTACGGGCCCTGGCTTCATCAGTGCACCGTCTGATGTTGGGTCTTCCCCAACTTTGTCGTCCGATCTCCATCTCACCTTTCTGGACTTCGTTTCAATCAAATTTTTGGTTTTCAAGCTTGGGCTTGGATTTCAGAAGATAAGGTTGATGCTTTTGGCTTCATATGTCATATGCTGAGCTTGAAGTATGCTTTTGACCCGGGTTCTCCTTTTGCTTTCGGTCCTGCTTTCATCAGATTATGCTGATTTCTAGGCTTTTGGACCTACTTTCGGAGCTTGCTTTTGATCAGGCCTTTGGAGCTATTTTCTGGACTGCTTCTTGATCAGGTGTCGTCCTTCATGCTTCACCTGTTTCATTTGGCTCTTTATGAAATTGGGACTTTGCCCGAGTTTAAGAAATCCACATTTTGATCGGGGTTTTCAAAACAAAATTTTAAAAGCATTTGAGAGCTCCTAGGTTTTTGAAATGGTTCTTTTTTAAACCAAGTGTTTGTTTTACAAAATGATTTGATTTTGGGGTGTTTACAAATGCCCCTCTTTAGCATTATCCAAATTGATTTCGATAATGGCAAAGAAGACAACACTCCTGTTTGCTTTCTCCCTGGATTTGTCTTCGAGAATATGGGATCGTCCCAGTTTTGAGAAAAACATTTTCTTTTTACCCAGTAAGAGGGGATTTTCGCCAAAGGGGACTTACCTATATGGTTCTAGTCCTAATTGGGATCATGTATAGAATATCCATGCGTGCATATGCAAGTGAATGATATGGACGAGACGCCAAGAAATGTGGTTTCCTAGAGACTAGATGGAATTGTCGAACTTGGAGTCTTATGAAGACCTGCTGCTTCAAGTGAGCGGGCCTTATGTTGCTCGATGTTCGAGGTTTTTGCAATTCATTTTCAAGAGGGGATATTTCTTCTAGCTTTGATCCTAAGGACCTTCAGCTTATCATATTTTCCTTTACTTGAGTCTTAACACTCGCTAATCTAGCGGAGGTTTTACAAGAAAATCAAGCCATGTTTCAAAATTCCTACGCCTTACTCAAAACGTTGAATTCTCAAACAAAATGAGATTCAAGCAAGCAAATCCTATTTTTACTTTAGGATTCCTTGAAATGAATCTTTCTTCACTTGGGATAAGTCGGAGGGATGGGGAAAGAGTTACCACAGTCCCTTCTGAAGCGTCCTGTGGTTTGAGGCAAAGAGGCGGAAAATAACTCTTTTTGAGCTTTTGGCCTTTTTTCCTTTTTTTTCATAGAGGGTCTCCCTTTGGGAGTATTTTTTCTTTATTCCCTCTTTTCCATAGAAGAAACGATTTTTCATTTTTTATTCAGCTTTCTTTTCAGGAAAGAGATTTTTGTAGGGATTTCCCTTTTAGCTTTTCGCCAAATTTTCCTTTTTGGAAGAAGAAAAGAAGAGGGGAAAGACTTATCCCAAGGATCTACTCGATTCATCCCAGATCAACCTATTTAGAAATAGCACATACTACTTGCAAGTATCTTGCTATATTGAACTAGGCCTTTTTTTTGTAAGAAGAAGAATTTTGAAATGTAACCCACGTGTTTTGGAAAACTTCGCTTTTTCGCAAGCATCGATTCTCTCACTCAGGGTCACACGATTCGCATTGATCCTTACTTACAAAGTTTCAAAGTAGATTTTCCCAAAGCATTTTCAAAAGGGGAATTTAACTTAGACCCTACACATGGTATTTTTTCAAATATTGAACATTCATGGGGTCTGCTAAATTCCTACCCTCGACATCGATTAACCAATATGCGTTGTTTGTGGTGGTTCCACGTACAACATAAGGACCATCCCACTTGGGCCGCCACTTTCCAAGTGGATGTGGGCCACGATGTTGGATGATTTTTAGCACAAGGTCTCCTACTTTGAAATGGTGAGGTCTCATATGCTTCTCATAATGTTGGGCTATCCGTTGTCGGTATGCATGTGCATGATCCCTAGCAAGGAGCCTCCTTTCATCTAATAAGTCTAGCTCAGCCATTCTAGCATGCTGAAGTGTCTCTAGGGGGAGGTCGAGTGTAATGGATGTATGGAATGAATGCAATTTGGTATGAATGGGGAGAATGGCGTTTGTGCCATAGACCAACTCAAATGGTGTGGCATTTGTGGGAGTTCGGATGGATCTTCCCAAGCTTTTGCTTTATGGGTTTCGAATCCGAATCTAAGGAAAGACAATGTTCCACGATTTTTGGTTCTATACCCGGCATGTCTTCGTAAGTCCACGCAAACACATCAATAAAGGTTTTCAAGAATGCAATGAATGATGCTTTTTTATGCTCATGCAAACATGCGCCTATCTTAATGTGCTTGGGTTTAGACTCACTCCCTAGGTCGACTTCTAAGAAATCCCCTCCTACAGAATCCGAAGGTTTTTCAAAATCGAGAATTTTGTTAAATTCAGGAAGCTCAGAGGTTTGATCTTCCTCCGGGCTTTGATCATTCTCGAGAGTATTGAATCCTAGGGAATTAGGAGTGAATGCCTGGTTTTTACAAATACCTAGTTTTTGTTTTGGAAATTCTATGGGTTTTAAAGATTTTGGTCCTTTTATGAAAACAGTTTCTTCAAAATCCTTGGTTTTTTCCAAATTTTTACCAGGAGCTGGTATGTACACAATTTTTTTGGTCTTTTTGCAATTTTCCAATGTTTTTGGGTTTTTGCAAATTTGTATTTTTTTTTGTTTTTTTGTTTGAAAAGGAGTCTTCCATCCCACCTACAAATAAAACGCAACGAATTAGTCTCTAAATAAGAGATCTAAACCGTAGGTCTCGGTTTTAGCAGGTTCCAGGGCACCCTTGACCCAAGTGGTCGTAGGTGGTGGTTTTGGGGGTGTGGTGGGAATATAGCCTATCCCGTATCTGTTTGGTTTTGGGCTTGGGAGGATCGGCTCTAGACGACCCTGATTTTTGCTCCCTAAACTCTAGTAGGGCTTATAGCCCATGTTGAGTAGCATGTTCCAAGGTTTCCGTATTTTGGAAAACTCTTGGTACAAAGGATGACTTTGGAACATGCTATCATCCATGGCATGCTCAAATGGTTTTCGGGATTTTGGAAATATAGGGAGTTTGGATTTGCCTAGGATGGTCGTGACTTTTGGGGGACTAGTTTTGGACTGCCCCTTGATGTACATGACTCTCCTAGGGTTTTGGGGGACGAATTTGTATGATTCGTCCTTGGATTTCACGGGATTGGCCCCGTAAGCCTTTTGACTTCACAGACAAGGGAAGTTTTGAACTCCCCTTAGCTGTAGGTGGCTTTCGCCCAGAATTACCACGATTTGGTCATCGTGGGGGAATTTCACACAACCATGGAAGGTGGATAGCACAACACGCAAGCTGTATATCCAGGGTCTTCCCAGAAGTAGGTTATAGTGGGGATTTATGTCTAAGACATGAAATACCCCTGTGTGGGTTATACTCCCGATTTCTATGGGCAACTCTATGGCACCCAAAGGGTTTGACGCATTCCCATCGTATCCAGTGATAACGACATGGCACCCAAAGGGATAAAGACATTGTATCCACCCAAAGTGAACGGCATGAAAAATCATCTTGGGTACATAGAGAGAAAAACCATACCCAAAAAACCAAATTGAGTCCAAAATCCAATGAAGAAAATGATGCTACAAATGCAACAAGTGTTGAGATTCAAGCATCTAACCTTGCCAATCATCCAAGCACCCCTTTTTCCATTGAAAAACCAAAAATATTTTTCATTTGGAAAGATAAAAAAAAGTTAGAAAATCTTTAAAAAAAAAAACATTTGAAAATTAAAAAATTGAAATTCTAAAAACTCAAAATGAAGACATCCCTAGGCACACAAGTAGAGTGGGGCATGAGATTCACTTCACTCCCAAATTTTCAAAATCATTCGCTCCGATCGGTTCCACTCCCATGAGCACCATTTCCAAAAACACAAGGGAGAATGAGTGCTCCACACACATAGGCTTAGAGGATGAAATCCAAGACCTTGAAAAGCAACGAGAGCTTGAAGCCGTGCATGAGCTAGAGCAACCTCAGGATGCCTACAAGAATACTTGCTCTCACCATGAAAAGGTAGACAAGCTTAAAAAAAGATATGTTCGAAACTCATTCCCCCACAAACTCTCTACTCGATCCTCCCCTTCTTAGTGTAGGATCGGTAAATCATTCATATACATTGGATGTAGCGAATCACACTAATGCACCCACATACCCACAAAATGTGCCCATGGATATGGATTTTCAAGGTGCGCCAAATGTCTCACACCAAGAAAAAGAATTTCAAAAAGAAAAACAAGAAGAAAATAAAATTCAAAATTTGGTAGACATGGCTACTCCTAAGGCATGCATCGACATCCTAGGTACACCTAACCCTACCATGCATAAACAAATCTCCTTGAGCCTAGGTTTGCATCATAAACCCAAGCCTATGGTTATGATTTCTCTCAACATCCATAAACCAACCAAGGGACCGATCATGGTTTTCCTTGGAACCCATACCTCTCAATTTTGCAAGGGATCAAATATGCTCTCCCTTAACATCCATGTAAACTCAAGTCGTCCACCCCTAGAGGCACAATGGGTTGCACCTAGGGTCAATCCCAAACCGTCTAGGGTCGCATGTATCCTAGAGATATCCAAGTCATCTCTAACCCATACCTCCCGACTTCTACCCAAAATAAGTCGTGTGTATATCCATGATATAGACGACACCCTATTGTAAGGTCATCCACTTTACAAAAAATTTTCCAAACTCAAGAAGCCTTGGAATATGATGTTAAACAAGGGATATACACCATACCAAGGTCTATGAGCAAAGAGTCAAGGTAGGTTAGAAGTCATCTTGCCACTTCCAAACCCAAATCGATATGGATTAGGCTACACCCCATCCATACCCCCTGAGCCACCACCTAAGACCACTTGGGTCAAGGGTGCCCTAGAACCCACTAACACCGAAACCTATGGCTTAGATATCTTGTATAGAGTCTAATTCATGGTGTGTTCTTTGTAGGTTTGATGGAAGATCTCTCTTTTGAAAAAAATCTAAAAAATATATATATTTAGAAAAACCAAAAAAAAATGGAAAACTTTCAAAATCCAAAAACATTTGAAAAACCTGAAAATTCTAAAAAGAAAGTTGTTTATATTCATTCTCCTAGTATTTGTTTGGAAAAATCCAAAAAAAACGAAAAATCTCAAAATCTCAAAAAGAAAGTTTTTTATCCTTCTAGTTTTTCTTTTGAAAAAGACAAGAAAATGGAAAAATTCAAAAATTCCAAAAATATTGGCCATGTACAAATCCTATTTTCGAGTTCTTCAAAACCCATGTACATATCCAAACCTATTATTCACAACCCCACTCTCTTACCTAACACTTCCCTATAAATTAAAACACTTTAGAGTGATCAAAGCAAGGAGGAAGATCCCCTCATCCATGAGGAAGATCAAGCCTCTGAGCTTCCCGAATTTCATAGAATCCTTAACTTGGAAAAACCTTCAAATTCCGTAGGGGGGATTTTGTAGAAATCAATCTAGGGAGTGAATCTAACCCAAAATGTGTCAAGATAGGTGCATGTTTGCATGAGCATGAAAAAGCATCATTCATTGCATTTTTGAACTCATATGTGGATGTATTTGGATGAACCTATGAAGATGTGCTGGGCCTAGACCCTAAGATCGTAGAACATCATTTACCCTTAGAACCCAATGCGAAACACATTAAGCAAAAGCTTAGAAAAATCCATCCCGATGTTCACTCCCAAGTGAAAGAGGATTTAGAAGATCTCTTAAAAGTCGGATTTATAAAACCCATTGCTAATTCGGAATGGCTTTCAAATATTGTTGTGGTCCGAAAATCTAATAGGAAAATTCAAATTTGCATTGATTTTAAAAATTTGAACAAAGCCACTCCAAAAGATAATTTTCCTCTTCCAAACATTGATTTGATAGTGGATAACACTGTAAATCATGAAATGTTTTCTTTCATGGATGGCTATTCGGGTTATAATCAAATCAAGTTAGCACCAAAAGATTAGGCAAAACTGCTTTTACTACACCTTAGGGCACATATTGCTACACAATTATAACATTTGGTTTGAAAAATGCCGGTGCCACTTACCAAAGAGCCATGACTACTATTTTCCATGATCAAATCCATGAGCTCTTGGAGGTATATGTGGATTATTTTTTGGTAAAATTAAAAACCCGATGCACTCACATAGAATCTTTGCAAAAAGTTTTCGAAAAACTTACTTTATAAAGTGAAGCTAAACCCTCAAAAATGTATTTTTGGAGTGGAATCGGGAAAACTCTTAGGGTTTATGGTAAGCCAAAGGGGTATAGAAATTGACCCCTCTAAGTATCGAGCCATCATAGACATGCCTCCACCCTCCAACTTGACCCAAATCCAAAGCCTCCAAGGTCGACTCCCAGCAATCCGAAGATTTATTTCCAATCTAGCAATAAGATGCGAACCTTTCAATAGGCTTTTTAGAAAAGGGGTTAAATTTGAATAGGATTCTCATTACCAAAAAGCTTTTGAAAGATTGAAAACTTATTTGGTAAATCCTCCGATTCTAAAACCTCCAAAGCAAGGAAAACCTTTATTGCTATACATTTTCATTCATATGAATGCATTGGGTGCTTTACTTGCTCAATATGAGGATGATAGTCTTAAGGAGTATGTTATTTACTATATGTCGAAAACTCTATTGGCATATGAAAGAAATTATCAAGCCATAGAGAAAACGTGCTTGGCCTTGGTGTGGGCTTGCCAAAAGTTTAGACATTATTTCCTAGATCATGAAATTTGTATAGTGTCTAAACTTGATCCAATCAAGCACTTGTTTGAAAAACCTATCCTAATGGGTAGGCTAGGTAATTGGCAGCTCCTCTTAATTGAGTATGATTTAAAATTTCATCATCAAAACTCCATTCAAGAACAAGCCCTAGCCGATTATATGACCGAATTGCCTCTTGAAAATACGTATCTCATACTTGATGAAATGCCCGATGAAGGCATCTTTGCAAATGAATTTCAAAACCATGTTTTAGCAAATTGTTTTAATGAAGATCGAGTATGGAAGATGTACTTTGATGAGACAAAGAATCAACAAGGGGCATGTGTGGGAATCATCATCATATCTCCCGAGAAATGAGAGACTTTCTTGATTTAATTTTGTATCACCACAGTCTCAAAATTCAAAACAAAAAGTGGCTTAGAATCTCTACATTCCAGGTTGTGTCCTGTAAAATTTTCAGGAATTTTGGAGATCCCTAGGTCACCAAAAAAATTCGAGAATAAGCTTTGAAAACAGAATCAGTTTCTGTTTTTCAAAACTTGTTGATTTTCAAACTTGAAACCAAAGTGCACGAATTTGTTCTTGACAACACCTCATTTTCAACTTGGATTTGGAACTTCACCTGTACATTTGAAATCCTTAAAACGCTTAGACTGACGCTTGAGCATCGGTTCAAGAAGGCCTAAAGCGAAAAGATCTCGCTTAGCCACAATCGACAAACAAGTAAGATTCATAAACTTTGCTAGTTCAGGCTCGCACAAGTAGTTTGAAAAGTTTACTTCAGTCTCTACATAGACTTAATTAAATTTTCATCTACAGGAGAGAGCTGATTCGATGGAGGGGAAGAAGAGGAGCATCGTGGTACTCCTCTAATCGTTGCAATTGGTGAATTACCGGCGATTTAGGCGGTTTCCTTTCGAATGACGGTGGTAGGCTTGGTGGCGCCACAGAGGACGCGGAGTGAGAAATAGTGGTCGAAGAAAGAGAAGGGGAAGAGTAAGTACAGACCTTGATCGATTCCTTCAGACTTTTAAGAGACATGGAAGCGTGCACCAAGACGAGGCAAAACACACACACAGTGAGAGACAGAGACCGTGGGAGAGCGAGAGCGACAAGAGGATCCCAAGTCGGTGAGATGGAATCGTTAAGATCCTCGTGCGAACACCGTCGGTTGAACTAAGGAACTTGCGCCACCGCCAGTTGACATTCTCGGTGCATGGTCAGAATCTTAGGCAAAGAAGACATTTGTCTACACATCTCAGCCCAGTCCAAACCATCGTTGTTTTGCAAAACTTTGAATTTAAGTTACAAATTTAGTATAATTACATAAGTTTCAATACCTCTTCCTCTCCCTCTCTCATGGTAGTAGTTTCTATCCATTAGACGTACGATCTCGTGCCAATAGAGCAATAAGTTGTGTTGCGACACGGGAAGGGATATGATTGAAATTGTTTGAGGCCCACGAAGCAACAAACACTAAACTCATCCTTATTTAAATCGAGCTTCTTTAATACAAGATGGGGTTAAGCAGATCCCTACCAAAATACAATGGATTAATTGAGAAGTTTAAAGGAGGTCCTCCTAATGGTAGCTCCTTCCTCAACAAGTATCGGGCACTCCACTCTTGTCATTACAAGCAGGAAAATAAACAGAGCTACCACTTCATCAAAACGAAAAACAACATAACACCTTCTAAGAGGTGGGCACGTGTCAGGATGTGCTCAGTCGTGCTGCAACTCTTCGCATCTGTAATTGTCGGGCATCAAGTGGATGTTACTCGAAAAGATATGCATAGAAAGAAGGGAAGAATGAGAGAGTAATTGTACACAATTTCCCCATATGGGTTACGCTACGAAGATTTTGTATTTTTTCTCAGTTCTTTTTCACGGTATTCTTTGTACAGTATTTATAAACAACTTCATCTTCTTGGTTTTTATGTATGGGCTTTCCTTTACAAGTCGTTTTGTGTCTGTAATGTTTTTTGTTTAATTTCTATAACGTTACCATTTCTTTATTATTATGTAACGTTTTACCGTACGAGAATGACCATTTTTCATTACATCTCCCACTTAGCCATTCGAGCCCAAGTATCCTTACATATTGGTTTTGCATCCCATTTTTGTAGGATTTTCCGTGAATTTTACGATCAACCATGAAGCATGGTAAAAGGCTGAGTGCAGCTGAAAGGTTTGTACGTATCGCTGATGAGCCTAAACATCACTTGGCTACAGTTCTACAGAAGTATTTGTTACGCAGAACCAAACAGGAGACTATTCGGACATCTCATGATGGGAAAGGAAGATAAAGTTGTCTTTTGTGTCATGAGTGATCTGCAGAAACGTTTGTATAAGAGGATGCTGGACCAAGCAGATGTTAAGGCTCTTATACAGGACAATCTATGCAGTTGTGGAAGCCCTTTGAAACGGGCTGAGTGATGCTATAGGACTGTTCCCAATGGGATCATTTGGTCCTATCTTCATCTATGCAGTTGTGGAAGCCCCTTCTGTCTTGGGGCGGTGAAAAAGAAGCGAGGCTCTCTTCCTTGCAGGTTAGCCGATTTTAACTCTTCCTGTTCCTTGTCCTTACATAATGCAGAGGTGGATCTAATTTTTCAGATAAGCAATCACTTGGAGCTCATCAAACCAAACCCAAAAGACGAAGTAGAGAAACAGAGGAAAGATGCAGACTTGGCTGCTACCATTTTCGGGGATGATGCAAATTTAGTTGGTGGGAAATTGGGAATACTCAAAATGAGAGTTTTATGGGATTGAGTGATGTAGACCATTGTGGCAAGATGAAAGAACTAGAAAGGTTAATGACCTTGTGGGTCTCAGAAGGCATAAAATTCTTGTATTCAGCTATTCTGTAAGGTGATCTTCACATCTACAATTTACTTCCCTTAATCCTATTTTTGAAACTTGTAATTACCAATAATTTTTTTATTTGAGATGTGGATGTATTAATGAAAAACTTGTAACTCCTTCACTATTGGATCTTCCTTTTCTTCTTTGATTGAATACTTGTGTAGCTTGTCTGTCATGCAACATCTCTACCTCCAGGTGGTGATTTTAGATCCAACCTGGAAGAAAAATAGAAAACATGTCTGGTCAAGGTTATGCATCCTTCAGTCGAGTCTGGGTCATTCTAAAATAGTTTGAACCACACCAAAAATGTTTGTTCATATGATGTATATTACATATTTTATAAGATCTTCTTTCATTTTTATATATTATGCAGAGAGATAGACTATGAGGTCATAGACTGGTTAAACCGACCTTGGTTGCTTCTGGATCTTAAAATTTGACAGAAAAATGGGTCGATTTCAGATCAACCTTATTTGACCCAAACTTGATCCATGGACCCAATTTGCTAGCCCTAGACATAGCACAACGATGGAAAGTTGCAATTAGATTCAGGATCATATATAAAATCCATGTTTATTGCACTTCTATCATACATATTGTACAATAATCTGTCATATAGTATGCTACACTACAAAAACAACAAAGCCTTTTCCCATACTAGATGGGGTCGGCTACATGGATTCTTTGTTTCCACATATGCCTATCGTGTGTCATGTTAGCAATTAACTCACAATAAGCTAGATCAGTCTTTATTGTTTCTTTCCAACACTTTTGTGGTCGTCCTCTACCTCTTTTAATACTTTCCAAAATTAGTTTTTCTAACCTTCTTACAGGTTCTTCTTTTGATCTTCTTTCTATATGTCCAAACCATCTTAAACGATATTCTCTCATTTTATCCTCTATTGGTGTCACTCCTAATTTGTTTCTAATAACCTCATTATGTATACAGTCTTTTCTTGTAGGACCACTCATCCATCTCAACATCTTCATTTCTGTCACAGACATCTTTTGTACATGTTGATGATTAACTGCACAGCACTCAGAACCATAAAACATGACAAGCCTAATTGCTGCTCTATAATATTTACCTTTTAACTTTAATGGTATCTTCTTATTACAAAGAATACCTTATGCTCCTCTCCCATTTAACCAACCAACATTAATTATATGCGTAACATCTCCATCAATTCTTCCATGACTCTGAAAAATTGACCCTAGGTATTTAAAACTTTCCTTTTGGGGGATGCAATGTGTGCCAATTTTAATTTCTATGTCCTCTAAGGTAACCAAATGATCCAACTTACATTCCATATATTTTGTCTTTGTTCTACCAAGTTGGAGGACTTTGCTTTCTAATGTTTCTCTCCATAGTTCCAATTTTCTATTAACTTTTTCTCTAGACTCCTGCACTAATACAATGTCATCTGCAAATAACATACACCAAGGTACTTCATCTTGAATATGTTTTGTTAACTCATCCATCACCATTATAAATAAGTATGGACTTAAAGTTGTTCCTTGATGTAACCCAATATTAACTTCAAAGAAGTTTGTCGTTCCTTCATGAGTCCTCACCCATGTTTTTGCACCATCATAAATGTCTCTTATAAGGTTAATATATGTCAATGGGATACCTCTTTTTTCCAAAGTTCTCCAAAGAACCTCTCTCGGTACCCTATCATAAACTTTTTCTAGATCAATAAATATCATGTGAAAGTCTTTCTTTTTTGCTCTAAAATGTTCTATAAGACGTCTCAAAAGGTGAATCGCTTAAATAGTAGATATGCCTGGCATGAATCCAAATTGGTTCTCTGTTGTGCTTGATACTTGTCTTAACCTACGTTTGATAATTCTTTCCCATAATTTCATATTATGGTCATTAACTTGATACCTCGATAATTCGCACAATTTTGAATATCTCCCTTGTTCTTATATATGGGTATAAGTGTACTTCCTCTCCATTCCTCGGGCATCTTTTGGTTTTTCCATATTCCATTAAATAGTCTTGTGAGCCAAGTGATTCCTATTTCTCCTAGTATTTTCCAAATTTCTATAGGAATATTATTTGGTCCTACCGATTTACCACCCTTCATATGTTTAAGAGCCTCTTTGACTTCATTCTTTTGAATACGTCGGTAGAAATTGTGGTTTATATACTTTTCTGATTTGTCTAACTCTCCTAAGCTAATACTAACATCTTTATTTCCATTAAAAAGATTATAAAAATAGTTTTTCCATCTATTTCTTATCATTTGTCACTAGAATTTTTTCATCCTCGTCTTTGAAGCATCTAACATAATTAAGATCTTTAGTTTTCTTATCTCTAGCCCTAGCTATCCTAAAAATATCTCTTTCACCCTCTTTTGAGTTGAGTTTTTTTATATAAGTCCTCCCAAATTTTAGTTTTTGCTTCACTCACAGCCTTTTTCGCTTCCTTCTTTGCTTTCTTATAAGCCTCTAAAGTTTCACTAGTTTTCTTTGCATAATGTAATTTGTAGCATGTCCTCTTTGCCTTGATTTTATTTTGTACTACTTCCCTCCACCACCAAGCTTCTCTTTGCACTGGTACACCTCCCATAGATACCCCTAACACATCTTTCGCCACTTTCCTAATATGTATAGCCATATTGTTCCACATAATACAGGGTATACCAACATAATTCCAAACATCTCCTTGAAGGACTTTCTATTTAAATATATCTTCTTTCTCGCTTTTGAGGTTCCACCATTTAGTCCGAATAGATCGATGCACTCTTTTCTTGTTTGTCCATTTTTTTATTTGTAAATCCATAACTAAAAGTCGATGTTGGGTGGTTAAGCTTTCCACTCTTATAAGTAATTAAATGTTTATCTCGTTTTTTGAAGATTGTATTGACTATAAATTTTTTAATATACTACCTGTACTTAAATTTTTTGGAAAACTTCCCAGAACTACCCTGTGATTTAATCATTTTTTACTTTGGTCCTTATAGTTTAAATTTTTTATGAGCTATTATTTTGTGCCTGTATGCAGTTTCTTTGATCACAGGACTATTCGTCATCGACCTTCCATCACCCTTCAATTCCTACATCAACATTTGATTGTAGGATTGTTTGTCGTTGACATTCTATTTCATTGGCTTTCAACCTTACAACTGTTTGCTATCCATCTTCATGGTGATTGGGTTTTCTTCGACCAAGTTGAGTAGTGCTCAAGGTTTTGAGAGGATGCTACTATCAAGGACCTTCATCTATGAGGTTTCTTCCTTGTTGGGACCTGCATCGAAACCCTTGTTGACAGTTCTCACCACCAAGGCAGTTTATCCCTTCATCGACATTTGACCAGAGGACTGTTCATCATCGACCTTTGAGGTAACCGAGTTTTTGAAACTCCACTTCATGAACATTTTTTGGCCTTTTGGATTCCCGAACTTCCTGCATGTTTCTCCAAATCATAACTGTAAATCCAAGCATACCTCCACAGCGAAGTTCATACTGTCATAAGCTCCATTTCATTAAGATCTAATTCTCAGAAGTAGCTTTTGTTGTCCTTTGTAGTTTCCCCAACTTCTCATTGATTTCTCCCAGTTCGTAAATGTCAAATTTTGCACCGACTTTCTGTCTTCATGGACGAGGAATGCAATTTGTAAGTTGCATGTCATTACCTCTATCAAAGGATGTGAATGTTTTATTTTCTTCATATGTTCATTATAGTGATTGATAATGTCAATTATTAACTTGAAACTTCATTGTGGTGGAAGATAAGAAAGGATACCAAGACTAGCGTACGTTGGCGGTAGTTCTGAAACTATGGAGAATGTTGACATTGATCATGTGGGCTCCTTTCACAATACTTCTTCTTTGCAATAAATGTATTCAAGCTGTGGTATAGGCATATAGAGCTGAGCCTGACATAAGCACAATAATGCCAAGAATGTGAATGACATACTCTACAAGAGAGTACATGATATTATGGAGATACACACAGTGGCCCATATGTTGGCGAAGAAACTTTATGAAAGTGTGGTATGCAGTTAGACCTGTGTCTAAATGTCAAAACCACATCAAGCGCGTTAACCATTTTATCTTCTATGGTTTCTATAGAGCATTGCCATATACACACACGAGTACATTTCTATAGTAATATAATAAATAACTGAACGTTCCTGGAACAAATAGGAAACGCTCCAGCCAACCCCATTAGATTGCAAAATACAAGGCAATCATGCTATTCATACAGCACCTTCCAAATTTTCTGTTACAAAAAGTTATAGCATTTCACTGGCCCCACAAGTGCAAGCGCTTCTTCAAGGGCCTCAAAAAGATGTTCAGGGTAGTCCTCTATGTGTGGAGAATCAAGGCCTTGGTGCAATTTATATAGGACCCTCCCGACAATCTGTGGCAAAATAACATCAGTCGCAAGAAATTGGCTAATCTTGTAATAAAAAAGAAGAGCTAATTTCTTAGGAAGAAAACATCCCCTTTGATCTGCTAATTCAGCCAATAAAAAGAAAAACTCGGTCTGTTATGGTAAACCCTTTATATCCAACAAGAAAAGGTAAGCAATGGCATACATATATTAACTGTAAGGGTCCCATCTGAATCTTTTTTGCACGCAAATGCCAATATAGATTGCAGCAATCTTTTACTATAAATTTAGCTAATTGGTTCAATTTTATGAAGTACCTTTCTTGCATAGCCCCCATAAGCTATGCCACCAATTACAGCTGCTTGGTCATTTCCTGTGCCCGTAACCCGAACATTATCTGCAGTAATGACAGTGTGATTTTGAAATTATCGAAAGAAGCAAGCTTTGCCTTCATTTCAGTACATAGCATGGATGAGCATTCAAAATTTGCAGTGTACGTGCATGTGTGCACCGGTGGCAAATCGGGTCAGGCCACTTTGGTTTCGGGTCAAAATAAACCAACCACGGATCCAACCTGATTTTCTTTCGGTCAGGTTTTGGATCAACCCCACAATGTATAAAATATACCTTCTCATTGTGTGGACATATAGGAGTTTTAGCTGCATAATGGTGTTTATGCCATAATCTTACACAAACATCTCCACCGTTCAATCTTTGACATCGACGGTAGAGATTTAAATCAAATCTACTGTTAGACCTTTGTATTTACATTTAACACACATGAATGCATTAAATGCAAAGTGATTCGAATATCCACCATCGATCTCAAAGATCGGACAGTGAAAATGTTTTTGCAAGTTAATATTGGGAATGAAGGAATGACATACATTAACCTTATAAGAGACATGTACGATGGTGGATATTGGATTACATCAAGGATTAACTTTAAGTCCATACTTATTTATAATGGTGATTGATGAGTTAACAAAACATATTCAAGATGAAGTACCTTGGTGTATGTTATTTGCAGATGACATTGTGTCATTGGAGTCTAAGAAAAAAGTTAATACAAAATTGGAACTATGGAGAGAAACATGAGAAAGCAAAGGCCTCCTACTTAGTAGAACAGAATGTAAGTTTGATCATTTGGTTACTTCAGAGGACATAGAAATTAAAATTGGCACACATTGCATCCCCAAAAAGGAAAGTTTTAAATACCTAGGGTCAATTTTTAAGAGTGATGGAAGAATTAATGGAGATGTTACGCATAGAATTAATGCTGGTTAGTTAAAATAGAGAGGAGCATCAGGTATTCTTTGTGATAAGAAGATACAATAAAGTTAAAAGATAAATATTATAGAGCAGCAATTAGACCTGTCATGTTTTATGGTTCTGAGTGTTGAGCAGTTAATCATCAACATGTACAAAAGATGTCTGTGACATAAATGAAGATGTTGAGATGGATGAGTGGTCATACAAGAAAAGACCGTATACATAATGAGGTTATTAGAAACAAATTAGGAGTGGCACCAATAGAGGATAAAATGAGAGAATATTGTTTAAGATGGTTTGGATATATAGAAAGAAGATCAAAAGAAGAACTTCTAAGAAGGTATGAAAAACTAAATTTGGAAAGTATTAAAAGAGGTAGAGAACGACCACAAAAGTGTTGGAAAGAAACAATAAAGAATGATATAGCTTATTGTGAGTTAACTGCTAACATGGCACATGATAGAGTTCTGTGAAAATAAAGAATCCATGTAGCCGACCCCGTCTAGTATGGGAAAAGGCTTAGTTGTTGTATTTACCAAACACCATTATGCAGTTAAAACTCTCTCTCTCTCTCTCTCTCTCTCTCTCTCTCTCTATATATATATATATATATATATATATATATATATATATATATGTACATATGCCAACCTGGATTCAACCTGATTTTTGTTCAAGTCATATTCTTTGTACCCGGACCCTACCCAGGTTTGGTTAAGGTCAAATTTGGGTCGACCCTAATATATACAAAACACACCTAATATATATATATATATATGTATGTATGTTTAATATTCCTATCTTATACATGTGTATATGTATTTATTTATGATAAAAATGCGTATACATTATATGAATCTATATATGTAGTATATAAAAAAATGTATATATACATATATGTATATATATATATACATACATATATGTGTGTATGTATCTACGGGTTGAGGTTAGTTTCACGTTTCACCATACCCAACCTTTTTGGCGTCACTTTTTCCTAACCCATACCCAAACCCAATATGCTTAAAACCAGTCCTGGACTTGGATTTTTTGGGTCTCGTTGTCAGGTCAGGTCCAAATTGCCATCCTCTATGTATGTGTATGAGAGAGAGAGAGAGAGAGAGCGTGCATGTCAAGAATCGAGCATCTTGTAATGATGCAGAAGCCTAATCTAGAAGAAAGAAAAGCCAGCAAAAGCAATGCAGGCAATATACTGAGTCAAAATATCTTATTATTGAGTTGTTACCCAAGGTATCCATTTTCTGGAAGAGGCCAGCTTGCTTCAAGTAGTTAATTGTATGCGAATTGGTACCGCCAGCTAATTGAAGAAAACCTAAACAAGACCACAAAATTCCACACATGTTATTCAGAAAGCTTTCGTCTCATATGCCTACATAAAAGAAAATTTACGAAAGCCATATTGTGAAGAGCACAACCGAATATCTATAAAAAGATTTCATGATTCTGATACCATGGGGTCTTCCTTCAATTGAAGCTAAACGAGCAGAAAATGTGATTGTCTCCTTAGTTGCACCTTTGCCAATGTCTCCGCTCATGGGGCGGCCATCTAGCTGTGAACAATCATCCATCTCACTATGCAGTTAATAAAGACTAATGCCTGATGATATGTTATACTACCACAACACTATATTCCTAGTCTTAGCAAAGAATATAAGCATATCTTTCAAGAATATAGCAAGCATCTGCACCATGAATCATGAATCTGTACTAAAGCTAGTTTTCCCTGGTCAAGGGCATTCAAAATGGACGGAGGCTGAAGCATATTGCAGCCAACTTTACATTTTGATTTATAGACGAACAATTAGTACATGTTTATGCATGACACTATTTTAATTAATGTTACAATCACGCTACCCTTGACCTGAACGTGAATAAAATTGAACATTCATCTAAAGAAAATGGCTTTTTGATGGCTTGGTTACTCAGAATTTTACAAGCCAACTCTAATAAAATGCACACATCAAGGCAGTTTTATCACTTGTAATGCTTCGTATACACTCAAGGGGTCACTTTTATGTAAAGGGGCATTATGTTATTCTGAAATACAAAGTATATTTTAGCAAAATAACTAATGAGTTATAAGTCCCTCGGAATCCTTAGCCAAGTTATCTCATAGTGGATGTTCACAATCAAGGCCCTGACGGCTTTCTAAGGCTTCTTTCGAGTTTTCTCGAGGTGCTCTCAAGCTTTGAATCAAAATCGGGTCGAAAACTCACGAACCTCTTGAGTTCAAGTCACCTAAAAGGTAACATCATTTTGGTGATATCTTTTTCGATGCAAGTCCAACAACAACAACAACTAAGCCTTTTCCCATACTAGACAGGGTCGGCTACATGGATTCTTTGTTTCCACAGATGCCTATCGTGTGCCATGTTAGCAGTTAACTCCCAATAAGCTAGATCATTCTTTATTGTTTCTTTCCAACACTTTTGTGGTCGTCCTCTACCTCTTTTAATACTTTTCAAATTTAGTTTTTATAACCTTCTTACAGGTTCTTCTTTTGATCTTCTTTCTATATGTCCAAACCATCTTAAACGATGTTCTCTCATTTTATCCTCTATTGGTGCCACTCCTAATTTGTTTCTAATAACCTCATTATGTATACAGTCTTTTCTTGTATGACCACTCATCCATCTCAACATCTTCATTTCTGTCACAGACATCTTTTGTACATGTTGATGATTAACTGCCCAACACTCAAAACCATAAAACATGGCAGGCCTAATTGCTGCTCTATAATATTTACCTTTTAATTTTAATGGTATCTTCTTATCACAAAGAATACCTCATGCTCCTCTCCATTTTAACCAACCAGCATTAATTCTATGTGTAACATCTCCATCAATTCTTCCATCACTTTGAAAAATTGACCCTAGGTATTTAAAACTTTCCTTTTGGGGAATGCAATGTGTGCCAATTTTAATTTCTATGTCCTCTGAAGTAGCCAAATGATCAAACTTACATTCCATATATTCTATCTTTGTTCTACTAAGTCGGAGGCCTTTGCTTTCTAATGTTTCTCTCCATAGTTCCAATTTTCTATTAACTTTTTCCTTAGACTCCTGCACTAATACAATGTCATCTGTAAATAACATACACCAAGGTACTTCATCTTGAATATGTTTTGTTAACTCATCCATCACCATTATAAATAAGTATGGACTTAAAAACCTATCCAACTGACCGAAATCGGTCAATTCCAATAAAGTTGGATTTTTTATGAATTTTTCAATTTTACCATTAGAGTTGAAGCACTCATTATCACCGTACAAAAACTTTTTTTTACTCGACCAAAAGGTTGGCCGATTTCATGTTACCACAAGATTCTATTGTTCACCCAAAAAGTAGGTTGCAAGTCGACCTCGATCTTGGGAATGTAAGATCCACTAAATCTTCTCCTTCTCGTGACATCCACTTTATGCTAAGGAAATTTTATTAATCACAAAGTCGAGCATCGGGTTGATTTTAACACCCAGTTTACTTAAGGAGCAATTTGAATACTACGACGTTATGTAGATCAAGTTACTTTCATCATTGTAACCTTTTAAGTAGTTGTTCTATGGTGAGTAATCATCATCTTGTTTTACTTTAGCGACTTTCGCAAGGTCATTGAAGAATCTATCCCCATCATTGTTGTAGTCGTGCCAAGCTGCAAAATCGCCGATAAGTTTCTCTTCTTCGTCCATTTTCGATCCATCAATAGGATATAAGTTGCCATTAACAATTGGCTCATAGTTATTAGGATCCACTTATCTGCTTGTGGCAAGGACCCTCCGAATAACCGATAATATAAATACGATCTTAAGTAATCATAAACTTCATTGGTTGCATGTGTTAGGATATTGTCTATCTCATCACTATTGAATTTAATGACGCTCTCCTTGGTTAACTATGATGATGTGATTGTCCATTGCTCCTCCATCAAATAAGATAGACAACTGACCAAGTCATCTATTTGTTGGTGGTCCTGAAGAGATATGACTAATACATGAAACTATCATACGAGGTGGTTGCCCCTCGAGCAAGTGGGTATAGGCAACCATCCGCATATTATTATGAAGCGGCTGCATCCCGAGTTGATTGGCTTGCATATCCCGTTGAATCAGTATGGTAGGCGGTCACACCATAAGCCAACAAGTAAGGACAGTAGGCTGAACCACTTTTGTGAAATAGTTGACCTCAGAGTAGGTTGTTGTTGACAATCACTATTTCTTTGGAAGATGCCCCTCGAGTGGATAGACTTGAGCAACCATCTCAATAGGTAGTTTGAGGTGTGAACCTACTAACTGATCAATTTATAGCCACAAAGGTTGTTTATGTCAATAATAATGATGAGTTATCTATGTCAATAATAGTGACAAGCTCATCTGTTGGTTGTAGGTCACAATTGTTGAGGAGCCAAAGGAGGATTATCCACTATCGTCGACTTCTGATAAGGAATTGATTAGTTTGTCACTGGCTTCTTCAAAGTCAAACTTGTCGACAACTGATTTGTTGTCGGCTATCTCTAAAGGATCAATGACTTCATTAGTTAAGAATTATGCATTCTCATAATAAACAGACTCAAGATCATTAATAGATTCGACAGTAACCGATTCTATAGTCATCACGAGCCAATACAGAATCATTGATAGATTCATCTACATCTCGATTCTTCATTGTCTATCAATTCAACATCTTTAGCCGAATCGCTACTATTAGAGGATGTTACACTGGCAGATGAATCAACGATTGACTTTGTACTATTGACCATATTTGAATCCACCCATTTCACATCAACAACAACTAAGCCTTTTCCCATACTAGATGGGGTCGGCTACATGGATTCTTTGTTTCCACATAGCCCAATCATGTGTCATGTTATCATTTAACTCAAAATAAGCTAGATCATTCTTTATTGTTTCTTTCCAACACTTTTGTGGTCATCCTCTACCTCTTTTAATACTTTTCAAATATAGGTTTTCATACCTTCTTACATGTTCTTCTTTTGATCTTCTTTCTATATGTCCAAACCATCTTAAACGATATTTTCTCATTTTATCCTCTATTGGTGTCACTCCTAATTTGTTTATAATAACCTTATTATGTATACGGTCTTTTCTTTTATGACCACTCATCCATCTCAACATCTTCATTTCTGTCACATACATCTTTTGTACATGTTGATGATTAACTGCCCAACACTCAAAACCATAAAACATGGCAGGTCTAATTACTGCTCTATAATATTTACCTTTTAACTTTAATGGTATCTTCTTATCACAAAGAATACATGATGCTCCTCTCCATTTTAACCAACCAGCATTAATTATATGCGTAACATCTCCATCAATTCTTCCATCACTCTAAAAAATTGACCTTAGGTATTTAAAACTTTCCTTTTGAGGATGCAATGTGTGCCAATTTTAATTTTTATATCCTCTAAAATAACCAAATGATCAAACTTACATTCCATATATTTTTGTCTTTGCTTTACTAAATCGGAAGCCTTTACTTTCTAATGTTTCTCCATAGTTCCAATTTTCTATTAACTTTTTCCTTAGACTCCTTCACTAACACAATGTCATCTGCAAATAACATACACCGAGGTACTTCATCTTGAATATGTTTTGTTAACTCATCAATCACCATTATAAATAAATATGGACTTAAAGTTGATCCTTGATGTAATCCAATATTAACTTTAAAGAAGTTTGTCATTCCTTCATGACTCATGAGTCCTCACACATGTTTTTGTACCATCATGCATGTCTCTTATAAGGCTTATATATGTCAATGGGATACCTCTTTTTTCTAAAGTTCTCCAAAGAACCTCCCTCGGTACCCTATCGTAAGTTTTTTCTCATCAACTAAATCTATATCAGTTGCTTAGCAACTCCATTAAGATAAAGCACCAACCATGTCAATGACTTTGTGAGCTATAGATTTTGCACTCGTTGATTCTTTAGAAGATTCATTTGATAGCATTTTGTCTAAATAATGAGTGTTAGCCATGTACAATCATTGTTTAAACTTTCTGTTTTATATGATATAAAGTCACACTTATATCTTAATACTTGGCAGTTGCCCATCAAGCTAGTAGATAAAGACAACCAGCCGAGTAAGTAGTTTATACATCCACAACTGTGCCAATATGGGCAATCTGTAGGGATGTTGGCTCGAGAAATTATACATCCACCTTGTATATGATGGTCCATTATAACCAATTTAATAGTCCCATTGAGTGTGTCAAAAATGATGCGGACATCAAGGCTAAAAAAACTAAAAACTAAAAAATGCCCAGAAATCAATCGTTATTCATCTCACCTCCAAAACAAGATATGTTTATATACATATCTAGAAATCATTGTAATGTTGAGGACATAATTCATCTAAGTCAAACCCCGAGACCAATAACACAATCTAAGTCAAGGACAAGTCAATCAGTGGTAGATCCAACTTAGCACCCAACACTCGTTGAGTTTTTATTCATTTTTCTTTACCCTTTTATTTCCTACAAGCCCAATCCTTTATGCTTATCACCCCTGCATGCAGCAAGCTATCGCTCGCATTTTTCTTTTCATTACTAATGCCACTTCCCTCCAAAGTCCTCACCATTGTTGAACAAAACCCAAATCAGTCTTGGCCATGAGACGTCAGTAGAAGGGTGTGTAGAAGGACTAGCCTCGTCATGCTCAACAAGCATGAAATGCTGATCATTGAAACTCTAGAGTTGCAAACTCAACCATGTCACGAACAACGAGAGAACCTGTTTTGCACCCATTGCATTATCAAGAACAAGATTTGTAATGTCATCATGGACAATGGGAGCTACACGAATGTGACTTCAACTAAGCTCGTGCGAAAACTTGAATTGATTGTGCGGGATCATCCTCATCCGTACAAGATTCATTGGTTAAATAATAAAGATGGGTTTGACATCACCAAGCAGGTTATTATTCCCTTTTCCATTGGAAAAACTATCAACATAAAGTACTATGTGATATAGTTCCCATGGAAGCGTGTCACTTATTACTCGGGCGACCATGACAGTTCGACCAAAGGACCACCTATAATGAGTTTCACAATACCCATTCTTTCGTGAAGGAAAGGCCACGACAGAGTTGGCCATAAAAGATATCATCATTATTTTGCAGGATACGATATACTCAATCATACTATTTCGTGTCTCTGCACTTGATATTGTTGCAGGCCTAATGAATTCACTCAAGATGAATGTGTGAAAGTTTTATCATCGTAATGGAGATTGAAGCTCCAAGAACAACCCCACCATTTTTGGTACATAGTACCTAGAATATAATAATTTTACTTCTTAAGTCATGGTTTCCTCTAGTCTAGCCATAGTAGGTATTTCCTTATATTATATCTTTTGGTAGTTAAGTATAGTAAGTCTAAAGTAATATAAGTGTCTTGGTAGGAAAATTTTGTAACAAACACTAGTGAGAGCTCTTAGCAATTAGCTGATCGAAGATCACCTTGGCATGGAAATTCAAGATCACCAATTGTTGGATTTGAGGACAAATCCTTACCAACCCCAAGAGCATGATGCGGACATCAAGGCTAAAAAACAAAAAACTCAAAAATGTCCCAAATCATGCTATAGCGCGCTATATTGTTTTAGCGGAACAAAAACCGCCGCTTACAGCGTAGCGGTCCGCTATAGCGCTGTAAGTGGACAGCCCTTAAGATCCAATTGGGTCAGGTCAATCCATATCGACCCAACCCAAATTATATAAAGGGTTATACTCAACCCTAATCCGACGTTCTATGAGTGCTTGCCTCTCCCTCTCCATCCTGTCGTCCAGGCCGCTCCCGTCGCTCGCCGCCACCATCTCCAGCCGCTCCCGCCTCTCGCCGCCACCATCTCCAGGTACCCTCCTACACCTTAATCTCTCTCTCTTTCTTTCTTCTCCTCCGTGCCTTTGATGGGTATTAGTTTATCACCCCAACAAAAACTTTCCTGGGGTGCGTATTTGGATCAGTCGCCATATATCTTTGAAGTTATGATCCTCAATCCTTGGTTTCGACAGAGGCCTTCCCCCCTCCTCCTCATGCCAATCTTGACGGGGAATAGGCTACTAGCTTACCATGAATGAAACTCCGAGTAATCTTCTTAATGATCTAGAATGGCACCGTGTTGGAGTCAAGAGTTCTCAGTAATACATTTTTTTCCTTGTCCCAGATCTTTTGACTAAGTTCATGAAGCTTCACATGATGCCATGAAATCCCACAGACCAATTTGTTGCTGCCGTATATAAGAACAAGGGAGACATTCAAAATTGTGCGAATTATCGAGGTATCAAGTTAATGAGTCATACTATGAAATTATGGGAAAGAATTATCGAACGTAGGTTAAGACAAGTATCAAGTACAACAGAGAACCAATTTGGATTTATGCCAGGTAGATCTACTATTGAAGCGATTCACCTTTTGAGACGTCTTATGGAACATTTTAGAGCAAAAAAGAAAGACCTTCACATGATATTTATTGATCTAGAAAAAGCTTATGATAGGGTACCGAGGGAGGTTCTTTGGAGAACTTTGGAAAAAAGAGGTATCCCATTGACATATATTAACCTTATAAGAGACATGTATGATGGTGCAAAAACATGTGTGAGGACTCATGAAGGAACGACAGACTTCTTTGAAGTTAATATTGGGTTACATCAAGGATCAACTTTAAGTCCATACTTATTTATAATGGTGATTGATGAGTTAACAAAACATGTGTGAGGACTCATGAAGGAACGACAGACTTCTTTGAAGTTAATATTAGGTTACATCAAGGATCAACTTTAAGTCCATACTTATTTATAATGGTGATTGATGAGTTAACAAAACATATTCAAGATGAAGTACCTTGGTGTATGTTATTTGCAGATGACATTGTATTAGTGGAGGAGTCTAAGGAAAAAGTTAATAGAAATTTGGAACTATGGAGAGAAACATTAGAAAACAAAGGCCTCCGACTTAGTAGAACAAAGACAGAATATATGGAATGTAAGTTTGATCATTTGGCTACTTCAGAGGACATAGAAATTAAAATTGGCACACATTGCATTCCCCAAAAGGAAAGTTTTAAATACCTAGGGTCAATTTTTCAAAGTGATGGAAGAATTGATGGAGATGTTACACATAGAATTAATGCTGGTTGGTTAAAATGGAGAGGAGCATCAGGTATTCTTTGTGATAAGAAGATACCATTAAAATTAAAAGGTAAATATTATAGAGCAGCAGTTAGGCCTGCCATGTTTTATGGTTCTGAGTGTTGGGCAGTTAATCATCAACATGTACAAAAGATGTCTGTGACAGAAATGAAGATGTTGAGATGGATGAGTGGTCATACAAGAAAAGACCGTATACATAATGAGGTTATTAGAAACAAATTAGGAGTGGCACCAATAGAGGATAAAATGAGAGAACATCGTTTAAGATGGTTTGGACATATAGAAAGAAGATCAAAAGAAGAACCTGTAAGAAGGTTATAAAAACTAAATTTGGAAAGTATTAAAAGAGGTAGAGGACGACCACAAAAGTGTTGGAAAGAAACAATAAAGAATGATCTAGCTTATTGGGAGTTAACTGCTAACATGGCACACGATAGAGATCTGTGGAAACATAGAATCCATGTAGCCAACCCCGTCTAGTATGGGAAAAGGCTTAGTTGTTGTTGTTGTTGTTTGTTTGTTTTTTGCTGCAGTAGCTCAGGGGGGATATTAATGAAATCATTGGTATTATTTTTCTTGGTGTTTTTTATCATAAGGAAAAGGGATGGCTGTCTATATAGTTTTCATGGCTTTCATGCCATAATGTCACATTCATCAACATGGTCATGTTCCACTTGAAGCCAAAGAGTGGCCTTAACCACTGACACTAGCCTGTTGGTATGGAATTTTTCTAATTAGTTCCTGTTGTTTATGCTCTCCCAACAATGATTAGCGATACCATTTCATGACCACGCCCTTGCATTTTATGATTAAGTCGACATGCTAGGAGTGCATCGGTTGGTGGATATAATACCCAATATTCCTGTTACAATGGTACAATGGACTGTGGCTTGAAGGTTATGTTCAATGTATTGTGAAGAAACCTGAAGGTCATGAACTGGAATCATGTTACAATTGGATAGTGATGGTTTATAAAAAGAGTGATAGTGCTTCTTACAACAACAAGCTGATGGAATGATGTTTGATAAAATATTTAAAGATACATTTAGGTTTTATAAAAATTTTAAATCAATTTCTTAAGTGGCAACTATAACGTATTTCTTTAATATGATACATTTAGGTTTTATAAAATATTTAAAGATATTGGATAGTGATGGTTTATGCTTCACAATGATGTTTGAAGTTACATATTTTTAATGACTGCTATTTAAATTAACTCATGCTTCACAATGATACATTTAGGATTGTCTAATGATACCAATGAATGTTAATTATTTAATGTTCTATTTCTTGTATAAGGTTGGAAAACTCAAGCTCAGTCGTTATTCTTATTTTTTTATAGTGAGTATGGAATCAACAAGTGCAGCTGCTTGTTCTCAAAGTAGTAGTGGCAATGGTAGTGGTAGTTGTGGCACAGGCACTAGTAGAACAACTGGTATTAGGTTTTCTAATCCAGCATACAACTATAGACCCCCAGGTTCGAAGAATCCAGGATGGAATTGGGGTTTGACAAAATGTAAGACGGATAATATGTCAGTATTTTATACATTATGTGATCATATTTCTACCAGTGGAATAACAAGGTACAAGGACCATTTAATGGAAAGAAGCGGAAATGTGGCAGCTTGCAAGAATGCAACTGAAGAAATAAAGAAAACAATTTATGATTATGTGCACAATACATCTAAGAAGAAGGCCGAAAAGATTTCATTTCCATATCAAGGAGAACTTTCTAGTATGGAAGGTAACATAGTGACAAGCACCCACTGTTATTTGGCTCACGACCACCACTTTTGAAGGGACCCATGGATTCATTTATGCGTTCATCGCCAGACTCACTACGACAAGCTACATTGGGAAATCGATATAAGAAAGAAGAAAGAGAACGAGTATGCATATCCATTAGCAGGTGGATGTATCAAAATGGAATCCCTTTTAATGCTATGAGATCCCCTAGCTTTCAAGCGATGGTAAATGATATAGGGCAATTTAGTCCTGGAATGAAGGTTCCATCATACCATGAAGTAAGAGAAACATTCTTGGAGAAGGAAGTGGGAAGAGTAAGAGAGTTTACAAATGGATTTAGAAAGCATTGGGCTACTTATGGATGTTCTATTATGTCAGATGGATGGACAGATAGAAAACAGAGAACACTAATAAATTTTTTAGTGCATTGTCCTCAAGGTACAATTTTTCTTAAGTCCATTGATGCATCCCATTAAGTAAAGGATGCAAATAAATTGTATACATTGTTAAAAGAAGTAATCTTAAAGGTTGGAGAGAAGAATGTTGTGCAGGTGGTTACAGATAATGCAGCAAATTATGTTGCAGCTGGTAGAATGTTTATGGCTGAATTTAATCATTTGTTTTGGACACCATATGCTGCACACTGTATAGATTTGATGCTTGAAGATATTGGAGAGACAAAATGACTAAAAAGCATCTTCAACAGGGCAAAGAAGCTAATGACATTTATGTATGCTCATGGTCAGATATTGCATATGATGAGACATTTTACAGGAGTAAAAGACATATATAGATCGGCTGTGACCCGTTTTGCTACTAGATTCTTAACTCTGAACAACTTGTGGCAGTCAAAAGAAGCTTTAAGATCGATGGTTATTTCTGAACAATGGGAGAAATGCCCTTTATCAGATAGTATTGAAGGAAAGCAATCTAAGGCAATAATTTTGCAACTTAGATTTTGAAAGGGCATTAGTTTTTCACTTAGAGCAATGGGTCCTTTGGTAGATGTTTTACGTATGGTCGACAGTGATGAGAAACCAGTCATGGGCTACATCTATGAGAAGATGGATCGTGTAAAGGAACAAATAAAGGTGCGTAAATATTTCAATTTTATGTGTTATTTTTTAATCTTTACTTATTAATCTTATAAATTAATAACATTTAACTTCTTGTTTTATAGGTTAATATGAAAAACAAAGAAGAGCAGTATGCTTTTATTTGGGAGATCACAGACAAAAGATGGGACAGGCAAATGCATAAGCCATTACATGTTGTTGCATTGTATCTGAATCTAGGGTTGTATTATGATTATGATGGGATAGAATCTAATGTTGAGATTAAATGTGGTTTGTTGTAGGTTATAACTATACTTGTACGAAGTAAGGAAGTAAAAGATCCAACCAAGGAAGATTTCATAAATGGTCGTCCAAACCAATACTAGTTGATTGCTATGCTCATTAATGAGTCGGTTGACCATTAAATCAGGCTCATTTCCCTAACCTTGCAGGATAACCATGTAGTGTTAGTTTATAGGTGCTGGAATCAAGCTTTAATGAACTCAATCTTTAGAACAAGATATGTATATATACATATCTAGGAATACTTGTAATGTTGAGGACATAATTCATCCAAGTCGAACCCCGGGACCAATAACACAATCTAAGTCCAATACAAGTAAGTAGTGAAAGATCCAACTCAAGAAGATTTCATAAATGGTCGTCCAAACTATTACCAGTTGATTGCTATGCTCATTAACGAGCTGGTTGACCATTAAATGAGGCTCATTTCCCTTAACTTTCAGGATAACCATGTAGTGTTAGTTCCTAGGTGCTATTTCCAACTTATTTTAATGTCAGTCATCACTGTTGTGTAATCTCTATTTAAGCCATTGGAATGAAATGAATTGCACTTCTGTTTAGAGGCATTTTGCTATTTGGAAGTATCTCCCTTCTCCATATCTCATCTAAACTTGTCTAGCTTGGGTTTAGTGGTGATTACCAGATTCATTGTCCTTATTAGTTCCAACTATGGTGGAGAATTCCTAGAAGGTTAAAAACTATTGTAACCAGAACACCTAACCACCGTTTGGTTCGCATTAAAAAAGGTGTTCCATGATGGGATAAAATACCTCAAATGGCACTATAATCTTATTTATTTGAGTCGCTAAGAGTGTAGATGTGCCAAAAAGCGCCAACCTCCACCCTCAAGAGGAAATAATGGGTACATTCAAGATCGGGCAAGCTACAAGTCCCTAAGAATCCTCGCCTAAGCATCTTAGAGTGGAAGGTCATGATCGAGCCATTGGTGGCTATCTACGGGTTTTGCCGAGCTTTGCTAATTAGGTCAAGATTGGATCGGAGACTCAAGAACCTCCCGAGTTTGGGTAACCTCGGAATGAAAATCAAATTGACCTCAAATAACTTGATAAGAGCGCATTTTTATACAACTTTGACTGATGTGATTCTTTGTGTGTTAGGAAGTACACATAAAGACCTATCCACAACAACAACAACTAAGCCTTTTCCCATACTAGATGGGGTCGGCTACATGGATTCTTTGTTTCCACAGATCCCTATCGTGTGCCATGTTAGCAGTTAACTCCCAATAAGCAAGATCATTCTTTATTGTTTCTTTCCAACACTTTTGTGGCCGTCCTCTACCTCTTTTAATACTTTCCAAATTTAGTTTTTCTAACCTTCTTACAGGTTCTTCTTTTGATCTTCTTTCTATATGTCCAAACCATCTTAAACGATGTTGTGTCATTTTATCCTCTATTGGTGCCACTCCTAATTTGTTTCTAATAACCTCATTATGAATACGGTCTTTTCTTGTATGACCACTCATCCATCTCAACATCTTCATTTTTGTCAAACATCTTTTGTACATGTTGATGAATCATAAAACATGGCAGGCCTAATTGCTGCTCTATAATATTTACCTTTTAATTTTAATGGTATCTTCTTATCACAAAGAATACATGATGCTCCTCTCCATTTTAACCAACCAACATTTATTCTATGTGTAACATCTCCATCAATTCTTCCATCACTTTAAAAATTGACCCTCGGTATTTAAAACTTTCCTTTTGGGGAATGCAATGTGTGCCAATTTTAATTTCTATGTCCTTTGAAGTAACCAAATGATCAAACTTACATTCCATATATTTTGTCTTTGTTCTACTAAGTTGGAGGCCTTTGCTTTCTAATGTTTCTCTCCATAGTTCCAATTTTCTATTAACTTTTTCCTTAGACTCCTCCACTAATACAATATCATCTGCAAATAACATACACCAAGGTACTTCATCTTGAATATGTTTTGTTAACTCATCCATCACCATTATAAATAAGTATGGACTTAAAGTTGATCCTTGATGTAACCCAATATTAACTTCAAAGAAGTTTGTAATTCCTTCATGAGTCCTCACACATGTTTTTGCACCATCATACATGTCTCTTATAAGGTTAATATATGTCAATGGGATACCTCTTTTTTCCAAAGTTCTCTAAAGAACCTCTCTCGGTACCCTATCATAAGCTTTTTCTAGATCAATAAATATCATGTGAAGGTCTTTCTATTTTGCTCTAAAATGTTCCATAAGATGTTTCAAAAGGTGAATCGCTTCAATAGTAGATCTACCTGGCATGAATCCAAATTGGTTCTTTGTTATACTTGATACTTGTCTTAACCTACGTTCGATAATTCTTTCCCATAATTTCATAGTATGACTCATTAACTTGATACCTCGATAATTCGCACAATTTTGAATGTCTCCCTTGTTCTTATATATGGGTATAAGTGTACTTGCTCTCCATTCCTCGGGCATCTTTTGGTTTTTCCATATTTCATTAAATAGTCTTGTGAGCCAAGTGATTCCTATTTCTCCTATTATTTTCCAAACTTCTATAGGAATGTTATCTTGTCCTACCGATTTACCCGAATAAAAATTGGTCGATTCCGACAAGAATTAGATTGTTTGGTGAATTTTCCAATCTTAGTGGGATCTAGTTGGAAGCCTGGTTATAGGACTCTTGATAGGGTTTGCTTGTTTTGGCCATAACCCTTTTGTTCGAGCTTCAATTTGCATGATCCTTGATTTCTGAGAGAGGACACATGCCTTTTCTTGGGAAGATATGTTTCATTGTCTTAGACCCCGAGTACCTCTAATAGGGTGAGATTGTTTTCTTTGTATCTTGGTCGTCCAAGCTTAGATTTGAGTGATTCTTAATGGATAGAAAGAGACAAGATAAGCTTTCCACACATCCAAGAATCGGGAAAGTCTTCTTTGCTTTCAATTTTTTGTAAATTTTAGAAGCAAGGGAGAATGAAAAGGAGATTTTTATTAACTATAAAGAAAGAAAGATACAACTATGACCCACAACTAGGAAAAAAAAAGAGACAAAAGCAGAGGAAACAAAATAGACAAGTTGACGATGGTATGTGATGCGTGATTGATGAGCAACCCACCCTTTTATAGCCAAGGGTAGGTCAATTTCCACATTATTCTTGACTTCTCTAGATGGCTCCTCAGCTTCTCCAACTCTGGGAATAATGACTCGTAAATCCTATGCCTAATCCTAAAAGATAGTTAGCCATATCAAATAATGGGCTATTGTTTTTATCTTAGCGGTTATAATGGCTCATTACTCAATGGTTTTCAGAGTGCCCCCTTGGGTTCCTTGCATGTGCCCATATTCGGAAGAAAGCAATTACTTCTGCAAATGGCTTCGCAGATTCCATGCAATCCTTGGCGCTGATAGTTAGGTAGCAAACAGCCAACACAAAATTTTGTCTAGAGTGCGACCTTTACAGTTTAGATGTACCAAATCCCATCCGAACCCCGAACCTAAGAATGCTTGGGCAAGAATGGTGCTAGGATGAGTGACCTCCTACGAAGACTTTGGGTTGCATCCTCCCACCTAGTAAGGGAAAAGGCTTAGGTAAGGAAGGATAGATTTCATAATCACTTCCACTACTAGACACATAAGATGCATAGTCTGACTCATCGTGGTAAGTTAGCCTAGTCTGGCTATGATGTTTGATGTAAAATATTCAATTTCAAGACTGGAACAAGTTTTCTTTCTTTTTTTCTCATAAAAACAAACTCTATGCAGGAAATTTGTCCAAAAGACCAACTTCATGTGCACAAATTCTAGATTTTGTTATCGAGTGTAAGCGGTGCCATTTCTCTTCTTCCTTTCAAATCGTAGTAGCAAGTTTGTTGAACAGAATATATAAACATAAATATAAATCTAATTTCAGACATCTATAGAAATAGGAAGAAGGAATTTTCTAAATAAATCGGCAAAGAAGGAAAGATATTCCAAGAACATGTAAAAGAGGGCATCAGTTTCACCTGCCATAAGTTGCTGCATCTTAGATACGGTTGCATTATTGAGTACAGCATGTGCATGGAAAATAGAGTTGAATCCCCTAAATTGGGTAAGCTAACCTGCAGAAGGTTCCAGAGATGATACGCTCAATTTGCAACAAGATGACTATTGCAATCAAATCACTACCACTAGTGAGCTTGCAGCATTGTGAATCTTTGGAGCATTGCACATAACACGAACCTATGTCACACGGGTGCGGGTGCGGGATACGGCAAATTTCAAAAATTTTGGGTACGACGACACGGCTAGGGCATATAATATTATATATTATATATAATATTCAAGCTACATAAATCAATCATAATACAACTAGTATTTGCTAATTTTGGGTGCACGTAGGTATCAATTAGCAAGTTTCCTCATAATGATATGAAACTTAGAATGATTTTACGAGCTGCAAAATATCCAAGTTATGGATTCAAAGAGTTTCGAGATCTTTTGTAGGATATAGCATATACTAGTATTTGTGCTAGGATCCACTAGTGATGTCATACTCTTCTGTTCTATTGATCTGGCAATGTTCCTGGTCTTTAAATGTGTTTGGTGACAGAGATTATTCTGTGCAAAGGCATACAGTATGGAGTCAAGAATCCAATCAGATTGAGTAATAAGAAACCAATTATCCGCACCCAAAATCATTCAAGCTAATATTGTATACAGCTACAATAGCAAGTACACAACTTTATATTAAAGCAAAACATATAAATGGTAAACAACTACTAATTTCATCATAATACACAAATCAATCTTCATTATCCGGACCCATTTATCCGTGAGTTACAAAAAAAAAAAAAAAAAAATTTGGCCATGCCGCACCGACACGGTGTCGGTGTCGCACCAGTGTCGAGGTCGACACTCCACTCCTTAGAAGTGTCTGTGTGACTTAGACACGAACCACCTATTGGAGTGTCTACAAGTGCAGGTGGCTGAGTGAAAGTGGTAAAACCTAATGTGCATCTACCGTTTGCTTTGTGTCTGCACACGTACATTCAAGCATGTATATCTGACTAGCCTATAAATGATTAAGCACTGTTATTGTCATACTCAGCACGAGAGACTCTGAATCTCTGGAAGAGAAGGGCTTTAAACTAGTCCGTGGCTGACATGGAGTATAAATATTATAAAGAAGTCTTGGTTCGTACTGAAAATATGCAGAATCTTAGAAAGAAATGAAGGACTTACTGCCACGAGATTCAAATGTTGAACATCGTCTGCTAACTCACCCCACAACTTTTTGAACATGTCCATGTGCCTAACACATGCAAAAGTTCATCAATTAGAAGTGATTGTCAGAGGGATACTCACGATTTACTCCTAAGTTGTGTCCCGACTCCCTTCAATTTGTCTCTTAATGAGAAACCATACAAACAAGACTAAAAGAGCATACACAATGTTTTTGAAGACTTTCAAATCACATTAGATGTGCATATCCTACTAAAAATTTGAAAGGATCTTTTTCTTGGAATTTAGTTGAATTGTGCTTAGAGTAATTAGAGTCCAATGTAATAGGGCATGCAAAATTCAGAGTGAATTGTGCTTACATGTAGTTAGTCAGAGTGAATCGTGACATATACGTCACCCAAAAGAAAGGCCTTCAAGGAGGTAGAAGAATGCCTCACAAGTTTTGAAAGGGTATGATAAAACATGATCTTGCTTTGTTGTAGCTAAATGCTAATAATAACACAGGATCAAGTGCAACAGCAACATATGCTCCAAGTAGCCGACCCCACAGAGCGGGAAAATGCTTGATTTTGGTTTCGGTGAGTGTTATGCGTATGTACAATACACGACGTATTGTATTGTATCATGAGAAATCATGGTACAATACAAGAGTTTTTTGAGAGATATAGTGTTGAAGAATACATGTGTCCAGATCTGTCCCTATATCTGTTATATTTGTTTTCAGCTGATGTTTTTTATTATGTATTACTGTAAGGGTATATTAGTCTTTCAAGTTATAAAACCTTATATATAAGTTCTATAAATAGATTAGAAACCCTAAGAGGGATTAAGGAATACAGTGGTGGTTGCTCCTTGGGTCGTCTTCTTCAATGGGATGCCTTGTATGCATTTGCATCTTCCTCTTCTAACAAAGAAAGATTAATCTCAATCTGGTATCAAAACCTCTTATCATTTCAAATCAGTGATTATGATGGAGTTTATGTGGTAAAGAAATAAATCGTTTATTACTGCTGCTGTTGTTCGTGTGGGTGATGTAAGGACCATCCCAAGAGGACCACTTTGTTGCGGTGGTTGTTGTGAAGCATAAGGTAATTTGTTGTTGCATGTGAAGAAAAAAAACAAAGAGGGTAGAAAGTATTCTCCTGCATGAAAAAAACAAAACAAAGAGGGCAGAAGATATTCTGCTGCTCTGAGTGTGAAGAAAAACAAAGAGGTGTTCTTCGTTTGATTGAAGTCTTTGAGAAGGGAGAGTACAGAGGATCAAGGCAAACAAGTGGAAAGTTTATACCTAAGTTTTGAAACACATTCTGGAGAAAAAATAGACTCCTTTCAAATTACAAATGTTAAACTAGGTGACAAAAATTATCTAGAATGGCTACGTCTACTGAACTTGCAGTTCTTGTTAGAGGTAGATGGGATTATCTTACCAGCAATCAGCCACGTCCTAAAGAAGGTAGTTCAACCTATTTTAAATAGAAAAGAGATGATGTTCTACTGTCCTTATAGTTGATACAATCTATGATTTCTCTAATTGGTAAGCCCAATTTCATCAAGAATAAGGTAATTTGCACTAATATCTCAAAAAGTTGATCAAAGAGTACAAATATGAGTACTAGTTCTGAACTGCTAAAAATATGAGTACTAGTACTGAACTGCTAAAACATATAAAGAGATTAAAATCACGGTTTGGTAAGCAACCTTCTACTTTTAAGTCTCAAGTCACTATGGCTCAGACTTCATAAATGGTGATAGGTAATTCTACTTCTTTGCGTATATAGGTTATATATTTTGGGGCAACTAACTATATGATTAGGGATAAAAATTGTTTGTCTAATTATCAGTTTCTTTATAACAAGGAGGCCATTAGATTGGTTGATGGCTCTAAGATATTCATGATAAAAAAGAAAAGTGCAAAAACTTCTTTACATCACTTATCCTTAATTTTGCATGTTCCAAGTTTTCCTATCAACTTGTTATCTGTAAGCTCCCTCACCAAACATCCAAATTGGGCAGTTACTTTTTCTCCTTCTGATTGTATCTTTCAAGATTTAAAGATAAGGAGAATCTTTGGTCATATTAGCTTGAAAAGGGGGCTTTACATCCATGAAGACCTTATGGGGATATCAACAACTCATACTCTTTCAGTCGTGATTACTACACAAGCAGAAATTCGATTATAGCATAATCGCTTGGGGCACTTACCTCTGTCAGAGATTAAGAGTGTGATTCTAAGTATTTCTCTTGAGTTTAGTAATGCAGTTCTTCATTGTGATCTTTTCTTATAGTGTATCGAAAGTCACAACCTTTTGAATTGGTATATTTGGGGTTCCTGTCCAATTACTTTTTTAAATGGTCATAGATACTTTGTTTCTTTCATACCTGATTCACTATAGTTTATTTAATAAAATTGAAGGATGAAGTTTCTATAATCTTTTCTGTTGTTCATAAATTCATTAAAACCCAATTTCAATCCTCACTACAAATCTTTCATTTAAATAATAGTAGAGAATATATGCTAGGTTGATTGCAAGAGTACCTTAATAAACATCGGATCATGCACTAAACTTCTTGCCCTAATACTCCACAATAAAATGATGTTGCAAAAAGTAAGAACGCACACATCCTTGAAGTCCTTAGAACCATAGTCATAGGATGTAATGCAGTACTAACATTTATGTATCTCATTAACAGAATGCCTAATATTGTACTACACCGTAAGTCTTCGTAGAGGATTATTGATTCAAATGATAAATTGTTTCATATTTCATCCAATATCTTTGGATGTGTCTGTTATGTCCATATTCACTCACATGTCAGAGATAAGCTGGATCCTAGAGCTATAAAATATACTTTTATTAGATACTCAACTTCTCAAAAGAAGTATAAATGATATGATGAAGTACCTCAAAAAACTTATGTTTCTTTGGATGTTACCTTCTTTGAATCAACTCATTATTCTTTAAGGACAATCCTCTGATCCTATAGCAGAATTCACTCATGTCCTTCCATTAAGTCGAAAAGTGATGATGCTTCATGCTCAAGTCCCAGTGACTTCTTAAATTTAAATCAGTTACCTCCCACAGTTCCTGAATTTGGTCTTCCCATTGTTACCTCCCACAATTCCTGAATTCGAAAAGTGATTATACTCACGGCCTTTTTCGCTTCCTTCTTTGCTTTCTTCCATGCCTCTAAAGTTTCACTAGTTTTCTTAGCATAATGTAATTTGTAGCATGCCCTCTTTGCCTTGATTTTATTTTGCACTACCTCACTCCACCACCAAGTTTTTTTTATGCCGGTACACCTCCCTTAGATACACCTAACACATCTTTCGCCACTTTCCTAATATGTATAGCCATATTGTTCCAGGTATCACAAGGTGTACCAACATAATTCCAAACATCTCCTTGAAGGACTTTCTGTTTAAATATATCTTCTTTCTCGCTTTTGAGGTTCCACCATTTAGTCCAAATAGCTCGATGCACTCTTTTCTTCTTTGTCCATTTTTTTATTTGTAAATCAATAACTAAAAGTCGATGTTGAGTGGTTAAGCTTTCTCCTGAAATTACCTTGCAATCTTTACAGCACGCTCTATCTTTTTTTCTACAAATAAAGTAATCATTTGTGTTTGTGATAAGCCACTCTTATAAGTAATTAAAAGTTCATCTCATTTTTTCAAGATTGTATTGACTATAAAGAGATCAAATGCCATAGCAAAATTTAAAATCTCCCTACCTTCCTCATTTATATCCCCAAAACCAAAGTTTTCATGAATACCTTGATATCCTAATGCCTCTTTACTGATATGTCCATTTAAGTCTCCTCCTAAACAAATCATCTCCCTTTGTGGAATCTTTTGAATCACCTTATTCAACTCTTCCCAAAAAGCTGTCTTTATACTATCTTCTAGTCCTATTTGGGGTGCGTAAGCACAAACTATATTCAAAACCTATGCTCCTAACACTAATTTCAACGTCATGATTCGGTCACCATATCATTGTATGTCTATTACACTATCCTTTAAATCTTTATTTATGATAATACCAACTCCGTTTCGAGCATTTTCCTTACCTTAGTACCATAATTTAAAATCTGTATCCTCTATCTCCTTTGCTTTTTCTCCAACTCATTTTGTCTCTTGTAAACATAGAATATGAATCTTTCTCCGAATCATAGTATCTACCATCTCCATTAGCTTACCGGATAGTGTTCCGATATTCCAAGAACCAATATGAATCTTATTATCTAGGACTAGCTTCCTTACCCCCCCGCATCCGTCCATAATCAAAATATGGAGACCCTCTCTGCAAATTATTCACTATATTCGGGCAGCAATGTAGCGGGACTAACTTCTTTACCCACACCGGTCCATGATGTGGGAACCCTCTCTGCAATTGATTCACTACATTCGATCGAAAATGTAGTGGCCCTTGGTTACTTGTTATTGCATTCGGGCCCTACAGCACGTTGCTAGGCGGGGACGCCCCAAAGCAATGCTCATAATTTTTGTAATCCATGTTATAAAATCTGATGAAGTTTTACGCTGACTGTTGAAAGCCTAACACAACCCTCCTCCTTTATCCGGGCTTAGGAGCGGCAATGCAAGGGTGATCCCTTACATGGGCGGAGTTTCAATGGATCATGACCACTCTAAGAAATTTTCACATCTAATCTCGTTGTAGTAATCTAAAAAGTTTTTATCTTCTCATTTATGGGAATTTTTGAAACCATAGAAGAACTTTCGATATTTTTGTCTTTTCTAACCGTGTAGACAAGAAACTTGTGAAGATAATTAACACACAAATAACTATATTATCGTGGTGCTTTAACCCAAGATGTTGAATCACAGTATAGGATAGATGCACCTGCACATGTTGCGATCTGTGGCCTAGTGTTCGTACTCTCGTCTGCAGCACAAAAACAATAGTTTCCAAAGTCCTCGCACAATCCCTTTCTGTAGTAGCACAGGAACTAAAGGCATGATTCTTTACAATCTGCTACGATTTAAATCTGCCTAAATAGAAAAACAAAGGATGTAGTCGAAGAACACAAGAAGTCGATTCTTCTCGAAGTGCGATAGAAATCTGAGCCAACTCTTTACATTCGTCTCCCACTCATTTGCAACAATGTAATATTCTCGAAAAACATGATTTAAGGCCTTATATGCTATAATACCATGTTGTAAACACTGATTTTATTAATAAAATAGACAAGCACATTTGGCTCATGACACACTGCCTTTCTTTCTCTCAACTGCCCAAACACTCTATTAACTTAACCCTAATTAAATTTTATATTGTGATTCTAACTTGAATGACTAAATTACCCATGTTGTTAATTAAGAAATACAACAAAAATATAAAACATGAACTAAGGTCCATATGAGTCCAGTATTGAGACCCGAGATCTTATTCATTCTCTAACATTATGGACAAGTGTGGGTAAAAAAATTAGTCTCGCTACATTGTCGCCCGAATATAGTGAACAAGTTACTTCGAGGGTCTCCGCATTTCAGAATGGATGGATGTAGGGAAAAAAAAGCTAGTCCTAGATAATAAGATTCCTATTAGTGCTCAGAATATAAGAACATTGACTGGTAAGTTAATGGAGGTGATAGATACCATGATTCAAAGAAAGATTCACATTTTATGTTTACAAACGACAAAGTAGGTTAGAGAAAAAGCAAGAGAATAATATGATACTCAGGAAATGAACAAGCTCGAAATGGAGTTGATATTATCATAAATAAAGATTTAAAGGATAGTGTAGTAGACATACAATGATATGGTGACCGAATTGTGATGATGAAATTAGTGTTAGGAATAGACTTCGAATATAGTTTGTGCTTATGCAAACCAAGTAAGATTAGAAGATAGTATAAAAAAAGCTTTTTGGGAGGAGTTAGATAAGGTAATTCAAAGAATTCAAGAAAATGATATGATTTGTTTAGCACGAGACTTAAATGACCATGTCGGTAAAGATGCATTAGGATATCAAGGTATTGATAGAAACTATGGTTTTGGGGATAAAAATGAGGATAGGAAGATTTTAAATTTTGCTAAGGCTTTACATCTCTTTATAGCCAATACAATTTTCAAAAAATGAGATGAACATTTAATTACTTATAAGAGTGGTTTATCACAAACACAAATTGATTATTTTTTTGTAGGAAAAAAGATAAATCGTGTTGTAAAGAATGGAAGATAATTTCAAAAGAAAGCTTAACTACTCAATATCGACTTTTAGTAATGGATTTATAGGTAAAAAAGTGGACAAAGAATAATAGAGTGCAAAGAGCTATTCGGACAAGATAGTGGAACCTCAAATGCGAGAAAGACATTTAAATAGAAAGTTCTTCGAGATGCTTGGAATTATTTAGGTACGCCTTATGATATGTGAAATAATATGACTATACATATTAGAAAATTAACAAAAGATGTATTAGGCGAATCTAAGGGAGGCCTACCGGCACAAGTGATAGAGTGAAGTGGTGCAAGATAAAATCAAGGCAAAGAAGGCAAAAACTTTGGAGGCTTATAAGAAAGCAAAGAAAGAAGCAAAAAGATCGTTAGTAAAACAAAAGCCAAATTTTGAGAGGACTTATATAAAAAAACTTAACTCAAAAGAAGGTTAAAGAGATATTTTTAAGATAGCTAAGGCTAGAGAAGAAAATTAAAGATCCTACTTTTGTTAGATGCATTAAAGATGAGGAAGAAAAGATTTTAGTGGTGAATGATGATATCAAAAATAGATGAAAAATTATTTCTATAAGTTTTTTAATGAAAATAAAGATGTTAGTATTAGTTTAAGAGATTCAGTCAAATCATTATAGTATATTAATCGCAATTTCTATCGACGTATTCAAAAGAATGAAGTCAAAGAGACTCTTAAATATATGAAGGTTGGTAAATGTGTAGAAGTATGAAAAATCGTAGGAGAGGTAGGGCTCACTTGGCTCATAAGATTATTTAATTAAATATAGAGAACCCAAAAGATACCCGAGGAATAAAAAATGAGTATACTTATACCCATATATAAGAACAAGGGAGATATTTAGAATTTTTTGAATTATCGAAGTATCAAATTAATGAGTTATATTATGAAATTATGGGAAAGAATTATCGAACATAGGTTAAGACAAGTATAGAGTACAATAGAGAACCAATTCAGATTCATTCCCAAGAGATCTATTATTGAAATTATTCTCCTGTTGAGATGTTTTATGGAACATTTTAAAGCAACAAAGAAGAACACTCATATCATATTTATTGATCTAGAAACGACTTACGATAGGTTGCCAAGAGATGTTCCTCAGAAAACCTTAGAAAAGAGAGGTATTCCATTCACATATATAAATCTTATAAGAGATATGTAAAATAGAACGTGTTGTAAAAATTGCAATGTAATTTCAGGAGAAAGCATCCAATATCGACTTTTAGTTATGAATTTACAAATAAAAAAATGAACAAAGAAGAAAAGAGTACATCGAGCTATTCGGATTAAATGGTGGAACCTCAAAAGCGAGAAAAAAGATATTTAAACAGAAAGTACTTCAAGGAGATGTTTGGAATTATGTTAGTACACCTTGTCATATGTGGAACAATATGGCTATACATATTAGGAAACTGGTGAAAGATGTGTTAACTGTATCTAAGGAAGATATACCGGCATAAAAAGAAGCTTGGTGGTGAAGTGAAGTGCAAAATAAAATCAAGGCAAAGAGGGCATGTTACAAATTACATTATGCTAAGAAAACTAGTGAAACTTTAGAAGCTTATAAGAAAGGAAAGAAGGAAGCGGAAAAAGCCGTCAGTGAAGCAAAAACTAAAATTTTGGAGTATTTATATAAAAAACTCAACGCAAAAGAGAGTGAAAGAGATTTTTAGGATAGCTAAAGCTAGAGATAAGAAAACTAAATATCTTAATTATGTTAGATGCATAAAAAACGAGGATGAAAAAATTCTAGTGGCAAATGACAAATGGTGGCAAATGATGATATAAGAAATAGATGGATAAACTATTTTTATAAGCTTTTTAATGAACATAAAGATATTAGTATTAGCTTAAGAGAGTTAGCCAAATCAAAAAAGTATATAAACCACAATTTCTATCGACATATTCAAAGAATGAAGTCAAAGAGGCTCTTAAACATATGAAGGGTGGTAAATCGGTAGGACCAAACAATATTCCTATACTTATTTGAAGAGGTATCTTATTGACATACATTAACCTTATAAGAGACATGTACGATGGTGCAAAAACATGTGTGAGGACTCATGAAGGAATGACATACTTCTTTGAAGTTAATATTGAGTTACATCAAGGATCAACTTTAAGTCCATACTTATTTATAATGGTTATTGATGAGTTAACAAAACATATTCAAGATGAAATACCTTGGTGTATGTTATTTGGAGATGACATTGTATTAGTGGAGTCTAAGGAAAAAGTTAATAGAAAATTGGAACTATGGAGAAAAACATTAGAAAGCAAAGGCCTCTGACTTAGTAGAACAAAGACAGAATATATGGAATGTAAGTTTGATCATTTGGTTACCTCAGAGGACATAAAAATTAAAATTGGCACACATTGCATCTCCTAAAAAGAAAGTTTTAAATATCTAGGGTCAATTTTTAAGAGTGATGGAAGAATTGATGGAGATGTTACGCATAGAATTAATGTTGGTTGGTTAAAATGGAGAGGAGCATCAGGTATTCTTTGTGATAAGAAGATAGAGCAGCAATTAGACCTGCCATGTTTTATGGTTCTGAGTGTTGGGCAGTTAATCATCAACATGTACAAAAGATGTCTATGACAGAAATGAACATGTTGAGATAGATGAGTGGTCATACAAGAAAAGACCGTATACATAATCAGGTTATTAGAAACAAATTAGGAGTGGCGCCAATAGAGGATAAAATGAGAGAATATCGTTTAAGATGGTTTGGACATATAGAAAGAAGATCAAAAAAAGAACCTATAAGAAGGTATGAAAAACTAAATTTGGATAGTATTAAAAGAAGTACAGAAAATAATAAAGAATGATCTAGCTTATTGTGAGTTAACTACTAATATGGCACATGATAGGGCTATGTCGAAACAAAGAATCCATGTAGTCGATCCCGTCTAGTATGGGAAAAGGCTTAGTTGTTTTTGTTTTGTGTTTATTAATGAGTTAACAAAACATATTCAAGATGAAATACCTTAGTGTATGTTATTTATAGGTGTTAGTGGATGAATCTAAGAAAAAAGTTAATAGAAAATTGGAACTATGGAGAGAAATGTTAAAAAGTAAAGGCTTCCGACTTAGTAGAACAAAGACATAATATATGAAATATAAGTTTGATCATTTGGGTACTTTAGAGTGTTAGAAAACATAAAAGCGCAGCAAAGATCAAATATCACAAAATGATAACAAACGGTGAAGAGAAAATGTGGTGATCGAAAAGGGGGGCAGGCCCTCTAAAGAAGGTTGTCCCCCTCTCTTTCTCTTTCTTAATCTAAGTCTCTTAACCTTAATACAAGAAGTTCAGCCCTTATATAATGGATAAGTTAAACACAAAATGATCAAAATGCCCTTAGTACTACGTGCAATTACAATAATACCCAAATATAAAAAATTACAAAACTAACACTAAAACAACAGATATTAATATTCTTCAACACCCCCTCAAGTTGGGAGTGAGATAATTTGAACTCTAAACTTGCAGAAAAACTAGTTCTTTCTTCACCATATTTACACAAATGATCTATCTGAGGCTTCGCTAAATCAACTTGAACAATTAAGACCACAGTTTGATAGCGCACGACCCTTCTATGGGTGTCAGTCGCTCCCCTTCTTCTTTCTTCTCAATAAAGTAACTAAGCAACAACACTTCAAAAGTCATGTTTTTTCCTTCTCTTTAGAAAACTGATTTTTATAGAATGAGGTATATCTCCACCATACACACTTTAAACGGCTTTTTTTGCGCCCCTTCATATGGTGGTTGCTATTGGTGTGTTGGTTGGGTATCCTTTTCCTATCACCCAAATAGCAAAATACACACATCTGCTCATACTAGTCAGATTGTGCCCTTTTACGTGGTGACTACAGCTGCTTTTTTCAGTCCTCCTGTCAGTTCACTTCAGCAATTCAAGGTTTTAATTTTCATGCTTCTTGGTGATACTGTCACATTTCATATCAACAAATTCCTTTGGCCTCTTCTATTACTTGATTTGTCATGCATATGTAGTGAAAAAGGCTGATTTTATGCATTCTTATTTCCTTTTATGTGTATTCTGTTGTTTTTTCAATAAAGACAATCATCACGTACTATTTCATATCTTCTGCAATCTTTTCTGAATTTTTCAACCCTCTTGAACATTTCATTAAACACTTTGATGCACAAGCAAATATCTCTCTTGGGCATTTAATCAAACATTTGATGTGCAGGTTAATTATCCCTTCTTCAACATTTCATTTAACACTTCACGTGAAAGTAAACATGAGAGTGGCGCAACACCGTTCGATCACAATAGTGTCTACAAAACTCTTATGGAGGAGAAGCCGGCTACTGGTGTCCCTCTCGGACAATTTAAGAGCGAGCAAGAAGTGTAGAGTGCCTGGAAATCTGAGTGTCTTCCACCGAACCAACAAGAATAGAAAGAGGAGCAACCGGCCGGCTCACAATCACCTGCCAATGTTAATCCTAGTCTTGACCCCAAAAGGGTGAAACGAATTCTAGCAAATCGGCAATCTGCTGAGAGATCTTGTGTGGGAAACTGCAATACATTGTTGAGCTTGAACGGAGTGTCAATGCTTTGCAGACAGAAGTGTCTACTCTTTCGCCTGAGGTTGTTGTACAAGCAGCAGAATCTACCACCGAAATCTCCATGGTTAGTGCCCATGAGCAATCAAGGCCCTTTAAGCGACACTATAAACGACGATCAACATCGGTTTTGTGGCTGGCAGGGATTCGATCAGCAAAGCACGAAGTACCAAAGATCGTCCTCCTCGATAGGGTTTGGCCCCAACACTCACAGTCCCACTTGGCTCGATGAAATCATCAATCTTTCGCCATCGAAATGCTGCAGCATCTCGCTATTGGAGTGTCTCCATAACCGTAAAAATACTAGCTTCACTTTTTTTAGAACTTTTACTTCCTAGATGAGGATCATGTCAGACGTGGCCCAAGAGCTCAAGTACATCCACCACCACACCAATGAGAAGCGAGTCCATGGGTAAAGAGCTCCACATCATCCTCATCGACCCATCACTCACAGCGAAGATCATGCATTTTGGCATGACAGAGCTCTCCGGCTAGTCTTATCCGAAGGAGGCATCCCATAACCTGCAGAGGATCAATAGAACCAAGGGATAAATGGCACTGGAATATCTCGATTCCTGCATCCTCATACATAAGAGCGATGTCTATGCTTTCCATTGTGGCAGCAATAGTGCCGCATCAATCCCAACAGAGATTTCGATAAACTAGATGAAGAACAATTGCTCCTAATGTTTTCGGATATCAAATCGTTCAACAATTAGCCAAATCATGGCTCTGATACCATGTTGAAAAACGTAAGAGTGCAGCGAAAATCGAATATCACAAAACGATAACAAACGGTGAAGAGAATGTGGAGATCGAAAGGGGGCAGGCCCTTTAATAGAGGTTGCCCCTCCTCTCTGTCTTTTCTTAATCTTAGTTTCTTAACCCTAATACAAGAGTTCAACACTTATATAATGGGTTGTTAAACACGAAATAACCAAAATACACTACGAGCAATTATAATAATACCCAAATATCAAAAATTACAAAACTAACACTAAAACAACAGATATTCATATTCTTCAAGATAGTGAACATAGAAATTAAGATTCATACACGATGCATTCCTCGTAAGAAAGTTTTAAATACCTAGGGTCAATTTTTCAAAGTAATGAAAAAATTGATGGAGATGTTACGCATAAAATTAATGCAAGTAAATAGAGAGAAGCATCAAGTATTCTATGCGATAAGAAGATATCATTAAAGTTGAAAGGTAAATATTATAAAACAACAATTAGGCCTGCTATGTTTTATGGTTTTGAGTGTTGGACAGTTACTCATCAACATGTGCAAAAGATGTCTGTAAAAGATATTGAGATGGATGAGTGGTCATACAAGAAAAGACTGTATACATAATAAGGTCATTAGAAACCAATTGATAGTAGCACAAACAGATGATAAAATGAGAGAAAATCGTTTTAAATGACAATATATGAAGTGAGTGGTTATATTTTTGATGAATTTATAGCAATCTATGAAGTGGATGAATTAGTTAGTGTTTTGGTGGTTTATAAAGTGTAGATTTATGAAGTGAATAGATTTATGGTGGTTTATAAAGTATTTTTATTTTCAAGTTTATTAAGATACAAGAAGATAAATTGAGATCTCAAGAAGAGGTTCACATTCTCAATCTCGATCTGATGACGTTACTTTAGTTAAGAGAGACAAATTAAGAATAACTTGTAATTTTTGTAAGAAAGTCATGACCAATGGAGTTTTTTTATTGAATCATCACTTATGTATAATTAGGAAAGAGGTAGCTCCTTGTATAAGCACAATTAAGAAAGTGTCAGAAGTTATTAAATGATAATGTTTATAAATGATTGAGAGTATAATTGAGAAAAGAAAAGAAAAAAAATATATACGAATATTTGAGAAAGAGTTGGAGGATATTGGTGGTGATAATAACATCTCTTATGATGTCAAGACAGAGGTTGGTAAGAGTAGTTCTCGACCAACCAAGGAAAAGAGGCTTCTGAAAAAGGATGTAAGTAGAAGAGGAAGAGGTAGAACCATAGAAGATCTTCACATTCTAGCATCCAATCATTTTTTCTCTTACTACTACACCTAATGCTAAATTTGAAATATAGTTGCTATGGCTTTAGAGTAATTGCATGAGTAAGTTGACCTTACAATGGGGATATGGTATTTAATGCATACATTCTTTTTAATGCAGCGAATTCATTTTATTTTCAAGCATTAACAAATGTCATTGCTAACATTGGCCAAGGTATAAGATGCTTTTTTATAATACAACAACAACTACAACAACAACTAAGCCTTTTCCCATACTAGACGGGGTCGGCTACATGGATTCTTTGTTTCCACAGATCTCTATCGTGTGCCATGTTAGCAGTTAACTCCCAATAAGCTAGATCATTCTTTATTGTTTCTTTCAAACACTTTTGTGGTCGTCCTCTACCTCTTTTAATACTTTCCAAATTTAGGTTTTCTAACCTTCTTATAAGTTCTTCTTTTGATCTTCTTTCTATATGTCCAAACCATCTTAAACGATGTTCATGCTTTTTTATAATAAGTTAGAAAAAAATGATTGTATAAGACCATTGTTGAAGTAAAAGAGTATTGTTCGATTTTTAGGGAATCATGTAAGTTATTAACAGACAAATAGACAAATAAGACCATGATGTTCATAGGATTCTTGAAAGATGTGTTACCTATAAATTGACTAAGGGAAGAAGGACAAACCAAGGACTCTACATGCCTTTGTCAATTCCTATACACAAGTGTTGTTATGGTCTTATATAATCCTGTTATAGACTAGAATATCGTCAAACTAGACAACAACAAATTTCTCAATGTAATCACGCAAAACATGATTCATTAGTCTCATAAAGGTGCTTGGGGCATTTATTAATCTAAATGGCATAACTAGCCATTCATATAAGCCAGCCTTGGTCTTCAAAATTGTCTTCTATTTATCTTCCTCCTTAATCCGCATCTAGTGGTATCCGCTTCTATAATCGATTTTGGAGAATAATCGAGCTTCATGCAGCTCATCCAATAAATCATCTAACCGGGGCATGAGTTACTTGTATTTAATAGTCATTTTGTTAACTCTACTATCAATACACATTTTGAGAGTTCCATATTTTTTTGGCACCAGTAATGCAAAGACCACACAGGGACTTAAGGACTCTCTGATGTATCCCTTGTTTATCAATTCATCGATTTGTCTTTGAAACTCTTTAGTTTCCGTTGGATTGCTCCTCTAGGTTGGCTGATTGGGAAGCACCTGGTGCTCTGGGAATGAAATAAATTTGATGTTCAATGCCTCGAATGGGTAGTAGGCCACAAGGTAAATCTTTATAAAAGATATCCTAGAATTCTTGGAGTAGCTTGTGTACGAATTCTGAAAAGTTTGAGAGCGATGGAGTTAGGATTTCTTTTAGGTAGAGAACAAAGAAAGGATGATGCATACAAGGCTTAATGCTTTGAGATTAAGAGGTTTGCTTTTGGATTTATAAGTTTAGGAAAGGGGCTTTGAAGAAGTTGTTTTGGGTCAAGTAGTGCAAGGGTGATTTTTTTCCCATCCTTAGTGAAACTATAGGTATTTAGGTAGCCATCATGAAGGACTCATCTATCGAACCATCAGGGATGTCCTAGTAACAAGTAGTTGGCTTCCATAGAAATGATGCTTCCATGGAAATGATGTTACAGAGAACGATATCCTAGTAATTTTTTCCTATAGAGAATGAGATTTTCACTTGTTGGGTTACTTGGAACTCCCGGTCACTGAAGTTGGTACGGCTTGGGATGTATTATAGGGCTCAATTGCAACTTGTTAATCATCTCTATAGAAGCAACATTAGTACAACTTCCACCATCTATAATGAGATAGGATACCTTCCTTTTGATTGTACACCGAGTATGGAAGATCACGTTCCTCTGATGAAGCTATAAAGATGGTGGAGCGATGAGCATTCTATATATCACCAATAGTTCTCCTGAATCTGTATACTTAGTATAAGATTCTTCCTCTTCTTTTTCCTAAGATTGTGCCTCATCTTCACTCTCAATGTTGTCAAATGCACCCTTTAGGATAATGATCTTTTTGTTAAAGCATTGAGAGGAAATATGACCCCGGTCCAACTTAATATCTCTAGAGATACAGTAGAAGAGTCATCAACAACAAGATTTTCCTTTTCATCAGATCGTGCAACACCTGATATGCTTTTGCCAGTTTCCTTATTAAATGGAATACGGCTGAATTTCTTAGGCATAGAGTTATTCTTGGCACTATATGATTTTTGCTATCTTTTCACTTTAATTAACTCCGCCCATGTAAGGGATCACCCTTGCATTGCCGGTCCCAAGCCCGGATAAAGGAGGAGGGTTGTGTTAGGCTTTCAACAGCTAGCGTAAAACTTTGTCAGATTTTATAACATGGATTACAAAAATTATCAGCATTGCTTTGGAGCGTCCCCGCCTAGCGACGTGCTGTAGAGTCTGAATGCAGTAATAAGTAAGCAAGGGCTACTACATTTTCGCCCGAATGTAGTGAATCAATTGCAGAGAGGGTTCCCACATCATGGACGGGTGTGTACATTGTCACTGTGAATAATTTTCAGATAGGGTTTCCGCATTTTGAATATGGACGGATGCAGGGGGTAAGGAAGCTAGCCCTAGATAATAAGATTCGTATTGGTTCTTGGAATATCGGAACATTATCCGGTAAGCTAATGGAGGTGGTAGATACTATGATTCGGAGAAAGATTAATATTCTATGTTTAAAAGAGACAATGGGTTGGAGAAAAAGTAAAGGAGATAGAGGATTCAGGTTTTAAATTATGGTACTCAGGTAAAGAAAAGGCTCGTTACGGAGTTGGTATTATCATAAATAAAGATTTAAAGGATAGTGTAGTAGACATACAATGATATGGTGACCGAATCATGACTTTGAAATTAGTATTAGGAACAGAGGTTTTGAATATAGTTTGTGCTTACGCACCCCAAGTAGAACTAGAAGATAGTATAAAGACAACTTTTTGGAAAGAGTTAGATAAGGTTATTCAAAAGATTCCACAAAGGGAGATGATTTGTTTAGGAGGAGACTTAAATGGACATGTCGGTAAAGAGGCATTAGGATATCAAGGTATTCATGGAAACTTTGGTTTTTGGGATATAAATGAGGAAGGTGGGGAGATTTTAAATTTTGCTATGGCAATTGATCTCTTTATAGTCAATACAATCTTCAAAAAACGAGATAAACATTTAATCACTTATAAGAGTGGCTTATCACAAACACAAATTGATTACTTTATTTGTAGAAAAAAAGATAGAGCGTGTTGTAAAGAATGCAAGGTAATTCCAGGAGAAAGCTTAACCACCCAACATCGACTTTTAGTTATGGATGTACAAATAAAAAAAATGGACAAAGAAGAAAAGAGTGCATCGAGCTATTCGGACTAAATGGTGGAACCTCAAAAGCGAGAAAGAAGATATATTTAAACAAAAAGTCCTTCAAGGAGATGTTTGGAATTATGTTGGTACACCCTGTGATATGTGGAACAATATGGCTATAAATATTAGGAAAGTGGCGAAAGATGTGTACCGGCACAAAAAGAAGCTTGGTGGTAGAGTGAAGTAGTAAAAAATAAAATCAAGGCAAAGAGGGCATGTTACAAATTACATTATGCTAAGAAAACCAGTGAAACTTTAGACGCTTATAAGAAAGCAAAGAAGGAAGAGAAAAAGGCCGTGAGTGAAGCAAAAGCTAAATTTTGGGAGGATTTATATAAAAAACTCAACTCAAAAGAGGGTCAAAGAGATATTTTTAGGATAGCTAGGGTTAGAGATAAGAAAACTAAAGATCTTAATTATGATGCATCAAGGACGAGGATAAAAAAATTCTAGTGGCAAATGATGATATAACAAATAGATGGAAAAACTATTTTTATCAGCTTTTCAATGAAAATAAAGATGTTAGTATTAGCTTAGGAGAGTTAGACAAATCAGAAAATTATATAAACCACAATTTCTACCGATGTATTCAAAAGAATGAAGTCAAAGAGGCTCTTAAACATATGAAGGGTGGTAAATCGGTAGGACCAGATAATATTTCTATAGAAGTTTGGAAAATACTAGGAGAAATAGGAATCACTTGGCTCAAAAGATTATTTAGTGAAATATGGAAAAACCAAAAGATGTCCAAGGAATTGAGAGCAAGTACACTTATACCCATATATAAGAACAAGGGAGACATTTAAAATTGTGCGAATTATCGAGGTATGAAGTTAATGAGCCATACTATGAAATTGTAGGAAAGAATTATCGAACGTAAGTTAAGACATGTACCAAGTACAACAGATAACCAATTTGGATTCATGTCAGGCAGATCTATTGTTGAAGTGATTCACCTTTTGAGACATCTTATGGAACATTTTAGAGCAAAAAAGAAAGACCTTCACATGATATTTATTGATCTAGAAAAAACTTATGATAGGGTACCGAGGGAGGTTCTTTAGAGAACTTTAAAAAAAAGAGGTATCCCATTGACATACATTAACCTTATAAGAGACATGTACAATGGTGCAAAAACATGTGTGAGGACTCATGAAGGAATGACATACTTCTTTGAAGTTAATATTGAGTTACATCAAGGATCAACTTTAAGTCCATACTTATTTATAATGGTTATTGATGAGTTAACAAAACATATTCAAGATGAAATACCTTGGTGTATGTTATTTGGAGATGACATTGTATTAGTGGAGTCTAAGGAAAAAGTTAATAGAAAATTGGAACTATGGAGAAAAACATTAGAAAGCAAAGGCCTCTGACTTAGTAGAATAAAGACAGAATATATGAAATGTAAGTTTGATCATTTGGTTACCTCAGAGGACATAAAAATTAAAATTGGCACACATTGCATCTCCTAAAAAGAAAGTTTTAAATATCTAGGGTCAATTTTTAAGAGTGATGGAAGAATTGATGGAGATGTTACGCATAGAATTAATGTTGGTTGGTTAAAATGGAGAGGAGCATCAGGTATTCTTTGTGATAAGAAGATACCATTAAAGTTAAAAGGTAATATTATAGAGCAGCAATTAGACCTGCCATGTTTTATGGTTCTGAGTGTTCAGTTAATCATCAACATGTACAAAAGATGTCTATGACAGAAATGAACATGTTGAGATAGATGAATGGTCATACAAGAAAAGACCGTATACATAATCAGGTTATTAGAAACAAATTAGGAGTGGCACCAATAGAGCATAAAATGAGAGAATATCGTTTAAGATGGTTTGGACATATAGAAAAAAGATTAAAAAACGAACCTATAAGAAGGTATGAAAAACTAAATTTGGAAAGTATTAAAAGAGCTAGAGGATGACCACAAAAGTGTTAAATAAACAATAAAGAATGATCTAGCTTATTGTGAGTTAACTGCTAACATGGCACACGATAGGGATCTGTGAAAACAAAGAATCCATGTAGCCGACCCCATCTAGTATGGGAAAAGGCTTAGTTGTTGTTGTTGTTGTTTCCACTTTAATTGATAATTTTACATCTTCCAAGAAAATGAACGGTTGTAATTCAAAAGCATTTCCACTAGTCATGTTAAGTCTTGCAAGAAAATGAGCTATAGTCTGTTCTTGTGGCTCCGGCTCGTTAAATCGAATCATTAACATCTCAAATTCTTTTACATAATCTTCAACATTCATTCCTACCTGCGGCAGACTTTTGAGTTTAAGAGATAATTCTTATTTGTAATATTCTAGAACAAATCATTTAGCCATTAGATGTTTCATCAACCTCCATCTTCGAATTTCTTCCTCCTCATCCATCCTTCATTGGTCATTTAGATTCTTCTATCAAATATTTGCATAATCTGTAAATTTTAGGGTTGCAAGACGATTTTTAGTTTGCTCATAGTAGTTAAAATATTCAAATATTTTATCCACCCACTTAACCCATTCTAAGAATTCTTCTAGGGAGTTCATCCTTTCAAATGGTGGGATTGGAATTTTGGGGTAGTATTATTTCAATCTTTGCAGTTCATTATATGGATTCTGGGGAGAGGTGCCATGTCTTCTTCCTGAATTGGGACGGAGTGGAGCAACAGGGGATGGACTCAATCGTTCTATGCCCTTAACCATAAATTAAAGTTGGCCCATTATTTCTTTTTGTTGTCTTTCTAAGACTATAACTCTAGCTTGGTTAAAAAACATGCTTTTCGAGAAATTGGGAGCTTCTTCACTGAAATTTTGGCTGGGATGTTTTGGTGGTTTGTGATGGTTTGAGATATAATAAGAGTTAGAAAGACTTGAGAGAAGTTACACGTTTTTAGGCAAAAATGACGTGTGGTTCTGGGCTAAACCACCTCTTTAGCTAGTAGCAGGCGTGATTAACTCAAATCACTAAAGAGGATCTCAATGAAAGCACCAATGATGCAGCAAAGGCATTCACCGATTTTGAATGGGTCAAACCGCTATTCATGAACAATTAAACTAAAGGTGATTCTTGTTCACTCGTCACAATTTTGACCGATAAGAGAGAACAAAGAAATATATCTCACCACTAATTCTAAGTCAAATTAGATAAGAGCACAAAATTCGTTGGATAATGGATGTTGCCCTTTCCATTCTAACAAGAGGTCCATTTAAGCTTGAATAAGGGCTCCAAAAGTAGCCATATATAAATAACTCAAGACACAAGTCCCATATAAAAAAAATTAACTTAGAATGAAGGTTGTAAGGGTGGTAAATGATCATTCTATTTTTTCAGGCATTGAGGACACAAAAGTTTATTTCTTAAATTGTTTCTACGTTTCCCATGGTGTTGGACGAATTCATGCTTTAATTACCCTAGAAAATACCATCATGAATTAATTCTGGAGCTTGATAGATTTTCAGCATTTAAGGCTTGTGGTTCATGAAGAGTGAGAACATTTTTGGGACTTTCTGTAGTAAAATTTCAATCACTTGTAGTGGAAAATTTCTCATTAACATATTTCTAAATCAATTGGACGAATTGAGGAAATTGCTTTGCCATTGACCTGGTGTGTGGTCGAGTGAGCCCTCTTGGTGAATTTGGATTGATGTCCACATCATTGCGTGGAGCCATTCTTAACCATACTAATATGCACCCAGGTAAACATATCAATCATTTATCTTTATATTTAAGTTTCTTAAATTTTATATTTTTAATAAAATAGATCTTTATAATTATCTTTTTTATTAGATGTTTAGTGAAATAGGTTTGGAAGAGATTGCCCAAACCTAAAGGATTTTGTAATTAGGATTTTCAACCAAACTTATAGTGCAACTAATTGCAAAAGGAATTGGAGTGTTTTTTAACACATCTACACAAAAAGCATAATATAGGAACATAAGCGGCTTAATGATCTAGTATTCATACGTTGCAATATGCGGCTACAAGAAAGATAATAATAGATTAGTTACTAATCAAGTATTCAATTTAAGTTTTATTCATTAACTTTTAGTTTTTTTTTTTACTTATCATTCTTTTAGACAATTAAGAAAGTTATCCTCAAGTAGGTATGAGAACCAATTTGATCTAATAAGTCTTGATAATTTTGATGCCTTAGTGGAGTGGATTATGTAAGATGAGAAGCAAATGCATTTCTAACCGAATAAGATGTTCAGTGGATCAATTTAGAGGGAGTGTAACAATGTAGGCAGGAGGATGATTTAGAGGGAGTGTAACAATGTAGGCAGGAGGATGATGACATTGATTTTGTTGTTGAAGGTGGTGATCTTAAAGGTAGAGGAGAAGATTATTTAGTTGATGATCCTGATTATAATATGTGGTTCTTCTTTTTCGATTACTTAAATTGTAATTTAAAAAAATATTTGCTACTTGTTCAGTGATCAAAGTTGTACTTATAATTTGAATTAATGTTCAATAGAATGTTAAACCAAATTCTGATTTATAAGAATTGTTTAGAAATGTTTTTTATTTTTCCTAATTTTTTTCTATTTTTCTTGATTCTTAAAATATTTAAAAAAAATTATGATACACATGTATCATCTCATGAAGAAAAACGATGCACGTTACGATTCGGTACAAATAACATTGGTTTTGGTTTCGGTATGTGTACCATTATCTTTCAAGTACTCGAGAGAGGATAAGAAAGGACTCAAAAGTGTTGGAAGGAAAACATAAAGCATTTTATTGCTTTTCTGGAGCTAAATCTAGATATAACCCAGAACTAAGGTGCCTGCCAACAAAATCACAATGACCCCATTGTCCACCAACATGGAGTAACAAGGCTGATCAAGGATAATACACAAGAAATCATGTCTGTTTCAGAAGAACTGATGCAAGAGATGATTGTGCTATGTCAAATCATACTGGCCAGGTCATTCCATGAGATGAAAGACAGTTTGAGCCACAATTGTCAGGTAATGCAGCAAAAGTTGGTCACTATGATTTTTCAGGTCCACGTGAAGCATCAACAAAGTGATCCTAGCAATGTGGGATGCGAACAAGCAATCATACTAACTCAGCGTAAGAGACCTTTCAAAGTATACTCCACTAGACATCCATTTCCATAACTGGAAAATAGCTCATCAAATGAAAGATATACCTTACCACTAACATAAGTGGAAGTCAGAAGTTTCATTTTCAGAAGGAAACTTGAAATAACCCTTCATTGAAGTGAAGCAAATTGCATCTAGACATTCATTTCCATAATTGAAATTTAAATGTTTTCAGTTAAACAAGTAAGCTCATGTGCAGTCATTTAGATTGTGTTTATATAAGTTCATTCGGCTCATCTAGTGGCCCTGGGTATAACGTCACAAGGCATGAGATGATAAATTGGAATCCAAAACTTATGAAGTTCAAACTACTTCAACTCCAGATCTTGATCTTAGATATCTGCACAAATTATTTAATAGAACATGCACAATTTATGTATGACTGATTGTCAACATCCCCTCACATAATATGCTACTAATTGCTGTAAACTTGCTAAAGTCAGTCAGCCATTCTACAAGTTATGACCAATGTTATAAAAATAGTATTGTACCATATAATATGATATGTGTATCAGGTGTCTTGGTACCTGAACCGATACGATTCAGGTACATGTATCGCAATGTGATATGATCATTGCATCGTAGGATACACCTTTTATCGTACGATATGTTGCAAGTTTTAAAATTCGTACTTTAAAAAAAATCATAGTTTAGGTGTTTTAGTCCTCTTCTAGGTGAGCTTCTTTGGCATCTCTTGTATGTCTATCCCTTTTTCTCTTCAAGACCAACTCTTTTCTCTCTAAAAATCTCATGTATTCGACATTCATTAATAGTTATCAGTATAAGTTTAAAAATGAGGCCCGAGAGCGATTTATGAATGTGATTTAGTTTTTTTTTACATTGAATCTGTTCTCTTGGTATGGTGCATATTGCAAACTTTTTCATGTTTTTTTAAGTTTTTTAACAATTTAAAAAAATAATTTAAAAATCACTTGTATCGTACCATATCGTATGATATGGTAAGATACAGGTGTATTGATGCGCCATGTGATACAGGGTCCGATACAATATTTACAACATTGGTTATGACAGGGAGACAAGATATGTTACTTTTCAATGACTGGTAACTGTTAACCCATCCATGTCTAAGAGGAGAATGCCTTCCTCACCGTACACTTGTATGGATCTCAATTGCATCCACGTTTTCGCTGAGGAGTTCAGTAATAGTGGAAGCATTTCTGACATAGTTGTTGGCTCCTGACAAAAATTGGTATGACTTTAATGTGAGTGTATTAAACATTTCTGCCAGAAGGGATAAAACGCATTGCCCCAAATACCAACAAAAAATTCATAATATTTCACTGTTCAACTATGATGGTACTATGGTGCCATAATGCAATAGTTGGAACCATCAACTAGGACTATGAACAATACCGTAGAAATAAAGAGATGCCAATGTCCTTCCAAGTAACCTAGGATTTAGACCATCTCAAACTCAAAAGTTATTAGAACAAAAGTAATAGCTCAAGGAAACAAGTTAACTAATATCCAGAAATTGTAAAAGAATAAGTTTTTTTCCATCAGTAGGATGCTAGTGGTGAAGTATTTAAGCTGTTACTGACACAACGAGATGAATATAAGGATTTTAGAGTTTCTGAGGAGTTCTACTTCAGAAATCACACCCATTAATTAAAAAGATATTAATGTTTCTTTAAGGAACTGATATAAAACTTGATACAAGCCAAGGTACTTCTTAGTTAAGCAAATATACTTCAGGGATTACCTTCTGAAAGCAGTACAATATTTAGGTTCCATACAGGAAACTGAAAGAAATGCATAGGATTCAATATCTAAGAACATAAGGAATCACCAAACAGTGCCTCCGAATGCATGGATAAGCAATAAAATCCTCAGTCCTCTACATCCCTGAAATGCCTTTTCATCACCATGCCAAGTAGAATCCAGGATCTGGTCAGTTTGTGACGTCAAGAAGTGATTGAAGTAAAAGATTAGAATCTTTTAGGTTCTCATCAATAGAAACTTTACAGTGAATTGCCTGATGATTCATATTAAGGCATAGAAGATTACAACAACTACAACAACAACTAAACCTTTTCCCATACTAGACGGGGTCAGCTACATGGATTCTTTGTTTCCTCATAGCCCTATCATGTGCCATGTTAGTAGTGAACTCACAATAAGCTAGATCATTCTTTATTGTTTCTTTCCAACACTTTTGTGGTCATCCTCTACCTCTTTTAATACTTTCCAAATTTAGTTTTTCATACTTTCTTACAGGTTCTTCTTTTGATCTTATTTCTACATGTACAAACCATCTTAAACGATATTCTCTCATTTTATCCTCTATTGGTGTCACTCCTAATTTGTTTCTAATAACCTCATTATGTATATAATCTTTTCTTGTATAACCACTCATCCATCTCAACATCTTCATTTCTATCACATACATCTTTTGTACATGTTGATGATTAACTGCCCAACACTCAAAACCATAAAGCATGGCAGGTCTAATTGTTGCTCTATAATATTTACCTTTTAACTTTAATGGTATCTTCTTATCACAAAGAATATTTGATGCTCCTCTCCATTTAAACAACCAGCATTAATTCTATGTGTAATAACTACATCAATTCTTCCATCACTCTAAAAAATTGACCCTAGGTATTTAAAACTTTCCTTTCGGGGATGCAATATGTGCCAATTTTAATTTTTATGTCCTCTGAAAAATTACCTTTAGAAATTTTCTTCTTTTATGTTAAGTTGGCAAGTGGGAACATACCTAAAACCCAAGTGCATCCTAGGTATCAAATATAAGAGTCACAGCTATGAGAGAACACCTATTGGGATGAGCTGTACCCCTTTTGCATTGCTTGGAGGCTTGGAGACATAAAGTAAAAATGTGTTAATGTTAAGCACAATGGAACATGTTTCAAATTGGAAAGCTGAAAAGTGCCAAGGTTTATGTTCTATAGGACAAGAGACCATACTATGACTACCATACAACAAAAGACAGGAAATCTGCATCAACTTTTTACCGTTTATACTACATGAAAGGCAAGTGGCCCTCAGTACTTCTTTCATGGACAGATACAAAACTATGATACTGTAAGCAATAAATTATGACCTACTGATTCTATCATAAGGACAAACTGCCAAACAACGACCACAGCCATAGCAACGCTCTGCTATAACTCCCCCCTACACATCAAAAGACAAATCAGTTAGAAGTTAGCACAAACCACACTAAACAGCAACAACATAGGAAACGGAACAACAGCAATCTTAACATTAAAACAGGGCCAGAGTACATAGTGCCTTCCCCCTTATTGTTACCATTCTAAAAAAATAATTTCAGTCCAAACCTTCTGAAATGATATGGCATTTGCAGGACACACTGTCTCACATGGTCTTGGGCAATCAGGTGGACAATCTTCTGCATCAAATTCTAGAAACGAAGAACTAAGTATGAATAAGATCCATATACAATTATACATACATAAATACAAACATATATGTTAGAGAGGAGGAGAGAAGTTGAACCCTGCTAATGCAAACAAGTTTACTGGGCCCACTGGGACCAACAACCGCTGGATGAGGGCAATCTTACCCGCTTTCCGAAAATGAAGATCCTCATCATCATTAACACTGATCATGATCCACGGGCTCCTTACAGGAATAATCCCCCTGGCCGCCTCAATTCCTTCTCTAACCGCTTTGACAATAGATGCATCGGCAGCACAATCTATGCAGTCCACTGCACGATTTGTGTAAATCACGCACCAATAAATACAACTAAACTGATCACGCTCACTTCAGGTCATAAATAGAACACTCGCTCAAACCGAACCGCAAATAAATTCAGCATCACGACCAGAATGTTAAAATTATCTTACCACCAGCAAGAGTGTAAACAAGGGATAGATTCCTGACATCGACCGCATCCTGAATTAGAAGGAAGATCGAACTACATAGGAAAATTCAACCGTGACAAAGAGAAGGAGAAGACGAAAAAGAAGAATCTGACCTCAAAACTAGCCCCGCAGATCAGTTTAACCCAAACCCCATTCCTCAGGGACTCAAGGGGCGGCCTGGCGAGGGTCGGAACTCCGACTCTTTCCGACAGGGTTTTCACTTCCTTCCATTCACCAACTCTTCTACTCCCTGAAGAGAAACCGACATCGACGTTCGGAATTTTGGTCGCATTCGATTTGTCAGAAACCTGATCAGCAAAAGGAAAAGAGAGAAAAGGGAGAATGCATGAAGCAATGACGATTGACGACGATACCTGAATGAACCTGAGAGGGGATCGAAGACGACAAGTTGCAGAAGGAAGCCCTCAGCGTCATCTTCTTACCTTCACCGTTCTCTTTGTCCGGAGCAACGAAGTGAAATTGACGCCATGCGAACGGATAGCGGAAATTTAACGGACGATTAGGCCGTACGCTGTTTAGGTGGTTGGGGTTTCGGATATCTATATAGAAATGTCCGGTTCCAGGTTACCTGAAACCGGAACCGAACTGCTTTGGGCCGGTTTTCCGCTTCTCACAGCTGTTCTTTGCAGGGCGGTATCGATTCCGATTTAGAAACCAATTCAATTTTTTTTAAATGAGAGCAAATGCATTCTGTGAGAGTCAAATTCTCTACCAACCGTAACCATAAAACTACCGTTGAGCTACTGATCAATTTATAATAATGAGTGTTGGAAAAAATATATAAAACTTAGTGTCAGTTTGGAACTACTGATTCTGGTTTCAGACTCATTTGTAGATAACATGAACAGTAATTGAACTCGAGGATCTTCAGTTTTGGGGCTGCTTCGGCCGGTTTCATTGGCAGTGCAGTTTCGGTTCGAACCATCAGACCAGTTCTGGTTACTCCCAGTTTTGTCAGTAGTATGGTTTCGATTGGAGCCATCGAGCCGATTCTAGACCGGTCATATCTACCGGTGACAATAGCGTATTCTCTCACAAGAGGTTCGACTCGTGCACGCTGCATCGAGAGCAGTATGAGGACACACGAGGTCTAGGCTCGGAGTGGAACCTGACTCTCTTCGTTTTGTAAGCAGGTTTATACCTCCATACATTTCTTTTTTGTTACAAGAGGAGGCCGCAGCTTAACACACACTCCATGCACTCTCTTGGGAGTCGAACTCCCTACCAACAATACAGGCGTTAACACGCCCTACTAGTTGAGCTAACTCTGTCGGTGCATACCTCCATATTTTGTTCTTGTATTCATTTGTTTTGTTTTGTTTTTCTCTTTTCGTTTCGTGTTACGAGAGGGCTTAGAAACCCATCTAGTGGAGTCTTAGTTTGGATCTGGTATCGAGCCCTTGTAGGAAACGGGTCTTCAGAATCCAGTTCCATTTGGTTTTACATTTGATATTTGATAGAGTTCAGGTATAAAACCCCTTTTCAATGTAAGGTTATGATTCACCTACCATTTGCTTTAGTGAAATAATCAGAGAGAGACGCTCTATTGTCTTCTTCCTCTCCACATCCAACCAAAAGAGGGTGTGTGTGAGTGTGAGAGCAACAGGGCGGAGGATGCACCGACATGAAGAGGAGCAAGAGGTATGGTGGTGGACGGGTGCGGCCTAGGATGTGTCTCCAGGGTGGTGAATCGAGCGGGTGATTGGGGCGAGGTCTCAAGCCATCACCTGGGTCGTGCCTGATTGGAGATCATCTAGTGGGTCAGCCGGTAGCAGCCCGGTGACATATTCCAAGCCTTATTTTTGTCATGTTGTGCCGAAACAGGTTATCATCTCATGCTACTTTGGGTACACCATAAACCTGACTCTTTTTGCTTCTATTGCGTCAAGATCTTGTGTAAAGTGTTATATTTCACCAATCTTTTGTTGGTTGTATCATTTGACACTCATCTTTAAACAAGTAAGCTCAAATTTCATATGATTATTTTCGGTGGTCATGAACACCAACTCTTCAATTAATGTTGATGTCAGGTTCTCATGTCGTGTCTTCTACTAGCAGATCTAGAGAATTTTTTCTTCAAATTATCCCTCAAAGTTCATGGCCTCTTTCCCACATTCTCTCCATGTTGTTTAAATTATCCATACTACATAGGGTCGGTTACATGAATTCTTTGTTTTCAATAGCCTATCATGTATGCTAGCAGCAAACTCAATATAAACTAGATTATTTTTTATAGTTTCTTTCCAACACCTTTTTGGTCATTCTCTTCTTCTTTTAGTATTTTTATAATCTAATTTTTCATATCTTCTTACAAGAGTGTCCCTTGATCAGTGTTGTGTGACGCGTATCGTATCGTGTATCGCTGAGCTCCATGATACAGGCGTATCGTATCGTATCATACTTTAATATTAAAATAATATAAAAATTAATTAAAAATCAATAAAAATTAGTAAAAATCAGAAAAAAAATAAAAAAAAAAATCAGGAAAAATTTGGTAATTGCTTTAAATTCATATACTGTAAGTTTAGTACAGATTGAGCCTTCAATATTGAACAATTGCATCCAAATTTACATATTTTGAATCCAAAAAATGAAATACATATTACAGACACAGTTACATTTTACAAATTGTAATCAGGATCATCAACTAAATAATCTTCATCTTCTCCTTGTTGCAGATCATCATCATCATCATCATCAGCGACACCCTCTTCTTGGAAATCAAATTCTTCATCTCCTTGATGTTGTTGTTGCACTCCTTTCAAATTAATCCAAGCAATGTCTTCTTCATTTAGGAGGGCATTTTCTTCAGTGTCTTCCATAACCCAATCTTCTAATATATCAAAATTATCCAAACTTATTGGATCGAACTGACTTTCTTCTCTATTTACTTTTTTTAATTGCCTACAACAAATAAAGATAAACAATTAGTAAATAATATTAACAATTGAAGACTGAAGTTAAACAATATTGAATTGAAAATGTGAAAGTAATATAATATTCTCTTTCACGAAGGCGCATGTTACAACGAATATAAACTAAATCATTTAGTCTTTTATGTTCCAACCTGTTGCGTTTCTTTGTATGGATGTATTCAAAAATACTCCAATTTCTTTCACAACCTATTGCACTACAAGTTTGGCTTAAGACTTTCACTGCAAAATTTTTAAGGTTTGGACAATTAGTTCTAAACCTGTTCCACCAAACATTTGTAGAAAAAGACAAACATTATAGACATAATGTATAGTAATGTAAGATGAAACTTAAATATGAAAATAAACAATTTACCTAGATGCATCATAGCGCGATTGCGAATTGCAACAGGCAAACCCATCAAGTGAAGAGCATTATCATATATCTCCATCTCTCAATGTATCGCATATGTTATGCTCTCATCAAGGATTAATCTGTCGATACATTCAATGATTCCTCGATTAACCTCACCGTTCCTTTTGAAGGTTGCTGAGTACTTGAATGATGTGTTTAGATAATAGGCTGTTACATAAATAGGCTGATATAATTGTTTATTCCATCTATTATCAATTATTTTTTACACGGGCACATAATCTCTCTTTTTTCCATTAAAGTTATTTATGATCACTTCTTTTGCCCTGTTCATGGCTTCATAAAGGTAGCCCATAGATGGTTTCTCCTCGCTGTCAGCCAATCTCAAAACTTTCACTAAAGAAAAAGTAATTTTCAATAATCTGACACATGCATTCTAAAATGAACTTCTAAAAACTGTTTCTACAATCTCATTCAACTTTTTATTCCTTCTATTTTAAGGCAACTCTACAAATTGTTGCCACTCATCTGAGGAGAACATTCTCTTCAAAGCTACCTTTTGTCTTACAATACTCTGTACAGATAAGAAGTTTGTTGTGAACCGAGTTGTAGTTGTGCGAAGAAGCAATGCACCTTCTGTGTATCTCCTCATCATACACAAAACAAATGCATGGTTGTAAATGAATTTTGTAATATCTTGGCAGCACTCAATTGCTGCCTTTATTTCATCCATCTCACCAATGTCCTCGAGGATGAGATCTAAATAATGGGCTACACATGGTGTCTAGTAGAAAGTCCCATAAATATCAGCTAACTCATTCCCAACTGCTTTGTAGTTAGCTGCATTATCTGTAATCAATTGGACTACATTTTCTAGCCCAACCTCCTACATAACCTTATCAAATTCCTCTCGTAGGATCTTTGCCTCTGGCATATCTAGAGATCTCAAAAACATGAGTACTTTAGAACAATATACAAGAAGGTTTAGCAATGTCCTTCCTCGCCTATCGGTTCATCCATCTATCATGATAGTACATCATGTTTCCTTCCACGACTGTCTCAAAGTCGAACAATATTCTTGCACTTCAATGACGGTCTGATCTAATATCTTCCCTCTCAACTTCTAATAAGAGGGCATCTTGTATCCAAAACTGATGTTAGCAATTGCATCTGTCATTGCTTGAAAATGAAAATTGTTTGTTGCATTAAATAGAATGCATGCATCATAAAACCATCTTCTCACTATAAGGTCTGCCTGATCATGTAGTTGTTATGAAGCCATAACAGCACGAATTCCAGGTTGAGCACCAGGTGTAGTGGAAGGAGGAAATAACGAATGTATGGTAGAAGAAGTTCTTCCTCTACTCCTTAATGAACTTCATCTTCTGCCACCTCCAAAGTCTTCAATTGCAACCCTCTTTTCCCTGTTAGGTGCTCATTAACTGCTATTACCAATCTTTGTTCTAGCATCTGGAGGCAAACTATCAATGAATCTAACTCCAATGGCAGTAGCATCATCAACTTCTTTACACATCTAGAAATCATCCTTTTGTTGTCTCCTTTCCTTTATGCTCTCAATCATCTGCAAGCATTGTCATTTAATACCATCTGCCACACTTTTAACTCTGCTTGTGCATGGAGCAACTTCTTTCATGGTTCCTACTAGGTGGTGTTTTAATCTTGAAATTCCACCACTAACCACCTTTTCACAAAATAAGCATCTAATCTTTAACTTGGAACCCTCAATTGGTATACCCCACTACCATGCCGGATCATCAGACCGATAATAGGAGTCTCTACCACCCTTTCTTGCCATCTCAATGGAGTACTTTAATTCAAACAAAAACCTAAAAATAAAAGCACTTCGTAAATCCCTAATCTTCAAATAATACTCAAATGGAGTGTCTCCCATTTCATGAATGCAATAAAAATTGTATACACACACTTAATAACTTCATATTTTGTCATTCAAAAAAAAAAAAAAATAACACAAAAAACAACAAATATAAAAGAAAAAAATAGAAAAAACATTAAAAATATACCTAAATCCGAGTTTGGAGGCTTGCACGGACACTATAGGGCATGATTTTAAAGCTTTGAAAACCAAGGAGGTAAAAATCGGCTCTTAGGGAGCTTGAGGAACCCAACAAGAGAGAGGTAACTCATGAAAAATCATGGGTTTCATTCGGCCGAGTACCCTTTATAAGGGTCTTAGGACGTATCGCCCATATCGTACGATACGGGCGATACGGTGTAATATTTTGGTTATAGCGATACACTGGGGTGTATCGTATCGCACGATACGATACGTATCACACCTTATCGTATGATATGGTGTGATACGGATAACATTGCCCTTGATCGTCTTTCTACATGACAAAACCATCTTAAACGATTTTCCTTTATTTTATCCTCTATTGGTGATACTCTTAATTGGTATGTATACATTTTTCATCACTTTGAAAAATTAACCCTAAGTATTTAAAACTTTTCTTTTGAGAGATGCATTGTGTGTCAATCTTAATCTCTAAGACCTCTAAAGTACCCAATTGATCAAACTCACATTCTATCTATTTTGTTTTTGTTCTACTAAGTCGAAAGCATTTACTTTTGAATGTTTCTCTAAATAGTTCCAATTTTCTATTAACTTTTTTTTAGACTCATCCATTAACACAATATGTATGGGAAAAGGCTTAGTTATTGTTGTTGTTATCCACTAACACAATATCATAAGCAAATAACATGCACCAAGGTACTTCATCTTGAATATGTTTTGTTAACTCATCAATGACAAATATAAACAAATATAAACTTAAAGTTGATCGTTGATGTAACCCAATATTAACTTCAAAGGAGTTTGTCAATCCTTGATGAGTTCTCACACATGTTTTTGTACCATCGTATATGTCTCTTATAAGATTTATGTATGTCAATGAGATACATTTTTTTTCCAAGGTTCTCCAAAAAAACATCTCTTAACACTCTATCGTAAGCCTTTTTTAGATCAATAAATATCATGTGAAGTTTTTCTTTTGTTTTACAATGTTTCATAAGATGTCTTAATATGTGAATCGCTTCAATAGTAGATTTGTTGAGCATAAATCTGAATTGGTTCTCTGTTGTACTCGATATTTGTCTTAACCTATGTTAGATAAATCTTTTCCATAATTTCATAGTATTGCTCATTAACTTGATACCTCGATAATTCGAACAATTCTGAATATCTTACTTGTTCTTATATATGTGTATAGTGTATTCGCTCTCCATTGCTCGGGCACGTATCCTACGATTTTTCATACTTCTATAAGAATAGTCCTAAAGATTTGTCAGCCTTTATATATTTGAGAGCTTCTTTGACTTCATTCTTTTGAATACGCCGATAAAATTATAGTTTATATACATTTGTGATTTATGTAAGACTCTTACGAATACAACAACTAAGCCTTTTCCCATACTAGACGGGGTCAGCTACATGGATTCTTTGTTTTCATAGATCCCTATCGTGTGTCATGTTAGCAGTTAACTCACAATAAGCTAGATCATTCTTTATTGTTTTTTTCTAACACTTTTGTGGTCATCCTCTAGCTCTTTTAATACTTTCTAAATTTAGTTTTTCATACCTTCTTGCAAGTTCTTCTTTTGATCTTCTTTCTATTTGTTCAAACCATCCTAAACGATATTCTCTCATTTTATCCTCTATTGGCACCACTCCTAATTTGTTTATAATAACCTCATTATGTATACGGTCTTTTCTTGTATGACCACTCATCCATCTCAACATCTTCATTTTTGTCAAAGATATCTTTTGTACATGTTGATGATTAATTGCCCAACACTCATAACCTTAAAACATGGTAGGCGTAATTGCTACTCTATAATATTTACCTTTTAACTTTAATGGTATATTCTTATCACAAAGAATATCTGATGCTCCTCTCCATTTTAACTACAGCATTAATTTTATGCGTAACATCTCCATCAATTCTTCCATCACTCTGAAAAATTGACCCTAGGTATTTAAAACTTTCTTTTGGGGGGATACAATGTGTGTCAATTTTAATTTCTATGTCTTATTAAGTAATCAAATAATCAAACTTACATTCCATATATTTTGTCTTTGTTCTACTAAGTCAAAGGCCTTTGCTTTCTAAAATTAACTTTTTCCATAGACTCCTCCACTAACATAATGTCATCTGCAAATAACATACACCAAAGGTACTTCATCTTGAATATGTTTTGTTAACTCATCAATCACCATTATAAATAAGTATGGACTTAAAGTTGATCCTTGATGTAACCCAATATTAACTTCAAAGAAGTCTGTCATTCCTTCATGAGTCCTCACACATGTTTTTGCACCATGGTACATGTCTCTTATAAGGTTAATATATGTCAATGGGATACCTCTTTTTTCTAAAGTTTTTTAAAGAACCTCCCTCAGTACTCTATCATAAGTTTTTTCTAGATCAATAAATATCATGTGAAGGTCTTTTTTTTTCCTCTAAAATGTTTCATAAGACCTCTCAAAAGGTGAATCGCTTCAATAGTAAATTTGCCTACCATGAATCCAAATTGGTTCTCTATTGTACTTGATACTTGTCTTGACCTACATTTGATAATTTTTTCCCATAATTTCATAGTATGACTCATTAACTTGATACCTCGATAATTCGCATGATTATGAATGTCTCCCTTGTTCTTATATATGAGTATAAGTGTACTCACTCTCCATTCCTCGAGCATCTTTTGGTTTATCTATATTTCATTAAATAGTCTTGTGAGCCAAGTGATTCCTATTTCTCTTACTATTTTTCAAACTTTTATAGGAATATTATTTGGTCCTACTGATTTACCATACTTTATATGTTTTAAGAGCCTCTTTAACTTCATTCTTTTAAATACGTCTGTAGAAATTGTGGTTTATATACTTTTCTGATTTGTCTAACTCTCCTAAGATAATACTAACATCTTTATTTTTATTAGAAAGCTTATAAAAATAGTTTTTTCATCTATTTGTTATATCATCATTTGCCACTAGAATTTTTTTATCCTCGTCCTTGATGCATCTAACATAATTAAGATCTTTAGTTTTCTTATCTCTAGCCCTAGCTATCCTAAAAATATCTCTTTCATCTTCTTTTGAGTTGAGTTTTTTATATAAATCCTCCTAAATTTTAGCTTTTGCTTCACTCACAGCTTTTTCTCTTCCTTCTTTGTTTTCTTATAAACCTCTAAAGTTTCACAAGTTTTCTTAGCATAATGTAATTTATAATATGCACTCTTTGTCTTGATTTTATTTTGTACTACTTTACTCCATCACCGAACTTGTTTTTGTACAGGTACACTTCTCTTAGATACACCTAACACATCTTTCACCACTTTTTTAATATGTGTAGCCATATTGTTCCACATATCACAGGGTGTACCAACATAATTCTAAACATCTCCTTGAAGGACTTTCTATTTAAATATATCTTCTTTCTCGCTTTTGAGATTCTACCATTTAGTCCGAATAGCTTAATGCACTCTTTTCTTCTTTGTCCATTTTTTTGTTTGTAAATCAATAACTAAAAATCGATGTTGGGTGGTTAAGCTTTCTCCTGAAATTACCTTGCAATCTTTACAACACACTTTATCTTTTTTTCTACAAATAAAGTAATCAATTTGTGTTTGTGAGAAGCCACTCTTATAAGTAATTAAATGTTTATCTCTTTTTTTGAATATTGTATTGATTATAAAGAGATCAAATGCCATAGAAAAATTTAAAATCTCCCTACCTTCCTCATTTATATCCCCAAAACCAAAGTTTCCATGAATACCTTAATATCCTAATGTCTCTTTACCGACATGTCTATTTAAGTCTCCTCCTAAACAAATCAGCTCCCTTTATGAAATCTTTTGAATCACCTTATCTAACTCTTCCCAAAAAGTTGTCTTTATACTATCTTCTAGTCCTACTTAGGGTGCGTAAGCACAAACTATATTCAAAACCTCTGCTCCTAACACTAATTTTAACGTTATGATTCGGTCACCATATCATTGTATGTCTACTACACTATCCTTTAAATCTTTATTTATAATAATACCAACTTCGTTTTCTTCTTTGTTACCAGCTCGATGCACTCTTCTCTTCTTTGTCCATTTTTTTTATTTGTACATCCATAACTAAAAGTCGATGTTGGGTGGTTAAGCTTTCTCCTGGAATTATCTTACAATCTTTACAACACGCTCTATCTTTTTTTCTATAAATAAAGTAATCAATTTGTGTTTGTAATAAAGTAATCAATTTATGTACTCTTCATTATTTGTTAGGGTAGTCTTAGTACAAAGTTTCTAAGTGACTCTCATCTAGAAGCATGGTTACACAATCATGAAACAATTCAATTCATGATTGAAGGGTCTCTGGGTCACATTCTCTCTTGCTTAATGTGTCACGCTCTTGCAAGCTACTTGATGATGTTTTTGTATCTTCCTTTAGAGCAAGATGCATGATTTGCTTCTCTTTTCAGCAAGATTTTCTCTTTTATAGTTTCCCTTGACCTTAAAGAAGCAAGTATTCTTAATTCTTATGATGTGTATCTTTCATGTTCGTATGATAAGCATTAGGTTGAATCACATGAAAAGTAGAAAGCATTTAATCATAGATAAGCTTTACTTGATCTCCTACCCTCGTGACAAATGGTCTAGGAAAGTCACATAATGACAAGGTCATCATACTACTTCGAATACACTCACTACTTCATGTGTGGGCAATATCATGGTGCTCCTAATCTATGCAAAAGTTGTGTGCAGTTGACAACTTATCAAAGTGTTATAGCAATCTCCTATCATGCTTCCAGTTGTCTTTTGGGTCTTTTGATTCTACTCAACTTACCTTGCGTTCAAACCATTCTACCTTACTAAAAATAAAGTTTTGTTGTCCTCTCATAGCATCATCATCTTTGCTAATCTTTTTCTCAAACGGTCTACCCCCTATCTATTAGGTAACTTCTCTAAACATGCATTGGGCATAATATCTTCACATTCCTCCAACAATACGACAACCAACTTGAAAGACATTCCCGCCAGACATTGTCTGGTCACTAACTTTTCTCTAGCTGAAATGCTGACACTTTTCGAACTTGACCATTATCTATGGGTGTCATGTGAATAATATATAGGTTATTGCAATCCATGACGGCAATGTCGCAATCCATGACAGCAATGATATTTGAGGATAGTCTCTCTGTTAGTCATTTCCAAGAACTTGATGCCTAGTATCACCTTATACTTATTCAACAATACAACTTTGAAGTTAGGTATTCCCTCTAACTTCCTAGTCAAATGGGCACAAAGACCATCATAGGTTTGGACTCTTAGTTTATTTCAAGTTACTATCTCTTCTCACGATCCTCAAGCTAAGATGCTTACGTTATTGCAAGCTCATGAAATTGTGGGTAAAACCAGTATCCATCATCCACTTGGTGTTCATGCTATTCGCATTCACCAGTAGGTAAATGAGAGACTTGTCCATGAGTACACATGTTGACGATACCACTTAAAGTGCATTCAACCATATGCATACGCCAATCCTCATTGATTCATCCCTTGTATCCATTCTTTGCATAGTATTGATAGCATACACAAAATCATCCTTTTTATGCTTGCAATCAACAAAGTAATGTTGATTGCCACAACATCAATACTCTCTTTTGAGGGATCTATTTGTTTTATTCTTCTTGAAATGATCACCATTCTTCCTGTCCAATTAAGCTACTGAAAAACCCTTTTAACCATACATATGCATCCTCAACTCTATCAACCAACACACTATAAGCAATACATGATTTAAAAAAAATAGGGACATGCTTATATGGAAATAAGCATACTTACTTACTGATTAGTTGTATGAGTATCATAATGCACCATCTTGTTCATCTATGCTAAGACAATCCTTTCTTCATATGAGCCCAATCACTCTTCATTAACATATGAAAGTACAATAGGTAAAATTTTCACTTTGCCTCTATCATACCCCATGTCTCTATATACATGCTCTCATCCACTAAGTTAATAATCTTCCTCCAACTACCACCAAATATGTTAGCTATTTCTTTATTCCTCGTCAATTGAATAATATATCACTTGATGTTATTGGCAATATAACGTATATATAGGAAATGTGTTGAATTTCATTTATTAAGGAGAAGATCACGATCACTACAAACTATATAAGGAAATTTATTAACCGCATATAACTCGCAGATGCACCTCAACATCCACACATAATTATTCTTTTTCTTTGCACCCATGAACACAAATGCCATAGAATAATTCTTATTTATTAACATAAATCCTACAATTTTTGAGAAATGTATCTTATATCTGTGAAAGAAACAAAAATGTTCTTGTTAGTACATAGATAAATATGAATGAATATAACCAAAAATAAATCATAGTTATTTGTTTTCTATATGCATCTAAACTCCAATACCTTTAGGAATGTAAGTAACTGTAGACGTAGAAAGTTCTCGCTTCTGGTTCTTAGGCCTGAAGCGAATCTTTTCGTATGTCTAAGTCCTATTTAAGCAAAAGGGCGTGTCAGCTAGCTTACTTAAGCTAGCGAAGAGATATTTTGAAATCTGACTCCTAACGTGGCGATTGTGAGCAAGCAAGCTCTTTTCATTGTAGACCTTCTTGCACCGATGCTCAAGGGTCAGTCTGTACGCTTAGAAAATCGAGTTTTAAACATGATAACCTATGGAAAATGTTTGAGGTGTTCGATTCGGGCTGTTTTTTGTATGGTTTTCAAGTTTTATTTCACGTGGATTTGCACGTGCCTAGGTCTTTCTTTTTATCCCTTTTCGGGCCAACTAGGTGTGTGTTATGAACACGTGACCTAAGTGGGGCAACTTTGAGCGGGAGTGTGGGGTTTGCTTTGATGCAATATGCGTCCTAACTCATGGTATGACATATATGCAATGCAAACTCACGCAACTCCAAAAGGAAAACCCGAATTGAAAGACAATGCGAAAGGGAAATGACTTGAATGTAAATTGCAAAAGGGAAATTGCAAAAGGGAAATATGGCTATATCTTAAGAGCGGAAAGGCTCAATTGTGCAAGTGTGTGCCGTGTATATATGTAAAGACTACACACACAGCTGAACCTTAAAACCTGAATCTTAAAGACATAGCTGAAAGGAAAATACTTATAATATATATGGGCCCGAAGGTCGCCAACGTGTTGCGTGGGTGTTGTGTGTATATTGAAAGACAACTCACACGACTTAAATGAAACCCAAATATAAATTGCAATATGGCCTTAACTAAGGTCTTGGGAGTAAGAGCGAAAGCTCAATGTGTGTGAGTGTAGAATTGAAGTACTATGCACACGACATGAAATTAAACCCAAATAGAATTGCAATAGGCCTTGACTAAGGTCTTGGGAGTAAGAGCGAAAGCTCAATGTGTGTGAGTGTAGAAATGAAATACTACGCACACGACATGAAATAAAACACCCAAGGAAAATGGTAGCACGACCCTTACTAGGGTCTTGAAAATAAGAGTGAAAGCTCAATGTGTGTGAGTGTGAAAATTGAAAGACAACACACACAACTTAAGCAAAACCCCACACAACTTAAATTATATAAGTAAGTCTATATCTTAAGGGCTGATTAGGCCCATGTGTGTGTCAAAATCGTGTGCAGCTAAGAGCGGAATAGGCTCAAGTGCACGTGTGTGTGGGTATGCTAAACCACGTTATTACAAGCGGGGGGAGACAATACTCCGTTATTACAATCCCGTATCAAATTTAATTAAGCTTAAGTAAGTCTATAAACAAGGACTGAGTTAGGCACTTACGTATAGCTGGTCCAGGGGTGACTTGCTTGTGCTTGGGCTTGAGTGTCGCCTTGGGCTGCAAGAGGGAGCTCCTTGAAAGGGCGCGGCAAGTAGGTGCTGGCCGAATGGGAACAAGTGCAGCGGGTGGCGCCTTGGTGCTAGCCGAACGGAGGGGGTGCTGCTGGAAGTTTGGCTTGGGGCACTTAGGGAAGGTAAGGGCGTTTAGCTAGAGGCTGGTTTAAGGGAAGAGGTAAGGCCAAGGGTCTTAACTAGGGGCTGTCTAAGGGAAGAGGGAAGGCCAAGGGTCTTAGTTAGGGTGTTGTCTAAGGGAGAGGTAAGGTAGCGGGTGGTGCAGTCGGTTTAGATGGGCCGATTGGTGGAAGATGGCAAGTGATGGCCGGCTGGATGAAGTAGAGGCTAGGCTAAGAAAGGGTGGCATGTGGTGACTAAGAGTGGAGGGGGAGTGAAGAGAGGGTGGTGTTATGGTGGGGTACTAACCGGAGGATGGCTGGGTGAAGGGTGAAGTGGCGGGTGTCCAAGAGAGGCAGCCGAATGGAAGGTGGCAGGTTGGTGCAGTCAGGTGGCGTGGAGTGGAGCTGGCCGGGGAATGGAGGTGGCGTGGAGCGGAGCTGCTGGAAGTTGGAGGTGGCGGGTTCCAAGATGGAGCAGGTGAGAGAAGAGAGAAAGGGGTGAGAGAGGAGAGGGGGCTCGACTGCCCAATAAAGCCTGAAAAACCCGCCCACTAGGGGGGGTTTATAGGGCTTTGGTGGGTCGGTTTGGGCTGGTATTGGGGGGGTGGTTTAGTGGTTAGGTGGTGGTGGTTTGGGGATAAGGTGGGCCAGATATTTAGCTTAGGTGGTTTTAAGGATATGGTGTGCTAGGGATTTAGGTGGGCTGGTTTAGTGGTTTAGGGCTTAGCTAGGTGGATTGGGTTTTAGGGTGAGGTTTAGTGAGGTGGGTTAGGTGTTTAGGCTAGGATTAGGTCAGGATTAGGAGAATTAGGCTAGGTTTAGGGAAGGATTAGAGAAGTGGGTTAGGTGATTAGGTTGGGATTAGGGAAGGATTAGGGAAGTAGGTAAGGTGATTAGGCTAGGATTAGGTCGGGTTTAGGGCAAATGGCTAGGATTAGGGGGTTTAGCTTAGGATTAGGTTAGGAGCATCCCTTTGCATGGCCCATAGACCTAGTTGCATCATATTGGTGCAGCCCTAGGTTAGGTGTAGGTTCATACAAGTTTAAACCCACACTCATTAGGCTAACCCACATGATTAACCCAAAACTTGACATACAAGTCAAGCTTAACACATTTCACTCACATTTAATCCTCCCCATTCTCTCTCATACCCAAGATTCCCCGTGAATTTCTTGTGGGCCCCACCTTCATTTATGAGAAGGTGATGTGGGCCCTGAATGTGGATATTGGATTGGATCTTTGGATCCAAATCCAAATCCACATATATGTTTGGATTGGGATATGGATATATATGGTCCAGATCCAATCCAAAGCTGAATTCTGACTCCTTCGGGGTATGTTCGAAATGAACGGTTTGTGTGGGGCCTGACAGCATCAGTACTCCATCTTGCGTTGGGTCTTCGCCAACATTCTCGTCCGCTTCTGTTTTCACCTTCCGGAGATGATTCCAAACAGTTGTGTTGATAACAGGGGCTTGGATGTTCGAGATTCTGGGGATGAATTTAACACGAGAGTTATGTGCCAGGCTCGACATGTGCTATGGTTCCGGGCTCTCTTTTGCTCTTCTGGTCCTGCTTTCATTAGGCCAAGTCACTTTGTGGGGTTTCAAAACATCTTTTAAAAGGTTTTAAAACTATATTATACATATTTTAAAACATATATAGTTTAAAGTATATGTACAAGGTTGGCTGGAAGGCTCATCGGTTTCCAGACTCAAAATAGCCCTTTGGGGCAACTTTTACAAAACCAGGTTATTTGAGAAGTTCATGGGATTTTGGGGTGTTTACAGTAACAATTGGATTGACTAAGAATGTGTAAATAAAATATCACTAATAATGTTCATATCTGGTATCCTCATGTGCTAAGTGTGGTACTGGTGACTATCTAATGAATGCAATAGTTGATGTAGAACAGTTTGATCATTCATATATTCTTTCAAAACTTTCATCCTCGTATTGTAAATGTATTTTACTATACTAATATTTGTATCAAATATGCTTCAATTGTGACAAAATATGCTTCGACTTACAATGACTTTTGTTAATCTCTTTTATTGTACTATATTTACCACTATTCAATCTACATCCAAATGTATGCCGTTCAAAATACAAGGCTTGAGGGTGATTATGTGTATCATTAAGTACATTCAATCTCTCTCCTGTAAGTATGAATGGGCATTTCACCTTCTTTATACCGGTCCAACGACAACTTTGAATAACAACCTTTTTTATTGTTGTATTCACCACTTCTTTCACACCCAAAACATACTTTACATCTCACACCTTTACTTTTCAAACAAAGAATGAGTTGTGTTTCCTCTAACATCTCTTACCCACTCTACTATGTCATCTTGATTGCAAAATACTCTGTGCATTGATAATATGCTAAATGTAAATCCATAATCAAGTATGTCATCCTTGTAGTAAAAAATATATCATCACATGTATAATCACCCAACCAATCAATAAATGAGTTATTCGATCCACTTTGATCAATCTCAGTATCATCATGTGTAATATATTGAGTCTAATATAAACCAATGAACATTTTCACTTGAATTCTTTAACATCCTACACATTAAGAAAAATAATGTTAACATAACAAAATACACAGTAATGCATCTTACATATGTTAAAAATATGATTGTGATGTCCTAGAGCACGCATCTCTTAGAAGAGAGTTGCATACAAAGTTAGTTTACAGAGGGTCACACCTTACATACACCATTCAAAGAAGAGAAATGCGCCTGAGCCACAATGACTTATAAAAAAGCACGCGTCTCATGCACACCATTTGAGAACAACCAATGCGACTAGAGCGCGTTTCTTTCTCGACCCCCAACACTCACCTCGATGAGAACTTGATGAAAACTTGGTCTTTTTAATTTGTTTTCGTGAGATTGATTGTTAGATCGATGAAATATTTTAAATATATCCGTATTACGATTGTGAGAATTGAATAAGGTTAAAAATAGATAAAAATTTATGAAAATATATTTACAGTGATGAAAATAGATTGAATATCATGGTTGAAAGTGATGCTAAAGAAGGTGTAACGAAAACACTATCGATGGTGATGTAGATGGGGCTCCAGTGACTATGATGATGAGGCCGTTAGAGTGAAAGATGAGAAAGAAAAGTATAGGAAGGGAGTGAAAGATGAGAGGTAAACGATTGGGGGATAATTTTGGGTTTTTTTAAAAAAAAACGATTTATGTTTAGTAAAAGAGTATGAAATAAAAATTATGTTATGGAAAAGTAATAAGTTAGGCATGTTGCTAAATCTTATTTATTAGAAACGAACACGGACATCTAGAGATGTACTTATATTGGGTTTCCGTGTCCGCTTTTGTGTTCTTGGCAGCTTCATTCCTTTTGAGTCATGTTAGTGTGGAATCATTTCGTACTCGTGTCTTGAACACGTCAACCCGAACGCTTCCCGCTCATCCTTGTGTACTTTGGATGGGCAGGCCTTTTGAGTCACGTCCAGTCACGTTCATATCGTGCCATGTGCCAACAATGATCGATTATGGACAAGATTCAGCAAGTTCTAAATCCGACCCACGTCCGACCCGTTTTTGATCATATAAAACGAAAGACAGCGTTCTCGAAAGAGGTTTCAGGTGCAACTTCCTCGGCGTATGCGGATATGCGGAGGGTTCGTGGAGGAGAGTTCCTCTTTGATTCCTTTAGGAGCGTTTCAGACCTGATTTTCTTCCTCATCGTCGTGAATCCATGTCGATTTCTGTTCATTCCCTTGAAGAGTGATGTTTTCGTCTTCTAGATTTCTCTTTTTTTACGTGCATTTTGGGCAAGTGGCTGCCTACATTCAGATCCATCGGTCCTTATGCATTCTTTTGGGGCTAATTCTTTGTTCTTATGTATGCGTGGTTTCATATATAAAGCCGCGAGTATTAGTATTGATACGATCGCATTTCTTTGTTCTTCAGGCAAGTCCATCATTGATTAAAGCAAGGAAGCAGACCGGGTCGAAATTGGATTACTCGCATATTACGGTATGGTTTCTCTTACTCGGACTAGTTCTCTACGTTTAAAAGTAGTAGTTGTGAAATGGTTGGGTGTGACGCGATATAGGAGCTTATACTTTGGATGCATTTAAGTTACCTTCCTAAACAAGAGCCCTTATTGGTCTATATGCCTCCGAATGTGTTTGTTCAGTTATTTTTTGAACGAATGCGTTGTTTCATATTTTTATGTTTGTTGTTTAGTGGTTGCTGAATTGATTTGGTTGTTGATGATAGATGCTTTCTAAACGCAGATATAGGAGTAACATACTCTTTGATGATGCTCTTTCTGTGAAATTTCGCGCCTTAAAATGGGACCATAAGAGATGAAACTCTTTGGAGATTTATCAGAGAGAAGCAACGTGTGAGGATGGAGGATGGGCCTCAATTGTGGTTATTCTGGAGATACATTATTTACTGTGTTGTAAAGCACATGTCCTTGTACACACACATACATATATACACGTATAAAATTCCTAAAATTTCATAAGTTTTATCATGGTTGCACAAGAAAAAGTAAGTGCATTACGTATTGAAATACAGATAATTTAGAGAGTGGGCCCAACTTTCAGAGTTACAATGTTTATGTATGGCAGGAAAATTTAGCTGCATCAAAGAGAACCATTTTATAAACACTTAATTTCTGCCCAAACATGATGGTTTCAAGGCTCACTTACATACTTTCTTGTATCTCTTCTTTGGACTTTTTTTCGGGAAACCTGATATTGGTGAATTTCTTTAACATGTAAGGGATCACTCTTCTATGGCCGGTCTTAAACCTGAATAAAGGAGGAGAATTGTGTTAAGCTTCCGACAACCAACGTAAAACTTTGTCGAACTTATCTACGATGGATTCTAGAAATTATGATAGGGCTATGTGGAAACAAAGAATCCATGTAGCCGACTCCATCTAGTATTAGAAAAGGCTAAGTTGTTGTTCTTGTTGAATTCTTAAATAAAATCAAACTCTCTTCAAGGGTCCTCAACTAATTAGACGCCTATGCCAATTAGACTCTCAAACTAACTAATCAGTAAAGTAAATTCCTTGTGCCTGAGCAGTCTCACCAAGTGTCATCCGATTATGAATGGGCAGGTAGTTCCGATTATGAATGGGCAGGTAGTTCAAACGAATCGAGAGTGGATCTGGATACTAACCTATTATCCATATGTCTTTTGCATGAATATGGAGCTTCATGGTCTACTAGATTTGACCCATTCGGTATCACTTTAGATCCTAGGACTAGGAGGACTGGGGAGTGCGGTAGGAACACATTGGTTTGCAGCTTGTATGCTGTTTGTATGTTTCTTAGTATTTCTCAAATATAATATCTCCATCGTCTTGTTTACTGCATCCTGATTTCATTAATGAAGCAAAAAGGCAGGTTGAGATTCGAACAGTTGATGGTCCAGTGAAAGAAAGGACCCAATGCGCTCCAAATGGTTATTATTTCATTCCAGTCTAATGATAAGATACAACAACAACAATTAAGCTTTTTCCCATACTAGACGGGGTCGGCTACATGGATTCTTTGTTCCAACAGATCCCTATCATGTGCCATGTTAGCAGTTAACTTATAATAAGCTAGATCATTCTTTATTGTTTCTTTCCAACACTTTTGTGGTCGTCCTCTACCTCTTTTAATACTTTCCAAATTTAGTTTTTCATACCTTCTTATAGGTTATTCTTTTGATCTTCTTTCTATATGTCCAAACCATCTTAAACGATATTCTCTCATTTTATAATCTATTGGTGTCACTCCTAATTTGTTTCTAATAACCTCATTATTTATACGTTCTTTTCTTATATGACCACTCATTCATCTCAACATGTTCATTTCTGTCATAGACATCTTTTGTACATGTTGATGATTAACTACCCAACACTCAGAACCATAAAACATGACAGGCCTAATTGTTGCTCTATGTGCCAGTTTTAATTTCTATGTCTTATGAAGTAATCAAATGATCAAACTTACATTCCATATATTTTGTGTTTGTTCTACTAAGTCGGAGGCCTTTGCTTTCTAATGTTTCTCTCCATAGTTCTAATTTTTTATTAACTTTTTCCATAGACTCCTCCACTAACATAATGTCATCTACAAATAACATACACCAAAGGTATTTCACCTTGAATATGTTTTGTTAACTCATCAATCACCATTATAAATAAGTATGGACTTAAAGTTGATCCTTGATGTAACCCAATATTAACTTCAAAGAAGTTTGTCGTTCCTTCATGAGTCCTCACAAATGTTTTTGCACCATGGTACATGTCTCTTATAAGGTTAATATATGTCAATGGGATACCTTTTTTTTCTAAAGTTTTCCAAAGAACCTCTCTCGGTACTCTATCATAAGTTTTTTCTAGATCAATAAATATCACGTGAAGGCCTTTTTTTTTCCTCTAAAATGTTTCATAAGACCTCTCAAAAGGTGAATCGCTTCAACAGTAAATCTGCCTGCCATAAATCCAAATTGGTTCTTTATTGTACTTGATACTTGTCTTGACCTACATTTGATAATTTTTTCCCACAATTTCATAGTATGACTCATTAACTTGATACCTCGATAATTCACACGATTATGAATGTCTCCCTTGTTCTTATATATGAGTATAAGTGTACTCACTCTCCATTCTTCGTGCATCTTTTGGTTTCTCCATATTTCATTAAACAGTCTTGTGAGCCAAGTGATTCCTATTTCTCTTAGTATTTTTCAAACTTTTATAGGAATATTGTTTGGTCCTACCGATTTGCCACCCTTTATATGTTTAAGAGCCAACTTCATTCTTTTAAATACGTCTGTAGAAATTGTGGTTTATATACTTTTCTGATTTGTCTAACTCTCCTAAGATAATACTAACATCTTTATTTTCATTAAAAAGTTTATAAAAATATTTTGTTTCCTTTATTGATGATTGCACTCATTTCACTATGGTCTACCTTATAAAAACTAAGGATGAAGTGAGAAATATCCTCCCTATGTATTGTCAATTTATTCATAATCAATTTCAGTTACCGATCAAAATTATTCGTAGTGATAATAGTGGTGAATTCATGTCTCAATCTTTAAATTCATATTTCTTGAGTCATGGAATATTATGCCAAACATCATGCCCTTATTTCCCACAATAAAATGGAGTTTCTGAGAAAAAAAAAATCATATTTTGAAAGTTGCAAGAACTTTGTTGATTAAAAATAAGGTCCCGAAAACCTATTGGTATGAAGTTGTTTTAACTGCTATTTTTGTATAAACCGAATGCCTACCAATGCACTGAATGGTGATTCTCCCTTTTATATTTTATGTCCTACTCAAAAACAATTCCATGTTCCACTAAAGGTGTTTGGATGTACTTGTTATGTACATATTTTTGATAATGCGAGAGACAAACTTGATGCTAAGGCAGTTAGGTGTATTTTCTTAGGATATTCCTCTACTTAGAAGTGATACAAGTGTTATGACCTTGAAAAGAGAAAGTGGTATATCACCATGGATATTACATTTCATGAAAACTTATAGTACTTTGATGCAGATGGCAGTAAAGTATCAAATTCTCCTAATAGGATCGTCTTACCAATATTGCCAATGGAAGAAAGGAATGAAGAGACAATAAATTCAACTGAAGGAAAGAAATGACAAACTTATTCAAGAGGAGAAAGAAATATAGTCCTACTAAATCCTAATGCTACCCTCAACCAAGATTAGACTCTTGAATCAGTTCCATTAAGTAATGAGGTAAATCCTTCAAATCCTTTTAGTAATTCAAATGATTTACCTATTGCTTTTCGTAAAGAAAAACGGGAAGGAGCTAAATATCCTATTCATAAAATGATATCCTATTCTAATTATCCAAAAGAATATCAGTTGTTTGTGATGAATGCAGATAAGGCTTATATACCTAAGACATATGAAGAAGTTGAACAACTTGCAGAATAGAAGACAGCTATGCGAGATGAAATTTAAGCTCTGGAAAAGAATCACACTTGGAAACTTACAGAGTTACCACCAGAAAGGAAGACCGTTAGTTGCAAATGGGTATACACTACCAAGTATCGATTAAATGAGAATATAGAAATATACAAAGCTAGGTTGGTGGCTAAAGATTATAGTCAATCCTATGGGATTGACTATACCGCAACATTTGCACCCGTTACAAAATTAAATACTATCAGAATTCTCTTAAGTGTGGCAATGAATCAAAAATGAGACTTGTGGCAGTTGGATGTGAAAAACACGTTTTTTTTAAGGAGATCTTACTCAGGATATTTATATGGACTTACTACCTGGTTATAATCAGAGGACAGAGTCACACAAAGTATGTAAGCTGAAGAAATCAATTTATAAATTAAAACAATCACCTAGAGCGTGGTTTGAAAAATTAGGTTTCAAATGCAGCACGAGTGACCACACATTATTCATCAAACATGGTGAGAAGACTATTCTCATGGTTGTACATATTATGATATTATTATTACAAGTAATGATGTGAAAGGAATCACATAAGTGAAATCTGCACAGGCTTTTTGACTTGAAAGACATGGGAAAGCTATACTATTTTTTGGGCATTGAAATTATTTGATGTAATAGTTGTCTATTCTTAAACCAGCGTATATATATTCTGGATCTGTTAAAAGAGACTAAGATGGAAGATTGTCGTATTGTTCCTATTGAAGTTCAAAGAGGGACGGTTGGAGACTCTTAGAACCTATATAAAGATATGGGCATATATCAAAGATTAGTTGATAAACTCATATATCTTACCATTACAAGACCAGATATAAGTTTTTGAGTAAGCTATGTGAGTAAATGGATGCACTCACCATCTATCAGATACCTTAAGTCATCTATTACTCATAGTTTATGTTATTCTCCTCATTCATCTCTCAGTATTGAAATTTATTCAGATACTAATTAGGATGGCTCTGTGGATGATCGAAGATCTACCTTTGGGTACATTATACGACTACGGGGTAATATTATCTTATGAAAAAGTAAAAAACAATCAGTGGCAATTAGATCTATTGTTAAAGCAGAGTATCGTGCGATTGCTCTTGGTATGTGTGAGGGATTATGAATTTTATCGCTATTGGAAGAAATTGGTATTGGAAAGATTATTTCAGTTAATTTCTTTACAAACAGTAAAGCTACACTTCAGATGGGTTCTAATGTCTTTTACGAGAGAACAAAACATATCGAAGTTGATTGCCATTTTATCATAAAAAAGATTTCCCAAGAAATTTTCAACATCATCCATATTCGTTTTGAAGACCAGTTGGCTGATATTCTTATAAAACCAGTAGTTGCGAGTGGATTAAAGAAAGCTTTCGGCAAGTTGGGTATTTTAAGTATTCAAGACCCAACTTGAGGGAGTGTGTTGGAGATTCTTGTTACTTTAGGTTTTTGAATTTATTTCTTGTATTTGGATCATACGAATCCCAATACAGTGTGATACGTATCGTATCGTGGGCCGTATCGCATGATACGGAGTGTATTGCCCCTATCATGTGATATAAAGGGTCTCTGGCCGAACAAAAACCCGCATTTTTGTGGGTTTTCTTAGTTTCTTCAAAGCTCCCCAAGCTCTCCTACCATGGTTCTTGGTCACCTTGGTGTTCAAAGCTCCAAAAACGTGCTCTATAGTGTCCATGCAAGACTCATAAATCGGATTTAGGTATATTTTTAGTATTTTTCTTCATTTTTTCCTTTGTATTTGTTGTTTTTTTGTTTTATTTGTATTTTTCTTTTTTTGAATGATAAAATATGAAGTTATTAAGTGTGTGGATATGATTTTTATTGTATTTATAAAGTGGAAGACACTCTATTTGAGTGTTATTTGACGATTGGGGATTTACAAAGTGCTTTTATTTTCAGGTTTTTGTTTGAATTAAAGTACTCAATTGAGATGACAGGAAGGGGTGGTGGAGAATCACATTCTAAGTCTGATGATCCGGCATGGCAGTGGGGTATACCAGTTGAGGATTTCAGATTAAATATCAGATATTTATTTTGTGAGAGGGTGGTTAATGGTGGAATTTCACGGTTGAAACACCATCTAGCAGGGACAAGGAAAGAAGTTGCACCTTGCACAAGCAGAATTAGAATTTTGCTAGAAGGTATTAAATGGTAATGTCTTTAGATGATTGAGAGTATAAAAGAGAGGAGATAACAAAAGAATGATTTGGAGATGTTTGAAGAAGATGATGGTGATATTGGATTTGGATTCACTAATAGTTTGCCATCAGATGCTAGAACAGAGATGAGTAGTAGCAGTTCACGAGCACCTAGCAGGAAAAAGAGGGTTACTGAAAACTTTGGAGGTGGTAGAAGAGGAAGTTTAGGAAGGAGTAGAGGAAGAATTGCTTCTAGCATATATTCATTTTTTCCTCCTACCACTACACCTAGTACTCAACCTGGAATTCGTGTTGCTATGGCTTTAGAACAACTACATGATCAAATAGACCTTATAGTGGGCAGATGGTTTTATAATGCGTGCATTCCATTCAATGCAGCAAATAGTTTTCATTTTCAAGCAATGGCAGATACAATTGCTAACATTGGTTCAGAATACAAGATACCCTCCTATTAGAAGTTGAGAGGAAAGATCTTAGATAAGACCGTTATTGAAGTGCAAGAATACTTTTCGACTTTGAGAGAGTTATAGAAGGAGACAGGTTGTACTATCATGGTAGATGAATGGATAGATAGGCGAGGAAGGACCTTGCTAAACTTTCTTATCTATTATCCTAAAGGACTTATGTTTTTGAGATCTCTAGGCATGTCAGAGGAGAGGCACACTGCGAAGATCCTACGGCAAGAATTTGATAAGGTTATATGCGAGGTTGAGCTAGAGAACGTAGTCCAATTGATTACAAATAATGCAGCTAACTACAAAGCAGCTGAGAAGGAGTTTGCTGATACTTATGAGACTTTCTACTGGACACCATGTGCAGCTCATTGTTTAGATCTCATCCTTGAGGACATTGGTGAGATGGATGAAATAAAGGCAACAACTGATTATTGTGAAGATATCAAAAAATTTATTTACAACCATGCATTTGTTTTATGTATGATGAGGAGATATACAAAAGGTACAGAGCTTCTTCGAACAGCTGCAACTCGGTTTGCAACAAACTTCTTATATGTACAGAGTATTGTGAGACATAAGCAAGTATTGAAGAGAATGTTCTCCTCATACGAGTGATAACAATTTACAAAGTTGCCTCAGAACAGAAGAAACAAAAAGTTGAATGAGATTTTCGAGACAGTCTTCAGGAGTAGATTTTGAAATGCATGTGTTAGACTGTTGAGGATTAAATGTCTATTAATGAAGGTTTTGAAATTGGCTGATAGTTTGGAGAAACCATCTATGGGCTACCTTTATGAAGCCATGGATAGGACAAAAGAAACCATCAAAAATAATTTTAATGAAAAAAAGAGAGATTATGTGCCCATGTGAAAAATCATTGATAATAGATAGAATAAACAATTACATCAACCTATTCATGCAACATATTATCTAAACCCATCATTCAAGTACTCAGCAAGCTTGAGAAGGGACGGTGAGGTTAATCGAGGCATCATTGATTATATAGATAGATTAGTCCTTGATAAGAGCATTACATATGCTATACATCAAGAGATGGAGATCTATGATTTTGCTCTTCACTTGATGAGTTTGCTTGTAGCAATTCACAACCACACTACTATGCGTTCAGGTAAATTGTTTATATTCGTATTTAAGTTTCTTAAATCAATAGATCTGATATTCATAGGGAGTATGCCATTTATTACATTTTGAAAACTCTATTGGCATATGAAAAAATTATCAAGCCATAGAGAAATCATGCTTGGCCTTGGCATAGGCTTCACAAAATGTCAAGACATTATTTCCTATGTCATAGGGATAATGTCTAAAATTGATTCATTCAAGCACTTGTTTGAAAAACTTAGACACCAAAAATTTTCAACTCCGAGTTCTTAGGCCTGGAGTGAACCTTTTCGCAATCTACGTCACTTTTTAGGGCATGCCAGCTAGCTTACTCAAACTAGCGAAGTATGTTTTGAAATATTTGACTTTTAAAAGGCAATTGTGGGCAAGCGGGATCTTTTCGTCGCAAACCTTCTTGCACCGATGCGTAAGGGTCAGTCTCTACACTTTAGAGACTTCGTTTGAAACATGTTTAACCTAAAAAATCGATTTTGAACAAATCAATGTTTTGAAATCTTTGGAAAATCATGCACTTTGGCGAGTTTTGATTTTATGAGGGTTGGGTGACTCTAAGTCTTTCAATTTTATCTACTTAGGCATGATGTGTGTGCATCAAATGGCCTAAGTCTTGGCGTGTTTGCACGATTTGTTCGGGGTTTATTTGATGCAAGTATGCACTCTAGCTCGAGTTTGGCGAGTATGCAATGCAACTCACACAACTTGAATGTAAAACCCGAAATTTAAAGACTTAGTTGAAGGGAAAACCTAAATTGAATGCAACTCACACGACTTGAATGTAAATTGTAGAAATGTAAATATATCTATATCTTAAGAGCGGAAAGGCTCAATGTGTGCGTGGGTGTTGTGTATAAATTGAAATGCAACTCACGCAACTGAACCGTAAAACGCAGCAGAAGGGAGATATAAATATATAAGAGTGGAAAGTCTTAATGTGGCGTGTGTGTATGTGTATAAATTGAAAGACAACACACACGACTGAATTTAACAACCCAAATCGAATTGCACTATGGCTCTTATTAGAGTCTTGGGAGTAAGAGCGAAAGCTCAATGTGTGTGAGTGTGGAATGGAAAGGCAACACACACAACTTGAAAATAACACCTCAAATTTAATTGCAATACGGCTCTTATTAGAGTTTTGGGAGTAAGAGCGAAAGCTCAATGTGTGTGTGTGGAATGGAAAGACAACGCACACAACTTGAATGTAAACCCACGCAGTTGAATTTATATAAATAGATCTATATCTTAGGGCTGTCAAGGCCCGTGTGTGTGCAAAAGTGTGCATCTAAGAGCGGAAAGGCTCAAGTGCATGTATGTGTTTGTGTCATGCACCAATATTACATTTTGAGGAGAGACTACGCTCCATTACTACAACCCTGTATCAAAACTTAATTAAGTACCAAATGTAAGGACTTACAACTCACCTAGCCTGCTATGTGGGGTGTGTCTAGGACGCGTACGCCTTCTTCGTATTGAGTCCGGGTCATGTGGGAGCGAAGCCGGAGAGCTTGAGAGCTTGGAGACACTTGGAGATCCGGGAGCTGCAAGTTATACTAGATTTGGGGCCACTTGGGGCTGGTTTAGGCAGGGTAAGACTCGAGCCAAGGTGGCTCGAGTGGTATGGTTTTTGGTTTAGGATTCGGCCAGCATTTGGCCTTGGGTTTAGTCTTGTGAAACTCGAGCCAAGGTGGCTCGAGTGGTAATAGTTTGGCTTTAGGGTTCGACCAAAGGCTGGCCTTGGATTTAGCCTTGTGAAACTCGAGCCAAGGTGGCTCAAGTGGTAATGGTTTGGCTTTAGGGTTCGGCCAAAGGCTGGCCCTGGATTTAGTCGTATGAAACTCGAGCCAAAGGTGGCTTGAGTAGGGAGGTTTTAGGATAGAGTTGGCTGGGTTTTGGTCTAGGTTAGGTGATGTCCTAGGCAAGTCACAGCTAACTAGGGCTGGCCAAGGGAAGGTTGGTCTTGTATGAGACACGGCCAACAACTGGTCGCGGGCTTGGGGATGAAGGAAGGGCACGGCCTGCCTTGTGGCAGGCCGGGTTTTGTTTGGGCGAAGGATGCACGGCCTACAGTAGCAGGCCATGGGCTTGTTGGGGTGAAAGGAGTGACACGGCCTGCCTTGCAGGCCGCGAATCTTAGGTAGGTGTCCTGCCTAAAGGTAGGCCTAGTTCTTGGCAAAGGAAGGGGACACACTGCCTGGTTTGGCCGTGTGTTTAGGGTTAGGTGGCCTGCTGAATGGCAGGCCAGGTCTGTGGTGAAAAAGCAAGGAAGCTCGGCCAGCTTTGGTCGGGCTGTTTTAGGTAGGTGGGGGAGGGAAAACCCAGTCGACGGCTGGGCTGTTTTTAGGGTAGGTGGCCTGCCTCAGGGCAGGCCAGACCTTGGGTAAAAGAAGTGAGACACGACTTGCTGGTGTAGGCCGTGGGTCTTAGGGAAGGCTCGAGCCAAGGTGGCTCGAGCTATGGGTGTTTCAAAGGGGAGTTCGGCCAAGGCTGGCCGAACTTGGTTGGGTTCAAGGGGGAGTTCAGCCAGGTGGTGGCTGAACTGGGTGGTTTAAGGGAGAAGTTCGGCCAGCACCTGGCCGAACTTGGTCATTTTAATGGAGTTTAAGGGGTTAGGTCGGGTGGTCTAGAGTGGTTAGGAAAGAGGTGGGTTAGGTTAGGGTCTAGGTGCTTACCTTAGGTTGCAGCTCCACTCTCGGCTGCCTCCAAACCGCCAAGCTCCACCACGCAACTCCACTTCAGCTAGAAGAAGACGTTCCCTTGTTGGTGCAGCCCGGGCCTCAATGGCCAATCCCAAACACTCAAAGCAAAACACGTCTTGGCCAATAAGGCCTTTTCTCTCTCATCTCCCCCTTTTGAAATCCACGTGAAAGGCTTCCCTGGAGTTCACGCAACCTCCTTTTTTTCAGCCCCCTCACCTCTATTTATAGAGGTTTGAAATGGGTCTTGGATATTGGGTCTTGGAATTGGGTCTGGGTATCTGGATCCAATCCAAACCCTATTTGGATCTGGATCGCAGATCTCAGATATTTTGAGATCCAGATCCAATCCAAACACTATTTGGATCTAGATATTTTTGGGTTCAAATCCAATCCAAACTTTTCTTTTGCTCATTGGTTTTCTAGCCTTTTCTGGTGCTTTTCACCATCGGTTTCGAGCAGGCTTCGATTCATTTGCTTTCTGTTTTTCTTTGACCCAAATTACACTTTTACCCTTCTATCGGGCTTTTCTCTGAATAGGCGCTCCTTTCTTCTGTTTTTGGGTAGGGGATGGCTTTTGAAGCTCCGGACTTAAATCCTTCTTCTTGCGTGGGCTATCCTTTTGCCTTTTGTACGTATTTTAAAATAGATTGTCATTTTGGCTCAAACGAGTTTTTTGTGTTTTTGAGAGTTTTTGAATTTTGGAAAATTCGGGGTGTTTACAAATGCCCCTCTTTGGCATTGTATTTGGATAATGGCAAAGAAGGAACACCCCATTTTGGTTTTTCTCTCAAATTTTCTCGAGAATACACCATTTTTTTATTTCGCAAAACCTTGTTTTCTTTTACCACAGGTGGGGATTTTTAGCAAAAGGGGGCTTTTCCTAGCTATTTTCCTATATGTATGATCATGCACGAACGACTCTTTGAATGCATGCATGAGAAAATTTTTTATTTTTGGGTTTCTGAGCCCGAAGAGAGCCTTTTGAGGCTGGCTACTCCGAGCAAGTTTTTCCCATGTCTTTTTGACATTTTTCGGGTTTTCGAGCTTTAGAGAGAGCCTTTTGAGACTGTCTGCTCTAAGCAGGTTCTACCCTTGTCTTTTTGACATTCATGGGTTTTTTTCAAAAATTTCTTTTTGAAAAGGAACTCCTTTTAACTTGTATCGAAAAGGACTTCCATTTTTCCTACTTCCCTTCATTCGGGTTTCAATACCTGCTACTAATTAGAGGTTTTTTGGGTAGAAAAACTTGGAAAACATTTCAAATTTCCATTTCCTACAAAACAAAGTCGAGTTCTCAAACAAAATGAAATCTAAATAAGCCGATTTTATTCGTACTTTAGGATTTTCGCAAATTTGAACCTTTTTCTTTGGGGATAAGCCGTAGGGATATGGGAAAGAGATACCACGGTCCCTTCTGAAGCATCCCGTAGTTTTAGGCAAAGAGTTAGAAAATCACTCTTTGGAACTTTGGCTTTTTGTTTCTTTTTTTCACAGAGGGTCTCCCTTTGGGAGTATTTTTTCATTAATCCCTCTTTTCTTTAAAGGAGAAGACCTCTTTGGAGGAGTTTTTGTATTCTCCTTTTTCTTTTGAATGAGAAGACCTCTTTCGGCTTAGTTTTTGTATTCCCTATTTATGAAGGGAAGACCACTTTCGGAGGAGTTTTTGTATTCTCATTTTTTTCTTTTTCTTTTGGACATAGCCAATTTTCCTTTTTGAAGAGAAAGTAGAATGGGGGAAGGCTTATCCCTTTGGTTACTTGATTCAAACGAGATCGTCCTATTTCTTAATAGCATCTGCTATTCGAAAATATTTTGATATTTTGAACAAGGCTTAATCTTGTAAGCTAGGGATTTTTGAAATATTGCCAATTTGTTTTTTGGAAGACTCTACCTTTCGTAAAGTATAAATTCCTCCATTCAGGGTTATACAATCAACTTTGATCCTTCTTTCAAGAAGTTTTAAAGGAGTTCGATTTTTCAAAATCTTTTTGAAAGAATTCAACATAAACCTTTTGAATATGTGGGCATTTTTCGGGTTTTGCTAATTTCAACCCATAATATCAACAAATTTCCGATTTTTGTTGCCCTTTTGAAGACATGGGGACATTCCTACTCGAGTTTGCTACCCTTTTGGGCTTTCTTTGGGGTGATATGATATGAATGTGATGCATGCTATGCACTCCATATGACTCAAAATGGAAATACATGCTTTTATGCAATGGTGAACACATGAAATGTACCTCACAAGTCATGAAGGAGATACATTTTCAAAATTGGTTCCCCATGGAAGGTGTCTAGGGGCTGTATTTAAAATGCCCCTAGCTTGATGGGGATCTATGATTTCGCATGGCCACATGGTGAAGGGACATGGTTTTTCAAAAGGCTTTTTGGTTGGACGATGGTATGTTCATGTCCATACCTTTCTATGGTTTTTCTAACATGATCATGATACTTTTTGCTCAAGGATGGAAAACATAACTAGCCCTAAGTGATCTTCATGGCCATCATATTCGATTTGTCATGGTCTCCATATTTCATCGTGGGACTCATGATCTTGTCCTAACACCATCAAGGTTTTCATATTAACATGAAGTTTGAGAATCTTTCTTTTCAAAGTTGTATGTAGGGTTAAATTCTCGAAATTTTGATCCCTTTTGAGAAAGCAATTTTGGGAAATCCTCCCTTTCTATATGAAGATGGTTTTATACCAGCCCTTTTGATCGAAATATGTTTCCCATACTTGGTTTTGGTCAAGTATGGTTTTTGGAATTCATTTTGAAAATTCATGCCTTCATGGGGCATTTGATCAAGTATGGGGAATGTGTTTCAAAGAGGCACTTCAGCCACACGATGCAGGGCTTGTCCCTTAATGGAGTCTTGAGTTTTGAACTCATACTCTGTTGAAAGGGGTTGCCATTTACTTTGCCTATCTGTTTAAGATAGGTTTTCAAAATGAGTGCTTTAGTGAACATCATTCCCTTTTTCATGACATGGGAGATGATGTCTCGAATTTGGAAGCCTACAGCATGGCCAAGCATGACTTCTCTTTTGGCTTGGATTTTTTTTTCACATGCCAATAGAGTTTTTCGAAAATGTATGTCACATTTTGTATGAACATCTTCATTTGATCAAGTCAAGCACAAAATGCATGAATTGCAATGCTTGGGAGGTTTTTATCAAAACATTTTTGAAAGGCTTTTGTGAAATGCTAACCCTTTTTCGAGATTCTCATTTCCTTTTGAAATTTGAAGGTGTTGGATTTGATTCATATGGAGACCTGCCTATGAAGGCTCGATTCTTAGGGGGGTCGACTTTTATTGCCCCTTTGGTTTTTCAAAACCCTGAATTCGAGTTCTAAGATAATGTCTAGACTCGATGCACATGAATGATTTCAAAGTGTAATGCATGATGCTTATGCATACACTATAGGTTAGACTCATTTCTAAAAATCCCCAAATTTTTTGTAGGTCAAGTATTTTACGAATTTCAGGGAGCTTGGAGGTGTTTATTCCTCCTTGTTGTGGTGATTCTCGAGCTTTTCAATTTTGAAAAAGCTCTAGGCAAAAAGGTGGACAGGACCAGCTTTTGGATACTTGGGTTCTTGGGAGTATATACAATTTTCGAAAGCATTTTTACAATTTTCGAAAATGGATTTTGTACATGGCCGAAGGCTTTTGAAATAAATTTCTTTTTTTGAATTTTCAGTTTTCCAAATGTTTTTGAGATTTTGAGGGTTTTCAACTTTTTTGGTTTTTGGTAATATCCAATTTTTTTGGTTTTTTCAAAAGTAGGGATCTTCCGTTGAACCTACAAAGAAAACATTCATAAATCAGACTCTAATTAATAGGTCTAAGACATGGGTTTCAATTTTAGAGGTTCTACAGGGCACCCTTGACCCAGATGGTCTTAGGTGGTGGCTTTGGGAGTATGGGTGGGCTGTAGCCCAATCCATATCGTTCATTGTTGGCTTTAGGTAGGACAGGTTCTAACCTACCTTGGTTTCGGGTTCTTAGGCCCGCGTAGGGTTTATATCCCATTTTTAGAATTATGTTCCAAGACCTTTTGTTTTTCAAAAAGTTTTGGTATAATTCATGGTCATGGATCATGGAATCGTCCATGTCAGGGATATATACCCTTTTGGATATTGGGAGTTTGGATTCAGGGGTGGTGGAAGGCTTGGGCTTCCACACAACCCGACTTTGGGAGACACGTCTCTCAAAGAAAATTATGCTTGGTTTTTTAAGAGACTTTGGATATTTTGGGATGATGGAGGACTTGGGTTTTCACGCATCCCTGTTTTGGGAGATATATCTTTCAAGGGAAACCAGGCTTGGTCCCTCGAGAGATTTTGGATATTTTGGGGTGCTGGAAGGCTTGGGCTTCTATACAACCCTGTTTTGGGAGATTTTGTTCTCAAGGGAAGCCGTGCTTGGTTCCTTGAGGGATTTTGGATATTTCGGGGTTTTGGAAGACTTATGGTTTCAAATAACCCCATTTTGGAAGATTTTGTTCTCAAGGGAAGCCGTGCTTGGTCCCTTGAGAGACTTTCGATTTTTCAAGGTGATGAAAGACTTATAGTTCCATACAACCTGATTTTGGGAGAAATTTTCTTCAAGGGAAGCCAAGATTGCTCCCTCGAAGTTTTTGACTTGCTCCCTAGGTTCAACTCGTGATGCCCCCCTAGGGATGGATTTTTTTGTTTCAAAGCCATAGCCTTGGTTCCAGGGTACAAGATTAGGCTCGAAGAAGTGGGTTTTTCTATGGTAGGGTTATGAGCTCCTAAGATGTCAATGCATGCATTAGGGGTCTCCATGTCTATCATTTTTTGAACTTATTTTTCTTTTTGTTTTTGAAATTCTTTTGGGTGGTGCGGGGTATTTGGCGCACCTTGAAAATTCTCTAACTTAGGCACATTTTGTGGGTTTGTGTGTGCATGGGTGTGAGCCAATGCATCTAGTGACCCTATTTCGAGAAGAGAGATTTGAGGAGGATAGGCTTCAGGCATACCACTTTATGGCTTGTCTACCTTTTCATGGTGAGAGCAGGCCGTTTTCCCGAGCAACTCTGTTTTGAGTTCCCGTGGCTTCACGAGGCGTTCCTTTTTGAAACCTTCTTGTTTTTCACTCTCATCTCTTTGTGGGGTGTGGGTTTTATGTCCCACTGTGTGTGTGCCTAGACTTAGGAATTTCACTTGAATTTTTTGAAATTTCAAAATTTTGTTTTTCAATTTTTTTGTCTTTTTGAAAGTGTTCAAGATTTTTTTGATTTTTTGAAACAAAAACATCTTTTTCAGATTTTTCTTTTGATTTTTGAGAATTTGGAAATGTGTTAGTGGAGGATTCACCCCTTTCTGGGGTTTTGCCTTTTACCTCACATCCTTCGTCGAGTTTGAGATCGATTTTCTTTCCACGATCTTTGTGCGCCTGAGAAGAGCTGCTATGGGTTTGATGGGTTTTAAGCTCCTTGCTTAAAACATCCATTCTTTGAAAAATCACCCATATATCAGCTAGCGCTTCTCGTTCTTTGGCTGTTTTGAAAATCTCTTTTGTTTTACTCGACGAGGATTTCCTTAGCTTTCGCTCCATTTTCCGCAACTTTTTTAAGTATGCATGATTTTTGGAAAACACCTTTTTTTCAAAAATTTTGAGTGTAACTTGTTTGTTTGAAGTCTACTTAAGTCCCGGCTCCCATCGAGCGTGCCAAATCTGTAGACACCGAAAATTTTCAACTCCGGGTTCTTAGGCCTGGAGTGAACCATTTTGCAAACCTTCTTGCACCGATGCGCAAGGGTCAGTCTGTACGCTTTAGAGACTTCGTTTGAAAGAAGTTTAACCTAAAAAATCGATTTTGAATAAATCAGTGTTTTGAAATCTTTGGAAAATCATGCACTTTGGCGAGTTTTGATTTTACAAGGGTTGGGTGACCCTAAGTCTTTCAATTTTATCTACTTAGGCACGATGTGTGTGCATCAAATGGCCTAAGTCTTGGCGTGTTTGCACGATTTGTTCGGGGTTTATTTGATGCAAGTATGCACTCTAGCTCGAGTTTGGCGAGTATGCAATGTAACTCACACAACTTGAATGTAAAACCCGAAATTTAAAGACTTAGCTGAAGGGAAAACCCAAATTGAATACAACTCACACGACTTGAATGTAAATTGCAGAAATTTAAATATATCTATATCTTAAAAGCGGAAAGGCTCAATGTGTGCGTGGGTGTTGTGTATAAATTGAAATGCAACTCACGCAACTGAACCGTAAAATGTAGCAGAAGGGAGATATAGATATATAAGAGCGGAAAGGCTCAATGTGGCATGTGTGTATGTGTATAAATTGAAAGACAACACACACGACTGAATTTAACAACTCAAATCGAATTGCAATATGGATCTTATTAGAGTCTTGGGAGTAAGAGTGAAAGCTCAATGTGTGTCAGTGTGGAATGGAAAGACAACACACACAACTTGAAAATAACACCCCAAATTTAATTGCAATACGGCTCTTATTAGAGTTTTGGGAGTAAGAGTGAAAGCTCAATGTGTGTGAGTGTGGAATGGAAAGACAACGCACAACTTGAATGTAAACCCACGCAACTGAATTTATATAAATAGATCTATATCTTAGGGGCTGTCAAGGCCCGTGTGTGCGCAAAAGTGTGCAACTAAGAGCGGAAAGGCTCAAATGCACGTATGTGCTTGTGTGTCATGCACCAATATTACATTTCGGGGGGAGACATGGTAAATGGCTAGGGGCAGACCACGGAATGCAATGCAGATGATGGGATATGAATGGCGTGCCCATGCACTTGGCATGGATGACATTTCCTAACATGATCGTGACAATCCTTTTTCAAGGTGGACCAGAAATAACCCCCTCTAAGTATTTTCATTGCCATCATGTTGGCATTAACATGACCTCCACATTCTCCATCGTGGAACTCGTGCATCACTATCCTAGCCTCCTCTAGGTTGATACACCTAAGTAGAATGCCGGTAAAACTTTTTTTGTACAAAACCCCACCCAGAATGGTGTATCGGGTTGAAATCTTACGAATAAATGCCTTATCTTTGGATGTGGCATCCTCGGTGAATCCCTCATTTTCTAAAAACTGTTTGATGTCATAAAACCAGGGTTTTTCAATAGACTCTGGGTTATTTTGGTAAATATCTAAGTCGTGTGTGGATGGATGGGGCTCATGCCATATTTCCAAAGATCTGGTCCCGGAAATGGGATCGACCTTCAGGGCTGAACCCAAGGAGGAGAGGGCGTCGGCGATGCCATTGTCCTCTCTTCCTACGTGTGTGAGTTTACACGACTGGAAGGATTGGACCAATCGAGTGGCCAACTCGTGATATGGAAGTAGTTTCTCATTACGTACTTGCCAAATTTTCAAAACTTGGTTTATGACTAGGAGCGAATCTCCAAAGACCTCGATGCATGATGCCCCTAGAGTTTTCGAAATTCTTAAGCCTTGTATGAGTGCTTCATACTCAGCTATGTTGTTGGAACATTCGAAATCTAAGCGGACTGCTATGGGAATCTCACCCTTTTTAGGAGAGATTAGGATGACCCCAGCACCAGCCCCTCGTTGGTTTCGTGCCCCATCGAAGTGCATCTTCCACACTTTCGAAAGAATTTGCCAAAATGTGGTTTTGAAAATGGTTTTGGAATATGCCTTCATCAAGCATTTCGACAAGAGTGGGATATGTGTCCTCTAAGGAGAATTCAGCCATGTAATCTGCTAGGGCTTGCCCCTTAATGGAGATCTGGTGATGGTATTTCAGATCATACTCCATTAGAAGGAGTTGCCATTTGCCCAATCTACCCGTGAGAATGGGTTTTTCGAACAAGTGCTTGATTGGATCAAGCTTGGACACTATCCAGATCTCATGATCTAGGAAATAGTGCCTGAATTTCTGGCAGGCCCAGACTAGGGCCAAGCACGTCTTCTCCATGGATTGATAATTTCGTTCATAAGCCAAGAGAGTTTTTGAAATATAGTAGATGGCATACTCCTTATGGGTGTCATCCTCGTATTGAGCCAACAGGGCTCCTAAAGCTTTTGCATGCACGGAGATGTATAATAAAAGCGGTTTTCCTTGCTTTGGAGGGTTCAAAATGGGGGGATTACCCAAGTATGCCTTCAGTCTTTCGAAGGACTTCTGGCATTCGTCATCCCATAAGAATTTCGTGCCCTTCCTCAACAGTTTGTTGAAGGGTTCGCATCTAGTGGCTAGATTCGATATGAATTGGCGAACGGATTGTAAACAACCCTGGAGGCTACGGATTTGGGTGAGATTGGAGGGTGGAGCCATGTCTATAATGGCTCGACACTTAGAGGGGTCGACTTCTATTCCCCTTTGGCTCACCATAAAGCCTAGAAGCTTCCCTGATTCTACCCCGAACACACATTTTTTAGGGTTTAGCTTTACTTTGTAAAGCCTAAGCCTTTCGAAAATCTTTTGTAAACATTCGATATGGGTGCATCGGGTTTTGGATTTTGCTAAGAGATCATCTACATATACTTCTACAAGCTCATGAATTTGATCATGGAAGATCGTGGTCATGGCTCGTTGGTATGTTGCGCCGGCATTTTTCAAACCAAAGGGCATGACTGTATAGCAGTACGTGCCCCATGGGGTTGTGAAGGCGGTCTTACCCTGATCTTGTGGACTTAGTTTGATTTGATTATAGCCTAAATAACCATCCATGAATGAAAACATTTCATGATTTGCAGTACTATCGACTATCAAATCTATGTTTGGTAAAGGATAATTATCCTTTGGAGTGGCTTTATTCAGGTTTCTGAAATCGATGCATATTCGAATTTTTCCATTGATTTTTCGAACTACAACGATATTTGACAACCAATCAGAATACGCAATGGGTTTTATAAATCCGGCTTTTAGCAGATCTTCTAAACCCTCTTTGACTTGCGTATGTACATTCGGGTGTATTTTCCTAAGCTTCTGCTTTATGGGTTTTACACTTGTATCTAAGGGAAGACGATGTTCGACAATGCTGGGATCTTTGCCCGGCATGTCTTCATTCGTCCATGCAAACACATCTAAGAAGGTTTGTAGAAATGCAATGAATGCTAACCTTTCAGTTTCATGCAAGCATGCGCCTATTTTGATTGATTTGGGATTGGAATCATCCCCTAGGTTCACTTCTATGAAATCTCCTCCTACTGATTGGGAAGGTCTTTCAAATTCGAGAATTTTATGAAATTCTGGGAGCTCAGAAGTGGGATCTTCCTCCAAGGGATCCACTTCTGGGCTTTGATCATTCTCGTGGGCTATAGACCCGAGGGAATTTGATGCGTGGTTTTCAAAATGACCTGGTTTTGTACTTTGATTTTCAAGTGATTTCAAAATTTTTGGTCTGACTATGCAGACGACGTTTCTTTCGAAATCCTTTTCTTTTGCCAAAGTCCTACCAGGAGCAGCTATGTACAAAATCTTTTTGGTATTTTCGAAATTTTTGATTTTTTTGGCTTTTTGTAAAACAAGAACCTTGGGAACTATACAAAGTACTCTATTTTCGAGTTTTTGTTTTTCCATTGTTTTTGGTTTTTCTTGTTTTTTGATTTTTCTGATTTTAAGCCTTTCAAATGCTTTTGTATTTTTAGAAAAGGGATCTTCCGTCATACCTACAAAGGGAAAACACTACGGGTTAGACTCGGAATAGGAGATCTAAATCGTAGGTCTCTTCTAAGGCAGGTTCCGGGGCACCCTTGACCCAGGTGGTCACAGGGGGTGGCTCCGGCGGTATTCGGGGAGTATAGCCGATCCTATATCGGCTTGGATTGGCCCTAGGAAGGATGGATTCTAGGAGACCCTGGTTCTGTGCCCCTAGACTTTTGTAGGGCGTGTAGCCCATGTTTAACAACATGTTCCACGACTTTTTATTTTTTGAAAAGGTTTGATACAAGTCGTGGTCCTGGAACATGCTATCGTTCATATTGTGCTCGTATGGCCTCTTGTCCAGGGGCTTTGGAAATAGGGAACGCTTGGGTTTTCCTAGAAGGATTAGAGTCGGGAGGGGGCCTACTTTGGGCGGCCCCTTCACACATACAACCTTCCTAGGGTTGTTCAACATGAGCCGAGGTGGCTCGACCATAATTTGCCCCAGGTTAGCCTCATGGGCCTGAGAGCTTGATAAACAAGGGGAGTTTATGATCCCCTGAAGCTGTGGGTGACTCTCACCTAGGACCACTATGACCTGGTCCCTAAAAGAGATCTTGACAAACCTGTGGAAGGTGGATGGCACAGCTGTAGACGCGCGAAAATCCCCGCCTTTTCGCCTCTTTCGTGGCTTGGAGTGGATCTTATCGTGCGTCTAAGGCCTATGTATACAAATAGGGCGTGCCAGCTAGCTTACTTAAGCTAGCGAAGATATATTTAACACTGACTTCTAAACGTGGCGACTGTGAGCAAGTAAGCTCTTGTCGTCGCAGACCTTCTTGCACCGATGCGCAAGGGTCAGTCTGTACGCTTTTGCAAAAATCGAGTTTTGGGGAGAAAGTCTACGAAACGGTTCGAGGTATCTTATTTCGGGTCTTTAAGATGTGATTGCATGTTTTAGATCACGTGGATTTGCACGTGCCTAAGTCTTTTCTTTTATCCCTTTTTGGGTCGCCTAGTTTGTGTGTTATGAACACTCCACTACATGGGCGAATTTGAGCGGGGGTTGCTTCGATGCAATATGCGTCCTACCTCGTGGTATGGCGTAGATGCAATGCAAACTCACGCTACTCCAAAGGGAAAACCCGAAATGTAAAGACAATACTGAAGGGAAATAACAGAAGGGAAATAACCGAAGGGAAATAACCGAAGGGAAATAACCGAAGGGAGATATGTATATATCTTATGTATATGAGCCCTTACTCGGGTCTTGCAAATAAGAGCGAAGGCTCAATGTGGGTGCGTGCTCGAATTGAAAGACTTACACACACGACATGAAATTAAACCCAAATATAAATTGCAGTATGGCCTTGACTAAGGTCTTGGGAGTAAGAGCGAAGGCTCAATGTGTGTGAGAGTGCTTGAATTGAAGTACTACACACACGACATAAATGAAACCCAAATATAACTGCAATAAGGCCTTTACTAAGGTCTTGGGAGTAAGAGCGAAGGCTCAATGTGTGTGAAAGTGCTTGAATTGAAAGACAACTCACACGACAAGAAATGAAACCCAAATAGTATAGGTCGGCCCTTACTTGGGTCTTTCAAATAAGAGCGAAAGCTCAATGTGTGTGAGAGTGCTTGAATTGAAAGACAACGCACCCAACTTAAACAAAACCCTTCGAAAATGAAAGTATATATACACTTATATATTAGGGGCTGATTAGGCCCGTGTGTGTTCAAAATGGTGCACGACTAAGAGAGTGCACGTGTGTGGTTGTGCCAAGCCACGTTATTACAAGCGGGGGGAGACTATGCTCCGTTATTACAACCCCGTATCAAATTGAATTTCAAGCAAGTGTATGACTAAAGACCGAGTTTAGACACTTACGAGTAGCTGGTCCGTAGAGGTCTTGCTTGAGCGTGGCCTTGGCTTTGGGCTGCAAACGGGAGCTCCGCGAAGGTATGTGATCAAGGGTGCTGGCCGGCTGCAAATGGGGCGCGAGATAGACGCCTCGAAGGGGGCCGGTGGCAAGTAGGTGGCGCCTTCAAGTAGGGAGTTTAGAGTGGCTGAACAAGTGGGTATTAGGATCACTAGGGAAGTTGGGTACTTAGGGAAACTGGACCTAAAAGGCGAGCTAGTGGGAAGGCCAAATAGGACACCTAGGGGGGTTGGCCGAATGGGAGATGGTGGCTAAGTAGTGGCCAGCCACTTGGGTTATCCTAGGTTCGGCTAGGCTTAGGTGGTGGCGGCAAAGGGGCTGAGCTGAAGGGAAGATGGGTGGCTAAGAGTGGAGAGGTGGTAGAGAGGGGCTTTGAGGGAGTTTGGGGTACTTACCGAATGGGGAGAAGTGGCGGATGGAGTGGGAGAGTGGCGGGCAGGTGGCTGTCGGCTGGTGGAGTTGGGGGAAGATGGTGGCGTCCGGCTGGGGGGCAGTGGTGGTGGACGGAAGAGGGAAGGTGGCGGAGCAGGTGGCGGCTGGTGGAGCAGGTGGAGCTGCTGGGGAGTGGTCACGGCTGGGTGAGAGATGGGAGAAGGAGAGGGCCCGGCTGGATGGAAGGGTGGTTCCCACTTAGAAAACCCGCCCACAATGAGGGGGGTTTAAATAGGGGATGGGTAGGTCGGTTAGGGCTGGGCTGTGGGTAGTGGTTAGGTGGTTTAGGTAGGGTAGTATGTAGATAAGGTGGGCTGGATGGGGTTGGGCCAGATATTTTAAAACTAGGTGTTTGGATAAATCGTGGGCTAAGGGTGGTTTAGGGGTTTAGGGCTAGGTTAGGTGGTTGGGTTTTAGGGTGAGGTTTAGTGAACTAGGTTAGGTGATTAGGCTAGGTTTAGGCTAGGATTAGGGAAATTAATCTAGGTTTAGGGAAGGATTAGGGAAGTGGGTTAGGTGATTAGGTTGGGATTAGGCCGGGATTAGGGAAGTGGGTTAGGTGATTAGGTTCAGATTAGGGGTGGATTAGGGGTTTAGGCTAGGTTTAGGCATTTTTGGCTAGGTTTAGGTGAAGGAGCTCCCTTAGCATGGCCCATAGACCTTGATCACCCCATGTTGGTGCAGCCCTAGGTTAGGTTTTAGCTAATTACAAGCTTAAACCCACTCAATTAGGCTAACCCACATGATTAACCCAAACTTGACACACAAGTCAAGCTTAATACAACACTCTTGATATTTTTCAACCCCACTCTCTCTCATGCCCATGATGCCACGTGAAACTCAAGTGGGCCCCACCTCCCTTTATGAGAAGGTGATGTGGGCCATGGATATGGATATTGGATTGGATCTCTGGATCCAAATCCAAATCCAAGTCCACATATGGGTTTGGATTGGAATCTGGATATATATGGTCCAGATCCAATCCAAACTGAACTCTGACTCCTTCGAGCTGGGTTCGAAACGGACGATTTGTGCGGGGCCTGACAGCATCAGTACTCCGTCTGCGTTGGGTCTTCGCCAACATGGTCGTCCGCCTCCGTTTCTGCCTTCCGGAGATGACTTCAAATGATATTTTGGTAAGAACAGGGTCTTGGACGTTCGAGATCCTGGGGTGTGAATCAGATATAAGAGTTGCTGCGCCGGGCTTGACAGGTGCTCCGGTTCCGGGCTCTTCTTGGCTCTCCTGGTCCTGTCTTGATCGGGCCAAGCCACTTCGGGGTTTCAAAACGTGTTTTAAAAGGGTTTTCAAAAGCCATATTATATGTTTTAGAAAGATAAAGTTTAAAACATATGTGCAGGGTTGTTTGGAAGGCTCCTGGGTTTCCAAACTCAAAATGGCCCTTTGAGGGCTGCTTGTATAAAACCAGATTCGTTTAAGAAATTCGTGGGATTTTGGGGTGTTTACAACAGCGCACAAACTGTGTATCCAGGGCCTTCCCAGCAACAGGTTATAATGGGGGTGGATGTCCAAGACATGGAACACCCCCGTGTGTTCGATCCCTCTCGTTTCCATTGGGAGTTCGATGGATCCTAAAGGTCTAGACGCGTTCCCATCGTATCTAGTGATAACGATGGGGCTCGGGTTTACTGAAGTCAAGGTGACTCCGATTTTGTACGCCACATGAAGTGGAAGGATGTTGAGCCCTCCTCCACCATCGACTAGGCACCTGTCTAGAGAGTGGTTGTTTAGAACCACCTCGATATGCAGGGCCTGGTTATGGGTTTCGTAGGGTCTATCTACATCATCTTCTGAAAAAGTGATGAGCGATTTTTCTCCTAATAAAGCCACTTGGGCAGACAAGGATTCCGGACTTATGTTCGAATCAACCTTGGCCCTTTCTAGAATTTTCTCTAATACAAATCTATGCCTAGGCGAAGTTTTTATAAGCTTTAGGATAGACATGTGAATAGGAATCTTTGAAAGGTGGTTTTCGAAGTCATAAGGATTTAGGATGACTTTGTCCTTATCTGCTTTTGGCAGAACACTAGGGATACATGCTTTTGAGGGGCCAGGCACACTGACCACCTTTTGAGCACCTTGAAGGTGCGGGGGTTGATAGATCCTCCCGGATCTAGTGACTTCCCCCACGACCAGCCTAGGGTTCGCGCTAATTTTGGCTCTAAGGATGAGCTAAGGAGAACCTTGGATTTTCAAAATTGGTTTTACCGGAGATTCTACTTTTGGTGGTCCCCGAATGACGACTTGGGCGGGCTTCTTGTATAGTACAAGAATGGGCGCACAAGTGTGTCGACCGGGTTCTGGTTTTTACGCTAGTTCCTTGGAATTGGTGAGGGTACATACCTCCTTTCCTTTCCCACTGCCATTGGCGTGTTTGGGAAAGGGTTCCTTAAAGATAGCTTGAGGTGGCTCAGGTTCCGCAGTGACCTAGAGCCGGCTTTCTGCTATCAAGTTCTCAATTTTATTTAAGAGGGAGAAGCAGCGTTTGGTATCATGGCCTTTGAGCCGATGATACAAAATCGGTTTAAATACCCCCCTTTGGAAGTGACTCCTTCGGGGATTTCAGGAAGTTCTATCATGCCCTAGGCAAGTAGGAGGTCTAGGACCTCCGACATAGGTTGCCCCAGCGGAGTGTACTCTCGTTTTTCAACCGGTTTTTGAAAATCTCGCTCCCTCTTATTTTCTATCTTTTCAAAATTTTTGGAAGTGCCCGCTACGCCTGGATCCACCTGGACATTGGCGATTTTATGGGGCTTTGCCCCTTTGTCCGTCGTGGGTAGCCCGTGTGCGATGGGCTTTTCCAAGCGGGTTTTTGGAACGGCACTTCCTTTCCATAAGTGATCGTATATCCCTTTTCGCAAGTTGGTTTCGAAAAGGGAGGCCTTTTTGATCAACTTATGGAAAGTTGAAATCTCATGGAGCGAGAGAAGGGTTTTTAACTCGCTTTTAAAGTTATCCAAGATGAGCATTACTGCGCATCCTTCGGATATGGGCTCTTGCACTTGGCCCAAAAGCGACCTCCATCTTATAATGAAGGCATGTACGTCTTCGTTCATGCCTTGCTTTGTATCCCTTAAGGTATTCAGAGTCGGCGTGACTTCTACGTTGTGTGCAAATCTTTGCATGAAGCAGTTCGCTAACTCTTCAAAAGTAGTGAACTGGCTTAAGTCGTAGGAAGCCAGCCATTTGGCAGCCGTGCCTTTAAGGGATAAAGGGAACCAATACACCCATTTCATCGAGTCCTTTTTCTTCTTATGGGCTCGACGTGAGAAAAGCTGTAAGTGAGACCTAGGGTCTCCCATGCCATCATACCGATGGAAGTTCGGTATTTCATCATCACTGTCTGTTTCGTAATCCATAGGAAGGAAATCAGATAGGGCGTAGCTTCTTTTCTCTTTATTCTGCCCTTTCAGCAACTGCTGTAGGGCTTTACAGTCCTTTTGTGTGAAGGACTCGTGGTATTGGTTGCCTTCCATTACGGAGGCCTCTTTGTGCTTGCGAGGTTTTTCAGATTTTTTCTTAGGCCTTTGTTCACCGTTTGATGAACATGAATCGCCTACTTCAGCCTCTTGGCTGAGAGCATCGATTTTGGCCTCAAACTCCCTTCTCAAGTCCTCGATCTCATCTAGTTTTATTTTGTTTTTGAAAATCCTCCTAGAGTGAGAACTTGATGCGCATGAGCCTTGGCTCGACACTTCACTTGGATTGGATTTTGACATGCTTTTCAAACTTTTTCAAAATGTCCTAAGTACAAGCAAAGAAAAACAAGTTTAAAATGACACCTTTTTGCAAAATTTTCACAAGACTTTTACCTTAAAACTCGATTTTTGGAAAGGCTCACGTCCCACCGGGCGTGCCAATCTCTGTAGACGCGCGAAAAATCCCCGCTTCTCACCTTTTCAGGGCTTGGAGCGGATCATCTCGTGTGTCTAAGGCCTATTTATGTAAACAGGGCGTGCCAGCTAGCTTACCTAAGCTAGCGAAGATATATTTAAGCTGACTTCTAATCGGGGCGACTATGAGCAAGTGAGCTCTTGTTGTCGCAGACCTTCTTGCACCGATGCGCAAGGGTCAGTCTGTACGCTTTGCAAAAATCGAGTTTTGGGGATAGAAAGCCTACGAAGCGATTCGAGGTGTCTAATTCGGGTCTTTTAGATGCGATTGCAAAATTTTAGATCACGTGGATTTGCACGTGCCTAAGTCTTTCCTTTTATCCCTTTATGGGCCACCTAGTTTGTGTGTTATGAACACTCCACTACATGGGCGAATTCGAGCGGGGCTTGCTTTGATGCAATATGCGTCCTACCTCATGGTATGACGTAGATGCAATGCAAACTCACGCTACTCCAAAGGGAAAACCCGAATGTAAAGACAATACTGAAGAGAAATAACCGAAGGGAAATAACCGAAGGGAAATGACTTGTAAAGTAAATGCTGAAGGGAGATATGTATATAGAGTAGGTATATGGGCCCTTACTCGGGTCTTGCAAATAAGAGCGAAAGCTCAATGTGTGTGAGAGTGCTTGAATTGAAGTACTACGCACACAACATGAAATTAAACCCAAATATAAATTGCAGTATGGCCTTGACTAAGGTCTTGGGAGTAAGAGCGAAAGCTCAATGTGTGTGAGAGTGCTTGAATTGAAGTACTACGCACACAACATGAAATTAAACCCAAATATAACTGCAATAGGCCTTGACTAAGGTCTTGGGAGTAAGAGCGAAAGCTCAATGTGTGTGAGTGCTTGAATTGAAAGACTTACACACACGACATGAAATGAAACCCAAATAGTATCGGTCGGCCCTTACTTGGGTCTTTCAAATAAGAGCGAAGGCTCAATGTGTGTGAGAGTGCTTGAATTGAAAGACTTACACACACGACATGAAATTAAACCCAAATATAAATTGCAGTATGGCCTTGACTAAGGTCTTGGGAGTAAGAGCGAAAGCTCAATGTGTGTGAGAGTGCTTGAATTGAAGTACTACGCACACAACATGAAATTAAACCCAAATATAAATTGCAGTATGGCCTTGACTAAGGTCTTGGGAGTAAGAGCGAAAGCTCAATGTGTGTGAGAGTGCTTGAATTGAAGTACTACGCACACAACATGAAATTAAACCCAAATATAACTGCAATAGGCCTTGACTAAGGTCTTGGGAGTAAGAGCGAAAGCTCAATGTGTGTGAGTGCTTGAATTGAAAGACTTACACACACGACATGAAATGAAACCCAAATAGTATAGGTCGGCCCTTACTTGGGTCTTTCAAATAAGAGCGAAGGCTCAATGTGTGTGAGAGTGCTTGAATTGAAAGACTTACACGAAACCCAAATAGTATAGGTCGGCCCTTACTTGGGTCTTTTAAATAAGAGCGAAGGCTCAATGTGTGTGAGAGTGCTTGAATTGAAAGACTTACACACACGACATGAAATGAAACCCAAATAGTATAGGTCGGCCCTTACTTGGGTCTTTCAAATAAGAGCGAAGGCTCAATGTGTGTGAGTGCTTGAATTGAAAGACAACACACCCAACTTAAGCAAAACCCTACAAAATCAAAGTATATATATATATATATATTAGGGGCTGATTAGGCCCATGTGTGTTCAAAATCGTGCACAACTAAGAGAGTGCACGTGTGTGGGTGTGCCAAGTCACGTTATTACAAGCGGGGGGGAGACGATGCTCCGTTATTACAACCCCGTATCGAATTGAATCTCAAGCAAGTATACAACTAAAGACCGAGTTAGGCACTTACTAATAGCTGGTCCGAAGATGCCTTGCTCGAGCGTGGGCTTGGCCTTCGCCTTGGGCTGCAAAAGGGAGCTCCGCGAGGTTGAACGACAAGGGGTGCTGGCCGGGTGCCTTGAAGGTGGCCGGCTGCTAGCAAGGGTGTCGCCTTGACGTGTGGGATTAAAGGGGCTATGTATGGTCACTAGGGGAAGTGTAGTGTTGGGGAATATGGCACTAAGGGAAGGGAACTAGATAGGGAAAGGATATGGCTGGCGAGTGGCTGGCCAAATGAAAAGGTGACAGTCGATTGAAGTGGCCGACTAGGAGCTTGGTGGTGGCGGGCTGCTATGGTGGCTAGGAGTGGTGGAAGGGAAGGGAGCTAGCTAGGATGGGGGGTAAGGTGGTGATGGTTGTGATGAGGTGATAGGGGCAGCTCTTAGGGAGTTGGATGGGGTAGCCGGGTGTAGCTGGGGTGGTTAGGTAGTGGCGGGTAGTTAGGATGCTATGGGTTTGGCTGGGTGAGAAGGGTGGCAGCAAGTGGCTGGCTGTGGGGTAGGTGGTGGTAGTGCAGGTGGCTGAGAGTGGTGAGGGAGTGGAGAAGAAGTAGAGTGGAGTATGGGGTACTAACCGGATGATGGGAGGCGGCGGGTGGTTGAGGAGCAGCCGGGTGTGGTGGAGCAACTGGTTCGGCCGAAGGCAAGGGTGGCGACAGGTGGTTGGCCGGCTGGGGTGTGGTGGAGCAGTTGGAGCACGGTGGTGGCTGGTGGTGGTGCAGGTGGAAGGCCCGGCTGGTGTTGGAAAGGGGTGAGAGTGGATGAGAGGCTGGAAAAATGGGTGGGCTTCTAGATAGGAAAACCTGCCCCCAAGAGGGGGGTTTATATAGGGCTTGGTTTGGGGTAGTGGTTAGGTGGTTTAGGTAGGGTGGTATGATGATAAGGTGGGTTGGAAAGGGGAGGGCCAGATATTTTAAATACAAGTGGTTTGGGTAGGTTGTGGGCTAGGGGTGGTTTAGGGGTTTAGGGTTTGGTTAGGTGGGTGGGTTCTAGGGTGAGGTTTAGTGAGCTAGGTTAGGTGATTAGGCTAGGTTTAGGGAAATTAACCTAGGTTTAGGGAAGGATTAGGGAAGTGGGTTTGGTGATTAGGTTGGGATTAGGCCGGGATTAGGGAAGTAGGTTAGGTGATTAGGCTCAGATTAGGGGCGGATTAGGGTGGAAGGCTAGGATTAGGTATTTTGGGTTAGGTTTAGGTGAAGGAGCTCCCTTTGCATGGCCCATAGACCTTAACCACTTCATGTTGGTGCAGCCCTAGGTTAGGTTTTGGCTAATTACAAGCTTAAACCCACTTAATTAGGCTAATCCACATGACTAACCCCAAACTTGACACACAAGTCAAGCTTAATTACAACACACACTTGATCTTATCCACCCCCACTCTCTCTCATGCCCATAATCCCACGTGAAATTCAAGTGGGCCCCACCTCCATTTATGAGAAGGTGATGTGGGCCATGGATATGGATATTGGATTGGATTTTTGAATCCAAATCCAAATCCAAGTCCATACATGGGTTTGGATTGGGATCTGGATATATATGGTCCAGATCCGATCCAAACTGAACTCTGACTCCTTCGAGCTGTGTTCGAAATGAATGGTTTGTGCGGGGCCTGACAGCATCAGTGCTCCGTCTGCGTTGGCTCTTCGCCAACATGATCATCCGCCTCTATTTTCGCCTTCCGGAGATGACTTCGAATGATGTTTTGATGATAACAGGGTCTTGGACGTTCGAGATCCTAGGGGTGTGAATTTGATACAAGAGTTGTTGTGCCGGGCTCGACATGTGCTCCGGTTCCGGGCTCTTCTTAGCTCTTCTGGTCCTGTCTAGATTAGGCGAAGCTGCTTCGGGGTTCCAAAACATGTTTTACAAAGGTTTTAAAAGCCATATTGTATGTTTTTGAAATACAGAGTTTAAAACATATGTACAGGGTTGTCTAGAAGGCTCCTAGGTTTCCAGACTCAAAATAACCCTTTGGGGCTGCTTTTACAAAACTAGGTTGTTTCGAGGAATTCGTGGGATTTGGGGGTGTTTACACTCCCATGCCGTCATACCGATGGAAGTTCGGTATTTCATCGTCATTGTCTGTTTCGTAATCCATACAAAGGAAATCAGATAGGGCGTAACTCTTTTTCTCTTTGTTTTGCCCTTTCAGCAGCTACTGTAGGGCTTTACGGTCCTTTTGTGTGAAGGACTCGTGGTATTGGTTGCCTTCCATTACGGAGGCCTCTTTGTGCTTGCGAGCTTTTTCAGTTTTTCTTTTGGCCTTTTGTTCACCGTTCGATGAACATGAATCGCCTACTTCAGCCTCTTGGCTGAGAGCATCGATTTTGGCCTCAAATTCCCTTCTCAGGTCCTCTATCTTGTCTAGTTTGATCTTGTTTTTGAAAATCCTCCTAGAGTGAGAACTTGATGCGCATGAGCCTTGGCTCGACACTTCACTTGGGTTGGATTTTGACATGCTTTTCAAGCTTTTTCAAAATTTCCTAAGTACAAGTAAAGAAAACAAGTTAAAACAGCACCTCTTTGAAAAAAAATCTTTTCGTAAGTTTGTAGACTAACTCGATTTTTGAAAGACTCACGTCCCACCGGGCATGCCAATCTTCTGTAGACGTAGAAAATCTCTGCCTCCCTGGTTTCTTAGGCCTGGAGCGAATCTTTTCGTGTGTCTAAGTCCTATTTAAATAAACAGGGCATGCCAGCTAGCTTACCTAAGCTAGCGAAGATATATTCTAGAATCCTGATTTCTAACGGGCGACTGTGAGCAAGCAAGCTCTTATCGTCGCAGACCTTCTTGCACCGATGCGCAAGGGTCAGTCTGTACGCTTTAAAAATCGAGTTTTTGGATATAAGATCTTACGAAAGCGGTTCGAGGTGTTTGATTCGGGTCTTTTTAGTACGATTTCCAGATTTTAGATCACGTGGATTTGCACGTGCCTAAGTCTTTCTTTTTATCCCTTCATGGGCCACCTAGGTGTGTGTTATGAACACTCCACTAAATGTGGCGAATTTGAACGGGAGTATGGGGTTTGCTTTGATGCAATATGCGTCCTAACTCGTGGTATGGCGTATATGCAATGCAAACTCACGCTACTCCAAAGGGAAAACCCGAATTTAAAGACAATGCCAAAGGGAAATGACTTGTAATGTAAATGCCGAAGGGAAATAACTGAAGGGAAATAACCGAAGGGAAATACGTATATAATGTATATATGGGCCCTTACTCGGGTCTTGCAAATAAGAGCGAAGGCTCAATGTGGGTGCGTGCTTGAATTGAAAGACTACACACATGATATGAAATGAAACCTAAATATAACTTGCAATATGGCCTTAATTAAGGTCTTGGGAATAAGAGCGAAAGCTCAATGTGTGTGAGTGCTTGAATTGAAGTACTACGCACACAACATGAAATTAAACCAAAATATAAATTGAATTATGGCCTTAACTAAGGTCTTGGGAATAAGAGCGAAAGCTCAATGTGTGTGATTGCTTGAATTGAAGTACTACGCACACGACATGAAATTAAACCCAAGTATGAATTGCAGTATGGCCTTAACTAAGGTCTTGGGAATAAGAGCGAAAGCTCAATGTGTGTGAGTGCTTGAATTGAAGTACTATGCACACGACATGAAATAAAACCCAAGGATAGTATAACACGGCCCTTACTTGGGTCTTACAAATAAGAGCGAAGGCTCAATGTGTGTGCGTGCTTGAATTGAAAGACAACACACCCAACTTAAGCAAAACCCTACGTAATTTAAAGTATATGCATAAATTTATATCTTAGGGGCTGATTAGGCCCGTGTGTGTTCAAAATCGTGCACGACTAAGAGAGTGCACATGTGTGTGGGTGTGCCAAGCCACGTTATTACAAGCGGGGGGAGACTATGCTCCGTTATTACAATCCCGTATCAAATTTAATTTAAGCAAGTCTACAACTAAAGACCGAGTTAGGCACTTACTTATAGCTGGTCCGAAGATGACTTGCTTGAGTGTGGGCTTGGCTTCGCTTTGGGCTGCAAGAGGGAGCTCCTCAGAGTTGAACGGCAAGGGGAGATGTTGGTCGGGTGCCTTGGGTGCGCGGGAAGGGCGCCTTGAAGATGGCTGGCTACTAGGAATGGGCTGCCTTGGTGTTTGGGCTAAGGTGACTAAGTAGGGTCACTAAGGGAGGGTATAGTGTTAGGAAAGGTGGCACTAAGTGGGAGCTTGAGGGAGTGTATGGCTGGCCGGGTGTTGCTAGGGGAAGTGGCTCAAGGCGGGTGGTTGAAAATGGCTAAGGTCTGGCCGAATGGGTAGGGATGATGGGTAGATGGTGTTGGGGTGATGTGGTGGTGGTGTAGGTGGTTGAGAGTGGAGGGGGAGTGAAGAAGAGGTAGAGTTAGGTTGAGATACTAACCGGGTGATGAAGAGAGGCAGTGGATGGGAGAGGGGCAACCAGGTGACTTGGATGCGCAGGATTTAGCCGGGAGGTGGTGGCGACGGGAAGCTGGCCGGCTGAAAGTGGCGGTGTAGAAGGAGTTTGGTGGTGGGTAGCGGCGGTGCAGGTGGAAGGCTCGGCTGGGAGGTTGGCCAAGGTCGGCTGGGAGAGATGGGTTGGAAGAAGATGAAAAAACCCACCCACTAGGGGGGGGGGGGGGGGGGTTTATAGGGTTGAGGAGATGGCGGTTGGGGCTGGTTTTGAGGAGGTGGTAAGGTGGTCTAGGGGGTGGTGGTGTGGTGATAAGGTGGGCTGGTTTTGGGGAGGGGCCAGATATTTTAATACAAGGGGTTTTGGGTAGATGGTGTGCTAGGTTTAGGTGGGGTGGTTTAGGGGTTTAGGGTTTAGCTAGGTGGGTTGGTTTTGGGGTGAGGTTTAGTGAGATGGGTTAGGTGATTAGGCTAGGATTAGGTTAGGTTTAGGGAAATTAATCTAAGTTTAGGGAAGGATTAGGAAAGTGGGTTAGGTGATTAGGTTGGGATTAGGCCGGGATTAGGGAAGTGGGTTAGGTGATTAGGCTAGCATTAGGACAGGATTTGGGTAAAAGGCTAGGATTAGGGATTTTTACTTAGGACTGGGTTAGGGAGCTCCCTTTGCATCACCCATAGACCTTAATTGCATCATGTTGGTGTAGCCCTAGGTTAGGTTTTGGCTAATTACAAGCTTAAACCCATGTTAATTAGGCTAACCCACATGATTAACCCCAAACTTGACACACAAGTCAAGCTTAATTACAATCACACTCTAATCTTATCCTCCCCCACTCTCTCTCATGCCCATAATCCCACGTGAATTTCAAGTGGGCCCCACCTCCATTTATGAGAAGGTGGTGTGGGCCATGGATGTGGATATTGGATTGGATCTCTGGATCCAAATCCAAATCCAAATCCACACATGGGTTTGGATTGGGATCCAGATATATATGGTCCAGATCCAATCCAAACTGAATTCTGACTCCTTCGGGCTGTGTCCAAAACGAACGGTTTGTCCGGGGTCTGACAACATCAGTACTCCATCTGCGTTGGGTCTTCGCCAACATGATCGTCCGCTTCTGTTTTCACCTTTCGGAGATGATTTCAAGTGATGTTTGATGATAACAGGGTCTTGGACGTTCGAGATCCTGGAGGTGGATTCAATACGAGAGTTGATGTGTCGGGCTCGACTTGTGCTCCGCTTCCGGGCTCTCTTTAGCTTTTCTAGTCCTGTCTTGATTAGGCCAAGCTGCTTCGGGATTCCAAAATGTGTTTTAAAAGTTTTTTAAAACCTATTATATATATTTTAAAACATATACAGTTTTAAACATATGTACAGGGTTGCCTGGAAGGCTCCTGGGTTTCCAAACTCATGATGGCCCTTTGGGGCTACTTTTTTCAAAACCAGGTTGTTTTGAGAAGTTCGTGGGATTTCGGGGTGTTTACAATTGCATTCCGTGGTCAGCCCCTGGCCATTTACCATGTGGGCATTCGATATTGTAGGCCCCATATTTCCAAAGGCATCGAATGGGCATAGGTTCATTTTGGCAACCACTGAATACTTCTCCAAATGGGTCGAAGCCACTTCCCTGACCAATGTACAGGGGCAACATGTGGTGGCTTTCGTTAGGAGGAATATCTTGGCTCGATTTGGAGTTCCAAGAGACCTTGTGTCTGATAATGGCACCTCATTCAAAAACGAGCCGATGGTCAAGTTGTGCAACACCTATGGCATAACTCACCACTTCTCCTCGCCCTACTACCCTCAAGGCAATGGCCAAGCCGAAGCCACAAACAAGACTCTCATTAGTATAATTGAGAAGACTTTAGAGAAGGGTAGGACGTGGCACGAGAAGCTGGATGAAGCCTTATGGGCTTATAGGACTTCCATCCGGACTCCCACGAATGCCACACCATTCGAATTGGTCTATGGCACAAACGTCATTCTTCCCATTCATACACAATTGCATTCATTCCATACGTCCATTGCACTCGACCTCCCCCTAGAGACGCTTTGAGCATGCTAGGATGGCCGAACTAAATTTGCTAGATGAGAGGCGACTCCTTGCTGTGGACCATGCTCATGCATACCGGCAAAGGATAGCCTGACATTATGACAAACACATGAGACCTCGCCACTTTGAAGTAGGAGATCTGGTTTTGAAAATCATCCACTATTGTGGCCCACATCCACTTGGAAAGTGGCGCCCCAAATGGGATGGACCCTATGTTGTACGTGCAACCACCACGAACAACTCATATTGGTTGATCGATGTAGAAGGTAGGAATTTAGCAGATCCTATCAACATTCATACTTAAAGAAGTATTATGTGTAGGATTTAGGTTAAATTCCAATTTTCGAAAACCCTTAGGGATAGCTGCTTTGAAACTTCGAAAGTAAGGTTCAAAGGCGAATTGTGTGACCCTAAGTAAGAGAATTCGCACTTGTGAAAGAGTGGAGTCTTCCAAACACGTGGTTACATTTCAAAATCCTTCTTCTTACAAAGAAAGGCTTGGTTCAATATAGCAAGATACTTGCAAGTAGTACGTGCTATTTCTAAATAGGCTGATCTGGAATGGATTGAGTGTGACCTTGGGATAAGTCCTCCCTTCTTCTCTTCTCCTTTCAAAAGGAAAATATGGCTAAGATAAAGGGAATTCCCCATCCAAAGTCTCTTTCCAAAAGAAAGAAACCAGAATCAAAAAGAGAAAATTGATTCTCTTGTGAAAAAAAGAGGGATTAAAGAAAAAATACTCCCAAAGGGAGACCCTCTATGAGAAAAAGGAAAAAGAGGCCAAAAAGCTCAAAAGGAGCAGTTTTCCGCCTTCTATGCCTTAAACCACAGGACGCTTCAAAAGGGACCGTGGTATCTCTTTCCCATCCCTGGCTTATCCCAAGTATAAACATGCTTCATTTCGAGGAATCCTAAAGTAAAAATAGGATTTACTTACTTGAATTTCATTTTGTTTGAGAATTCGACGTTTCGAGTAAGACGTAGGAATCTTGAAATATATAGCTTGTTTTCTTAAAACCTCCGCTAGATTAGCGAGTGTCAAAACTCAAGCAAGGGCAAATATAAAGAGCTCGAGATCTTTAGGATTGAGGCTCAAAGCAGTGTTCCCTTTTTGTAAATAAATTTTGAAAAATCGAACATTGAACAGCATAGGTTCTGCTCACTTGGAGCAACAGGCCTTCGTAAGTCTCTAGAGTTCGACCATATCTAGTCTCTGGGAGGTCGTCATTCTTGGCATACCATCCATGTCATGCATCTGCATATCCACACATGGATACATGCATAACATGATCCCATTTTAGGACCAGATTCCATACATATCCCTTTGGCGTAATATCTCCTCCTACCAGGGTTTAAAAGTGAGATTTTGCTAAAGATTGGGACGATCCCAAATTTTTGTGGATAGATCTAGGGAGACATCGAAAGGGGTGTTGTCGTCTTTGCCATTATCCAAATCAATTTGGATAATGACAAAGAGGGGCATCTGTAAACACCCCAAAATCCCACGATTTTTCCAAAACACCTGGTTTTGTAAAAGTAGCCCTAAAGGGCTATTTTGAGTCTGGAAACCCAAGAGCCTTCCAGGCAACCCTGTACATATGTTTAGACTATATATGTTTTAAAATATGTATAATATAGTTTTAAAACATTTAAAAAGATATTTTGAAACCCCACAAAACAACCTGGCCTGATGAAAGCAGGACTAGAAGAGCGAAAGATAGCCCAGAACCGGAGCACATGTCGAGCCCGGCACATCAACTCTCGTATCAGATTCATCCCCAGAATCTCGGACATCCAAGCCCTTGTTATCAACACATTTGCTGAAATGATCTCCGAAAGGTGAAAAGAGGAGCGGACGACAATGTTGGCGAAAACCCAACGCAAGACGGAGTATTGATGCTGTTAGGTCCCGCACAAACCGTTTGTTTCAAACATATCCTGAAGGAGTCAGAAATCAGATTTGGATCGGATCTGGACCATATATATCCAGATCCACATCCATGGCCCACATCACCTTCTCATAAATGGAGGTAGGGCCCACAACAAATCCACGTGAAAAGCTTGGATATGAGAGAGCATGGGGGGATTAAATATGAGTGAACAAGTATTAAGCTTGACTTTGGTGTCAAGTTTTGGGTTAATCATGTGGGTTAGCCTAATGAGTGTGGGTTTAAGCTTGTATGCACCTACACCTAACCTAGGGCTGCATCAACTTCATGCAACTAGGTCCATGGGTCATGCAAAGGGATGCTCCTAACCCTAATCCTAAGCCTAATCACCTTACCTAGCCATTTCCCCCTAAACCCGACCTAATCCTAGCCTAATCACCTAACCCACTTCCTTAATCCTTCCCTAATCCTAACATAATCACCTAACCCACTTCCCTAATCCTTCCCTAAACCTAGCCTAATCCCCCTAACCTCACCCTAATCCTAACCTAAACACCTAACCCACTTCACTAAACCTCACCCTAAGCCCAAACCACCTACCTAAGCCCTAAACCACTAAACCAGCCCACCTAAATGCCTAGCACACCATATCCCCAACCCACCTAAGACAAATATATGGCCCACCTAAATGCCTAGCCCACCATATCCCCAAACCACCACCACCATACCCCTAAACCGACCCCCCAAAACCGGCCAAACCGACCCCACTAAAGCCTATAAAACCCCCCCCCTCTTGGCACGGGTTTTGCATGAGTTTTTGGGGCAGCTCAGCCCTTCCTCTCCTCTCTCACCTGCCCTCTCTCTCTCTCTCTCACCCATTCCACTCCATGCCACCTCCATCCTTCAGCCAGCTCCACTCCATGCCACCGGCTGCAACCTCCCCTTCCACTCGATTGGACCTTGACACCCGCCGGCCATCATCTTTCAGCTGGCACCCGCCACCTCCATCCTTCGGCCAGCCTTCATCCCGGTTAGTACCCCATCTCACACCCTTTCTTCTCCACTCCCCTCCATACTTAACCACATACCCGCCATCTTTCCTTAGCCTAGCTAGCATCCCATCCAACCGGTTGCACCACCTACCACCTTCCATCAACCGACTGCACCACCTGCCCCCTCCTCTCTTAGCCAGCCGAGCCTTACACCCTCAGCCTTACCTCTCCCTAAGACCTACCCCAAGCCTTAGTGGCAGCCCCTAACTAGCATCCTTACCTTCCCTAAGCACCCCAACCCCAGCCAAGGCAGCACCCCATCCACTCGGCTAGCGCCAATGCGCCACCCGCCTGCACCATCATCCTTCGGCCAGCACCTTCCCTTGCCATGCCCATCCAAGGAGCTCCCTCTTGCAGCCCAAGACGACTCACTCGGCCCAAGTGCAAGCAAGTCACACCCGGACCATCTATACGTAAGTGCCTAACTCGGTTCTTGTTATAGACTTGCTTATACTTAATTAAATTTGATCTGGGGTTGTAATAATGGAGCGTTGTCTCCCCCCGCTTGTAATAATGTGGTTTGGCACACCCACACACACGTGCACTTGAGCCTATTCTGATCTTAGCTGCACACGATTTTGACACACACATGGGCCTAATCAGCCCTTAAGATATAGCTATACTTATATAATTTAAGTTGCGTGGGTTTTATTTAAGTTGTGTGTGTTGTTTCTCAATTTTCACACTCACACACATTGAGCTTTCGCTCTTATTTTCAAGACCCTAGTAAGGGCCTATTGCAATTTCGTTTTGGGGTGTTTTACTTCAAGTTGTGTACGTAGTATTTCAATTTTACACTCACACACATTGATCTTTCGCTCTTACTCCCAAGACCTTAGTCAAGGCCTATTGCAATTATATTTGGGTTTAATTTCATGTCGTGTGCGTAGTACTTCAATTCTACACTCACACACATTGAGCTTTCGCTCTTACTCCCAAGACCTTAGTCAAGGCCTATTGCAATTATATTTGGGTTTCATTTACAAGTCGTGTGAGTTGTCTTTCAATATACACACAACACCCACGCACACGTTGGCGACCTTCAGGCCCATATATATTATAAGTATTTCCCTTTCGGCTATGTCTTTTAGATTTGGGTTTTAAGGTTCAGCAGTGTGCGTAGTCTTTACATATATACACGTCACACACTTGCACAATTGAGCCTTTCCGCTCTTAAGATATAGCCATATTTCCCTTTTGCAATTTCCCTTTTGCAAATTTACATTAAGTCATTTCCCTTCTGCATTGTCTTTCAATTCGGGTTTTCCCTTTGGAGTTGCGTGAGTTTGCATTGCATATACGCCATACCACGAGTTAGGATGCATATTGCATCAAAGCAAAACCCCACACTCCCGCTCAAAATCGTCCAACTTAGGTCACTTGTGCACACACACACCTAGTTGGCCTGAAAAGGGATAAAAAGAAAGACATAGGCACGTGCAAATCCACGTGAAAATAAAACTTGAAACCATACAAATCAGCCCAATCGAACACCTCAAATATTTTCCCTAGGTTATCATGTTTAAAACTCGATTTTCTAAGCGTACAGACTGACTCTTGCGCATCGGTGGAAGAAGGTCTGCAACGAAAAGAGCTTGCTTGCTCACAGTTGCCCCGATAGAAGTCAGATTTTAAAACATTTTTTCACTAGCTTAAGCAAGCTAGTTGGCACACCCTTTTGCTTCAATACGACTTAGACACACAAAGATATTCGCTTCAGGCCTAAGAACCAGAGGCGGGGATTTTTCGGTGTCTACACCTAGTAAAGGCCATATTGCAATTTCATTTGGGTGTTTTAATTCAAGTTGTGTGCGTGGCCTTTCAATTCCACACTCACACACATTGAGCTTTCGCTCTTACTCCCAAGACCCTAGTAAGGGACATATTGCAATTTTATTTGGGTTTTACATTGCAAGTCGTGTGAGTTGTCTTTTACATATATACACAACACCCACACACACGTTGGCGACCTTCGGGCCCATATATATTATAAGTATTTTCCTTCCGCTATGTCTTTAAGATTTGGGATTTAAGGTTCAGCTGTGTGAGTAGTCTTTCCATATATACATGACACACACTTGCACAATTGAGCCTTTCCGCTCTTAAGATATAGCCATATTTCCCTTTTGCAATTTCCCTTTTGCAATTTACATTACGTCATTTCCCTTAAGCATTGTCTTTCAATTCGGATTTTTCCTTTGGAGTTGTGTGAGTTTGCATTGCATATTCGCCATACCATGAGTTAGGACGCATATTGCATCAAAGCAAACCACACACTTTCGTGCAAAAAATCGCCCAACTTAGGTCACTTGCGCACACACCTAGTTGGCCCTAAAAAGCATAAAAAGAAAGACATAGGCACGTGCAAATCCCACGTGAAATAAAACTTGCAATCATACAAACAAAGCCCAAACACTTCGGGTATTTTTCAAAGAGGTTTGTTTAAAACGACTTTGCCAAGCGTACAGACTGACCCTTGCGCATCGATGCAAGAAGGTCTACGACGAAAAGAGCTCACTTGCTCACAGTCGCCCCGAAAGAGTCAGATTTTCGAAAACTTACTTCGCTAGCTTGAGTAAGCTAGCTGGCACGCCCTTGTTATAAAAACGACTTAGACACACGAAAAGGTTCACTTCGGGCCTAAGAACCAGAATGTGAATTTTTCGTGTCTACAGGTTTGCACGCCCGGTGGGACCCGGGCCTTGTGCAGAGTCAGTTCATGTTGAAAAACCTCATGAAAAACTTTCAAAGAAAGTGTTTTTAACCTTGTTTGTTTCATTTCATATCTAGGATTTTGAAAAACATTGAAGCATGTCGAGTCCAGGCTCCCAAGAGGTATCTAGTCATGGCTCATGCGCATCAAGTTCTCACTCTAGGAGGTTTTCGAAAAAACAAAACAAAATAGAAGAGATTGAGGACTTAAGAATGGATTTAGAGGCCAAGATCGCCACTCTTAGCCAAGAGGCTGAAGTAGGCGACTCATGTTCGTCAAACGGCGAACCAAAGGCAAAGAAAAAATTTGAAAAACCTCGCAAACACAAAGAGACTTCCGCAACAAAAGGTAACCAATACCATGAGTCCTTCACACACAAGGACCGTAAAGCCCTACAGTAGCTGCTAAGAGGGCAAAATAAAGAAAAAAGAAGTTATGTCCTGTTTGATTTCTTGCCTGTGGACTATGAAAAAGACAGTGACGATGAAATACCGAACTTCTATCGGTATGATGGCATAGGAGACCCTAGGTCTCACTTGCAACTTTTCTCTCGTCGAGCCCAAAAGAAAAAGGACTTGATGAAATGGGTGTATTGGTTCCCTTTGTCCCTCAAGGGCACAGTTGCCAAATGGCTGGCTTCCTACGACCGTAGCCAGTTCGCAACTTTTGAAGAGTTAGCGAAATGATTTATGCAAAGATTCTCGCATAACGTAGAAGTTACGCCGACTTTAAACACCTTGAGGGATACAAAACAAGGTGTGAACGAGGACGTACATACGTTAATCGTTCGTTGGAGGTCTCTCCTAGGACAAGTGCGAGAGCCAATATCTGAAGGATGCGCAGTCATGCTCATCCTAGATAATTTTAAAAATGAGTTAAAAACCCTTCTCTCGCTTCACGAAATCTCAACTTTCCATAAGTTAATAAAGAAAGCATCCCTTTTTGAAACAAATTTGAAAAAGGGGGTGTATGATCACTTATGGAAAGGAAATGCAATTTCGAAAACTCGCTTTGAGAAGCCCAACACTTATGGGCTACCCACCGCGGACAAAGGGGCAAAACCCCATAAAATCGCCAATGTCCGGGTGGATCCAAGCCCGGCAAGTGCTTCAAGAAATTTTGAAAAGATAGAAAATAAAAAAGAGAGGAGTTTTCAAAAATCCTTTGAAAGACGGGAGTACACTCCGCTGGGGCAACCTGTATCGGAGGTCCTAGACCTCCTGCTTACCCAAGGCATGATCGAACTATCTGAGATTCCCGAGGGAGTTACTTCGAACTACCTGACCAACATACAGGGGCAACATGTGGTGGCTTTCATTAGGAGGAATATCTTGGCTCGATTTGGAGTTGCAAGAGACCTTGTATCCGATAATGGCACCCCATTCAAAAACGAGCGAATGGTCAAGTTGTGCAACACTTATGGCATAACTCATCACTTCTCCTCGCCCTACTACCCTCAAGGCAACGGCCAAGCTGAAGCCACGAATAAGACTCTCATTAGCATAATTGAGAAGACTTTAGAGAATGGTAGGACGTGGCACGAGAAGCTGGATGACGCCTTATGGGCTTATAGGACTTCCATCCGGACTCCCACGAATGCCATGCCATTTGAGTTGGTCTATGGTACAAACGCCATTCTCCCTATTCATACACAATTGCATTCATTCCATACATCCATTGCACTCGACCTCCCCCTAGAAACGCTTCAACATGCTAGGATGGCCGAACTAGATTTGTTAGATGAGAGGCGACTCCTTGCTATGAATCATGCTCATGCATACTGGCAAAGGATAGCCCGACATTATGACAAACATATGAGACCTCGCCACTTTGAAGTAGGACATCTGGTTTTGAAAATCATCCACTATCATGGCCCACATCCACTTGGAAAGTGGCGTCCCAAGTGGGATGGACCCTATGTTGTGCGTGCAACCACCACGAACAACTCATATTGGTTGATCGATGTCGAAGGTAGGAATTTAGCATATCCTATCAATATTCAATACTTGAAGAAGTATTATGTATAGGGTTTGGATTAAATTCCCATTTTCGAAAATCCTTAGGGTTAACTTCTTTGAAACTTCAAAAGTAGGGTTCAAAGGCAAATTGTGTAACCCTGAGCGAGGGAATTTGCACTTGTAAAAGAGTGGAGTTTTCCAAATACGTGGTTACATTTCAAAATCCTTCCTCTTACAAAGAAAGGCCTACTTCAATATAGCAAGATACTTGCAAGTAGTACGTGCTATTTCCAAATAGGCTGATCTGGAATGGATCGAGTATGACCTTCGGATAAGTTCTCCCCTCTTCTCTTCTCCTTCCAAAAGGAAAATGTGGCCAAAACAAAGGGAAATCCCCGCCAAAAATCTCTTTCCCAAAGAAAAAAACATGAATCAAAAAGAAATTTTTTTTGATTCTTTTATGGAAAAGAGGGATCAAAGAAAAAATACTCCCAAAGGTAGACCCTCTATGAAAAAAAAGGAAAAAAAGCCAAAAAGCTCAAAAAGAGCGAGACGCTTCAAAAGGGACCGTGGTATCTCTTTCCCATCCTTGCGACTTATCCCAAGTAAAACATGGTTCATTTCGTGGAATCCTAAAGTAAAAATAGGATTTACTTACTTGAATTTCATTTTGTTTGAGAATTCGACGTTTCGAGTAAGGCATAGGAATTTTGAAGTGTAGCTTGTTTTCTTATAAAACCTCCGCTAGATTAGCGAGTGTCAAGACTCAAGAAAAGGCAAACACGAAGAGCTCGAGATCCTTAGGATTGAGGCTCAAAGCAGTTTTTCCTTTTGTAAATAGATTTTGAAAAAAATTGAACATCGAGCAGCATAGGGTCTGCTCACTTGGAGCAGCAGGCCTTTGTAAGTCTCAAGAGTTCGACCATGTCCTCTGGTCTCTGGGAGGTCGCCCTACTTGGCGTAGGAATTTTGAAGTATAGCTTGTTTTCTTATAAAACCTCCGCTAGATTAGCAACTGTCAAGACTCAAGCAAAGGCAAACACGAAGAGCTCGAGATCCTTAGGATTGAGGCTAAAAGCGGTTTTCCCTTTTGTAAGTAGATTTTGAAAAATTGAACATCGAGCAACATAGGGCCCGCTCACTTGGAGCAACAAGTCTTCGTAAGTCTCAAGAGTTCGACCATGCCATCTGGTCTCGGGGAGGTCGCCATTCTTGGCGTCTCCTCCATGCCACGCATGTGCACATCCACGCATGAACACTTGCATAACATGATCCCGTTTAGGACCAAAAACCCTAGAAAGTCCCTTTGGCGTGATATCTCCTCCTACCAGGTTTAAAAGAGAGATTTTGCTCAAAAATTGGGACGATCCCATATTTTCGTGGATAGATCTAGGGAGACATTGAAAGGGGTGTTGTCGTCTTTGCCATTATCCAAATAAATTTGGATAATGCCAAAGAGGGGCATTTGTAAACACCCCAAAATCCCACGATTTTTCTCAAATATGCCTGGTTTTGCAAAAGCAGCCCCAAAGGGCTATTTTGGTCTGGAAACCCAGAAGCCTTCCAAACAACCCTATACATACTTTGAACCTGTATATATGTTTTAAAACTCTATATATATAGTTTTAAAACCTTAAAAAGGTGTTTTGAAACCCCAAAAGCAGCTTGGCCTGATGAAAGTAGGACCGAAAAGGCAAAAGAGAGCCCGGACCCGGAGCATACTTCAAGCCCAGCACATCAACTCTCGTATTTAAAATCATCTCCAGATTCTCGGACATCCAAGCCGAAGATATCAGAAATTTGCTCGAAATGAACTCCGAAAGGTGAGAAGAAGAGCGGACGACAATGTTGACGAGGATGGCTAGGTTTGGGTTAGGTTTAGGGGAGAGTGGTTTGGGTTAGGTTTAGGGGAGAGTTGCTAGGTGAGGTGAGCTAGGTGAGGTTGGGGCGGTTTTGGGTGAGGATGGCTAGGTTTGGGTTAGGTTTAGGGGAGAGTTGCTAGGTGATGTGGGCTAGCTTAGGGCTAAGTTTTAGGAACCTCCCCTTGGCGTCGGTCCATTGACCCAGTTGCAGTCATGTACAAGTTGGTGCAGCCCCAGGTTAGGTGTAGGTGCATACAAGCTCAAATCCACACTCTAGGCTAAACCCATAAGGTTAACCCACCCTTGACCAAAAGTCAAGCCTACCAACTTTCTCACTCATACTTTATCACCCCTATTTCTCTCTCTACCCAAGCTTTTCACGTGAAATATTTGTGGGCCCCACCTCCATTTATGAGTACTCTGTCTTGCGTTGGGTCTTCGCTAACATTATCGTCCGCTCTTCTTCTCACCTTCCGGAGTTCATTTCGAGCAAATTTTTGATATTTGGGGCTTGGATGTCCGAGGATCTGGGGATGATTTTGATACGAATAGTGTTTGGATTTGGATTGGATCCAAATAGTGTTTGGATTGGATTGGATCTGGACCAAAATATCTAGATCCGTATCCATATAAATGTTTGGATTTGGATCGGATATGGATCCAAAATATCCGAGATCCAAGATCTAGATCCAAATAGTGTTTGGATCGGACATGGATTCCACGATCCAAACCCAAGACCCATATCCAAGACCCACCTCATTTGCCTATAAATAGGAGTGAGGGGGAACCCAAAAGCTCACGTAAACTTGCTTGGGGAGGAGAGAGAGTGAGTGATAAACCTAGCCATGTGGGCTCAAGGTTGAGTGTGGGTCAAGCCTAGTGGGCTAAGTGGGTTGCATCCAAGGTGGGCTCGATCAAGGGAGGTTGCAACCGCGCATGGAAGTGGGGTCAACCAAGATGGACCGGCTCCAAGAGGTAAACCTAGCCCTAAACTAGCCTAGACTTGAACCAACCTAACCCTAACTGAACCCTAACTGAACCTAACTAAACTTAACTAAACCAAACTGGACCTAACCTAACCCCACCGACTCAAACTAAAACCCTAAAGACCTCACTCCGGCCGGCCGTGAGCCAACCGCGCCTGCCACGCACCCCCTGACGCCTGTCGCGCTTCCACGCCTGTCGCACCACTGCCGCGCGCCCGGCGCCCTGTTGCGCGCCCCACGCACTACTGCGCCTGCTGACACCTCCCGCGCCCGGCCATCCGTGCCAGTCACCCGCAACACCGACTTGCTGCCCTTACACCTACTGCTCCAACTCCCCTTTAGGACCACTTAGGCCCACTTAAGACCACGAACCTTCCCTAGGACCGCCCTTAACCAACACCCTAACCGTGCACCCTTTGGCCGGACCCAAACTCCCAACACACGAGCTCTCCTTAAGCCTCAAACTCTCTCTTAAACCCACCTAGGGAGACCCCTCTTGGCTGCCCAAGTCGAACCATAAGCCCAAGTGCGAGCAAGTGAAGACGGACCAGCTATTTGTAAGTGTCTAAACTTGGTCTCTTACGTTAACTTGCTTTATACTTAATTCAATTCGGATATGGGGTTGTATTAATGGAGCGTTGTCTCCCCCCGGGATGTAATATTGTTGCTTGACACACAAGACACATACGTGCACTTGAAATTTAGCTCTTATATTGTACACGATACACACAAGTGCACTTGAGCTTTAGCTCTTATCTCATACACCAAGCACCCACTTACACCATTGAGCTTTCGCTCTTACTCCAAAGACTCTAGTAAGAGCCATATACGTTGCAATTCCATTCAGGTTTTAAGGTTCAAGTCGTGTGAGTTTGTCATTTCAATTACACACTCGCACCCAAGGAACACAAAAGCACTTGCTCAAGCACTCACGCACATTTTGGCCTCGACAGCCACTAAGATATAGCTATATCTATATATTTTCAGCTACGTGAGTTTTCCCGGTTCAGTTGTGTACGTCTTTTAATTTCGGGTTGTTAATTTTCAGTCGTGTGAGTTGCATTTCAATATATACACAACACACACGCACACGTTGACGACATTTGGGCTCATATATATATAGTTGTATCTCCCTTTTGGCTGGGTTTTACATTTCAAGTCGTGTGAGTTGTCTTTACATATATACACAACACACACGCACACGTTGGCGACCTTCGGGCCCATATATATATAAGTATTTCCCTTCTGCACTTTACATTTAAGTCGAGCGGGGTTTTACATTCAAGTCGTGTGAGTTGTCTTTCAATTTATACACAACACACACGCACACATTGAGCCTTTCCGCTCTTAAGATATAGCTATATTTTCCTTCCGCAATTTCCCTTCAGCTATGTCTTTCAATTTCGGGTTTTAAGGTTCAGTTGTGTGAGTTGCATTGCATATCCACCATACCTGAGATAGTGTGCATACTTGCATCAAAAACCACCCCGAACAACCCGTGCAAACACGCCAAGTCTTATGCACTTAATGCACGCACTTCACGCCTAGGTAAATAAAATTCAAAGACATAGATACATGCAAACCCACGCAAATAAAATCTGTAATTAGACAAACAAATCGATCAAAATACTTTCATACCTTTTCAAAAAGGCCATGCTTGTTTAAAATCGAGATTCCTAAGCGTACTTTTTCAAGAAAAGTATTTTAACTCTTTGTCTTGTGCATTTCATAGTTGGGTTTTAAAAAAGCATCTTAGTCATGTCGAGTTCAGACTCCAATGAAGTGTCCAGCCATGTCTCGCATACATCAAGTTCTCACTCTAGGAGATTTTCGAAAAATCGAAACAAAAAAGAGGAAATAGAGGATTTGAGAAGGGATTTTTGAGGCCAAGATTGCTGTCCTTAGCCAAGAGGCTGAAGCAGCTGATTTGTGTTCATCACATGGCGAACCCATAAAGGCCGAAAAGAAATTTGAAAAGTCTCGAAAGCACAAGGAGACCTCCGCTATGGAGGGAAACCAATACCACGAGTCCTTCACTCACAAAAACCGTAAAGCCCTACAACAGCTGCTAAAAGGGCAAAACAAAGAGAAAAGAACTTACGCCCTGTCTGATTTTCTTCCTTTAGACTATGAAACAGACAGTGACGATGAAATATCAAATTTCCATCGGTATGGTGGCACGGGAGACCCTAGGTCTCACTTGCAACTTTTCTCTCGTCGAGCCCACAAGAAAAAGAAGGACTCGATGAAATGGGTGTATTGGTTTCTCCTTTCCCTCAAAGGCACAACTTCAAAATGGCTGGCTTCCTACGATCTAAGTTAGTTCACAACTTTTGAAGAGTTAGCGAACTGCTTTATGCAAAGGTTTTCGCATAACGTAGAAGTCACGCCCACTTTAAATACTTTGAGGGATATAAAGCAAGGTACGAACGAAGATGTGCATGCATTTATCGTTCGATGGAGGTCCCTCCTTGGGAAAGTGAGAGAACCCATATCCGAAGGATACGCAGTAATGGTCATCTTGGTTAATTTCAAAAATGAGTTAAAAACCCTTCTCTCCCTACACGAAATCTCAAATTTCCACAAGTTGATTAAAAAGGCATCCCTTTTTTAAACTAATTTGAAGAAAGGAATCTACGATCACTTGTGGAAAGGGAGTGTTATTTCAAAAACTCGCTTGGAAAAACCCAGAACTTACGGGATACCCACAATGGACAAAGGGGCCAAGCCCCACAAAGTTGCAAACGTCCGAGTGGATCCAAGCCCGGCGAGCACTTCCAAAAATTTTGACAATTTTGAAAATAAAAAAGACAAAAAAATACAAAAACCTTTTGAAAAATGGGAGTATACTCCATTGGGACAACCTGTGTCGGAGGTCCTAGACCTCCTACTCGCCCAAGGAATGATCGAACTCCCTGAAATTCTTGAGAGAACCACTTCCAAAGGGAGGTTTCTAAATCGATTCTGCTAGTATCATCAGCTCAAAGGCCATGATACAAAGCAGTGTTTCTCCCTACTCAACAAGATTGAGAACTTGATAGCGCAGGGCCGGCTCTAGGTCATTGAGGAACTAGAGTCTGCCCAAGCTATTTTCAAAGAACCCTTCTCCAACCATGCAAGTACCAGTGGGAAGGACAAGGAGGTATGTGCTTTAACGATTTCAAAGAGTCTAGCGCATGCATGTCATTCTAGGTTTTCTACTTGTGCACCATCTCTCATCCTTCATAGGAAAATCACCCAAGTAGTAATCTGGGGAGTGCCTAAAAGCTCGCCCCCGGTTAAACCTGTTTTACAAATTCAAGGTACTTCAAAGCACACGAGTAGAGCCATCATAGGTGCGAGCCCTAGGTTGATCATGGGGGAGGTGACTAGGTCCGGAAGGATCTATCAACTCCCGCATCTATAAAGTGCTAAAAAAGTTGTCAGTATTCCTGGCCCTTCAAAAGCATGTATTCCTAGGGTCTTGCCAAAAGCGGACAAAGGAAAAGTTGTTTTAACCTTGTATGATTTTGAAAATCATCTTTCAAAAATTTCAATTAACATGTCCATCCTAGAGCTGATACAAACTCGCCTAGGCATAAACCTGTTTTAGAGAAAATTCTAGAAAGAGCCAAGGTTAGCTGAAACATAACCTCGGAGTCCTTGTCAACCCAAGTGACGTCTATAGGTGCAAAAATGTCCATCGTGTTCTCGAAAGAGGATATCGAAAGACCCTATGAATCCCACAACCAGGTCCTGCATATCAAGGTGGTATTGAATCACCATCCTCTGGACAGGTGCATAGTTGATGGGGGAGGAGGTCTCAACATCCTTCCACTCCACATGGCATATCAAATCGGAGTCGCCTTGACCTCCGTGAATCCAAACCCCATCATGATCACTGAATACGATGGGAATGCGTCTAGACCCTTAGGATCCATAAAATTACCCATGGAAACGGAGGGGATAGCTCACATGGGGGTGTTCCATGTCTTGGACATCAACTCCCACTACAACCTATTGCTGGGAAGGCCTTGGATACACAGCATGCATGCTATGTCATCCACCTTCCATAGGTGTGTCAAAATCCCCTTCGAAGACCAAGTCGTGGTAATTCTAGGTGAGAGTCACCCTCAGCTTCAGGGAATACAGAATTTCCCATGCTTGTCGAGTTCTCAAGCCTACGAGGCCAACCTGGGGCAAGTCTTGGTCGAGTCCCCCAAGCTCATCCTTCAAAACCCTAGGAAGGTTTTGTGTATCAAGGCGCAGCCCAAGGCTCGCCCACTCAAAACCCTAACCATCCTAGGTAAGGCCAAGAGTCGCTTATTCCAAAAAACTTAGACAAAAGGCCATATGAGAATAACATGGATGATAGCAAGTTCTAGAATCATGACTTATATCAAAACTTTTCAAAAAACAAAAAATCATGGAACATGCTATTGAATATGGGATATATGGCATACAAAAGTCTAGGGGCACAAAGCCAGGGTCTCCTAGAGCCCATACTGCCTAGAGCCAACCCAAGCCGATATGGGATCGGCTAGCCATATTCCCAAAATACCACAGAACCCCCACCTGTGACCACCTGGGTCAAGGGTGCCTTGGAGCCTAGTGAAGCAGAAACCTACGATTTAGACCTCCTATTTAGAGTCAACTTATGGCGTTTTCCTTTGTAGGTATGATGGAATATCCCTTCTTAAACCAAAAATCAAAAAAATGGAAAAACTCGAAATTCAAAAACCAAAAACATGAGAAATTTGTGCAAAAACCAAAAAAACTGTTGTTTGTATAGCTCCAAATATCCTTTCTTTACAAAAATCCAAAAATTTTGAAAATTTAGAAATACCCAAAAACAAAATCCTATATATACCAGCTCCTGGTAAAAGTTTGGAAAAGGCCAAGGATTTCGAAAAGAAAGTTATCTTCATAACAAGACCAAAAGCTTCGAAACCCATTGAAATTCCAAGTCAAAAACCAGGTGTTCTCAAAATTCAAGCATCAAGTTCAAATTCCCTAGGATTCAATACTCTCGAGAATGATCAAAGCTTGGAGGAAGATCCAACCTCCGAGCTCCCAGAGTTTCATAAAATTCTCGATTTTGAAAAACCTTCGAATGCTGTAGGAGGGGATTTCACAGAGATCAACCTAGGGAGTGAAACAAAGCCCAAATACATTAAGATAGGCGCATGTTTACATGAGCATGAAGCATCATCATTCATTGCATTTTTGAAAACTTACATCGATATGTTTACATGGACATATGAAGACATGCCAGGTATAGACCAAAGAGTCGTCGAGCATTGTCTTCCCCTAGATTCGGATTCGAAACCTATAAAGCAAAAGCTTAGGAAGATTCATCCGAACGTGCATGCACAAGTTAAAGAGGGTTTAGAAGATCTGCTAAAAGCCGGTTTTATAAAACCCATTGTGTACTCTGATTGGTTGTCAAATATTATTGTAGTTCGAAAATCCAATGGGAAAATTCGAATATGGATCGATTTCAGAACCTGAACAAAGCCACTCCAAAGGATAACTTTCCTTTACCTAACTGTAAACACCCCGAATTTTCCAAAATTCACAAACTCTCAAAAACACAAAAAGCTCGTTTGAGCCAAAACGACAACCTGTTTTAAATGTAAAAACATGTACAAAAGGCAAAAGGAGAGCCCTGGCAAGAAGAAGGATTCAAGCACGGTGTCTCAAAAAGCCACTTCCTGATAAAAAACAAGAGAAAGCAGAGCCCGTTCGAAGAAAAGCTCAAAATCAAGCAAAACGGAGTCCAGAATGGTGAGATGGAGTCCGAACGACAAAGTTGGGGAAAACCCAACACTAGACGGAGCGCTGATGAAGCCAGTGCCCACACAGATCGTTCGCCTCAAGAAGCCAAGAAGGACTATCTGGAGAAATTTTGATTTGGATCTGGACCATAAATATCCAAATCCAAATCCATATAGTGAATAGTGTTTGGATTTGGGTCAGTCCAAATAGTGTTTGGGTCGATCCAAACAGTGTTTGGATTTGGATTGGATCCAAATAGTATTTGGATTGGATCAGATCTGGACCAAAATATCGAGATCCATATTCATAAAAATGTTGGGTTTGGATCAGATATGGATCTCAAAATTTGCACCGAGCACCCTGCTGCGCGCCCCGCACCACTACCGTGCCTGCTAACACCTCCTGCGCTCGGCCAACCGTGCCAGTCACCCGCAGCACCGACTTGTTGCCCTTACACCTACTGCTCCAGCTCCCCTTTAGGACCACTTAAGACCAGGAACCTTCCTTAGGACTGATCCTAGACAGCCCCATCTTGGCCGTGACCTACCCTAGGACCGACCTTAGCTAAGCCACATCTTCTTGGCCGGGACCTTCCCTAGGACCGCCCTTAACCAACACCCTAACCGTGCACCCTTTGGCCGGACCCAAACTCCCAACACACGAGCTCTCCTTAAGCCTCAAACTCTCTCTTAAACCCACCTAGGGAGACCCCTCTTGGCTGCCCAAGTCGAACTACAAGCCCAAGTGCGAGCAAGTGAAGATGGATCAGCTATTTGTAAGTGTCTAAACTTGGTCTCTTACGTTAACTTGCTTTATACTTAATTCAATTCGGATACGGGGTTGTATTAATGGAGCGTTGTCTCCCCCCGGGATGTAATATTGTTGCTTGACACACAAGACACATATGTACACTTGAGCTTTAGCTCTTATATTGTACACGATACACACAAGTTTACTTGAGCTTTAGCTCTTATCTCGTACACCAAGCACCCACGTACACCATTGAGCTTTCGCTCTTACTCCAAAGACTCTAGTAAGAGCCATATATGCTGCAATTCCATTCGGGTTTTAAGGTTCAATTCGTATGAGTTTGTCATTTTAATTACACACTCGCACCCAAGGAACACCCGATCACTTGCTCAAGCACTCAAGCACATTTTGGCCTCTGCAGCCACTAAGATATAGCTATATCTATATATTTTCAGCTGTGTGAGTTTTCCCGGTTCAGTTGTGTACGTCTTTCAATTTCGGGTTGTTAATTTTCAGTCGTGTGAGTTGCATTTCAATATATACACAACACGCACGCACACGTTGACGACCTTCGGGCTCATACATATATAGTTGTATCTCCCTTTCGACTGGGTTTTACATTTCAAGTCGTGTGAGCTGTCTTTACATTTATACACAACACACACGCACACGTTGGTGACCTTCGGGCCCATATATATATAAGTATTTCCCTTCCGCACTTTACATTTAAGTCAAGCGGGGTTTTACATTCAAGTCATGTGAGTTGTTTTTCAATTTATACACAACACACACGCACACATTGAGCCTTTCCGCTCTTAAGATATAGCTATATTTTCCTTCCACAATTTCCCTTCAGCTATGTCTTTCAATTTCGGGTTTTAAGGTTCAGTTGTGTGAGTTGCATTGCATATCCACCATACCTGAGATAGTGCGCATACTTGCATAAAAAACCACCCCGAACAACTCGTGCAAACACGCCAAGTCTTACGCACTTAATGCACGTACTTCACGCCTAGGTAAATAAAATTCAAAGACATAGATACATGCAAACCCCACGTAAATAAAATCTGTAATTAGACAAACAAATCGATCAAAATACTTTCATACCTTTTAAAAAAGGCCATGCTTGTTTAAAATCGAGATTCCTAAGCGTACAAACTGACCCTTGAGCATCGGTTCAAGAAGGTTTACGACGAAAAGAGCCCACTTGTCCACAGTCACCCCATAAGTCAGATATTTCAAAACATACTTCGTTATTTTGAGTAAGCTAGCTGGCACGCCTTAAAGAGACTTAGACACGAACAAGGTTCACATCAAGCCTAAGAACTCGGAGTGAAAATTTTTGTGTGTCTACAATCGTCTGCCCCAAGGGGCACATTGGGTTGCACCGGATCCATCATAAAGACATCAACCAAACCACACTCCAAGTGCGCATCCTTGATGCACCCGAACCCCCAAACCCTCCTTAGATATAAAGCTAACTTCGGGTTTTGTATATATTGTACAGGTTATTCCCAAAATCCAAAAAAAAAATCAAAAATACAAAATCAAAAATACAAAAGTTTTCAAAAGGAAAAGGAGAAAACTCAAAACTATTTTTCAAAAAAATTGTTAATTTCCTTAGAGATGATTTGAGTGATGTCAATTTACATGAACTTCCTCAAAATCAACAAAGAATTGGACTTTGGAAAGCATCCAAGTTCCTTAGAAGGAGACCAACATAGGAATCAAACCTAAAACCCAAAATGCAATGAAGGATAGGATCATATCATGCATCTCCCTAGTTCACATCAAAACCAAATGTCCAACGACATAGTGCATGTAAGAGTTATTCATGCATTTCATTGAAAATCATTCATCGCATGCCACAATAGGGGTCGGCCATAGTATGAATGATCATGTCATCTCCACTAAACTAGAGGTAGGTAGAGTTCATTCCCTAAAAACCTTTCGTGGAAACATACATCATATTCATCAACTCGTATGGAATAACATTTTGCATGTCATGCATCCAATTTACATTATCCACCCAAGGAGGCCCAAAAAGGTGGTCGCCCAAGTGAGAATGTCTCTGTGTCATAAAAGGGGGCAAAAGAAAATTCAACAATGCATATTGAATCATTGATGCCTAGTGAAGAAACTTGGTAGACCCTATAAATGCCCAATATCAAAAAGATACAATGTTTAGTGTCTACCACAAATTCTTTTGAAATGATTTTTACAAATAGATCTTCTTTAGCGTTTTGAAGAAGGGACCAAGTCGAATATAGGCCTCCTAACTAGGAATTGATGCTCTATGAAATGTAAAGTGTTTTCAAAATCATTAAATGACATGTCAAAAATCCTTCTTTTATAAGATAGAGCATAGTTCAAAATAGCAAAATATTTTTAAATATTATGTGCTATTATGAAATAGGTCATATTTGATTAGACCGAGTATCAAAAAGGATAAGTTGTTTTCCCACTTCATTCTCTCCAAAAATAAAAATTGGCAAAAGTCAAAATAGAAAAAAAAATGGGAAGAAAATAAACCTCCAATATAGAGGTCTTCCTAAAAAGAAAAAGAGAAAAACAAAAACCTCCAATATAGAGGTTCCTTTTAAAAGAAAAGAAAAAGAAATGTCAAAGCTCAAAAGAGCAGTTTTTCATCAAAAATATCTTTTCCTTATACTACGGGACGCTTCAAAAGGGACCATGAGAACTCTCTCCCATACCCCTACAGCTTATCCCAAAAGAAAAAAAAGTTTGTCATTATGATCCTAAAGTAGGAATAGAACCCACCAATTTAGATCTCATTTTGTTTGAGAATTAGGCTTTGTAGTGTGGAAAATGGAGTTTTGAAATATTCAGTTTTTTCAACAATAAAAACCTCTACCGAGTAATTTTGCATTAAAACCAAAGTGAAGGGAAATATAGGAGATGAAAGTCCTTTTTGATAGAAACTGTAGATACGAAATTTTTCACTTCCAAACTTATGTAGAAACTTGAAGCGAGAATTCCTTATCTACTTAATTGTGTGAGCGTGCCAGCTAGTTTACAAAACTAGCAAAAGTTTTGAAAAATCTGATTTCTTTGGTGATTGTGGCTAAGCGAGCTCTTTCCGCTTTAGAGCTTCTTAAACCGATGCTCAAGGGTCAGTCTAAGCGCTTAGGAATTTCAATTTTGAAAATTGGGTGAACTCCAATTCACGTGAAGATTTGGTATTTTTGAAAGAAGGAATGTGTGCACTTTGATTCAAGACTTTTGAAATGAACAAGTCCTTAAAAACAGAATGTTCTGTTTTCAGGACTTGTTTCCCGAATCGATCTGAATACCTTACATATCCCCAAAAATCACCAAAATTTTACAAGGCATAGCTGTGAAGGATCTGTATCACTTTACAGATCTCAATTCGGAGTTGGTTTGAAGTAAAATTAAATCGATGAAGCACCCTTCATCAGGTGCCCGAAATTGTCTTATCACAGAAATATAAAGACTCAAAGATGAGCCTTTATCTCAGCTATCTGAGTTCCAAATTTGGTGAATTTGATATTGCTGGAAAGATATGGATGTCAGCTTTCCAATGAATCAAAATTCAACCGATTTGGAGACCTAGAGACAGAGTTATGGGATAAAAACCCAAGCTCTTTTGCAGGAAAACTAAATGTGCAGACAGTGGATAGGTTTTTACTCGATTTTGCCTAATTTTATTTACATGACTACACGGCCCTAAAATTCTTGAAAATTTTATTTAGAGTGGGTTGTGTGTGTAGAATGTGTGGACAAAAGTTCAGAACAATTGGAGCAAGAATTCAGGAATTAAAATTACAACAAACAACGTATGAAGAGATGCTGAAAGTTCAGTTTCAAGTTTTTAAGAATATACATGATACAAACTCACACGAATTCAAATTGTAACAACTCTATATCCTGAATTAAATTGCTGAAATAAAATGAAGAAAAATTATATGTATAAGCTTAAGCATAGAGGGAGTAGAGAGTGTAGAGTGTTTATAGATTATATTGGGTAGAAACACATAAGCAAACACATAGAGTGCGTGTATGTAATAGTGAAAATTCAGCAACATAATAGAAATGCATCAAATCTAATCACTATTACAACGTGGGGGGAGACAATGCTCCATTAATACAACCCCATTTCAATTGAATTAATAGAAGAAGAAGAGATTTGAGATTGAATTTGGAATGTTACTTACACGATAAGCCAAATCTGGCCGGAGATTCAAGAGTGAAAACCGGCCAAGGCTCCTTCTTCTCCTTTCAAGGCTCCTCTTGCACTCACCTATCTACCCTTCTTCCCCAAGCACTTGTAGCTCACGACCCTCTTGCTGGAATTTTCCCCCTAGCTAAGCTCTCAATAATTGTAGAACCTCACCCTCTCTCCAAATGCTCCAAGATCAGCCCCTAATTGATGAGAGATAAAGCAATTCTAGAATCAACCAAGCATACTCCACCCTGCCCTCCCTTAGCCCTTTTTATAGGCCAAGGGGTTGGCTTCTAGCCCCTTCCTTGGGGCGGGTTGGACTAGCTCCTTAGCTCCACTTTAATCCACTCAAGGTGGTCCCCCTTTGTGGTTTGAACCAGCCCCATGTGGGTTGGACTTCTTTAGAGCGGATGGCCTTGATTGGGCTCAAACCAGTTGCACCTTGTTGGCCGGCCCATGCTCCTTCTTTAGCCTACTTTGACTTGATTAATGCTTGGCTGGACTATATGATTTACAATCTTTCCACTTGATACAAGGTATTGGCTGTTTGTTCTCGCTAGGCTCCTTGTCGGTTTGATAAGCTCAACCCTATCTTAAGTTTGAACTTGACTTGATCAACTTTGCCCCATCTTGAATTTGCACTTGATAAGGTCGGTCCCATATTTGAACTTGATTCCATCTTGATAAGCTCGGCCCCATTTTGGATTTGAATTTGACTTTATCTTGACTTGATGAACTCGGCCTCATCTTGATTTTGAATTTGATTTTATCTTGACTTGATGGACTCGATCCTTGAACTTGATCTCATCTTGATTGGATAAGCTTGATCCCATATCTGAATTTGATCTTATCTTGTTTCTGATAGGCTCAATCTTATCTTCTTTGCTTTTGGGAATTAATCTGGATCTAGGCTTCGATTGGGTCTCACTTGTTTATCTGCTTTGAAACTCATGGGTTGTTGAATTTAAAACCTTTATTTTGAAATATTCCCCAAAAGACTTAAACTTTAAAATTTTGAGGTTTTTTAATTTAAAGATTCATAAAGGCTTTAAATTGACTTTCGAAATTTAGGAGTTTTGAAAATATTTTACAATTTTTGGTGTTTACAGATGCCCCTATTTGGCATTAATCTAAATTTATTTGGATAATGGTAAAGAAGAAAACACCCTTTATGTATTTACTTTCTAAATTTTCTTGAGAATATAAATCATCCTTCATTTCATAGACTCATTTTCCTTGGATTATAGAAGAGGAATATCAGCCAAAAGGGACTTGACTTACATGGGGTATATGTCTTAGGCATGATCATGCATGAATGACTTTTGAATGCATGCATGGTATGAGTGATGTGAGGTGAGTTTTTAGAGACTCAATTGAAAGGTGAATGAGCTTGGGGGGAGCCTTTAAAGGGCGGTTACCCCAAGCAGAATGATCCCATGTCATTTTGACATTTCAAGTTTTCAAAATCTATTTTCAAAAGGAACTCCTTTTATTTTCTATCAAAAGGACTTCTAATTTTTTATATTTCCCTTCATTCGGGTTTCAATACCTACTACTTGGTAGATGTTTTGTAAGAAATTTTGGAAAACATTTCAAAGTTTCATTTCCCACATAACAAAGTCTAATTCTCAAACAAAATGAAATCCAAATAAGTACATTCTATTCTTACTTTAGGATTTTCATGGAAAAATCCTTTTCCATTAGGATAAGCTGTGGGGATATGAGAAAGAGTTATTGTAGACACCGAAAATTTTCACTTTATGGGTTCTTAGGCCTGAAGTGAACCTTTTCGTAATCTACGTTCGCTTTTAGGATGTGCCAGCTAGCTTACTCAAACTAGCGAAGTATGTTTTGAAATATGACTTTTAAAAGGCAATTATAGGCAAGCGGGATCTTTTCATCGCAGACCTTCTTGCACCGATGCGCAAGGGTCAGTCTGTACGCTTAGAGGCTTCGTTTGAAACAAGTTAAACTCAAAATCGATTTTGAACAAATAAGTGTTTTGGAAACTTTGGAAATCATGCACTTTTGGCAATTTTTTATTTGGGCGACCCTAAGTCTTTCAATTTAAACCACTTAGGCGTGAGGTGTGTGCATCAAGTGGCCTAAGATGGGCGTTTTTGCACGATTTGTTCGGGTTTGTTCGATGCAGGTATGCACTCTAGCTCGAGTATGGCGAGTATGCAATGCAACTCACACAACTTGAATGTAAAACCCGAATTTGAAAGACATAACAGAAGAGAAAACCCAAATTGAATGCAACTCACATGACTTGAATGTAAATTGCAGAAATTTAAATATATCTATATCTTAAGAGCGGAAAGGCTCAGTTGTGTGCATGGGTGTTGTGTATAAATTGAAATGCAACTCACGCAGCTGAACCGTAAAACACAGCAGAAGGGAGATATAGATATATAAGAGCGGAAAGGCTCAATGTGGCGTATGTGTATGTGTATAAATTGAAAGACAACACACACGACTGAATTTAACAACCCAAATTGAATTGCAATACAGCTCTTATTAGAGTCTTGGGAGTAAGAGCAAAAGCTCAATGTGTATGAGTGTGGAATGGAAAGACAACACACACAACTTGAAAATAACACCCCAAATTGAATTGCAATACGGCTCTTATTAGAGTCTAGGGAGTAAGAGCGAAAGTTCAATGTGTGTGAGTGTGGAATGGAAAGACAACGCACACAACTTGAAAATAAACCCATGCAGCTGAATATATATAAGTAGAGCTATATCTTAGGGGCTGTCAAGGCCCGTGTATGTGCAAAAGTGTGCAATTAAGAGCGGAAAGGCTAAAGTGCGCGTATGTGCTTGTGTGTCATGCACGTTATTACAACCCGGGGGGAGACAATGCTCCATTACTACAACCCCGTATCAAAATTTAATGAAGTACCAAATGTAAGGACTTACAACTCACCTAGCCCGCTATGTGGGGTGTGTCTAGGATGCGTACGCCTTGCTTGTGGAGCTCGGGTCACATGAAAGTGGAACCAGAGAGCTTTGAGGCTTGGGAACCCTTGAGGACTTGGGGGAGGTGTTTGAGTGGGCTTGTGTGGGCTTTTGTATGGGGCTGGTATGGGCTTATTTTAGGATGACTCGAGCCAAGGTGGCTCGAGTTTGGTTTGAGGTGAGCTTGGGGCAACTAGGGCTGACTTGGTGCAGCCCAGGTCTAGGCCTTAGAGGGTTTGTTTTAGGATGACTCGAGCCAAGGTGGTTCGAGTTTGGTTTGAGGTGAAACCCTAACTAGGTTAGGTTCGGTTGCAGTCAAGGCTAGGGCAGGCCGGCCAGGGCTGAGCTAGGGCTCGGCCTAGCTGGGTGCTGGTCAGGTTTTTGTTGAGGTAGGTCTAGGGGGAAGCAAGGTCAGCTAGGTTAAGTCGGCCAAGGTGGGTGGCCAGGCTGAGGGTGAGCTGGTACACGGCCTGCACCAGCAGGCTGTGGACTTGGGGGTGAAGAAAGGACACAGCCTGCTCTAGCAGGCCGTGGTGGTTGGGAATAGGTGGCCTGCCGAGTGGCAGGCCCTGCCCTTGGTAAAGGAAGGGAAGCATAGCCTGCACTCGCAGGCCGTGTGGGGCTCTTAGGGAGAGGGCCTGCCAAGTGGCAAGCCTTTGGCCAAAGGGAAGGCCTGGTGCTTAGTAGGAAAGGTGGGGCACGGCGAGCAACTGGCCGTGTGTTTTGTGTTAGGGAGAGCTCAAGGTGGGTCTAAGCAAGGGGGCGAAGTGGGGGGTTGGTGATGGTGGAGTTCGGGTAGGTCAGGTCAAGGTGGGGCGGTGAAGGGTAGTGGTAGGTTTAGTTAGGTGTAGGTGAGTGAGAGCCGAGTGCAAGGTGCACTCGACTGCACTTAGGGAAGGGAGGCAGTGGTGTGAAGAAGGCTAGGTTGGGGGTGGCGGTTAAGGTGGTGGTGGGCTGAGCTAGGGAGTGGCTCGGTTCAGGTGGAGCCTTGGATGGTGGCGGGTATAGTGGAATGGAGTGGTGGTGCTAGGTTTAGGCGGGTTCCATGGAGTGGGTTAGGTTAGGTTTAGAGGGGTGTAGAGAGAAGGGTTAGGTCGGTTAGGCTTACCTTAGGTGTAGTCCCCTAGGTCCAGCCACCTCCACTCGGTCCAGCCCACTTCCACGCCCACGGTCCACGTCTTGGTGCAGTTAGGTTCAAGTTGGTGCAGCCCCTTGATCTAGCCTTGGCCAACATGGCTCAAGCCCACTTCACTCCAACATGGCTAGGTCTATCACTCCCTCTGTCTCCTCCCAAGCATTTGCATGAACCCCCTCACCTCTATTTATAGACATTTAAGGTGGGTCTTCGATTTGGGTTTGGATTTGAGATCTGGATCTAGACCCAAATCCAAACACTATTTGGATTTTGATATTGGATCTCGGATATTTTGAGATCCGTATCCGATCCAAACCCAATATTTTTATGGATATGGATCTGGATATTTTGGTCTAGATCTGATCAAATCCAAACACTATTTGGATCCAATCCAAATCCAAACACTATTCATTATATGGATTTGGATATGGATATTTAATGTCCAGATCCAAATCAAAATTTCTCCGAATAGTCCTTCTTGGCTTCTCGAGGCGAACGATCTGTGCGGGCACTGGATTCATCAGCGCTTTGTCTGGTGCTGGGTTTTCCTCAACTTTGTTGTCTAGACTCCATCTCGCCATTCTGGACTCTATTTTACTTGATTTTCACCGTTTTGGGCTTTTCTTCGAACGGGCTCTTCATTCTCTTGTTTTTTATTAGGGGGTGGCTTTTGAGACTCCGGGCTTGAATCCTTCTTGTCGGGACTCTCCTTTTGTCTTTTGTACCTGATTTTGCATTTTAAAACAGGTTATCGTTTTAGCTCAAACGAGCTTTTTTGTGTTTTTGAGAGTTTTTGAAATACAGAAATTTTGGGGTGTTTACAATCACCACTGTCCCTTCTGAAGCATCCCGTGGTTTAAGGTAAAGAGACAAAAAATTGCGCTTTTAAGATTTGGTTTCCCTTTTTCTATCTTCTTTTTTTTTCTCATTTTTCAATCAAAGAGAAGACCTCTTCCAGAGGAGTTTTTGTATTCACTCTTTCTATTCGGGGAAGACCTTTTTTTGGAAGAGTTTTTGCATTCTCTTTTCTTTCTTTTATCATTCAAAGAGAAGACTTCTTTCGGATGAGTTTTTGTATTCCCTTTGTCTATTCGAATAAAGACCTCTTTTTGGAGGAGTTTTTGTATTCTCTTTTTCTTTTGAATATTGTCAATTTTTCTTTTTGGAGAGAGAAATAAAATAGGGGAAAAACTTATCCCTTTGGTTACTCAATTCAACCAAGATCATCCCATTCCTAATAGCATCTACCATTTGAAAATATTTTGCTATTTTGAACAAGGTTTCATTTTGTAAGCCAAGGCTTTTTGAAATGTCACCAATTGATTTTGAAAACTCTACTTTTCGTAAAGCATCAATTCCCTTATTCAGGGTCATACAATCAATCTTGATCCTTCTTTCAAGAAGTTTCAAAGGAGATCTATTTTAAAATCTTTTCGAAAGAATTTAACATGGACCCCATACATAATATTTTTTCAAGTATTGGGCATTTTCAAGGTCTACTAAATTTCTACTCCCAACATCAATCAATCAACATGTATTATCGATTTTTTTGTTGCCCTTTTTATGTCACGGGGACATTCCTACTTGGGCTGCCACCTTTTTGGGTCTCTTTGGGTGAATGATGTGTATGACATGTAAAAATGTACTCCATGTGATATAATGGAAATACATGCTTTATGAAATGATGTGCATGAAATGTATTCCATATGATATGATGGAGATACAAGTTTTATGAAATGACAAATGTATTAAGTCTCCATGAAAGGTGTCTAGGAGATATATTCTCTATGCCCCTAGTTAGGTGGAGATAAATCCTATGATGTCACACGACCACATGGTGAAGGGCCAAGGGTTTACAAGGGAATGCAAGGTGGACGATGGATGACATGAATGGGACGTCCATGCATTTGACATTTATGACATTTCTATCATGACAATTTTTGCTTAAGGTTGCATAACCAGCCCTAAGTATCTTCATGGTCATTATATTGGTTTTGACATGAACTACACATTCTCCATCGTGGAACTCATGCATTTTATACTAGCCTCATCAAGGTCTACATGTCTCAACAAGATGCCAAAAACTCCTTTTATAAAGCATCCCTCCCAAAATAAACATACAGGGTTGAAATTTTTCCAATCTTTGAAAGAAGCGAATTTGGGAAATACTCCCTTTTCTAAAAATTTTAATGTCTTGAAACCAAGGTTTAATAATTTTAGTCGTTTTGTTAAGTTTCCAACTCGTGCATGAGTGCCAAATGTGCATGATTTAAAAGAATCCACCAAGAATGGTATGGGTTTTTCATTTTTTACTTGCCAAATTTTTGAAACTTGGTTTATAAAAAGAGTCTCCAAAGACTTCAATACATGAGTCCCTAGATTTTCGAAATTTTTAGGCCTTGTATGAGTGCTTCATACTTGGCAACATTATTTGAACATGCAAAATCTAGACGAATGGCAATCGAGATTTTTTTCTTTCTCGGGAGATATGAGAATGATTCCCATACCTGCCCCTTTTCTTTGCCCCATCAAAATACATTTTCCATAATTGGTTTTTAATAAAACAATTTGCTAAGACATGGTTTTGAAATTCGTTTGAAAATATGCCTTCATTGATTATTTTATCAAGTATGGGATATGTATCTCCAAGAGGCAATTCAACCACATGATCTAGGGCTTGTCCCAATATGGAGGTTTGAAATTTTAAATCACACTCCATTAAGAGGAGCTACCATTTATCTAGCCTACCCGTTAGGATAGGTGTAAACACCCCGAATTTTCCAAAATTCAAAAACTCTCAAAAACACAAAAAGCTCATTTGAGCCAAAATGATAATCTATTTTAAAATACAAAAACAGGTACAAAAGGCAAAAGGAGAGCCCAGGCAAAAAGAAGGATTCAAGCCCGGAGCTTCAAAAGCCATCCCCTGCCCAAAAATAGAAGAAAGGAGAGCCCGTTCGGAGAAAAGCCCGACAGAAGGGTAAAAGTATAATTTGGGTAAAAAAAAGTAGAAAACAGCTCCAAAATGCACAAAGAAGCCCAATACTTGAGGAAGTCGACAAAAGTCCGAGACACGTCCCATCAGAATGAAGAACGGAATCCGTGCGGCAATCTCAGTTCGATATCACCAGGAACCGGCTAGAAACCAAAACGGCGGACCGAAACGAATGCCGAAAAGGTCCTGAAAAGCAGAACACCGGTTAGAAGAAAGACTTGGGGAAGACCCAGCCTAGAGTTGGGCCTCCGATAAATCGAAGCACGCTCGAAACCGACAGTGAAAAGCACTAGAAAGGACCAGAAAACCAAGGAGCAGAAGAAAAGTTTGGATTGGATCTAGACCCAAAAATATCCAGATCCATATCCAAATAGTGTTTCGATTGGATCTGGATCTCAAAATATCCGATATCCGAGATCCAAGATCTAAACCTAAATAAATATTTGGACGGGATCTGGATCTCAAAATATTCGAGAATCGTGATCCAGATCTAAATAGGGTTTGGATTGGATCCGGATACTTGGATCTCAAAATATCCGAGATCCACGATCCATATCCAAATAGGGTTTGGATTGGATCCGGATACCTAGACCCAAATCCAAGACCCATTTCAAAACTCTATAAATAGAGGTGGGGGGGCTGAAAAAAAGGAGGCTGCGTGAATTCTAGGGAAGCCTTTCACGTGGATTTCAAAAGGGGGGGTTGAGAGAGAAAAGGCCTTATTGGCCAAGACGTGTTTTGCTTTGAGTGTTTGGGATTGGCCATTGAGGCCCGGGCTGCACCAACAAGGGAACGTCTTCTTCCAGCTGGAGTGGAGTTGCGTGGTGGAGCTTGGCGGTTTGGAGGCGACCGAGAGTGGAGCTGCAACCTAAGGTAAGCACCTAGACCCTAACCTAACCCACCTTTTTCCTAACCACTCTAGATCACCCGACCTAACCCCTTAAACTCCATTAAAGTGACCAAGTTCGGCCAGGTGCTGGCCGAACTTCCCCCTTAAACCACCTAGTTCAACCACCACCTGGCCGAACTCCCCCTTGAACCCAACCAAGTTCGGCCAGCCTTGGCCGAACTCCCCTTTGAAACACCCATAGCTCGAGCCACCTTGGCTCGAGCCTTCCCTAAGAACCACGACCTGCACCAGCAGGCTGTGTCCCACTTCTTTTACCCAAGGTCTGGCCTGCCTTGAGGCAGGCCACCTACCCTAAAAACAGCCCAGCCGTCGGCTGGGTTTGCCCTCCCCCACCTACCTAAAACAGCCCGGCCAAAGGTGGCCGGGCTTCCTTGCTTTTTCGCCACCTAATATTAAACACACGGCGAAACCAGGCCGTGTGTCCCCTTCCTTTGCCAAGGACCTGGCCTGCCTTTAGGCAGGCCGTGTCACTCCTTTCACCCCAACAAGCCCACGGCCTGCTAGTGCAGGCCGTGCATCCTTCACCCAAACAAAGCAAAACCCTACAAAAATGAAAGTATATGTATATACTTATGTATTAGGGGCTGATTAGGCCCGTGTGTGTTCAAAATCGTGCACAACTAGGAGAGTGCACGTGTGTGGGTGTGCCAAGCCACGTTATTACAAGCGGGGGGAGACTATGCTCCGTTATTACAACCCCGTATCGAATTGAATCTCAAGCAAGTATACAACTAAAGACCGAGTTAGGCACTTACTAATAGCTGGTCCGTAGAGGCCTTGCTTGAGCGTGGGCTTGGCCTTCGCCTTGGGCTGCAAAAGGGAGCTCCGCGAGGTTGAACGACAAGGGGTGTTGGCCGGGTGCCTTGATGGTGGCCGGTTTCTAGCAAGGGTGTCGCCTTGATGTGTGGGATTAAAGGGGCTAGGTAAGGTCACTAGGGGGAGTGTAGTGTTGGGGAATATGACACTAAGGGAAGGGAACTAGATAGGGGAAGGATACGGCTGGCGGGTGGCTGGCCAAATGACAAGGTGACAGTCGGTTGGAGTGGCCGACTAGGAGCTTGGTGGTGGCGGGTATTTAGGGAGCTTGGTTTCAGTTGAGTGAGAAAGGTGGTAGCGAGTGTAAGGGCTGAGAGTGGAGAGGGAGTGGAGAAGGTGAGATGAAGGATGGGGTACTAACCGTGCTTGAAGAGAGGCGGTGGATGGAAGAGAGAAGTCGGGTGTGGTGGAGCAGGTGGTTCGGCCGAAGGCAGGGGTGGCGACAGGTGGTGGGCCGGCTGGGGTGTGGTGGAACACGGTGGTGGCGGGTGGTGGTGCAGGCGGAAGGCCTGGCTGGACGTGGATCAAGTGGCTGGGTTCGGTTGGGCTGGACCAAGGTGAGAGAGGATGGGAAGGGAGAGAGGTTCTAGATAGGAAAACCCGCCCCCAAGGAGGGGGGTTTATATAGGGATGGGTAGGTCGGTTAGGGCTGGGTTTGGGGTAGTGGTTAGGTGGTTTAGGTAGGATGGTATGATGATAAGGTGGGCTGGGAAAGGGTAGGGCCAGATATTTTAGATACTAGTGGTTTGGGTAGGTTGTGGGCTAGGGGTGGTTTAGGGTTTGGCTAGGTGGGTGGGTTCTAGGGTGAGGTTTAGTGAACTAGGTTAGGTGATTAGGCTAGGTTTAGGGAAATTAACCTAGGTTTAGGGAAGGATTAGGGAAGTGGGTTAGGTGATTAGGTTGGGATTAGGCCGGGATTAGGAAAGTGGGTTAGGTGATTAGGCTCATATTAGGGGTGGATTAGGGTGGAAGGCTAGGATTAGGTGTTTTGGGTTAGGTTTAGGTGAAGGAGCTCCCTTTGCATGGCCCATAGACCTTAACCACATCATGTTGGTGCAGCCCTAGGTTAGGTTTTGGCTAATTACAAGCTTAAACCCACTCAATTAGGCTAACCCACATGATTAACCCCAAACTTGACACACAAGTCAAGCTTAATTACAACACACTTGATCTTATCCATCCCCACTCTCTCTCATGCCCATGATCCCACGTGAAATTCAAGTGGGCCCCACCTCCATTTATGAGAAGGTGATGTGGGCCATAGATATGGATATTGGATTGGATCTCTGGATCCAAATCCAAATCCAAGTACACATATGGGTTTGGATTGGGATCTGGATATATATAGTCCAGATCCGATCCAAACTAAACTCTGACTCCTTCGAGCTGTGTTCGAAACGGACGATTTGTGCGGGGTCTGACAGCATCAGCACTCCGTCTGTGTTGGGTCTTCGCCAACATGATCGTCCGCCTCCGTTTCTACCTTCCGGAGATGACTTCAAATAACATTTTGATAATAATAGGGTCCTCGACGTTCGAGATCTTGGGGGTATGGATTTGATACGAGAGTTGCTGTGCCGGGCTCGACATGTGCTCCGGTTCCGGGCTCTCTTTGACTTCGCTGGTCCTGTTTTGATTAGGCCAAGCTGCTTTGGGGTTTCAAAACGTGTTTTAAAAGGTTTTCAAAAGCCATAATATATATTTTTTGAAATATGAAGTTTAAAACATATATACAGGGTTGTCTGGAAGGCTCCTGGGTTTCCAGACTCAAAATGGCCCTTTGGGGCTACTTGTACAAAACCAGATGAATTTGAGAAATTCGTGGGATTTTGGGGTGTTTACAGATGCCCCTCTTTGGCCTTGTCCAAATAGATTTGGATAAGGGCAAAGATGACAAACACCCCTTTCAATGTCTCCCTAGATCTATCCATGAAGAATATGGGATCGCCCCAATTTTTTGCAAAATCTCAATTTACAAACTCTGGTAGGAGGAGATATCACGCCAAAGGGTTTGTACTATGGAGTCTGGTCCTATATGGGATCATGTTTATGCAAATGTTCATGCGTGGAATGCAGATGCATGGGTGTGGTGCCAAAAGTGGCGACCTCCCAGGGATCAGATGTGGTCGAACTCTAGAGATTTACAAGGCCTACTGCTCCAAGTGAGCAAATCCTATGTTGTTCGATGTTCGGTTTTCAAAACTTATTTACAAAAGTTATTTACAAAAGGGACTACTGTCTTGAGCCTCGATCCTAAGGATCTCGAGCTCTTCGTGCTTGCCCTTGTTTGAGTCTTAACACTCGCTTATCTAGCGGAGGTTTTATAAGAAAACAAGGCATATTTCAAATTCCTACGCCTTACTCGAAACGTCGAATTCTCAAACAAGATGAAATTCAAGTAAGTAAATCCTATTTTTACTTTAGGATTCCTCGAAATGAACCATGCTTTAGCTTGGGATAAGCCAGGGATGGGAAAGAGATACCACGGTCCCTTCTGAAGCGTCCCGTGGTTTGAGGCACAGAAGGCGAAAAATTGCTCTTTTTGAGCTTTTTGGCCTCTTTTTCCTTTTTTTCATCGAGGGTCTCCCTTTGGGAGTATTTTTTCTTTAATCCCTCTTTTTTATAAGAGAATCGATTTTCTTTTAAATTCTGGTTTGTTTCTTTTGGAAAGAGACTTTGAATGGGAAATTCCCTTTTGTTTTGGGCCTTTGTTTTCCTTTTGGAAGGAGAAGAGAAGAGGGGAGGACTTATCCCAAGCCTACACTCGATCCATTCCAGATCAGCCTATTTAGAAATAGCACGTACTACTTGCAAGTATCTTGCTATGTTGAACTAGGCCTTTCTTAGTAAGAGGAAGGATTTTGAAATGTAACCACGATTTTGAAAACTCCACTCTTTCACAAGTGCGAATTCTTTTCACTTAGGGTCACACGAGTTTGCTTTTGCACCTTATTCACATGTCTCAGGGCAGCTATCCTAAAAATTTTCGAAAAATAGAATTTAATCTAGATCCTACACATGATATTTCTTTAAGTATTGAACATTGATAGGATCTGCTAAATTCCTACCTTCTACATCGATCAACCAATACGAGTTGTTTGTAGTGGTTGCTCGTACAACATAGGGTCCATCCCAGTTGGGGCGCCACTTGCCTAGGGGGTGTGGGCCACGATGGTGAATGGTTTTTAAAACCAGATCCCCCACTTCAAAGTGGCGAGGTCTCATGTGTTTGCTATAATGTCGGGCTATCCTTTGCTGGTATGCACGAGCATGATCCATGGCAAGGAGTCGCCTCTCATCTAGCAAATCTAGTTCGGCCATCCTAGCATGTTGAAGCGTCTCTAGGGGGAGGTCGAGTGCTATGGATGTATGGAATGAATGCAGTTGAATATGAATGGGAAGAATGGCGTTTGTGCCATAGACCAATTCGAATGGTGTGGCATTCGTGGGAGTCCGGATGGAAGTCCTATAAGCCCATAAAGCTTCATCCAGCTTCTCGTGCCACGTCCTACCCTTCTCTAAGGTTTTCTCAATTATGCTAATGAGAGTCTTGTTTGTGGCTTCGGCTTGGCCGTTGCCTTGAGGGTGGTAGGGAGAGGAGAAGTGGTGAGTTATGCCATACGTGTTGCACAACTTAACCATCCGCTCGTTCTTGAATGGGGTGCCATTATCAGACACAAGGTCTCGTGGAACCCCAAATCGAGCCAAGATATTCCTCCGGATGAAAGCCACCACATGTTGCCCCATTACATAGGTTAGGGAAATGGCTTCCACCCACTTGGAGAAATACTCCGTGGCTGCTAAAATAAATCGATGCCCATTCGAGGCCTTTGGAAATATTGGGCCTACGATATCAAACGCCCACATGGTAAATGGCCAGGGGCTGACCACGGAATGCAATGCAGATGATGGGATATGAATGGCGTGCCCATGCACTTGACATGGATGACACTTCCTAACATGATCGTGACAATCCTTTTTTAGGGTGGACCAAAAATAGCCCCCTCTAAGTATTTTCATTGCCATCATGTTGGCATTAACATGACCTCCACATTCTCCATCGTGGAACTCGTGCATCACTATCCTAGCCTCCTCTAGGTCGATACACCTAAGCAGAATGCCGGTAAAACTTTTTTTGTATAAGACCCCACCCAGAATGGTGTATCGGGTCGAAATCTTACGAATGAATGCCTTATCTTTGGATGTGGCATCCTCGGTGAATCCCCCATTTTCTAAAAATTGTTTTATGTCATAAAACCAGGGTTTTTCAATAGACTCTGGGTTGTTTTGGCAAATATCCAAGTCGTGTGTGGATGGGTGGGGCGCATGCCATATTTCCAAAGATCTGGTCCCTGAAATGGGATCGACCTTCAGGGCTGAACCCAAGGAGGAGAGGGCATCGGCGATGCCATTGTCCTCTCTTCCTATGTGTGTGAGTTTACACGACTGGAAGGATTGGACCAATCGAGTGGCCAACTCGTGATATGGAAGTAGTTTCTCATTACGTACTTGCCAAAGTTTTAAAACCTGGTTTATGACAAGGAGCGAATCTCCAAAGACCTCAATGCATGATGCCCCTAGAGTTTTCGAAATCCTTAAGCCTTGTATGAGTGCTTCATACTCAGCTACGTTGTTGGAACATTCGAAATCTAAGCGGACTGCTATGGGAATCTCGCCCTTTTCAGGGGAGATTAGATGACCCCGACACCAGCCCCTCGTTGGTTTCGTGCCCCATCGAAGTGCATCTTCCACACTTGGTTTTCGAAAGAGTTTGCCAAAATGTGGTTTTGAAAATGGTTTTGCAATATGCCTTCATCAGGCATTTCGACAAGAGTGGGATATGCGTCCTCTAAGGGGAACTCAGCCACGTAATCTGCTAGGGCTTGCCCCTTAATGGAGATCTGGTGATGGTATTTCAGATCATACTCCATTAAAAGGAGTTGCCATTTGCCCAATCTACCCGTGAGAATGGGTTTTTCGAATAAGTGCTTGATTGGATCAAGCTTGGACACTATCCAGATCTCATGATCTAGGAAATAGTGTCTGAATTTCTGGCAGGCCCAGACTAGGGCCAAGCACGTCTTCTCCATGGCTTGATAATTTCGTTCATAAGCCAAGAGAGTTTTCGAAATATAGTAGATGGCATACTCCTTATGGGTGTCATCCTCGTATTGAGCCAATAGGGCTCCTAAAGCATTTTCATGCACGGAGATGTATAATAAAAGCGGTTTTCCTTGCTTTGGAGGATTCAAAACGGGGGGATTAACCAAGTATGCCTTCAGTCTCTCGAAGGACTTTTGGCATTCGTCATCCCATAAGAATTTCGTGCCCTTCCTCAACAGTTTGTTGAAGGGTTCGCATCTAGTGGCCAGATTCGATATGAATCGGCGAACGGATTGTAATCGACCCTGGAGGCTACGGATTTGGGTGAGATTGGAGGGTGGAGCCATGTCTATGATGGCTCGACACTTAGAGGGGTCGACTTCTATTCCCCTTTGGCTCACCATAAAGCCTAGAAGCTTCCCTGATTCTACCCCGAACACACATTTTTGAGGGTTTAGCTTTACTTTGTAAAGTCTAAGCCTTTCGAAAATCTTTTGTAAACATTCGATATGGGTGCATCGGGTTTTGGATTTCGCCAAGAGATCATCTACATACACTTCTACAAGCTCATGAATTTGATCATGGAAGATCGTGTTCATGGCTCGTTGGTATGTTGCGCCGGCATTTTTCAAACCAAAGGGCATGACTGTATAGCAGTACGTGCCCCATGGGGTTGTGAAGGCGGTCTTACCCTGATCTCGTGGACTTAGTTTGATTTGATTATAGCCTGAATAGCCATCCATGAACGAAAACATTTCATGATTTGCAGTACTATCGACTATCAAATCTATGTTTGGTAAAGGATAATTATCCTTTGGAGTGGCTTTATTTAGGTTTCTGAAATCGATGCGTATTCGAATTTTCCCATTGGTTTTTCGAACTATAACAATATTTGATAACCAATCAGAATACGCAATGGGTTTTATAAATCTGGCTTTTAGCAGATCTTTTAAACCCTCTTTGACTTGCATGTGTACATTCGGGTGTATTTTCCTAAGCTTTTGCTTTATGGGTTTTACACCTACATCTAAGGGAAGGCGATGTTCGATAATGCTGGGATCTATGCCCGGCATGTCTTCATACGTCCATGCAAACACATCTAAATAGGTTCGTAGAAATGCAATGAATGCTAACCTTTCGGTTTCATGCAAGCATGCGTCTATTTTGATGGTTTTGGGATTGGAATCATCCCCTAGGTTCACCTCTATGAAATCTCCTCCTACTGATTGGGAAGGTTTTTCAAAATCGAGAATTCTATGAAATTCTGGGAGCTCAAAAGTGGGATCTTCCTCAAGGGGATCCACTTCTGGGCTTTGATCATTCTCGTGGGCTATAAACCCGAGGGAATTTGATGCATGGTTTTCAAAATGACCTGGTTTTGTACTTGGATTTTCAAGTGATTTCAAAATTTTTGGTCTGGCTATGCAGACGGCGTTTCTTTCGAAATCCTTTTCTTTTGCCAAAGTCCAACCAGGAGCAGCTATATACAAAATCTTTTTGGTATTTTCCAAATTTTCGATTTTTTGGTTTTTTGTAAAACAAGAACCTTGGGAACTATACAAAGCACTCTTTTTTCGAGTTTTTGTTTTTCCATTGTTTTTGGTTTTTCTTGCTTTTCGATTTTTTTGATTTTAAGCTTTTCAAATGTTTTTGTATTTTTAGAAAAGGGATCTTCCGTCATACCTACAAAGGAAAAACACTACGGGTTAGACTCAGAATAGGAGATCTAAATCGTAGGTCTCTTCTAAGGCAGGCTCCGAGGCACCCTTGACCCAGGTGGTCACAGGGGGTGGCTCCGGCGGTATTCGGGGAGTATAGCCGATCCCATATCGGCTTGGATTGGCCCTAGGAAGGATGGGCTCTAGGAGACCCTGGTTTTGCGCCCCTAGACTCTTGTAGGGCGTGTAGCCCATGTACAACAACATGTTCCATGATTTTTTGTTTTTTGAAAAGGTTGGATATAAATCGTGGTCCTGGAACATGCTATCGTTCATATTGTGCTCGTATGGCCTCTTGTCCAGGGGCTTTGGAAATAGGGAACGCTTGGGTTTTCCTAGAAGGATTAAAGTCGGGAGGGGGCCTGCTTTGGGCGGCCCCTTCACACATACAACCTTCCTAGGGTTGTTTAACACGAGCCGAGGTGGCTCAACCATAATTTGCCCCAAGTTAGCCTCATGGGCCTGGGAGCTTGATAAACAAGGGGAGTTTATGATCCCCTGAAGCTATGGATGGCACAGCGCACAAACTGTGTATCTAGGGCCTTCCCAGCAGCAGGTTATAATGGGGGTGGATGTCCAAGACATGGAACACCCCCGTGTGTTCGATCCCTCCCGTTTCCATTGGGAGTTCGATGGATCCTAAAGGTCTAGACGCATTCCCATCATATCCAGTGATAACGATGGGGCTTGGGTTCACTGAAGTCAAGGTGACTCCGATTTTGTACGCCACATGAACTGGAAGGATGTTGAGCCCTCCTCCACCATCGACTAGGCACCTGTCCAGAGAGTGGTTGTTTAGAACCACCTCGATATTCAGGGCCTGGTTATGGGTTTCGTAGGGTCTATCTACATCATCTTCCGAGAAAGTGATGGGCGATTTTGCTCCTAATAAAGCCACTTGGGCAGACAAGGATTCTGGACTTATGTTCGAATCAACCTTGGCCCTATCTAGAATTTTCTCTAATACAAGTCTATGCCTAGGCGAAGTTTTTATAAGCTCTAGGATAGACATGTGAATAGGAATCTTTGAAAGGTGGTTTTCGAAGTCATAAGGATTTAGGATGACTTTGTCCTTATCTGCTTTTGGCAGAACACTAGGGATACATGCTTTTGAGGGGCCAGGCACACTGACCATCTTTTGAGCACCTTGAAGGTGCGGGGGTTGATAGATCCTCCCGGATCTAGTGACTTCCCCACGACCAGCCTAGGGTTCGCGCTAAATTTGGCTCTAAGGATGAGCTGAGGAGAACCTTGGATTTTTAAAACTGGTTTTACCGGGGATTCCACTTTTGGTGGCCCCCGAATGACGACTTGGGCGGGCTTCTTGTATAGTACAAGAATGGGCGCACAAGTGGGTCGACCAGGTTCTGGTTTTTGCGCTAGTTCTTTGGAAATTGTGAGGGTACATACCTCCTTTCCTTTCCCACTGCCACTGGCGTGTTTGGGAAAGGGTTCCTTGAAGATAGCTTGAGGTGGCTCAAGTTCCGTAGTGACCTGGAGCCAGCCTTCTGCTATCAAGTTCTCAATTTTATTTAAGAGGGAGAAGCAGCGTTTGGTATCATGGCCTTTGAGCCAATGATACTTACAAAATCGGTTCAAATACCCCCCTTTGGAAGTGACTCCTTCGGGGATTTCAGGGAGTTCTATCATGCCCTGGGCAAGTAGGAGGTCTAGGACCTCCGACACAGGCTATCCCAGCGGAGTATACTCCCGTTTTTCAACCGGTTTTTGAAAATTTCGCTCCCTCTTATTTTCTATCTTTTCAAAATTTTTGGAAGTGCCCGCCACGCCTGGATCCACCCGGACATTGGCGATTTTATCGGGCTTTGCCCCTTTGTCCGTCGTGGGCAGCCCATATGCGATGGGCTTTTCCAAGCGGGTTTTTGGAATGGCACTTCCTTTCCACAAGTGATCGTATGTCCCTTTTCGCAAGTTGGTTTCAAAAAGGGAAGCCTTTTTTATCAATTTATGGAAAGTTGAAATCTCATGGAGCGAGAGAAGGGTTTTTAACTCGCTTTTAAAGTTATCCAGGATGAGCATGACTGCGCATCCTTCGGAGATGGGCTCTCGCACTTGGCCAAAAAGTGACCTCCATCTTATAATGAAGGCATGTACGTCTTCGTTCATGCCTTGCTTTTTATCCCTTAAGGTATTCAGAGTCGGCGTGACTTCTACGTTGTGTGCAAATCTTTGCATGAAGCAGTTCGCTAACTCTTCAAAAGTAGCGAACTGGCTTAAGTCGTAGGAAGCCAGCCATTTGGCAGCTGTGCCTTTAAGGGATAAAGGGAACCAATACACCCATTTCATTGAGTCCTTTCTCTTCTTATGGGCTCGACGTGAGAAAAGCTGCAAGTGAGACCTAGGGTCTCCCATGCCATCATACCGATGGAAGTTCGGTATTTCATCGTCACTGTCTGTTTCGTAATCCATAGGAAGGAAATCAGACAGGGCGTAGCTCCTTTTCTCTTTATTCTGCCCTTTCAGCAACTACTGTAGGGTTTTACGGTCCTTTTGTGTGAAGGACTCGTGGTATTGGTTGCCTTCCATTACGGATGCCTCTTTGTGCTTGCGAGGTTTTTCAGATTTCTTTTTAGGCCTTTGTTCACCATTTGATGAACATGAATCGCCTACTTCAGCCTCTTGGCTGAGAGCATCGATTTTGGCCTCAAACTCCCTTCTCAAGTCCTCGATTTCATCTAGTTTTATTTTGTTTTTGAAAATCCTCCTAGAGTGAGAACTTGATGCGCATGAGCCTTGGCTCGACACTTCACTTGGATTGGATTTTGACATGCTTTTCAAGCTTTTTCAAAAATGTCCTAAGTACAAGCAAAGAAAACAAGTTAAAATGACACCTTTTACAAAATTTTCGCAAGACTTCTACTTAAAAACTCGATTTTTGAAAGGCTCACGTCCCACCGGGCATGCCAATCTCTGTAAACGCGCGAAAATCCCTGTTTCTCACCTTTTCAGGGCTCGGAGCGGATCCTCTCGTGTGTCTAAGGCCTATTTATGCAAACAAGGTGTGCCAACTAGCTTACCTAAGCTAGCGAAGATATATTTAAAACTGACTTCTAATCGTGGCGACTATGAGCAAGTGAGCTCTTGTTATCGCAGACCTTCTTGCACTGATACGCAAGGGTCAGTCTGTACGCTTTGCAAAAATTGAGTTTTGGGAGAGAAAGTCTACGAAGCGGTTCGAGGTGTCTAATTCGGGTCTTTTAGATGCGATTGCATATTTTAGATCACGTGGATTTGCACGTGCCTAAGTCTTTCCTTTTATCCCTTTTCGGGCCACCTAGTTTGTGTGTTATGAACACTCCACTACATGGGCGAATTCGAGCGGAGCTTGCTTTGATGCAATATGCGTCCTACCTCGTGGTATGGCGTAGATGCAATGCAAACTCACGCTACTCCAAAGGGAAAACCCGAATGTAAAGACAATACTGAAGGGAAATAACCGAAGGGAAATAACTTGAAATATAAATGCCGAAGGGAGATATGTATATAGAGTAAGTATATGGGCCCTTACTCGGGTCTTGCAAATAAGAGCGAAGGCTCAATGTGGGTGCGTGCTTGAATTGAAAGACTTACACACACGACATGAAATTAAACCCAAATATAAATTGCAGTATGGCCTTAACTAAGGTTTGGGAATAAGAGCGAAAGCTCAATGTGTGTGAGTGCTTGAATTGAAGTACTACGCACACAACATGAAATGAAACCCAAATATAACTGCAATAGGCCTTGACTAAGGTCTTGGGAGTAAGAGCGAAGGCTCAATGTGTGTGAGAGTGCTTGAATTGAAAGACTTACACACACGACATGAAATGAAACCCAAATAGTATAGGTCGGCCCTTACTTGGGTCTTTCAAATAAGAGCGAAGGCTCAATGTGTGTGAGAGTGCTTGAATTGAAAGACTTACACACACGACATGAAATGAAACCCAAATAGTATAGGTCGGCCCTTACTTGGGTCTTTCAAATAAGAGCGAAGGCTCAATGTGTGTGAGAGTGCTTGAATTGAAAGACTTACACACACGACATGAAATGAAACCCAAATAGTATAGGTCGGCCCTTACTTGGGTCTTTCAAATAAGAGCGAAGGCTCAATGTGTGTGAGAGTGCTTGAATTGAAAGACTTACACACACGACATGAAATGAAACCCAAATAGTATAGGTCGGCCCTTACTTTGGTCTTTCAAATAAGAGCGAAGGCTCAATGTGTGTGAGAGTGCTTGAATTGAAAGACAACACACCCAACTTAAGCAAAACCCTACAAAAATGAAAGTATATGTATATACTTATGTATTAGGGGCTGATTAGGCTCGTGTGTGTTCAAAATCGTGCACAACTAGGAGAGTGCACGTGTGTGGGTGTGCCAAGCCACGTTATTACAAGCGGGGGGAGACTATGCTCCGTTATTACAACCCCGTATCAAATTGAATCTCAAGCAAGTATACAACTAAAGACCGAGTTAGGCACTTACTAATTGCTGGTCCGTAGAGGCCTTGCTTGAGCGTGGGCTTGGCCTTCGCCTTGGGCTGCAAAAGGGAGCTCCGCGAGGTTGAACGACAAGGGGTGCTGGCCGGGTGCCTTGAAGGTGGCCGGTTGCTAGCAAGGGTGTCGCCTTGACGTGTGGGATTAAAGGGGCTAGGTAAGGTCACTAGGGGGAGTGTAGTGTTGGGGAATATGACACTAAGGGAAGGGAACTAGATAAGGGAAGGATACGGCTGGCGGGTGGCTGGCCAAATGACAAGGTGACAGTCGGTTGGAGTGGCCGACTAGGAGCTTGGTGGTGGCGGGTATTTAGGGAGCTTGGTTTCGGCTGAGTGGGAAAGGTGGCAGCGAGTGTAAGGGCTGAGAGTGGAGAGGGAGTGGAGAAGGTGAGATGAAGGATGGGGTACTAACCGTGCTTGAAGAGAGGCGGTGGATGGAAGAGAGAAGCCGGGTGTGGTGGAGCAAGTGGTTCGGCCGAAGGCAGGGGTGGCGACAGGTGGTGGGCCGGCTGGGGTGTGGTGGAGCACGGTGGTGGCGGGTGGTGGTGCAGGTGGAAGGCCTGGCTGGACGTGGATCAAGTGGCTGGGTTCGGTTGGGCTGGACCAAGGTGAGAGAGGATGGGAAGGGAGAGAGGTTCTAGATAGGAAAACCCGCCCCCAAGGGGGGGGGGGTTATATAGGGATGGGTAGGTCGGTTAGGGCTGGGTTTGGGGTAGTGGTTAGGTGGTTTAGGTAGGGTGGTATGATGATAAGGTGGGCTGGAAATGGTAGGGCCAGATATTTTAAATCTAGTAGTTTGGGTAGGTTGTGGGCTAGGGGTGGTTTAGGGGTTTAGGGTTTGGTTAGGTGGGTGGGTTCTAGGGTGAGGTTTAGTGAACTAGGTTAGGTGATTAGGCTAGGATTAGGCTAGGTTTAGGGAAATTAACCTAGGTTTAGGGAAGGATTAGGGAAGTGGGTTAGGTGATTAGGTTGGGATTAGGCCAGGATTAGGGAAGTGGGTTAGGTGATTAGGCTCAGATTAGGGGTGGATTAGGGTGGAAGGCTAGGATTAGGTGTTTTGGGTTAGGTTTAGGTGAAGGAGCTCCCTTTGCATGGCCCATAGACCTTAACCACATCATGTTGGTGCAGCCCTAGGTTAGGTTTTGGCTAATTACAAGCTTAAACCCACTCAATTAGGCTAACCCACATGATTAACCCCAAACTTGACACACAAGTCAAGCTTAATTACAACACACTTGATCTTATCCTTCCCCACTCTCTCTCATGCCCATGATCCCACGTGAAATTTAAGTGGGCCCCACCTCCATTTATGAGAAGGTGATGTGGGCCATGGATATGGATATTGGATTGGATCTCTGGACCCAAATCCAAATCCAAGTACACATATGGGTTTGGATTGGGATCTGGATATATATAGTCCAGATCCGATCCAAACTAAACTCTGACTCCTTCGAGCTGTGTTCGAAACAGACGATTTGTGCGGGGTCTGACAACATCAGCACTCCGTCTGTGTTGGGTCTTCGCCAACATGATCGTCCGCCTCCGTTTCTGCCTTCCGGAGATGACTTCAAATGACATTTTGATAATAACAGGGTCTTGGACGTTCGAGATCCTGGGGGTATGGATTTGATACGAGAGTTACTGTGCCGGGCTCGACATGTGCTCTGGTTCCGGGCTCTCTTTGACTTCGCTGGTCCTGTTTTGATTAGGCCAAGCTGCTTTGGGGTTTTAAAACGTGTTTTAAAAGGTTTTCAAAAGCCATAATATATATTTTTTGAAATATAAAGTTTAAAACATATATACAGGGTTGTCTGGAAGGCTCCTGGGTTTCCAGACTCAAAATGGCCCTTTGGGGCTGCTTGTACAAAACTAGATGAATTTGAGAAATTCGTTGGATTTCGGGGTGTTTACAAGGGGCATCTGTAAATACCCAAATTTTGTTTTTTAACTTTTGCCTCTTAGGAAATTGCTTATTTTTGGTAATTTTGGGTTTTCGAATAAAAAAAGCATCAAACGAATGTGTTTTGGCACCAAAATTTTATGGAAGCCTTAAAATGATGAAAGAGTGCTTCCCTTTCTAAAAATTTCGAATTTGGACAAAATTGGATAAAAATGATGATTTTGCCCTCAAAGCAGGATTTCGTTTCCCTAAAAGATTTATGTTGAAAAATATGTTGAAAACTTTTCCTTTGAAAAGATACAGGTATCAAAGAGACAAGTTGACACTTGAAAAGGAAGGTGGACGCCTAGAAAGGGAAAGTGAGCTTCCCTGAAAGAAAAGCTCATATTTGGAAAGAAATTAATTTCCAGAGGGTAAGGTAGGTATTATCAAAAGAAAAGAAATATTGATGCAATAACAATGGCTTCTGAAGAGAAAGGTTTGGTATCAAATGCATTTGGTAACATATCCATGTTATGTTTGGTTGCTAAAAGATGGCAATTAGTATACTGATATGCATCATATTTTGCAATGGGGCACTTCAAATTTCTGAAAAGATTACTGCTTGTCCATGGGCACTGGAACTACTAGTGTGTGGGCTATTTCATTTTATACAACTTCTATAGAAATGTTGTGTTTGTCTTTATGCTTTTCTGGTATATACTGTACACAGGATTTTCTACCACGTCTGCGCTGACAGATTGGAGCAGTGTGTTCTACTCTATCATCTACACCTCTATGCCCACGATTGTAGTTGGCATTTTTGACAAAGACTTGAGCCACAAGACACTACTTCAATATCCAAAAACTTTACAGAGTTAGACATAGACAAGAGAGCTATAATTCATGTCTTTTCTGGATCATAATGATTGACACACTTTGGCAAAGTCTCGTTCTCTTCTATGTTCCACTTTTAACTTACAAGAATGGGCTTATCAACATTTGGAGTATCGGAAGTCTATGGACAATTGCGGTTGTTGTTCTTGTGAATGTTCACCTGGCTATGGACATACACTGCTGGGTATTGTTTACCCATCTTGCTACATGGGGTTCCATAATCATCACATATGTTTGTCTGGTGGGGCTGAACTCGATTCCTAGCTTTCCTGATTATTGGACGATTTATCACCTTGCTAAGTCAACAACCTACTGGTTAACCATTCTACTTGCAACAATTTTGGCTATTCTCCCATGGTTTCTTCTCAAAATTGTGCAGCAGACATTTTGGCTGTCTGATATCCTGATAGCTCGAGAAGCTGAAAAATTTAGGAAGCTACCTTACCACTTGGTGGCCAAAGACAGTCAAGATTCTTCATAATGCAATCAAAAGGAGGATCGTGCTTATCAAGTACAGATAACATTCAAGGCTTATCCAACTCAAATGAAATCAAAAGGAGAATCATGCTTATCAAGTACAGATAATGTTCAAGGCTTATCCAACTCAGATGAAGTCAAGAGGAGGATAAAGTTCATCAAAGCCAAATCAAGATCAAGCTTAACAAGTTCGGATAAGATCAGGTGGAGGATCAAGCTTATCAAAATAGGATCAAGCTTATCCAAACCCACAACAGATAGACATCTGTGAGCCTATAAAAAGGCCCTCCCAGGTGTTGTATCAACGATCAACCATCCACTGCCAAAAACCAATCCGTGAACACTAGAAAACGTAGGAGAGAGAGAGAGAGAAGAAAGGAGAAGGAAGAGAAGAAAAGGAGGTTCGCCCTGCTCCACCATCCGATGTCCACTCGTGGAGGTTTCTCGGTCACGTTAGAAGCTTCACATCATCTCCCTCTTCGATTCTACAAGTTTGAATCAATCATTGTATGAATATGATCCATAGAAAACTGAGAATTTAAAGGTTTTGCAGAAAATTTGTATGAAGATTGAACTGAAGATCGTGTTCATGATCCATGTCGAGGCAAAACATGAATGTTTACCCTTCAATCTTCATGAACAAGATAAAAACAACATACTTCTATGATCTGCATGAATTTTAGGATTGGTTACAGGTTGAAGATCGTTCCAAATAATCAAGGGAACGCTTTGAATTTTTCTGCAATTTTGAACTTCTGAAATCGTATGATCGCACACACCTGAACACGGATTTGTTTTGAACTAACGGCTAATCCAATCAAGTCAATTTTTTGCATGTCCCATTTAGACATGTTAGGGATCATTAGATAAAAGTTTGAAGATTTTATGTGATCGTTTGCTTAGTCAATTAAATCCGTAAACATTGGCAAAAATTTGATTCTATTTTGCAGAAACAGAACATTTAGAAACAGACTCCTTTTCTTTTATCCATATCTCTGTAAATACTAAGTGGAATTGTATGCAAATTGATTCTTTGGAAAGATAACATCAGGGACTTTCCAACAAAACAAATTATGGTGAAATTGGAGGTCTGAGTGCAGAGATACGACTGTTTTTTTTAACCTTTGAGTCATAGATACAGAATTGTTCTGAGTTTTTGAACAGTCACTAATTCTGGATTTAATTCTCAGGATTTACAAAAGCAAAATAAAAAATATAAATATATCCTGACTCTGTAAAGGTATATATTTGTAAAAATTTTAGAATTTTTGGAGACTCAGAAGTATTTTAGAAAAATCCAAGAAGAGGTCTCTGAAACAGAACAGTTTCTGCAACTTTCAGAATCTGAAATTTTCAGAAATCAGGAAATTAGCCACGAATTTTGAAACTTGTGAAATTGGGATTTTGCTTTTCGAATTTAACGGATTCCAAACCTTTTTCAAGCGTCTAGGCTGAACCTTGAGTGTTGGTTGAAGAAAGCCTATGTCGAAAAGATCTCACTTATCCGCAATCGCCTACTAAAGTCAGAAAACCGAACTTTGTTAGTTTTAGTAAACTAATTGGCACGCTCGCGCATACGACATAGTTTGAGAGTTTAATTTCAAATCCTAAAAGATTTTGAAATAAAAATTCACATCTACATTTAGGAGGAGACATAGATAGACATGTCGTTAAAGAGGCATTAGGATATCAAGGTATTCATGAAAACTTTGGTTTTGGGGTCATAAATGAGGAGATTTTAAATTTTGTTATGACATTTGATCTCTTTATAATCAATACATTCTTCAAAAAAATAATATGATCATTTAATTACTTATAAGAGTGGCTTATCACAAACACAAATTGATTATTTTATTTATAGGAAAAAAAGATAGAGCATGTTGTAAAGATTGCAAGGTAATTCCAGTTGAAAGATTAACTACCTAACATAGACTTTTAGTTATGGATTTAGAGGTAAAAAAGTGGACAAAGAAGAAAAGAGTACATTGAGTTATTCACACTAAGTCCTTGAAGGAGATGCTTGGAATTATGTTGGTACACCTTGTGATATGTGGAACAAAATATGGCTATATATATTAGGAAAGTCGTGTAAGATGTGTTAGGTGAATCTAAGGGAGGTGTACCGACACAAAAAGAAGCTTGGTGAGTACAAAATAAAATCATGGCAAAGAGAACATGTTACAAATTACATTATGCTAAGAAAACTAGTGAAACTTTAGAGGCTTATAAGAAAGCAAAGAAAGAAGCAAAAAAAGGCCGTCAGTGAAGCAAAAGCTAAAATTTAAGAGGATTTATATAAAAAAAATTAACTCAAAAGAGGGTGAAAGAGATATCTTTAGGATAGCTAGGGCTAGAGATAAGAAAGGTAAGGATCTTAATTTTATTAGATGCATCAAAGACAAGGATGAGAAAATTCTAGTGGTAAATGATGATATAAAAAATAGATGAAAAAATTATTTTTATAAGCTTTTTAATGAAAATAAAGATGTTAGTATTAGCTTAGGAGAGTTAGCCAAATGAGAAAAGTATATAAATTATAATTTCTACTGACGTATTCAAAAGAATGAGGTCAAAGAGGCTCTTAAACATATGAAGGCTGATAAATCGATAGGATCAAACAATATTCCTATAAAAGTTTGAAAAATCATAAGAGAAACAAGAAGCACTTGACTCACAAGGCTATTTAATGAAATATGGAAAAACCAAAAGATGTCCGAGGAATGGAGAAAGAGTACACTTATACCCATATGTTAGAACAAGGGAGACATTCATAACTGTGCGAATTATCGAGGTATTAAGTTAATGAGCCATACTATGAAATTATGGGAAAGAATTATCAAATGTAGGTTAAGACAAGTATCGAATACAATAGAGAACCAATTTGGATTCATGCCAGGCAAATCTACTATTTAAGCGATTCACCTTTTGAGACGTCTTATGGAACATTTTAGATCAAGAAAGAAATACATTCACATGATATTAATTAATCTAGAAAAAGTTTATGATAGGATACAAATGGATGGTTCTTTGGAGAACCTTGAAAAAAAGAGGTATCTCATTGACATGTTAAATGTAATAGGTACACTGGCCATTAGGGCCCCTGTTTGAGTTAGGATTGGCCCAGGCCACTAGGGCCTGGGGCCAGTCAACTAGCCGTTGGAGGCCAGACTGCCTCCAACGGCTAGTGACTAGTCATGCTGGGCACAATAGCCAGCCTTGAAGGCTCTCCTCCTTCTCTGTTGTTGTATTTTCTCCCCTATAAATACTCCATTCTCTCATCAATAAAAGTATATTGTCTTGCATAACCTTTGTTTGTGATTTGACTTCTTGGTTTTTTACTCTTGTTGGCTTCTATTGTGTTCTTTATATGTGACATCCATATTCGGATGTTTTGAGATCTTAGCGATTTGACAAATTTTAGCATTGGCAATTTGACCTTTGATTGTCAACAATTATTTACATGATATCAGAGCCTCATATTGAAGATTTCGAGCACATTGGGAAGCATGCCAAGATTGCTCGTGAAATCACTCTAAAGTTGAGGTAAGTATAAAATTTTTGTTATTACATAAAATTAAAAGCAAAAATGAATCTTTTAAATGTATCCTTGACCCAAAATACTACCAAAGTTGGACAAGGACTATGAAAAAATATTTTTTATTAATGCCTCAAACTAGCCCCCAAGGCTCTCTCTCTCTCTCTCTCTCTCTCTCTCTCTCTCTCTCTCTTTCTCTCCCTCACTTGCTGTAGGATTTCCTCTCCTTCTTCACTCTCTCTTAATGCCTCAAACCAGCCTCCAAGGCTCCCTTTTATAGATTTCAAAGGGGGCCTCTAGGGCCTTCCATGGGTTTAGATTTTGGATTGATATTCCATCCCATTTTGATTCGATCCAAAGGTTGGCCCATAGCTGCACATGGGTGCATGTGGGCTGGGGATGGTTCCCTTCCTTGGTTCATATGGGCTAGTAAGAGTCTTGGGGTAGTCATGTGGGCTAGCCCACTCTTGATCGAACCACCCGCCTAGGTGTGATCTTCATTTGGTTCATGATATAGCCCGCGCTCATGACTTGGTTCAAGGGGGCGGTTTTCACTTGGTCTAACTCATGACTAGGCATGGTTCATTTTTGCATGGTGTAGGGCTTAATCAATTCATCCTTTGCTTGACTTAATTTGGGCTTGTCTTGATTTTAACCGAAATGTCTTATTGAATCATTTCCCCCTAACCATGTGCCTTAGCTATGGCTTTCTTGAATTTGAGGCTTGAATGGACTCTAACCTTGACTTGAATTAGCTCAATCTTGCATGTCTTATTATCACTAGCTCCCGTGGGATGGATCATCTCGAATGTTGGGATCAAGCTTAACTTTGAATGAGCCTTGCAGGTGTTGTCATTATGCTTCTTCAAACTCCATTTCTTTTGAGTGATCATCTACTTTCATCCTAACCTTCAAGAATTCTATTTTGCTTGATTATCTTTTCAGTTAAGATTTATAGTTTCAAATATTTGATTTTTTATTATTTAAAATCATTTCATTTGAGATATATTTGAAAACATGGAGTTTTAATGAAATCTTCAAATATTCTATTTGGAAAATAATTGAGTCTCATTCTCAATGTTTATTTACATGGGTGACCTGCTTTCGCTCTGTGAGTTAGTCTTTACTGTTTCAACCACTTTAACCCTTCGTTGGGTGTAGGGTCTTTGAGTAAAGATTATCTTCGATCGAAAGAAATTTTGAGGTCTGGTTTGGATTGATTTGGTTTTGAATTTCAAAAGTTTTTGTAATTTTATAAATTTGACACTTTGCAAACATTTTGTGTGTTTAATTCTCAATGTCTCATTTTCACCTGTTTTTTTGTGAAAAATGGTTTGAAATTATCCTTTCTTTAAAGGTAGTCATTTGAAAAATACGAATTCTGCCCATTTGGCCTTGAGGGCAAAGTAGTCACTTTTTTTAACTTTTGTCAAAATTGGATTTGTTTTTAGAGAGATGCAATGTACATTATTTTGAGATTGCTACAAAATTTTGGTGCAGAACTGAGTTCAGTTAAGATGTCTTTATTTGAGAAACCCTTAAAAGAACTAAAACTGTAATTTTTATTGGCAAAATTTCTAAAAGATCAAAAAATTTTGTTTTGAAAAAATTGTGGGTGTTTAGAGATGCCCCTCTTTATCATTAATCCAAATTTATTTGGATAATAAAAAAGAAGAAAACACTCATTTTTCTTTCAAGATTTATCTTGAGAGTATAAATTTTTCCCTCATTTCATAGCATCTATTTCCTTGGATTTATTTTTGTGAAGGAGGAGATCTTAGACAAAGGAGACTTGGCAAGAAAACGCCTAGTCCTAGGATGATTATGCATGAACGACCCTTTGATGGATACATGTATACATGGTATGTGAGGTGAGTGTCGTGTGTGTTTAGAGACTCATACATGTGATCCGTGAGCATGAGAAGAAACCTATGAAGGCCGACTGCCCCAAGTAAGATGGTTCCTGTATTGTTTCCTTTGATATTTCAGGTTTTTAAAATTTCTTTTAAAAAGGGAACTCCTTTCGGTTTCTATCAAAAAGGACTTCCAATTTCTTACATTTCCCCTCACTCGTGTTTTAATACCCACTACTTAGTAGAGGTTTTGTAGATTATTTTGAATAACATTTCAAAATTTAGTTTCTCACACAATAAAGTATAATTCTCAAACAAAATGAAATCCAAATAAATAGGTCTTATTCCTACTCAGGGATTTTAATGGTAAACTTTTCTCCATTGAGATAAGTTATAAGAATTTTAGAAAAGAGTATCTCACGGTCCCTTCTAAACTGTCCCGTGGTATAAGGCCAAGAGATTCTTTATAGAAAATTACTCTTTTTGAGCTTTGACTTTTCTTTTTCTTTTCTTTCAAAGGCAGCCTCTATATTGGAGGTTTTGTTTTCCCTTTTCTTTTTTCTTTTTGGAAGACCTCTATATTGGAGGTTTTTATTTTCCTTTCTTTTCTGTTGATTTTGCCAAATTTCCTTTTTTGAGGAGAAATGAAGTGGGAGAATACAACTCATCCCTTTAGATACTCGATTCAAAAGTATATCCCATTTCGTAATAGCACACATTATTTGAAAATATTTTTCTATTTTGAACTAGGCCTCATTTTATAAGTCAAAGATTTTTGAAATGTTATCAAATGATTTTGAAAACTCTATTTTTCATAAAGCATCAGTTCCCTAATTTAGGGTCACATAATCTATTTTGATCCTTCTTTCAAGAAATTTAAAGGAGATCTATTTTAAAATCTTTTCAAAAGAATTTGAAGTAGATCATATACATAATATTTTTTCAAGTATTGGGCATTTATAGGGTCTTCTAGATTTCTTCCCTCAACATCAATCAACCAATATGCATTATTTGTGGTTGTCCCTCTTACAACATAGGGACCATCTCACTTGGCCAGCCACTTACCAAGTGGATGTGAGCCACGATGGTAGATAGTTTTCAAAACAAGGTCTCTCACTTTGAAATGGTGAGCCTTCATATGCTTTTCATAGTGTCGGCTATCTTTTGCCGGTATATATGTGCATGATCCATGGCAAGGAGCCTTTTCTCATCAAGTAGGTCAAGCTCAGTCACGCTAGCTTGTTGTAGGGTTTCTATGGGTCAATCAAGTTCAAGAGATGTATGAAATGAATGTAATTTGGTATGAATGGGAAGTATGACATTTGTACCATAGATTAACTCAAATGGTGTGGCATTTATGGGTGTGCGGATGGAAGTCCTATAAGCCCATAAGGCTTTATCTAGCTTCTTATGCCATGTCCAACCCTTTTCTAAAGTCTTCTCAATAATGCTTATGAGGGTTTTGTTCGTGGCTTCGACTTGGTCGTTGCCTTGAGGGTAGTAAGGTGATGAGAAGTGTTGAGTAATGTCATAGGTCTTACATAACTTTTCTACCTTCTCATTTTTGAATGGGGTGCCATTATCCAACACTAGGTCTCTTGGAACTCCAAATCGAGTCAAGATATTTTTCTTGATCAATGCCACTACATGTTGTCCTTGGACATTAGTCAAGGAGGTAGCTTCAACCCATTTAGAAAAATATTCAGTAGTTCCTAAAATAAACCAATGTTTATTTGATGCAGTGGGTAAAATTGGTCCTATGATATCAAATGCCTACATGGTGAAGGGTCATAGACTCACGATGGAATGCAATGCAGATGATGGAATATGAATGACATTTTCATGCACTTGACATTGATGACACTTCCTAACATGGTTATGACAATCTTGCTTCAAAGTGGACCAAAAATAACCTGCTCTAAGTATTTTCATGGCTATCATATTTGCATTGACATGACCTCTACATTTCCCATCGTAGAACCCATGCATAATGGTCCTAACCTCATCATGGTCGATACATCTTAACAAGATACCAATAAAATTCATTTTATAAAAAAAAAACTCCCAAAATCACATATCAGGTTGAGATTTTCTAAATAAAAGCCTTATATTTAAAGGAAGTGAATTTCGGGAAATCCTCTATTTTCTAAAAAGTTTTTAATGTCTTGAAACCAAGGTTTTTCATTTGGATTTTGGTTATTTTGGCAAATCTCTAAATCATGGGTAGATGGAGTAGGGAAATGTAGGATATCTAGGATCGAGTGCCCATAGCAGGGTCAATCCTTAGAGATGACCCTAAAGAGGAGAGTGCATCTGCTATGGTGTTGTTCTCTCTACCTATGTAAGTGAGTGTGCATGATTTGAAAGAATCAACCAACTGGGTAGCCAATTCATGGTATGGAAGGAGTTTTTTGTTTTTAACTTGCCAAATTTTCAAAACTTGGTTTACAAGAAGTATCTCCAAAGACTTCAACACATATTGGCCCTAGATTTTTCAAAATTTTTAGGCCTTGTATGAGTGCCTCATATTCAGCCACATTATTTGAACAAGGAAAATCTAGTCGGAATGCTAATGGGATCTCTCTCTTCTCGGGGGATATGAGAATCATTTCCATGCCTATCCCTTATTGATTCTTTGCCCCATCAAAGTACATTTTTCATACTTGATCTTCGTTACCAGAATTTGATAAAACATGGTTTTCTAGTCGTTTATCAAGATGCTTTCATCAGGCATTTCATCAAGTATGGGATATGTATCTTCAAGGGATAACTCAGCCACATGATCGGCTAGGGCTTGTCCCTTAATGTAGTTTTGGTAATGGAATTTCAAATCATACTCCATTAGGAGGAGCTGCCATTTACCTAGCCTACCTATTAGGATAGGTTTTTCAAAAAGGTGCTTGATAGGGTCAAGTTTAGACACTATCCAAATTTTATTATCTAGGAAATAATGTCTAAACTTTTAGTAAGCCCATACCAAGGCTAAGCACGTTTTCTCCATGGCTTGATAATTTCTTTCATATTCTAATTGAGTTTTCAAAATGTAGTAAATAGCATACTCCTTAAGACTATCATCCTCATATTGAGCAAGTAAATCACCCAATGCATTCGTATGAATGAAAATATAAAGAAATAAAGGTTTTCCTGGCTTTGGAGGTTTTAAAATTGAAGGATTTACCAAATAAGTTCTCAATCTTTCGAAAACTTTTTGGCAATTGGAATCCCAATCAAATTTAACCCCTTTTCTCAAAAGCCTATTGAAAGATTCACATCTTTTTGCTAAGTTGGAGATGAATATCCTAATTACTTGGAGTCAACCTTGGAGGCTTCGAACTTGGGTCAAGTTAGAGGGTGGAGGTATGTCTATGATGGCTTGACACTTAGAGGGGTTGACCTCTATGGCCCTTTGGTTAACCATGAACCCTAAGAGTTTTCCCAATTCTACTCTAAAAACATATTTTTGAGGATTTCGTTTAATTTTATAAAGCCTATGTCTTTCCCAAACCTTTTGCAAAGATTTTATGTGTGTGCATCGGATTTTTTATTTTACCAAAAGATCATCCACATATACTTCCAAGAGCTCATGGATTTGATCATAGAAAATAGTAGTCATGGCTCTTTGGTAAGTGGCACTGGCATTTTTCAAACCAAAAGGCATAACCATGTAGAAGTATGTGCCCTAAGGTATAGTAAAAGCAGTTTTGGCCTGATCTTTTGGTGCTAGCTTGATTTAGCTATAACCTAAGTAATCATTCATGAAAGAAATCATTTCATTATTTGCAGTGCTATCCATTATCAAATCAATATTTGGAAGTAGAAAATTATCTTTTGGAGTGGTTTTGTTCAAATTTTTAAAATTGATGCAAATACGAATTTTCTCATTGGATTTTTGAACTACAACAATATTTGAAAGTCATTCAAAATAAGCAATGGGTTTTATAAATACAGCTTTTAAAAGATCTTCTAAACCCTCTTTTACTTGGGAGTGAACATCAGGATGGATTTTCCTAAGCTTTTGTTTCACAAATTTTGCATTTGGTTTTAGAGATAAATGATGCTCTATAATTCTATGGTCTAAACCAGGCATGTTTTTATAGGTCCATGCAAACACATCTATATACGATTTCAAAAATACAATTAATGATGCCTTTTGATGCTCATGCAAACAAAGACCTATTTTGATACACTTTGGGTTAGACTCACTCCCTAAATTGACCTCTAGGAAATCCCTTCCTACAAAATTTTCCAAGTCAAAGATTTTATGAAATTCGGGAAGCTCGGAAGCTTGATCATCCTCATGGATGAGGGGATTTTCCTCCTTGCTTTATCACTCTCAAGTACTTTAATTTCTAGGAAAGGATTATGCACATGAGAAGGGTCATGCACAAGAGGTTTATTCACAATGGCATGAGACGATTTGGGTTGGAGAATATACATGGGTTTTGTCAAAACTGATTATTGAGTTTGTACACGATTTTGAAAACCAGAATTTTTGGGATTTTCAATTGTTTTCAACTTTTTTTGAATTTTCAGATTTTTCAAATGTTTTTGGGTTTTGGGAGTTTTTTAAATTTTTTGGTTTTCCCAAATATATACTTTTTAAGATTTTTTTTCAAGCAAAGGGTCTTCCATCAAGCCTACAAAGAAAACATCATGAAATAGACTTCAAACAGGAGGTCTAGCCCATAAGTTTCAGTTTTAGTTGGCTCTAGGACACTCTTGACCCAATTGGTCTTACGTTGTGGCTCAGGGGGTATGGATGGGTTGTACCCCAAACCATGTCAACCTAGGTTAGAAAGAGGTAGGATGGGTTCTAATCTACCTTGGTTCTTGACTAGACCCTGATATTGTGCATACCCCATGTTCAATAACATATTCCAAGGCCTTTTAAGTTTTGAAAAATTTTGATAAACAGGATAGCCTTGGAATGATGTATCGTCCATGGCATAGTCATACACTCGAGTTTTATTGGGTGTACCTAGGAGGTGTGGGGCTTTAGAGTTAGAAGGGTCTGACTCCCCTAGGATGCATGTGACCTTAGAGGGTTTGGGGTGGATCTTAGGTGCAGCCCAATGTGTGCCTAGGGGTGGACGGTTTGAGTTTATATGGATGTTAAGGGAGAGCATATTTGATCCCTTACAAAATAGAGAGAAATGGATTCCAAGGAAAACCATGGTCGGTCCCTTAGTTGGTTTATGGATGTTTGGAGAAGTCATGGCCATAGGCTTAGGTTTATGATATAAACCTAGGCGTATATATGGTAGGGTTAGGTGTACCTAGGATGTCTATGCACACCTTAGGAATAACCATGTCTACCAAGTTTTGAATTTTATTTTGATCTTGTTTTTCATTTTGAAATTCTTTTTGTTGGTGCAGGATATTTGATGCACCTTAAAAATCCACATCTTTGGGCACATTTGGTGGGGTTGTGGGTGCATAAGTATGATTTGATATATCAAATGCATATGAATGATTTACCTGTCCTACACTACAAAGAGGAGGATTAAGTAGAGAGTTTTGGAGAGAGTAAGTTTCAGGTATATCTTTTTCGAGCTTGACTACCTTTTCATAGTGAGAGCAACCTTCCTTGCAGGTGTCCCGAGGTTGCTCTACCTCATGCATAGCTTCGAGCTCTCATTGTTTTGCGAGGTCTTGGATTTCATCCTCCAAGCCTATGTGTGTGCAAATACTCATTCTCCTTTGTGTGTAATGGTGCTCATGGGAATGAAACCTAAGGGAGCAAATAATTTTGAAAAATTTGGAGTGATTTGTGTGAAGTCAATCTCATGCCCCACTTCACTTGTATGCCTAGGAATGTAGACTTCATTTTTACTTTTGATTTTTCGAATTTCGTCCTTTTCAATATTTTCATTTTCAAATGTTTTTTTATTTTTGAAGATTTTCTAGATCTTTTTGGTTTTTCTAAATAAAGATTTTTTTGGCTTTTCGCAAACAAATGGGTGTTTGGATGATTAACAAGGTTAGATGATTCAATCTCCACACTTGCTACATCTGTGGCCTCATATCTTTCATTGGATTTTGGGCTCAATTTAGTTTTCAGGGTATGGTTTTTCTCCCTATGTACCTAAGATGATTTTTCATGGGAATGATGTGCCTTGGCCTCTTAGCTTAGGGCATCAATTTTCCTTTCAAGTTGTATCGCTCTACTTCTCAAAGAGGCAATTCTTTCTTCTCTAGTTTGAGAAGATTTCTTTGAGATTTTGGAAAATCGATTTAGGAAGTATAATGAGTTCTTACTTGATATATTTTCAAAGGAATCATCCAAACTTGACATTATTTTTGTAAAAAATAACCTATACACAAAGAATAGATTAAGAACAACAATTTTGAAGAGTGAATTGTTTAAAAACAAACACCAGATCAATAATTCTCAAAGACTCAAGTTCCACCGGGCATACCAAATTTGTAGATGCAAAATTTTATTCTAAAATCTATATAGAGACTTGAAATCAAATTCACAAGCTACGTCGTGTGCATGAGTGTGCCACCTAGTTTGCTTAAACTATCAAAGATGATTTTTGACTTCTATAGCGATTGTGGGTATGTGAATTCTTTTCGGCATAGGCCTTCTTGAACTGATACTCAAGGGTTAGTCTAGATGCTTTGAAGATTGTTTTAGATCCGGTATATTTTCAAAATCCAATTTCAATTCCCAAAACTTAACAAAAATCGTGGACTTAGCTTTTCGAATGAAAATGTTTCAAAATCCTTAAAAATAGAAACTCATTCTATTTTTATATATTTTTAAATTTTTTTTTATACCTTCTGAATCTCCAAAAATCTTGAAAATTTTAAAAGAAATAGAGATTAATATGAAGATTCAAAAACTATTTTTATTCCGATTTTAAGTGTAGCGGATGTGTTTATTAAATCTTAGAAGATACCTTGCTTAGGTACTCAGAATAGATCTGTGACAAGAATATATAGGTTTAGAAAAATGATTGTATCTTATTGTACAGATCTTCGATTTCTATGAACTTAGTCTTGTTGAAAAGTTATGAATCTCATCTTTCCAATGAGACTATTGTTAATAAAATTAGTTTACTATAAACAAAGTTATGAGATGATAACCCAACCTCTATTGTAGGAAACAACGTTATGAGATGATAACCCAACCTCTATTTTATAAAGTTTACTATAAAATTAGAATTATAAGGTTGTACAATCCCAAAATTCTTAAAATTTTTATTAATAATGGATCTATGTGTCTATATCAGGTGTGCAAAATTGTAGAACATTCAAATCAGAGATCAAGAAATTAAAAATCATATATCAGACATATACAAGATGCAGAAAATAGGTTTTTAGTTTTACAACATACATGAATGCATTTTGTCTGAATTTAAAAGACAATCTATAATAATTAAAATGTAAATGACTGAAGAAAATGAAGGAAATTATGATTATAGCTTAAGTATAGAGGGGATTAGGAGATATAAGAGTTTATAATGTATATTGGGGTAGGAGAAACCGAAAATCACACGCATAACTTGCATCCATGAACATAAAGGAAATTAGGCAGCATAACCCTTAATTATTACATCAAAAATGGAGTCAGTTGCTCCTTAATTACAACCCCATTGAATCTAATTAAAGTAGAGAAGAGAGAAATTTAAAAGAAAAGGAAAGAAATAGGTTTTACCAGGGTGTATTGAGTGGTGGCAGGCGACTAGAGGATGGCTGCTTAGAGGGGGCGCCACTCTCCTCCTTCTCCTTTCTCTCTCTCTCTTTCTCTCCCTCACTTGCTGCAAGATTTCCTATCTTTCTTCACTCTCTCTTTAATGCCTCAAACTAGCCCCCAAGGCCCCCTTTTATAGATTTGAAAGGGTACCTCTAGGGCCTTCTATGGGTTTGGATTTTGGATTGATATTCCATCCCATTTTGATTTGATCCAAGGGTAGGCCCATAGCTGCACATGGGTGCATGTGGGTTGAGGGAGTGGTCCCCTTTCTTGGTCCATGTGAGCTGGTATGAGTCTTGGGGCAATCATGTGGGCTGGCCCACTCTTAATCAAGCCATCTGCTTAGGTGATGTCTTCATTTGGTTCATGATGTACCATGCCCTCATGGCTTGGTTCAAGGGGCGGTTCTCACATAGTGTTGGGCTTAATCAATTCATCCTTGGATTGACTTAATTTGGGCTTATATTGATTTGAATCGAAATGTCTTGTTGAATCATTTCCACCCAACCATGTGCCTTAGCTATGGCTTTATTTTGATGTCTTCCTTGACCCTTTGGATTGAATTTGAGGCTTGAATGGACTCTAATCTTGACTTAAATTAGCTCAATCTTGCATGCCTTATGATCACCAACTCCCTTGGGATGGATTATCTCGAGTGTTGGATTGAATCGAGCTCAGCTTGGGATGAGTCCTATAGGTGTTGGAATTATGCTTCTTCAAACTCCATTTCTTACGATGATCATCTGTTTTCATCCTAACCTTCAAGAATTCTATTTTGCTTGATTATCTTTTCAGTTAAGATTTATAGTTTCAAATATTTGATTTTTATTATTTAAAATCATTTTATTTGAGATATATTTGAAAACATCGAGTTTTAATGAAATCTTTAAATATTCTTTTTGGAAAACAATTGAATCTCGTTCCCAATGTTTATTTGCATGGGTGACCTGCTTTCACTCCGTGAGTTAGTCTTTATTGTTTCAACCACTTTAACCCTTCGTTGAGTGTAGGGTGTCAGACCACTTTAACCATTGGGTGTAGGCTCCTAGATTAAGACTATCTTCGATCGGGCGAATTTTTGAGGTCTGGTTTGGATTGATTTGGTTTTAAATTTCGAAGGTTTTTGTAATTTTGTAAATTTGACACTTTGCAAACATTTTGTGGGTTTAGTTGTCAATGTCTCATTTTCACCTGTTTCTTTGCGAAAAATTGTTTGAAATTATCTTTTCTTTGAAGGTAGTCATTTCAAAAAGCATAATCCTTACCCATTTGGCCTTGAGGGCAAAGTAATCACTGTTTTGAACTTTTATCAAAATTGAACTTTTTTCGAGAGAGATGCAATATACATTATTTTGAGGTTGCTGTAAAATTTTGGTACGAAACTTAGTTCATTTAAGATGTATTTATTTGAGAAACCCTTAAAAGACCTAAAACTGCAATTTTTATTTGGAAAAGGCAATTTTTGGGTAGTTACAATGGCTCAACTCACCACATTGGAATCATATTCACGTCAAGCCACAATGGGTTGTTCTACTTTGATGTTTAAAAGCCAACAATTATCAAGCTTCATCAAGGTTTCAAGTGAAGACAAGCACTCAAATTGTAATTGAGCCACCCTTAGAAGACATCCAAGCTTTGTCAAGTCTCCAAGCGGAAGTGAGCCACCCAAGGAGCTCTCAAGCCACATGGGAGTTGGTCATGCCATCAATGCATCAAGCCAAAATGGGATCCACTTAGCCACATATGATTTTAAAATAAAAAAAGAAATTATTTCAAATCTTTAAAATCCTATCTTTTGGATTGGTTAGAGATTTTGTAGGAATCAAAATCAGGTTATTTATTATCTCTAAAGGGGATTGATCCCCTATATAAATAGGCTAGACATCCTTAACTGGTGAGTTAAATTCTTCTTCTATTTTTATCATAGCCGATACTTTAGATTAGGTTTCCTTCTACCTTAGTTCCCTTAGTCACCCATCGATTCTTTTAAGACCCATCCATTTTTCCTAGTAGCCTTTATACATTCTTTTCCCCACTACATACAAGCCATCGAAGCATGATTTCTAAACCGTGAGTATGGCTTTCATATTTTGATTGCATCATCTTAGCGAACTTAAGGTTGTAAGGTATCAATAGCTCTCTTTTCTCTTTAAAAACCCATAGGCAACATTAGCATACCTAAGATTTTTTTTGTCATGGTGTTCTCAAGTCACTGCATCGCATCTGACTAATTTAGTTAAAGCATGGTTCTTGGGTTTTTCTGATACTCTTAGTGAATATATAACCGTAGCATCCATTATTTGTGACCTCCACCAAAAATTTTGTTTAGCCTACCATCGGTCAAAAGCTGATTTGTTTGTAGTGTCTCAGCATTTTCCAAAGACCTTCGATTAGTTTTTTTCTTTTGATTTTGCATTGTTAAATAAACATAAATTTAGTTTGATTCCTTTGCATCGTCAACATACATCCCAATTTGCATCTTATCCTCTCATGTCAAACCCCTTCATTTTTTTGCATATAGCATCAGTCCTTGTCTCCTAGAACTTCATACATCATCTTCACTCCTTAGTCTTGACTATAGGTACCCGAGATACAGACCAGCCCTGTTAGTTCATTTAGATCTATATCTCTTAACCCTTAGCTATATCCTACATATATATAGCCATATAAACCACAACTTAGAACCATCACAGATCCCGCTTACTCAATCCTAATCTCATACAGCCTATAGTTATTTTAGTCTTTAAGTTTATCCCTAGATATACCCAAGCCACAACATCATAGCTTCGTTCTGCAACCATATTATTCATCTTAGTTTTTTTTCCCTTAATTATGTTAGTTCAACACTGTAGTTCCATCAGATTTCAGATCACTGTGCATAGCAATTATTATCCAATCTTAGATCAAATTCATGCATCCTAAGTCTCCACTAGTCCCTTCCATCCTTTGTTACTCTATATTTCAATCCTTAGTTACCCAACATTTTGATTTTCACTTAGCATACATATTCATATAGATAAAAAATCTTTAATTTACATTAGTTTCAGCATACTAATCATATAAGTTGATTTCAACATGCATTATTTTGACATATATATTATTGTATACTTAGAAATATTCAGCAGCATATAGATAATTATAACATATACATTAGATTAGTTTCTTGCATTAGTTACAACCAGCATTAATATCTTTCAGTAGCATATAGAGTTCATTTTCAGCATTTTAGAAATAGTTTCCTCTTCTTTCAACATTTTCTAAAATTTCCAGCATAAGCATAGCATAACCATTTGCACTGTCATAAATTACAGCATAAGCATATAGCATATTTAGATTTTTATTCTTGCATATAATTTCAGCATATCATCAAATATTTAGTTGCATTATCCCATATTAGAATCATCCATTCCATATTGTAAGTAATCAACACCATTAAGTTCATACCCATTTGAGATCCATAGCTCACATTAAATCCAATAATTCCTATTAGATCCATAACCTATATTAGAGATCCATATCCCAGTTAGAGTACCAAATCCAGTTAGGAGCACAACCAATATGAATAAGAATCTTTTTTATTAAATGTGTAGGTAATTTCTCTTTTATTAACTAGGAATTTTATAAGCAAGAGCCGACCCTTGCCCGTAAGGATAGACTTAGCTTTTATTTACTTTCATAAAATTAAAAAGATTGGATATAAGTTGAGAACCTAAAATTTGAATATATGAACACATTACTTAGGCGACTTCTTTATATATAGAGGCAGTTATGGAGGATTGTGAGGATTTTGTTGAGACTCAATCACTCTCTTATCACTTTTTGAGTGCCATATAGGTGAGAGCCGAGCCACATCCATGATTCATGTATATGGAGGTTTGGGTGGGTTGACATGCTATTCATGCCTTGATTGGTTCCACGATAACACATTTGGTTGGTATCACCCACCATCACATGTTCTATGGGCTTGACAGTCATGACTTTGAGTCAACAAGTGAAGATGATGAATTCTGCACCTAGGAGAGTGAAGGGGATTGTGAGTATCGACTTCAGGTTGGATGCTGGTTCGGGAATATGACTTGGTGGTGATTGGGTATGATTTCTTGCTCTCTAAAAAGTTGATGGTTACCCTAAATCTTGGAGGAATCATATCCATGGATGAGAGGAAGTTAGGATTCATCCTTGTTTTGAGTAGTGCATTGGTTGGTGGATTATGTGTAACATTGATGATGACATCATCCTGTCTTGGTTCAAGTTACAAGGAGGCTTGCCATTTTTGGGATGTTGGCCCAAGGTAGTTTTCAGGTGTGATACGATCATGATCGTCTATATGAAACCAGATATTTGTTGTAGGTGTAGTAGTCGACTAAGGTGCTAGGCCTAATCCAGGGAGACGATATAGGAGCTATAGTGTGGAGGCTAAAGGTAGAGAACGTGACATGCTAGCTATTGTGCATAGGAGACCTTGGAGGTGTTGTTGCAGAGTGACCAATGGTGCAACTCATGGCTAGTTAACTTCAGTGGTGTTGTAGACCGAATGAGGCATAGAGGCAGGGTCATCATGACAAACGTGTAAGGTAGTTGCCAATTCATGTAGTGTGGTGCATGATACATAGATGAGTGTCATAGATGAGTGTTCTTGTGCATGAGTTCTTGGTGGATATTTTTGAGGCCGAAGGCACGTAGGAGAGTAATTACTATGGTGCTTGTTGGGACCTCGATGGTGAGGTCTCTCTTGACTCAACGTTAGTTTCAAGTATTCAACATGTGCATGTCACATACGACGTAAGAGGTGGGTTGAGTCCTTGGCATAAATTTGAGTAGTTTTATTTAGATCTTTTGTTATTTGCTTTGGTTATATAATAAATGTTTCCAAAGTATAAGTTATTTGGATTCAATTTGGTGTCATTTGCATATAGTTTTGGATTATTTAGGATATCATTTGATTTAGGTCTGGAATTATTCATTTAGATCTGTTTTCATTTGGTTGATTTTATTATTTAAGCTCTCATTGAGCTATTGTAAGGGAGAACAATTAATAAAGATTTAGGTTGAATTCTTCTTCTCTTCTTCTTTCATGGATGTGCATGCTTGTGTTCATGCATAAAGAAGGTTCCATCGACTAGAGCTGACTAAGTAAATACATAAGGATCTCTATTCTACACAAGAGTGTGAGGATCGTGATCTATTGGAGAGGAGAAAGGTTGCTCCGAACTTGTTTATTCTGTTGTGTGTTGAGAGAGTTCGGACGAAAGCAATCGGGTGTGGTTGTCGTCCTCACCAAACACTTTTAGGTATTTTTCACGGATGTGGTAGAGGAGTGGTGATATTTAGAACAAAATGAAACACAAAAAAAGTGGATAGTAAAAAGATATGTGCGTGCCAATGCTGAAATAAACTCTTTGGGACTGTAAACGATGCACCTTCGAGTGCACGTTTTTAATCAAACCGATGCAACTTCCAGGGTGCGTGTTTGATCAAACCGACGCTAAGCTGGTTGGCACCGGGTGACAACGCCGGTCACCGGAGGCAGTCCGCTGATAGGGGCAACGTGGTAAATTGCATAGCAGCGTGGAACAAAACTGGCAACTCTCAGAAAGATATGTTCGATGCCCACAAACTTTTCTCCGGGAACAAATGCTAAAACCTCACTCACCGTCTCTGTAAATCCTTCCTCTCGTCAATGATGGACTCTTTCCGGAGTCGGAAGCGAGACGAATCCATGACTTCACGATCCTCCGATTCCCTTGTAAAGAGATCTTTCCGGTGTTTTCTTCTCAATTTAGATAATTTATATCATTAGAGTGATTTATATCGGTTTCTGACTTTTACGCAATTTGTGTCATGGTCCGGTCCTTCCTCTGTTCCTTTCGTTTCTCTGTTGGTAAGGATAGGAATGATTGTGGACTTCATTTTTTTTTGTTATTTACAATTAATTCCAATGGAGACTTGAAGAGATTTACATGAGAACGGTTGGTTACTTGAACGTGTTAGGCGATTGATCGTAAAATGGGGCCCGATAATTGGGTTGTTAGATCTGGTGTTCTTTGTGGATTGTATGGCACATTTCATTGTGCCAAACTCAAAATTGATGCTTTTCAGGAAAGCCAGTGGATTTTTACTATCTTATGATTCCAAACGTCGTTAATCTTCCCCATCGTGGTTGTCAGTTGCGAAGTTGTGTTGAATCCCAGCTGATTCCATCGACGAAAAGGTTGTTATTTACTTTATAGTTAGATTGCCAACAGTCAGTTCAGTTTGATCAAGAATTGACTGTACAAAACCCTTAAGTATTTCCATGAAATTATCAGTTTTTTTGTTCGCTTTTAGTTCTCTAAAAGTTTTGATCAATTGTTGCCATGGGAAATTTCTGAAGTGGAACTTAGTGATAAATTTAGGTGTCACTGATATGTTCCAAAGTAGCCTAATTATCGATATTTGTCTTATTTGTATATACTTCTTCCAGGAATCATCCTCATGCAGGGAATCGGAATATGAAGACGGATGACGTTAAATTTTCTTTCTGGTTTCCTTTCTTCTCATAGGCTTTCTGGGGTTTAGTTTCATAATCAATCCTTTAAGCGTTATCTGGGAGCTTTAAGTCTCAGGAATACGAGGATACAGAAGATGTACACATCGCTGTATGGTCTGAAAAAGGGGATGTTGGGGGGTTGAGATTTTAAACAAGAATTTGTAATATTCATTCCTATGTTATAGGATTTCTCTTAACAGCATTTCTGGGTCTTTCTTCAATAGTTTTATATCTCATATGAGCATGATTCTACAGAAGCTTCCTTCGATTCATTTGGATAAGGAATCATTAGTTTCATGTGGTCAGTAAGCTTTTGATTGGCCTTGTAAACCTTGTTTTGATAAAGAAATGAAGAAGACTGTATCTTTTCCATCATTTTATGGAAGAACTTGTATTTAAAGAATTCATGGACTGACATATTTCTTTTGCTCAATTTGCAGAGGAAGGAAGACGAAAATGTTAGTGAGGCCTTCATCACTGTGTCAACTGAAATAGAACAATTGAAAAAACACATTGAAGCTTGCAGGACTGCTTCTATAAAAGTACGTTAGTTAGGCATTGTCACAAATAATTTCACATCCACAAAGCGTTATATTAAAATTTGATGGGTAACGACCAGCTTGTACTTGTACTATGAAGACATCATAGAGAACTGGGCATACGGATATTCATATTGTTTCACATATTTGTGCATGTATTATTTATGTAGTTCAAAAACTAAAAAATATATGTGCGAGTCTGTGGAGACATACCTACACATATATTCACTGATTACATGATATTTTTGTTGTCTATATGCTCATTTTCCTAAACTTCCACATTTGCCAAACATGGCAATTTTGAGAAGTTTCATTGTAACTCCTCTGGAAGTCTCCAATCCAAGGACGTCTTCAGTTGATGTATCACAAAGAAGCTTTGACCTTTGGTCATCAAAATTTCATAGTTATCTGTTATACTTTACTGCAGAGGTAGCATAGATAGGAGCGAATAAAAACTCTTTCTTTTTTCTTTTGTACGGAAATGTGATCTATGAAAAGCCAGTGTCACACCTTCAAGTGTGATTTTTCTTCACTTGATAGTTTATTTTGAAATACTCTCAACTTATTATTATGATTGATAAAAGTTCTTGGTATTTGATATTCCTTAAATATTTTGGCTCATCTCGAAGGAGATGGAAATCAAGAAACTTCATTGACCTATCTTGAAGATTTTATTTTCTTCTCAAGCTAATTGTATTCTGTGTTGTGTCTTCTCTTTGTTAGTGTACCCAACCATGTTTTTCTCACTGTCTTAACCTGTGCTGTCTATGCTTGCTCATTGTGCTTATATGTATTAAATGTTTTATTGAAAGAGCACATTGCTTGTGTATGTATGTCTTAGTTTTTTTCCTTTGGGAAGGGTTTTAAGCGTCGTATCATATAAATTGCTGGAAAGCAAGGGGGACATTGATCAGTGAGTAACCAATAGATAGCTTTGGGGTTGCCTTTTACCTGTTCTGCATTTATCATGTCATAGATCTTTCTATCATACAATACAAAATGATTTTTTATTTATATTTACATATTATCTGCATGCAAATTCACTCGTGAAATGTCTTCATTTATCTTAATTCTAGCTTTAAATTCCATTTAATCAAGGTATTGTATGAACAAGAAAACAAAATGACAGACTCACATATTCTAATTTGAAGTTGAAAATTCTCTAAACTAGTTTCGGATGATATATTTTCTGAAGTTGAATAATCTCTTGCATTTAGCCCTGACTAGGCTTGATCATCACCGATGCTATGTTTTCAAGAACAAAAGAGTCTAGACCTTATATTAAATTGATCTGAAAGAATGCACATCAGCAAGGAAAGAATAATTGGAGAGATAGCATATGGAGTCTCATGATTTAGTTCAGTAAAGCGAGAAGAAACTACAAAAAAGGATATAAACATGAATGGATGGAGAGAATGAAGAGGACAAAACATGTTTTTCACTTTTGAGAGATTCATTGAAGATGCCGAACCATGTGTTCTTTTTTCTTTTCTTTTGTTGGTTAATCCTCCAAATCGTTCTTTCTTTCTCATACTATCACTTCCACAGTAATATGAAAAACATAGATCATATAGTAGGATAATGTAACTCAACAAGCAATGAAGAGGCAACAAACATGGATATAGGATGTCATTGAGCAGAAAAAAATAAGGAAAAATTTCATGCAACAAAGTGAGACTTGATGTTTTCACTCTTAATCAAAAGAGAACCTCTCATAATGGTCTTAACTTCTGCATACATTGTGCCTACGTGGACATGTGTAGGCCACCTCAACATATCTTAAACATAAAGTTACCAAGTTGGCTGCCACATCACTTTAATGCAGTGTTGTTCGACGCATATCGTATCGTGTATCGTTTTGGTCTACGATATGGGCGTATCATATCGTACTTTACTATTAAAAAAAATAGTAAAAATCTAAAAAACATCAGAAAAAATTAGAAAAAATCTGATAATTACAAAGAATTCATATAATGCAAAGTTTAGTACATATTGATCATTCACCATTGAACAATTAAAAAAATTACATATTTTGATGCAAAAAATGAAAAACACTTGCATTTACGTATTGTAATCGGGATCATCAACTAAATAATCTTCATCTTCTCCTTGCTAAAGATTCTCACCACCTTCTACTTCAAAATCAAAATCTTCATCTCCTTGATAATATTGTGGCACTCCTTCTAAATTAATCCATGCAATGTCTTCTTCAGTTAGGAGGGCATTTTCTTCGTTATCTTCCATAATCCAGTCTTCTAATATATCAAAATTATCCAAACTTATTAGATCAAATTGGCTTTCTTCTCCATTTACCTTTTTTAATTACCTACTAAGAAAGAAAGATAAGTAATTAGTAAATAACATCAACAGTTGAAGTCAAATAAAATATTGAATTGAATCTTTAAGTACTAACTAATACAAGATTACCTTTCATGAAGTCGCATGTTACAACAGATAAAAACTGTTATTGAGCCGCTTATGTTCCAACCTGTTGAGCTTTTTTGTATGGATGTATTCAAAGACACTCTAAATCCTTTCACAACCCGTTATACTACAGGTTTGGCTTAGAACTCTTACTGCAAAATCTCAAGGTTTGGGCAATCACTTTCAAACCTATTCCACCAAACATCTGTAGAAAAAGACAAATATTAAGGGACTTAATCCACAATAATATAAGATTTAAGAAACTTAAATATGAAGATAAACAATTTACTTGGGCACATATTAGTGCGGTTGCGAATTGCTATAGGCAAACCCCATTAAGTGAAGAGCATTATCATAGATCTCTATCTCTCGATGTATAGCATCTGCTCTACTCTCATCAGGGACTAATCTGTCTATACAATCAATGATACCTCAATTAACCTCACCGTTCCTTTTTAAGCTTGCTGAGTACCTGAATGCTAGGTTTAGATAATATGTTGCTGCATGAATAGGTTGATGCAATTGTTTATTCCATCTATTATCTATAATTTTTTACACGGGCACATAATCTCTCTTTTCAGTGTTATCCATATCGTATGATAACAACAACAACTAAGCCTTTTCCCATACTGGACGGGGTCGGCTACATGGATTCTTTGTTTCCACATATCCCTATCGTGTGCCATGTTAGCAGTTAACTCCCAATAAGCTAGATCATTCTTTATTGTTTCTTTTCAACACTTTTGTGGTCGTCCTCTATCTCTTTTAATACTTTCCAAATTTAGTTTTTCTAACCTTCTTACAGGTTCTTCTTTTGATCTTCTTTCTATATGTTCAAACCATCTTAAACGATGTTCTCTCATTTTATCCTCTATTGGTGCCACTCCTAATTTGTTTCTAATGACCTCATTATGTATACGGTCTTTTCTTGTATGACCACTCATCCATCTCAACATTTTCATTTCTGTCACAGACATCTTTTGTACATGTTGATGATTAACTGCCCAACACTCATAACCATAAAACATGGCAGGCCTAATTGCTGCTCTATAATATTTACCTTTTAATTTTAATGGTATCTTCTTATCACAAAGAATACCTGATGCTCCTCTCCATTTTAACCAACCAACATTAATTCTATATGTAACATCTCCATCAATTCTTCCATCACTCTAAAAAATTGACCCTAGGTATTTAAAACTTTCCTTTTGGGAATGCAATGTGTGTCAATTTTAATTTCTATGTCCTATGAAGTAATCAAATGATCAAACTTACATTCCATATATTCTGTTTTTGTTCTACTAAGTCGGAGGCCTTTGCTTTCTAATGTTTCTCTCCATAGTTCCAGTTTTCTATTAACTTTTTCCTTAGACTTCTCCACTAATACAATGTCATCTGCAAATAACATACACCAATGTACTTCATCTTGAATATGTTTTGTTAACTCATCCATCACCATTATAAATAAGTATGGACTTAAAGTTGATCCTTGATGTAACCCAATATTAACTTCAAAGAAGTCTGTCGTTACTTCATGAGTCCTCACACATGTTTTTGCACCATCATACATGTCCCTTATAAGGTTAATATATGTCAATGGGATACCCCTTTTTTCCAAAGTTCTCTAAAGAACCTCCCTCAGTACCCTATCATAAGCTTTTTCTAGATCAATAAATATAATGTGAAGGTCTTTTTTTTTTGCTCTAAAATGTTCCATAAGACGTCTCAAAAGGTGAATTGCTTCAATAGTAGATCTGCCTGGCATGAATCCAAATTGGTTCTCTGTTGTACTTGATACTTGTCTTAACCTATGTTTAATAATTCTTCCATAATTTCATAGTATGACTCATTAACTTGATACCTCGATAATTCACACAATTTTGAATGTCTCCCTTGTTCTTATATATGGGTATAAGTATACTTGCTCTCCATTCCTCGGGCATCTTTTGGTTTTTCCATATTTCATTAAATAGTCTTGTGAGCCAAGTGATTCCTATTTCTCTTAGTATTTTCTAAATTTCTATAGGAATATTATCTGGTCCTACCGATTTACCACCCTTCATATGTTTAAGAGCCTCTTTGACTTCATTCTTTTGAATACGTCGGTAGAAATTGTGGTTTATATACTTTTCTGACTTGGCTAAATCTCCTAAACTAATACTAACATCTTTATTTTCATTAAAAAGATTATAAAAATAGTTTTTCCATCTATTTCTTATATCATCATTTATCACTAGAATTTTTTCATCCTCGTCTTTTATGCATCTAACATAATTAAGATCTTTAGTTTTCTTATCTCTAGCCCTAGCTATCCTAAAAATATCTCTTTCACCCTCTTTTGAGTTGAGTTTTTTATATAAGTCCTCCAAAATCTTAGCTTTTGCTTCACTAACGGCCTTTTTCGCTTCCTTCTTTGCTTTCTTATAAGCTTCTAAAGTTTCACTAGTTTTCTTAGCATAATGTAATTTGTAACATGCCCTCTTTGCCTTGATTTTATTTTGTACTACTTCACTCCACCACCAAGCTTCTTTTTGTGCTGGTACACCTCCCTTAGATACCCCTAACACATCTTTCGCCACTTTCCTAATATGTATAGCCATATTGTTCCACATATCACAGGGTGTGCCAACATAATTCCAAATATCTCCATAAAGGACTTTCTGTTTAAATATATCTTCTTTCTCGCTTTTGAGGTTCCACTATTTAGTCTGAATAGCTCGATGCACTCTTTTCTTCTTTGTCCATTTTTTTATTTGTAAATCCATAACTAAAAGTCGATGTTGGGTGGTTAAACTTTCTCCTGGAATTACCTTACAGTCTTTATAATACGCTCTATCTTTTTTTCTACAAATAAAGTAATCAATTTGTGTTTGTGATAAGCCACTCTTATAAGTAATTAAATGTTCATCTCGTTTTTTGAAGATTGTATTGACTATAAAGAGATCAAATGCCATAGCAAAATTTAAAATCTCCCTACCTTCCTCGTTTATATCTCCAAAACCAAAGTTTCCATGAATCCCTTGACATCCTAATGCCTCTTTATCGACATGTCCATTTAAATCTCCTCCTGAACAAATCATCTCCCTTTGTGAAATCTTTTGAAACACCTTATCTAACTCTTCCCAAAAAACTGTCTTTATACTATCTTCTAGTCCTACTTGCACAAACTATATTCAAAACCTCTCCTCCTAACACTAATTTCAACGTTCTGATTCGATCACCATATCGTTGTATGTCTACTACACTCTCCTTTAAATCTTTATTTATGATAATACCAACTCCGTTTCGAGCCTTTTCTTTACATGAGTACCATGATTTAAAACCTATATCCTCTATCTCCTTTGTTTTTTCTCCAACCCATTTTGTCTCTTGTAAACATAGAATATGAATCTTTCTTCGAATCATAGTATCGACCACCTCCATTAGCTTACCCAATAATGTTCCGATATTCCAAGAACCAATACGAATCTTATTATCTAAGACTAGCTTCCTTACCCCCCGCATCCGTCCATAATCAAAATGCGGAGACCCTCTTTGAAATTTTTTCACTACATTTGGGCGGCAATGTAGCGGGACTAACTTCTTTACCCACACCCGTCCATGATGTGGGAACCCTCTCTGCAATTGATTCACTACATTCGGGTGAAAATGTAGTGGCCCTTGCTTACTTCTTACTGTATTCGGGCTCTACAGCATGTCGCTAGGTGGGGACGCCCCAAAGCAATGCTCATAATTTTTGTAATCCATATTATAAAAATCCGATGAAGTTTTACAATGGCTGTCGGAAGCCTAATACAACCCTCTTCCTTTATCCGGGCTTGGGACCGACAATGCAAGGGTGATCCCTTACATGGGCGGAGTTTGGTGGTGTCGTCACAAAAAAAAAATCATTTTTTTTGCAGGTTTCTGGCCTCTCTTCACTTCTCTCCAAGGCATCCTTCGGTATGCTTGTTTGGGATTGCAAGCCGTGTATGTAACATGTAAATTCTGGTTAGTTTATAAGAAATTTATTGAATAAGAATAATTTATTAACAAATAAAAATTATAACAAAATCATTTCCCTTTCTGTTGCCAACTTTTAGGTATATTTCTGCTACCAGTTTCTAATTTCATGAAATCGCAAACAATGAAGAACAATTTGGTTGCCTTAGTTCATTAAGTAGACATTTCACAACTTCACTATTTTAGGGTTCACCTTACATGACTTCCATTGAGTTGAACATGATCAGCATGTGTGAGGCTTAACTCAGTCTGTGAGGTGAGATCAGAAGTAATCAGATGACCTGATTTTAACCCACAACATCCATTTGCAACTAACACTATCTTTATTTTCATTAAAGATCAGAAGTAATCAGTGTGTGAGATCATACATAATCAATGTGTGAGATCAAAAGTAATCAGTGTGTGAGGCCTAACTCTCCTAAGCTAATACTAACATCTTTATTTTCATTAAAAAACTTATAAAAATAGTTTTTCCACCTATTTCTTATATCATCATTTGTCACTAGAATTTTTTCATCCTCGTCCTAGTTATCATAAAAATACTAACATCATTATTTCTTATAACATCTAACACAATTAAGATATTTAGTTTTCTTATCTCTAGCCCTAACTATCCTAAAAATATCTCTTTCACCCTATTTTGAGTTGAGTTTTTTTATATAAATCCTCTCAAATTTTAGCTTTTGCTTCATTGACAACCTTTTTCGCTTTCTTCTTCGCTTTCTTATAAGCCTCTAAAGTTTCACTAGTTTTCTTAGCATAATGTAATTTGTAACATGCCCTTTTTGCCTTGATTTTATTTTGCACTACTTCACAACATCACCAAGCTTCTTTTTGTGCCTGTACACCTCCCTTAGATTCACCTAACACATCTTTCGCCACTTTCCTAATATGTATAGCCATATTGTTTCACATATCACAAGGTGTACCAACATAATTCCAAACATCTCCTTGAAGGACTTTCTATTTAAATACATCTTCTTTCTCGCTTTTGAGGTTCCACCATTTAGTCCGAATAACTCGATGCACTCTTTTCTTCTTTGTCTATTTTTTTATTTGTAAATCCATAACTAAAAGTTGATGTTGGGTGGTTAAACTTTCTCTTGGAATTACCTTGCAATCTTTACAACACGCTCTATCTTTTTTTCTACAAATAAAGTAATCAATTTGTGTTTATGATAAGCCACTCTTATTAGTAATTAAATGTTCATCTCGTTTTTTGAAGATTGTATTGACTATAAATAGATCAAATGCCATAGCAAAATTTAAAATCTCCCTGCCTTCCTCATTTATATCCCCAAAACCAAAATTTCCATGAATACCTTGATATCCTAATGCCTCTTTACCGACATGTCCATTTAAGTCTCCTCCTAAACAAATCATCTCCTTTTGTGGAATCCTTTGAATCACTTTATCTAACTCTTCCCAAAAAGTTGTCTTTATACTATCTTTTAGTCCTACTTCGGGTGCGTAAACACAAACTATATTCAAAATCTCTGCTCCTAACACTAATTTCAACGTCATGATTCGGTCACCATACACTATCCTTTAAATTTTTATTTATGATAATACCAACTCCGTTTGTAGTCTTTTCCTTACCTACAACAACAACTACTACAACAACAACAACTAAGCCTTTTCCTTACTACCATAATTTAAAACATGTATCCTCTATTTCCTTTGCTTTTTCTCCAACCCACTTTGTCTCTTGTAAACATAGAATATGACTCTTTCTCTGGATCATAGTATCTATCACCTCTTGTAAACATAGAATATGATTCTTTCTTCGGATCATAGTATCTATCACCTCCATTAGCTTACCGGATAATATTTCGATATTCCAAGAACCAATATGAATCTTATTATCTAGGACTAACTTCCTTACCCCCCGCATCCGTCCATATTTAAAATGCGGAGACCATCTCTATAAATTATTCACTACATTCGGGCGGCAATGTAGCGGGACTAACTTCTTTACCTACACCCGTTCATGATGTGGGAACCCTCTCTGCAATTGATTCACTACATTCGGGCGACAATATAGTGGGACTAACTTCTTTACCCACACCCATTCATGATGTGGAAACCCTCTCTGCAATTGATTCACTACATTCGGGCGAAAATGTAGTGGCCCTTGCTTACTTATCACTGCATTCGGGTTCTGCAGAGCGTCGTTAGGCGAGGATGCCCCAAAACAATGCTCATAATTTATGTAATCTATGATATAAAACTTCGACAAAGTTTTACGCTGGCTGTTAGAAGCCTAACACAACCCTCCTCTTTTATTCGAGCTTGGGACCGTCAATGCAAGGGTGATTCCTTACATGGGTGGAGTTTTGCTATGGCTTGTCATACATAAAAATGCATTGAGAAAGATATTTGCTTCTCATGAATTTGGCTCTATAAGTTGGTCGAGAAAGAGAGAGGAATTGCTATAGTAGATTCAATGCTAACTTTTGGAAGAAGTGTCGTATATTTTTTAGGATGATTGTGTTTTTAGTCGGGTGATGAGAATGATAGATAGTGAAGATATACCTACTATGCCTTATATATATATATGATGTAATGGATAAGGTCAGATTCGAAATACGAACAAACCTTGACCTCAAATGGTTACTTCTAAAGAAACTTTAGAAGATAATTGATGCATGCTAGAATCGTCAAATGTATCATGATTTATATATGGGTGCATATTTTCTTAATCCTTCTATTATATTTTCTCTCATAGAGGGTGAAGTTAAGTAGATATTGAATGCAATTTACCTTGGATAAGATTCATCTACTTGGTGCAACATCCATTAGGAGCTAAGTGAATTTATACGCAATTTTAGAAGGCCAATCGCAATACAATTCCACTCCCAAATGCGGTTGGTTATGGTTTGGTATTTTCTATTGATAAATTATAAACTATTTGATTTTAAATTGATTATGACTTACAATACAACAACAACAACAACAACAACAACAACAACTAAGCCTTTTCCCATACTAGACGGGGTCGGCTACATGGATTCTTTGTTTCCACAGATCCCTATCATGTGCCATGTTAGCAGCTAACTCACAATAAGCTAGATCATTCTTTATTGTTTCTTTCCAACACTTTTGTGGTCGTCCTCTATCTCTTTTAATACTTTCCAAATTTAGTTTTTTTATATCTTCTTATAGGTTCTTCTTTTGATATTCTTTCTATATGTCCAAACCATCTTAAACGATATTCTCTCATTTTATCCTCTATTGGTGCCACTCCTAATTTGTTTCTAATAACCTCATTATGTATACGGTCTTTTCTTGTATGACCAGTCATCCATCTCAACATATTCATTATTACAGGCATCTTTTGTACATGTTGATGATTAACTCGCCAACACTAACCATAAAACATGACAAGCCTAATTGCTACTCTATAATATTTACCTTTTAACTTTAATGGTATCTTCTTATCACAAAGAATACGTGAAGCTCCTCTCCATTTTAACCAACTAGTATTAATTCTATGCGTAACATCTCCATCTATATCACTCTGAAAAATTGACCTTAGGTATTTAAAACTTTCCTTTTGGGTGATGCAATGTGTGCCAATTTTAATTCCTATGTCTTCTGAAGTAACCAAATGACCAAACTTACATTCCATATATTCTGTCTTTGTTCTACTAAGTCGGAGGCCTTTGCTTTCTAATGTTTCTGTCCATAGTTCTAATTTGTTATTAACTTTTTCCTTAGACTCCACTAACGTAATGTCATCAGCAAATAACATACACCAAGGTACTTCATCTTGAATATGTTTTGTTAACTCATAAATCACCATTATAAATAAGTATGGACTTAAAGTTGATCCTTGATGTAACCCAATATTAACTTCAAAGAAGTTTGTCATTCCTTCATGAGTTCTCACACATGTTTTTGCATCATCGTACATGTCTCTTATAAGGTTAATGTATGTCAATGAGATACCTCTTTTTTCCAAAGTTCTCCAAAGAACCTTCCTCGGTACCCTATCGTAAGTTTTTTTTAGATCAATAAATATCATTTGAAAGTCTTTCTTTTTTGCTCTAAAATGTTTCATAAGACGTCTCAAAAAGTGAATCGCTTCAATAGTAGATCTGCCTGGCATGAATCCAAATTGGTTCTCTGTTGTACTTGATACTTGTCTTAACCTACGTTTAATAATTCTTCCATAATTTCATAGTATGACTCATTAACTTGATACCTCGATAATTCGCACAATTCTGAATGTCTCCCTTGATCTTATATATGGGTATAAGTGTACTCGCTCTCCATTCTTTGGGCATCTTTTGGTTTCTCCATATTTCATTAAATAGTCTTGTGAGCAAGTGATTCCTATTTCTCTTAGTATTTTCTAAACTTCTATAGGAATATTGTTTGGTCCTATCGATTTCCTATTTTAAGAGCTTCTTTGACTTCATTCTTTTGAATACGTTGGTAGAAATTAGGGTTTATATACTTTTTTGATTTGGCTAACTTTCCTAAGCTAATAGTAACATCTTTATTTTCATTAAAAAGCTTATAAAAATAGTTTTTCCATCTATTTCTTATATCATCATTTGCCACTAGAATTAGTTCATCCTCGTCCTTGATGCATCTAAGATAATTAAGATCTTTAGTTTTCTTGTCTCTAGCCCTAGCTATCCTAAAAATATCTCTTTCACCCTCTTTTGAATTGAGTTTTTTATATAAATCCTCCAAAATTTTAGCTTTTGCTTCACTCACGGCCTTTTTTGCTTCCTTCTTTGCTTTCTTATAAGCCTCTAAAGTTTCACAAGTTTTCTTAGCATAATGTAATTTGTAACATGCCCTCTTTGCCTTGATTTTATTTTGTACTACTTCACTCTACCACCAAGCTTCTTTTTGTGCCGGTACACCTAACACATCTTTTGCCACTTTCCTAATATGTATGGCCATATGGTTCCACATATCATAGGGTGTACCAACATAATTCCATGCATCTCCTTCAAGGACTTTCTGTTTAAATATATCTTATTTCTCGCTTTTGAGGTTCCACCGTCTAGTCCGAATAGCTCGATGCACTCTTTTCTTCTTTGTCCATTTTTTTATTTGTAATGCTCTATCTTTTTTTCTACAAATAAAGTAATCAATTTGTGTTTGTGATAAGCCACTCTTATAAGTAATTAAATGTTCATCTCATTTTTTAAAGATTGTATTGACTAAAGGGATCAAATGCCATAGCAAAATTTAAAATCTCCTTACCTTCTTCATTTATATCCCCAAAACCAAAGTTTCCATGAATACCTTGATATCCTAATGTCTCTTTACCGACATGTCCATTTAAGTCTTCTCTTAAAAATTATCTCCCTTTGTGGAATCTTTTGAATCACCTTATCTAACTCTTCCTGAAAAGTTGTCTTTATACTATCTTTTAGTCCTACATGGGATGCGTAAGCACAAATTATATTTAAAACCTCTGCTCCTAACACTAATTTCAACGTGATGATTCGGTAACCATATTGTTGTATGTCTACTACACTATCCTTTAAATCTTTATTTATGATAATGCCAACTCCGTTTCAAGCCTTTTCTTTACGTAAGTACCATAATTTAAAACATGCATCCTCTATCTCCTTTGCTTTTTCTCCAACCCATTTTGTCTTTTGTAAACATAGAATATGAATCTTTCTGGGAATCATAGTATCTACCACCTCCATTAGCTTAATGGATAATGTTCTGATTTTCCAAGAACCGATACGAATCTTATTATCTAGGACTAACTTCGTTACCCCCCGCATCCGCCCATATTCAACATATGGAGACCCTCTCTGAAAATTATTCATTACATTCGGGTGGCAATGTAGTGGGACTAACTTCTTTACCCACACCCGTCTATGATGTGGAAACCCTCTCTGCATTTGATTCAATACATTCGGGCAAAAATGTAGTAGCCCTTGCTTACTTATCACTGCATTCAGGCTCTACAACGTGTCGCTAGGTGAGGACGCCCCAAAGCAATGCTCATAATTTTTGTAATCCATGTTATAAAAATCCGATGAAGTTTTACGGTGGCTGTCGAAATCCTAACACAACCCTCTTCCTTTATCCGAGTTTGGGACCGACAATGCAAGGGTGATCCCTTATATAGGTGGAGTTTGATTATGACTTGCAATGCTTCTTGTTATTTCATTTTATTTTAGATAAATGGTGGATTCGTTTTGGTATAGATGCACTAACTTGTCGAGGTTTGCTCAATGTATATTGAGCCAAACATGTAGTTCAAGTGGATGTGAAAGAAATTGGAGTTTTTCTGAATACATTCATACGTAAAAGAGAAACAAAGTGGAGCAACACCTTTGTGATTTGGCTTATATTATATACAACATGAAGTTAAAGATAAGGCAAAGGTAATAATTTAATTATAATATGTTTGTTACACTCATCATCATTTGATTCATATCAATTTGAATAATTTTCTAAGTATATAATATTATCGTGTTCTTTCTTTTGTTTTTTTATAGACAAATACAAAGAGATGTAAGAAGAGCAAGGAAGCTGCCATATGACCCATTTAGTTACAAAAATATTGATATTATTTTTTATTGGGTCGAAGAAGAATATGTCTCATCAATTTAGAGGATGAAAATTGAAGAACAATAGAGCCAAAAGTAGAGATCGGATATGACGATGTGGAAGGCACTGGATTGGAGAACCCAATTATGGAGGAGGAGGAGGGAGATGATGATGCTCGTGACTACAATGCTTATTATGTATTTGTTGATTATGATCCACTTTTTGTGGAATAAAACATTGAAATTGAACGTTAAAGTCTGAACTTTGTAATTTGCATTTATATAATTGTAATCTAAATCGATATGTTAGTTTGAGTTTGTAGTTTAACAACTTTAACTTTCTTAATGTTGTAGTTATTATTGATTGTGAAATGCCATTGCCAATGCGTATTACTTATTAACTATTTGTTATTAATTGTATTTTGTTTAATGTTGATTGTGTTTTCTAAAAATTTGTTACCTTTCATTGATTAATTTCAAAATTTTCTATTTTTTAGATTTTTTATGATTTTTTATGATTTTTTCCTTACTGTACAGGCCACATACTTTATTGTACGATACAATACGATTATCGTGTATCGATGCCCTGTGCAATACTGGTACTGATATACTTTTTAGAAGTTATAGAGGATGATGTATTTGTTTGATCTTATTTTTTGAGTGGTTAAAATTTGAAGTTTTCGTTCTTCACTATACATCTGTATATTTCATGGAAGTTGCTGCAGTATTTTCTCCGTGGCTTTACGTATACATGGAGACACAAGAGAAGAAGCAAACCATATACGAGTCATAGCGTAGAGTTCACTGTTATCCCTTATATATATATCCAAAAAACTTGTATGAACTAAGAAATAATCTGATCCAATATCAATCCCCTCTCTTGTGAATATTCACTTTGATTTTTAAGCAGTGAATGAATCAAGAGTTGACCTGCTTGGCTGAAAGAAAATAGCGATTTCACATGAATAAGCAGTCAGGATTATTTCACATGCAGCTAATTTTATGTACTAACAGATAAATGGTTGTGGCTTGTTAGGACCTATAAAGTATACTCTTATGAAGTAGTATTAACCATTATTTTAGTGTTGTGAACACGGAAGTACTTTGTGGTTTCCAAGTCCATCTATTTGGAAATTCTGCTGTGCATGTACTTCATGGAGCTGGGTTGCTTACCTACTCATTTGGGAGCTTTCAGTACTATTTCACATGTTAGAGTTGTAATAATGCGTGAGGTTTGGATGTGTAATCTCTGCTTTGATAGGTTTCTGATTATTTGAGAGCTGGATAAATGTTCAGGACTAGGACTATCAGTCTGGAACAAACAAATTTTTTTGGTTGTTGACCTAGGTAATGGGATGTAGGTTACAATTTTGTTATTTGATATGTGGCAAGATGTATGCCAGATTTTGTTTTTTGGATTTCCTGATGCCTGTCCAACATGCTCTGTACTCTTTCGTTGTGCTTGAAGTTTTAAGTTGTGGAGCCATGCATTTTTGCAGGATAAGATTGCGGCCAATGTGGAAACTGTGGCAGCCCAAACAACCAAACTTGTTGCTTTGGCAACATCAAGGAAAGACCACTCTTCAGTTCAGTGCAAAGGGACTAAAGACATGCTTCCAATTAGAATGGAAGGAGCAGTGTGTAAGTCAATAGGTTCAGACTCTGGAATAGATGTGAATAGCCAAGAAGCTTCATCCTCAACTGTAATATTTGGGAGTGGTAGTGAGATAAAGAGTCTTATTCGTTCGATTAAACTTCCTTTTGTTGAGAAGATTCCACCATATACATCATGGATATTTTTGGACAGGTACGACAAGGTTCTGTAGTTTTCAAGTTCAGGTTGCCTTGTAGTTTTTGTTTTCTATTAATTGGATGTATGATTAATTTGTTCTTCCATGTCAAAGAGTGGCAATGATGTTCAATATTTAACAGGCTGAATCTTGGTAGTCACATAGATGAAAGAATATCCTTTGAAAGCAACAAACGTTTAATGATGCTGGGATGGATGTGTTGGTAAACAACCCAAAACATAAACACGTCAAAAACACATGTAAATCTCCATTACTGAAGTGAACAAAGGGACGACGCCTCCCTCTTGTGCAGCCATCCTCTCTCTTCTCTTTATTTCACTTAAAACACAGATTACAATTAGGGTTAATATATATAATGTTTTATAATTTGAAAGATTAATCTACCCTAGTAAGTAAAAGAGATGACATACGACTCCTATTGGATCAAAATAGGAGCCAGATGACCCAAAACAGAAAATTAACAAGAAGGGTTAATAGTCTTCAACATGACCCCTCAAGTTGGGTCTTGAATAGTAGAGATCCCAACTTGCAAAGAGCCTTCTTTAGTCCATTTACAGCCATTGGTTTGGTAAGAATATCTGCCAATTGATTCTCTGAATGGACATGGATGAGATTGAATATTTTTTGGTACACCTTCTCTCGAATGAAGTGACAATCTACTTCAATGTGTTTTGTTTTTTTTATGAAGGATTGGAGGTTATTTGAAGAGTTGCCTTACTGTCAGTAAATAAATTAATTGGAGAGTTTCTTCCAAAGCCAATTTCCTTCATTAGTGATATTACCCATAAACCCTCGTACATACCAAGGGCAATAGCATGATATTCTCCCTTTGCACTTGATCTAGCCACAAGACTATTTTTTGTTCTTCCATGAAACAACATTACCTCCCAGACATACAATATACCCTGAAGTAGATCTTCTGTCATCTGTGAAACCTGCCCAATCAGCATATGAAGAAATCTCAGTATCAAGTGATCCATGTGGGGAGTACAGTAAACCATGGATAATAAATGATTTCAGATATCTGGTGATATAAAATACAATATTCATATGGTGTCTTGATGATGAATGCATCCATCTACTAACATAGTTGACTGCAAAACTTATATTGGGTCTTGTAATTGTGAGATATATAAGTTTTCTTGCTAATCTTTGATATCTCTCCACATCTTCATAGGGTTCATTAGAATTGCCAGCAACTTCCTTTTGAATCTCAATGGGAATAGAGCATACCTGACAATCTTCCATCTTTGTCTCCTTAACAAATCGAGGATTGACTTAAGAACAAACAACCATTGCTTCAAACAATCTCGATCCCCAAAAAAGTAGTGTAATTTTCCTAAGTCTTTCAGATCAAATAAAACATGTAGTTGTTTTTTCAAATAAGTAATTCTTTCCACAACATCACCAATAATAATAATGTCATCAACATACATAATTAAGAGAATAGTCTTCTTGTCCCACTTGATAAATAAAGTATGATCACTAATGTATTGTGTGAAACTCAAATCAAGAATACCATTACTAAACTTTTCAAATCAAGCTCTAGGTGATTGCTTTAAAGTATAAATAGATTTTTTTAGTTTGCATACCTTTGATAACATCTTTCCTTGATAATATCCAGGAGGTAAGTCCACGTAGATCTCCTCAGGAAGATCTTGAAGAAATGCATTTTTTACATCCAGCTGCCATAGTTCCCATCCTTGATTAACTCCTACACTGAATTCTGATGATATTCATTTTTGCAACAGGTGCAAATGTCTCCGTATAGTCAATTCAATATGGTTGACTATAGCCCTTAGCTACTAATCTCGCCTTGTATCTTTCTATTTGTCCATCAGCCTTAAACTTTATTGTATACACACATTTGCAACCCACGGTCTTCCTTTCTGGTGGTAGATCTGTAATTTTTCAAGTTTGATTCTTTTCTAATATTGCGATTTCTTCTTTCATAGCTGCTTACAATCTTAATTTTGTTCGGCCTCTTCGAATGTTTTGCAAATATAGATATTATCTGTATTCATCACAAACAACTGCTACTCTTTTGGATAATTAGTATATGAAACCATCTTGTGTATAGGATATCTAACAACCTCATGTTTTTCCTTCCGAAGAGCAATAGGTAAATTATCACAATCATTAGACAAGATTAAAGGAGTTACTTAGAGTAGGAGCTGATTCGAGGCGAGAATTCTTATCTAGGATAGCATTAGGATTTGGGAGAAATATCTTTCTCGCCTATTGAATACGTTTGCCATCTTCTTTCTTATGTAGTCTCTTCTTTCTCTTCAACCTTGTGAGGCTTTCCAATGGTGGAATCGGTAGTACAATTGAAGCAGACTGATCTGATGATTTATTTTCATTAAACTATAAAATAATGAGTGTTCATGGAAAGTAACATCCATCGTAACATATAGTTTCCTTTTTTAAGAATCATAACATTTATATCCTCTTTGAGTGGAAGAATAACAAAAAAAATACACTTAGTAGCTCTAACATCTAATTTATCTCTAGAACTGTTATGAATATGCATAAAACAGGTGCATCAAAATACTTTAAAAAGTACATGGAATTGCCTTTTTTTAGGACATAAGGCATGGAAGGTGAATCACTATTAAGGACTCGAGTGAGCATGTGATTTATAAGAAATACTGCGGTTAGGACAACTTTTCCCTAATAAAATTTAAGAACATTGTACCCAATAAGTAATGTTCTAGCAATTTCTAAAATATGTCTATTTTTCCTTTTAGAGGCATCATTTTGTTGTGGAGAATGAGAACAATATGTTTGGTGTAGGATTCCTTGACTTAGGAAATAAGAATGTTACTTTCCTCCATTATCACTATGAATGACTTGAATTGGCACTTCAAATTATATATGGATAAATTTGTAGTATATAGGTACAATATTCTTCACTTATCTTTGGTCTTCATAAAGTAAACATAGTAAATCTAGTGCAGTCATCGATTAAAGAAATAAAATATTTTAACTATGCAATGAAGTAATAGAATGTGGGCCCCAAACATCAGAATGGACAATTTCAAATGGTTTCGAAGCTCTTGTTTCATTCAAAGAAAATGATATACGATGATGTTTGGCCGTTTGACAAGTGTTACATTACAAAAATAAATCACTACAACTCGAAAATTTATGTAATAGAAATAGGTAAATGGCCTAATCGTCGATGCCACAATATCAGCTTTCCTTCTCTCCTTTTATAGTTAGAATAGATTGTATAGTTGTCTTGGTCATTTCCTCATAAAAATAAAGTCCTCTCTTCAAGCTATCCCAAAGATCCTCCCCATCCTCAGTTCCTGAAAAGTGCAACATATAGAATTAAAGGTTACCACAAAATCCAAGTCCTGTATTAGAGCATAAACTGATTAGAGATTGATTGAGATATTGGAAACATGTAGAACATTTTTAAGAGTGTCAAAAGTATTGATTATACTTCTTTTTCCCACAATAGGAGTATTAGACTCATCGGCTAGCTTAATGCCAACACCATTCTGAATCAACTGATAGTTATAGAAATATTCTCGATGGACAACCGCATGATATGTGGCGCCTGAGTCGACTATCCATATTCTTGAATTAGGAACAAGTGAATTATTAGAAGCCATGAACGAAAAAAGATATGCCATGGTAGCTTGAAAAGTAACCGTAGAAGATCTAGATGCAAATTGTGGTTTAGGTAGTCTCACTTTAACCTCTTCGATTTTCTTCTTCGTATCAACCAATGAACTCAATCCAGATTCCAGATTTTGTCTTTCAACTTGATCACTGAAATATACTCTATTCGGTCTGTTCTGATTATAGTTGGTTTGCCCACTAGTTCCCAGTAAGTTTCCTTTGTATATGGGTTTTTCCACAATGTGAGCAACACAACTTATCCTTCTCATCTGGAGTAGATTGGAATCGACCTCTATCACGACCTTCATAACCTCCTCTACCATGAGATCCTGAATAATTAAGCATATTTTTGCCCACAAATGCAGTCGTCTCTTGGTTTATTTTTTCTTCTTTCTCTAAACGTATTCTATCTTCTTCTCATAGTAATAAGAAGTATATTGTACTCAATGAAGGAAGTTTTTCTTTGCTTAGAAAATTATTCTTCACTTCCTCGTATTCTGAGGAGATGCCTTACAAAAGATCAAACACTTTGTTCTTCAAGCTCACTCGTTTGTTCATTCATGCAACTTTGATATTTGGTCTTTAAATAATACTGTAATTCTTCCCATAAGCCATGAAATTCTGCATAGTAGTCACTCACTGATCTTCCTCCTTGTGTGCATTTGTGGATTCTTTCTATAATCTCATACTTTTTTGTAATATTTTTCATTTGAGTATACGCATCATGAACTGCCCAGATGTCTTTGGCTGATTCTAGAAACATAAATGTACTTATAATAGATGGTGTTATGACCTGGATGAGTCGTACACTTACTAAGGCGTTTTCCCTACACCATTTAGACTAGGAAGGATCAATTAATTGGGGTGTGAGAATGTCTCCAGTCAAATAATCACATCTCCCCCTTGCCATAACAACTAATTCAATCAATCTGGCCCATTTTTGATAATTTTTGTCATCTAATTTTATGTTTGTAATTTGAAATCTTTTTCCGTTCTCTGAAATAATATTTTCTCCACAGTCTACTATTTTACCTTTGTCAGACATGAAGAAGACCCCTTTCTTCTAGGGTTGGAAAAAATCTTCACTTTCTCTTTTTCAGAATTTCTTTTTTGTAACGATTATTCGTGAAGATAAAACTGACCTGATTCAAATTTCTGCAGATTGCAACTAATTCACGCTACCCTATCCACCTAAATCACCATAGGCTTCATTGTGTCTGCTCATCCATCACCTCCATTGCCAACTAACTTAGCCCGATCTCCCATCTCCATCAGGAACCGCTATTGCCAGTCGTTCTGCATAGACTACTGTGCTTTCCAAGCCTTCAAGAACTATTGGCTTCCACCTTGTTATCCAACCAAACTAGACTTGTACATTAAGTAGATCAACTTCAGTGGTAAACTACAGTACCCCTGCTGAACTGTAATCAAACTTGTGCCTATTAAATCCATTAGCTAACCAGATTTGTGTTCGATTCAAACCTAGTTTGTTGGGATTAGTTCAGCCAAATCCCCTTAGGGAACTGTTTCCTGTCAAACTCAAAACAGAACGTAAACCATATTTGGCCCTAATCTGAATCCAGTCTTAATTCATATCCACAAATCCTAAACCCATACTTAGGAAACCAATAGGAACCCATTCAAACCAAGGGGGATCCGTACCCTGCAGCTCATACCATCACTGGCTCACATCCTAGTTCACACAATAAAACTTAATTATATCAAACCTACCTAAAGACATCTTAGTACTTGTGGAGGTTGATCCTAATTCGTCAGAGACAGAGAACCATTAGTGAAGCAATTAAGGATCCACCTTACCCTATAAATATAAAGCCTCATTTTGCATTATGGGATTGGTTTTCTAAAACAAAGTTGATTTTATACCTCATAGAACCAAATTCATGTGTGCATGTCCCCACTTCTATGTAGAATCACATTGATATTTTATTGCAGTATCGTCTAATATTAGCAATACCCATAAACCTTCTCATTTAATTTTTGTTGTGCATTAGCAACTTCTTCAGAAACTTTCCTCTTTGCATCATGTCCCCAATCTTAATTTTCTCAGTGCAGAAACCAAAGAATGGCTGAAGATGAATCGGTTGTTGGAAGGAGGCGCATTTACTATGATCAGTGTGGCAGCGAAGCACTGATATGTAGTGACAGTGAGGAAGAGGTAGCAGAGCCTGCAGAAGAGAGGCATAATTTCACAGAAAGTGAAGATCTTATTTTATGGTAACTCTCTTACAACAACTATGTTGGATATTATCTTTTTAGATTATAACAAGTTTATTTGTCTCATGAAAAGAATGTACTTTATCCTCCTCAACAATAATGTGAAACAGACCGAGTTGAGAGGATGTGAGCTGAACTAATTGGACAGATGTGAGCTGAACTAATTGGACAGAATTGAGAAATACTGTGCAAGCAACTATTAACGCTCTCGCATTCGCTTGTGGAACCAAGTCCCACACACAAACACACTTATACACCAGAACCGCCACACCAGGGAATGGTGATAAGGCCTGGTTCACTCGCCACTTATACATGATAAGAGTGAGGGAGATGAGTAAAACTCTGGAGCCAAAACAATCTTATTTTTCATTCTGTAATATGTCTATTTATGCTCAGAATAGACTCTCTAAGCTGAGTTCAAAAAGAACATTAACACCAGACAATAACCTTCATAATTTACTAGGTGGATGGTTCTCATTCCCTGTGATTCTATGTTGTTTCTCTGGCTTTTTGCAGTTTAATGCATTAAAGAACCTAACTACTAGCTAGGAATTCTCAGGAAATAGTTGTCACCATGCAACATTAACTACTAATTAAACTATTTCAAAAATTGTAAAAAACAACTTAAAACGTCCTAGGAACTCTTAGGTAAAGTTCTGCATCAGTTGTGCTTCTAATTAATGCCCCAAACTGTGTTAACTCCAGTTTCCTTTGGAATCTTCTGTTGTTAGAGGATGCACATGGCTTTGACAATAGGTGGGCCCAACATTTTCCACTCGGCCTAGGTTTCCATTCCAAGTAGTAGTGCCTCATTGGATTGGTTAACTCGTGCTCGTGTGAGAGGCCCCTAGTAGCGGTTTGTGATATCATTAGTTTGAATTCCATCATCCTCCCAGGATTGATTAGGATTTCACCTCAAATTTGGGTTGTTGGCATCTTCTTTGTAACGAGTAAGGTCCACGACATTAAAAGTGTTAGAAATATTAAATTTTCTAGGCAAATCGATTGTATATGCATTATCGTTAATTTTATCAAGTATTTTGAATGGTCCCGCTACTCGGGGCCTAAGTTCGGATCGGCGTTTGTGGGGAAAACACACTTTTCTTAAGTGTATCCAAACCAAGTCACTAGGTTCAAATGTGGTGGTCTAACGCTTCTTGTCAGTTTGGTTCTTATAGATCTCGGTTTGCTTCTTGATTCATTTTTCAATTTGTTTGTGAAAAACTTAGATGGCTTCAGCATGGGCTATGTCACATGGGTGCGGGTACTGGTGCGGGATACGACAAATTTCAAAATTTTTGGGTGCAGCGACACGACTAGGGTATATATAATATTCAAGCTACAACAAGTGAGACATCAATTAACATAAGTATATGACAATAGCAAGTACACAACTTTATATTAAAGCAAAACACATAAATGGTAAACAACTACTAATTTTATCATAATACACAAATCAATCTTCACTATCCGGACCCATTTATCCAAAAAGACCCGAACTTTAAAATCGATACCAAATTTTGAAGCGTGGAATATCCACACAAAAGGAAGTGAAGAAGGTCCGCGTTGAGATATTTTTCTATGTTCATTGGCGGAGTTTCATGGGAGACGATGAAAGACAATCTGAAGGAGCATTTTGGAAACTATGGTGAGGTAACTCAGGTGGTCATCATGGGAGATAAGGTCACGAGTCGACTAAGAGTCTTCGGTTTCATCGTCTTCACGGATTACTCCCTCTTTGATCGGGTTTTGCAGGATAAATACACCATAGACAGCAGAACCGTGAGTTACAAAAAATTTTTTTTTACCAGGCCACACTGACACGGTGTCGCACCCGTGTCGAGGTCGACACTCCACCCCTTAGAAGTGTCTGTGTGACTTAGAGCATGAGTACTCCCAACTGCAGCTACTCCGTCTTTCTACAGAATGGGAGTTAAATCCGTCTTTCTACAGAATGGGAGTTAGGAATGGGAAGTGGCATATACAACCCAGTGTTTTGGCTTTTGGTCTTTGCCAAGTGTAGATTACTGCATCTTTGAATATATCTGTTAACATCTATTTCAAGCCTTGGCCAATAGAAATTCTCTTTTACTAAAGCCATAGTTTTATCTCGTCCAAAAGACTTGCTAATCCTCCATCATGGGCTTCCCAAATAATGGTTTCTCGTAGTGAGCAGGAATGCATAAAGCCTTCCCCTTGAACAAAAATCCCCCGTGCTTGTAGTAGTCTTGGGAGGATTGCAATTCGGTGGCATTCCAAAACTTTTGGAAATCGGGATCATCTTGGTATAGTTCCTTGATAGTCTCAAAGCCACAACTTTTATCGGAGAGTATAAAGTAGCGTATGATGCTGTTGAGGGCATCGGCAACAACATTTTGAACTCCCGCCTTTTGCTTAAGTAAAAATGGATAAGGTTGTAGGAACTTACTCCAAGCGGCATGTTTGCGAATGATCTTCTATTGAGAGTTCAAGTGCTTGAGGGCCATGATCATAATAAAGAATAAATTCCTTATTCAACAAGTAATGACTCCAATGCGTAGGGGCACAAACAATGGCATAGAACTCCATGTCATAAGTAGAGTACTTGAGTTTACCATTCTTTGAGCTTTTCATTGAAGAAGGCTATAAGATGACCTTCTTGACTTAAAACAACACCAATGCTAGTGTTGGAAGCATCACAGCTGACTTCAAACACTTGGTCAAAGTTTGGAAGGGCTAACATAGGTGCTTCGGAGTCAAACGCTTCTTCGACTCCTTAAAACTTTTACTGTGCTTGCTCTACCCATTAGAACTTGTCTCCCTTTATGCAATCTATGAGTGGGGTAGCAACAAAGCTAAAATTTTTTATAAACCTTCTATAAAATGAAGCTAATCCATGGAAACTCCTTACATCATGGATAGACTTTGGGATATGCCCAGTTGGTGATGGCTTCGACCTTGCTTGGGTCGACTCGAATACCTTCGGCGGTGATGATATAACCCGAGAAAAGTAACTTCATTGGTTAAGAAAGAGCATTTCTTGATTGACATAGAGTTTTTGTTCACGAAGAGTACGCGTAGCACTTGTCGAAGGTGCTTTAAGCATTCTTTTTTGCCTCTGTGTAGATCAAGATATCGTCAAAGTAGATGACTACAAATCTACCAATGAAGGGTCGTAGTACGATTCATCGAGGCGCATAAATGTACTAAGGGCATTGGATAACCCAAGGGCATCACGCAGTCCACTCATATAGGCCGTCCCTGGTTTTAAAAGCGGTCTTCCATTCATCTCTGGCCTAAGCCTGTCAGATGGTATCCACTTAAGAAAATCAATCTTGGAAACGATGGCGACACCATGCGGTGATCTAGCAAATCATCGAGCCTGGGTATCGGAAGCGATGTTTGATGGTAATTTTGTTAACAACTCGACGATCAACACACATTCTCCAACTTCCATCCTTCTTGGGTACGGGTTACAGTGATAAGTCGGTTTGTTTGGAAGTGGTAAACCTTGAATGAGGTCAATGTGATGTCCTATGCCCCAAATTTGTGGTATTTCGTTCGGAAGCTCTTTTGAAAATATGTATGCAAACTCGATGAGTAGTTGCTCTAATAGGGGCGGACAGGAGCTTGGTGAGTCGATTGTTGCCTCTTTCGGAAATACTCCACATGCTCAGTGATTTCATCGTCATGGGAGATATTTTATCATCACTTTCGAGTTTCCCAGATATTTCGTGCAAGACCATTGTTCTTTTGTTTGGGCATTGCACGGTGATGTGGCCATGTTCGAGACACATAAAGCATTTAATGTCTCTATTGTGGGAGCCAGACTTGAGGGACTCAGCTGACTCCTTGGCTTTACTACAAGACTGTCCAAATGAGGCAGAGAATGTCTTTTTTCCCTCCGTTGCAGCCTGGTTGGTATTGGGGTTGTATTTGGCAATGAATGGTTTTGGAGCAACAACTTTGAAAAGGCCTTTCTTTCGTTGTCTCTCAACTTTGAGTGCTAAGATGCCAACATCTTCAATGAACGTGAAGGGTTGTAATTCTACGATATCGGCAATATCTTTGTTTAGACCTCAAGAAATCGAGTGATTGTTTGTTCCTTTGGTTCTTCAATCTCACATCGTAGCATGAGGGTCTCGAATTCTTTGACATAATCCTCGACGTTAAGTTCACCCAGTCATAGACTTTGTAACTTGAGGTATAGTTCTTAACGATGACAATCAGGTGCAAATCGTTTATGCATGATCCACTTCATCACACCCTAGCTGACAACGTCGCCTTCTCCTTCTCTCCTTCGTTCATCCCGAAGCCTTTCCCACCACAGATTAGCATAGTCAGTGAACTCGAGTGTAGCCAGCCTGCATTTTTGCTCTTCAGAGTACTGATAGTACTTAAAATTTATCTAAACGTTGGACCCAATCAAGAAACTCTTTAGGAGAACTAGATCTCGTGAACGGAAGAGGGATTTTGATACGTATTTGGTGGTCTCCTTCCTGTCGTTCGAATCGTACATCCCGAGGATTCCAAAATGTTAGTCCTGGTTCAGAATGGTTCACTTCTTCCTCAAATTCGCCATGATGAGATGAGGTTGCTTGGTGTTGCAACAAGCCGTCGATGGCACGAGTGAGTTGGGCCACTTGCGCCTTCAGCTCTTCTTGGTTTTACTCCAGCACCATGATCTAAGCTTTGCTCCATTGTTAATCTATGCAACATTGATGGAGGGACGAAATTATGATCGGTCATCCCCTCAATCTCAATGAAAGCACCAAACTGATGTGAAATAGACCGAGTTGAGAGGATGTGAGCTGAGCTAATTGGAGAGAGTTGAGAAGTATTATGTGCGAGCAACTATTAATTCCCTCGCATTCGCTTGTGGAACTAAGTCCCACGCACAAACACACACATACACCAGAACCACCACACCACAGAATGGTGATAAGGTCTAGTTCACTTGCCACCTATACAGGATAAGAGTGAGGGAGACAGAGTAAAACTCTTGAGCCAAAACAATCTTATTTTTCATTCTCTAATCTGTCTATTTACGCTCAAAATAGTCTCTCTAAGCTGAGTTCAAAAAGAACATTAACACCCTACAATTTACTAGGTCAATTGTTCTCATTCTATGTGATTCTATGTTGTTTCTCAGGCTTTGCAGTTGAATGCATTAAAGGCCTAACTACTAGCTAGGAATTCTCAGGAAATAGTTGTCACCATGCAACATTAACTACTATTTTAACTATTTTGAAAATTACAAAAAAACTTTAAACATCTTAGGATATCTCAGGTAAAGTTCTTTATCAGCTGTGCTTCTAATTAATGCCGTGAACTGCGTTAACTCCAGTTTCCTCTGGAATCTCCTGTTGTTGGAGGATGCACATGGCTTTGACAACAGGTGGGCCCACCATTTTCCACTCGGACCAGGTTTCCATTCTCAGGAGCTGATATCATTGGTTGATACTTGAATTTCATCAAACAGTTCAACTTAGGGTGATAGTTGGAATGAGTACGCAGAACTTCTGATGTAGATCACACGGAAATTGATCATGAGGACATCCTTGTGGGACAATTTTTGCTGTTTTCCACGGCAGATTGTTGTCATGTGCTTTGCAGAATCCATTTGCAACAACTTGAAAAAGGGCTGCAATGGTAAAATTTTATCAAGGACTTGAGAGAGTTCTGTATAAGTTAGTTGGTAGCAATTTCACCCTTAGATCATTGCAAGGTTGCAAGGTTGAGGTAGTGACTAGAGTCTAGTACTGCATACATATTTCTCACATTTCTGCTTTGATACATAAAAAAATGACAGGAGTCCTGTTTATGTCTGTTTTGAAAATTGTCATACAGCACATATTGTTACATCACTAGCGTGGATGACAGAAGCTTTTTATATCCAATTTTTGTACTAAAGGGCATGATGAAGATATTTTCATGGTATATTCTTCTATTAATACTGAATTAGCATGATTCATTTTCTTCTGTTTCTGTGATGCTTAGGAAGATTATGCATGAGCATGGACAAAAACAGGTGGTTCTGGTTGCTCTGAGGAAGTATATAAAAGCAACAGATTCTGAAATAAAGGTAAAACAATTTTGGATGGACTAAAGTATGATTTAGCATCTCTCTAAGTATTGTTGTTATCTTAAGCTGCTAGCTGCTAGCTGCTTGGACAACTTATACAGTGTGGTGGTTTGTTGGTTGATCCTTTATAGTTGGATCATATGAACTTTACCAGTGGTTACATTAATAAGCTGGTGAACTATTTTTTGATTCATTATGACCTTATAGATTTGTTCTGGTATGTCATGCAGGCAAGATATGTCTCTTTGAAGGAGAGATGCTCAGAGCAACATGTTAAAAATGATGACATGGATGCGGATAGGAAGATATGCTTAAAGAAGAGTCTCAGTGCTGCACTGGATTCTTTTGACAATCTCTTTTGTCGTCGTTGCTTGGTAGTTCTGCAGTTAAAATTTTGATCTTCTATCTTCCCGTTCTTTGTAGTGGTCAACTGTTTCTTTTGATTTGAACTTTTATCTCCTTTGCTATAGTCAGAGAGATTAGCACTAATCTTTATATATTTTGTAGGTTTTCGACTGTCGTTTGCATGGGTGTTCGCAGGCACTTATCATTCCTGTATGTTTTTGCATTGCTGTTATCTCTGTTATCCACCTGAAGTTTGAGGAAATCTTATCATGGGGATGTTTCCTTACAGAGTGAAAATTTGCCTTTTTCTGCTGAACTTGAAGAGGTTGGAACACCTTGTAGCAGTCAATGCTATCTTCTGGTAAACTTCGTAATGCACTTACTTGTTTTGGCTATTCCTGGATATTTGAGATATATGTTTCATTGTTTGTGTTCTTTTGTTCTTTCTTGTTTAATATTGATGAGGTCCCTAACATGGTTATTGAATGCGGGGTACTTTCTTGCTCAAGAAACCTGGGCGTTTGATGAAATGCTTTATGTGTTTCTGTGGGTCCCGCTAATGATATTAAATAGAAACTCTTATTTATCACTGTAATCTTTTACTTTCTTTTGGTATGGGTCTGGATGCTTTTTCTCAGAATCTGTGTAGAAGAATGCTCCATCTTGTACACCCTAAAAGTTTCCTGCGGATAACATATGTTGCTTGAATTCTAATTTGTGATCCAGGAGATTGTTTATTTTGTATGTAGGTTTTTCTTTTCATTGAAACTCCACCTATGATAAGAGTTTAGCTTTACATAGTTCCAGTCTCGGATAAAGGAGGAGAGTAAGGTGATCTAAAGCCAGCAGCAGACTCACCAGAAGGTGTGATTTTTCCAGCACTAATGCCCATGATCCTATAAATTCCAAACTTATGTGCTTGGGTGAGAATCGCAAGATGAGTGATCTATTAGGAACTCCTCATGTTTCACCCTCTATCAGATACCAACTAGTGAGGGAAAGACTTGGTATGGGTTAAGGTCATGTTCTGAAGTGAGATCAAGAGCTTTCTTTTATGAAAGAGGGACCTTGTGCGGTCTGATTCTCTGTTGCTGAGGCTTGGTTAAGGTTAAGACCATCTCGTAAAAGAGGGGATTGCATAAACTTTGCAAAAGTCAGGAATTATGTAGTACGGAGCTAATGAACAGACCTTTGATGATCTATATGTTTTATGCTGCTGGGGATGTGACTACATCTCACCTCTCGATGTGTGCTTTGTTCTTGTAACAATTGAGAGTGGGAAAGAAGTCATGTCCTTAAAAGAAGGCACTTGCAGAATCGGCTGACTTTTTCCAGTCTTCGGTGCATTTCATTGTTTGAATCCTATACGTGATTGTAGGAGAAGAGAAATGGGGTGGAAGTTTTGTGAAGATGTATTATCTTCTCTATTTACAATATAATATTCAAGTCAACTATGGTAAGGTAGGTATTGTAGGGTTGAGGTCTTGTAGCAGAGTAGAAGTAATGAACAGGAACAGTGGACACCTGAAAGTCTCTCCCTTTCAGTTTCCACTTACTATATTGATTGGGCAGTAGGCACTTTCTTTGACCTTTTCTCTTTCTTAAATTTTATGGTGTGGACATAGGTCTTAACGCAGCAGCTAGAGTAGGAAAAGGCTGTGCATTAAGTATTCTATGTGTGTAAGCTGTTGATGAATCATTTTGCTGTAGCTGTACACTGTATGGTAAAATTTGTTTGTATCATGATCCACATTCTTTAAGTAACTATGGTGGTTGGAAAGATTTAGTTTTTGGTACGGTTATGATGGTTCATCTTTCAGTTATAGGGACCCAGATGGGGGTCAAACGCATGGATGCGGACCCTCAAGTACCTCTCTCTTTTTACGAACATACATGTTTGTTACCTCTTATCTCGACTTGTAGTTTTTCAGTCAAAAGAATTTGCTGTACGTTGATGGCTTTTGTTTCATTGTATATTTGTGATGAAGACTCATTTTTTATTTATTCTCTCACTGTTAGTTATCTTTGTCGATTACCAACAAGTTCGGTACTTTGCACTTGCAGAAGTCTTCTTGTGCACAGTGCTGTGGTTGTTTTACATCAGTTGTTGGATGTCAATATTTTGGTTCGTTACATATAATATTTGCAACCAATCAATTTTCCAGCACTATTTCCTACTGCCTTCCTTCATTTTAGATGAATCGCTTTGAAGGATTTGTCTGCACTTGCTTGTGGATATACTGTGTGCATCACCGTACATAGTGTGCCACCTCCCTGCTTATGTTATTGTGATGCTTCCTAGGAAAGAAAGGATGTTAAAGACAAGTGTGTTGGTGAGCATGACACCTCTTCATGCAGAGAGATTTTAGCCAATTTAAGAAGCACTGACGCCACCTCTCTATCCTTTGAAACCAGTGGCTTAAGCCTGGCGGTTTCTGATCAAGACTCTAGAGGTATGAGAACAAATTTCTCCTCATATTCTGATATCTATTATTGCTTTTGGAACTTCTTATTACTGTTTGGTGCGTTTTAGCACTACACTTAGGTGAAAACATGGAAGTAGTGAAGCAGGTAAGACAAGGGAAACAATCTCTAAGAAAAGTTGACTCGTCTGCTGAAGATCTGGACTTCACTAGGAAAAGACGGAAAAAAATTATTGTTTTCGATGATATGAGAAAGAATCCGTGTAGCCGACCCCATCTAGTTGTAGTGAAGACAATGCTTCAATGTTGCAACAGAAGGTTTATGAATATCACCTCAAAATATCACTCGCAAAAGCCTTAGAAAAATGTTATAATAAAGCATATGCAACAAAGGCACAATATATTAAAAAAAGAATATTATTTAGCTACAAAAATGCTTGAATAAAAGTATTTACAAGAGGGTACATGAGAAAGAGAGAGTAAGAGAGGAGAGTGGGAGTGAACCAAGAGGGGGCAGGCAACCCCCTGCTAGTCTCCAACAGCTACCTCTGTTGTAATTACTAATAAACGCAGTGGATAATAAACAATAGAATATATTGATAAAAAGAAGAAGGGTAACAATGGAGATCGGAGGAGGGGACGGACCTCCAATGGAGGCCGCCCCCCTCTTTCTCTCTCTTTCTTAATCACAGCAACCTATTTTTTCTTAATACAACCTATCAACCCTTATATAAGGAGCTATAAAACGTAAAATGACCAAAATACCCCTAGTATAGAAAATTATCAAAATGCCCTTACGACTTTGGACAATTACAATAATACTCTAAACATCAAATTTACTGTCCTAAGACATTATATGTACTAAAACTAACTCTAAACTCATTCTTTAACACCCCCCTCAAGTTGGCAGTGTGATACTTCGAACTTCAAACTTGCCAAAAAATCTTCATCTGTCTTCATCACTGGTTTAATCTTCAACGGCTTCTTTGGCTGCAATATCTTCAACTTAGCCTTCCTGGCTGATCATATCAAGCAGCATCTCTGGCTGCAATATAAACTTAGCCTTCCTGGCTAATCATCTCAAGCAACATCTCTAGCTGCAACATCAACTCAGCCATCCTGGTTGATCATCTCAAGCAGCATATCTGGCTGCAACATCAACTCAGCCCTCTTGGCTGATCATCTCAAGCAGCATCTATGGCTGCAACATCAACTCAGCCTTCCTGGCTGATCATCTCAAGCAGCATCTCTGGTTGCATCATTACTTCTGCCTTCCTGGCTGATCATCATCATGACTTTTTTCGTCACACGTGCACTAATAATTTCTTTGAGACTTCTGTAAAACAACTTGAACAATTAAGAACACATGGTTAACACCCGACCCTTCTATGGGTGTCGGTTGCTCCTCCTCTTTTTCTTCTTCTTCATAAAGTGATTTGGTAGCTACACTTAAAAGTCATGTTTCTTCTACTCTTGAGGAAGCTGATCTTTTGTGATAGGAGGTACTACTCCACCATACACACTTCACACGGCTTTTTCTGCGCCCCTTCACATGGTGGCTGCTACCGGTGTGTTGGTTGGGTGCCCTCTCTCTACCACTCAAATAGCAGAATACAGACATCTGCTTATACTAGTCGGTCTGCGCCCCTTCACATGGTGACTGCAGCCGCTTTTTCAGCCCTCCTGTCTGTTTACTTCAGCAACCCAAAGTTTTAATTTTTTATTCTTCTTGGTGATACTGCCGCATTCTATACCAACAAATTCTTCTGGCCTCTTCTATGATTTGATTTGTCATGCATATGTGGTGACAATTAAACTGATTTTCTGCGCTCGTTTCTAAATTTTACAGCCCCTTGGCTATCCATTTTTCGAGCAGCCTTGCTGCAACACCCCTTTTTTTAGCAACCTTCATGGTTGCAATATTCTTCAACTTAGCCTTCATGGTTGTTTTTCCAGCAGCTTTCATAGCTGTAAATTTCCGCAACTTCAATGGCTGCAAATATAATCATTTCTGTAGTCCTCATGACTGCGATTTCAGCATCCTTAGTAACTCTTTTATATAAACTTGCAAGAATCGGTAGATTGCAGACATTCCATCCAATATGCCCACAACTGAACTTCGGTGCCCATACACAACTGCCTTCGCTTTCTTCCTCCTCTGACCTAGTGCTCTTGGTCTCCTCTTCATCACTGGACTCATCTTCGTCAGCTGGAACTTCTACGTCGACCTCCTTGCTTGCCCAAAGATAGATAGGGAAGTTTATGAATTCAGAATATTTCTTTTACAAGCTATTTCAGTTTTTCCTCTTGCAGATATTCGCCAGCCTCCTCTCTGAGATGCAATCTAATTTCTGTGCCATGACCAAGTGGATCATTCCATGTATCCTCTGACACTGCGAATGCACCATCTGCTTTCGATTCCCATATATACTACTTGTCATCATTATGCTTGCTAATAACCTCAACATAGTCAGCAACAAGGTACACGGAGTAAAACCCAACATCAAATTGTCCTATCAAGTTCAAGTCACCTCCACTCTGCATTTTCTCCACAAAAGCTGAAGTCCCCGACTTAGCTATGGTTCCCAAATTCTTGATGAGGTCCTCTTTTGTCATTCCAATACCACGATCACGCAATATCATTAAGAGTGCAATATTTTTATACTAATTTGAGGATCTATAGCTCGTCTTTGACGTCTTCTGCTTCTTTAGCAGCTTCATCGTTCTTTGACTTTTCGTCCTCGACATCATCAGCCTCTACCTCTTCCCCTACATCATCTTCTTCCTCTATGGTAGCTTCTGGACTTATATTCAAGCTTGACTTCACTGAATCATATATTTGGGATGCGAAGTCCTTCAGATCGTTTAGATTGAAACCGCTCTCCATCAAAGCGGTGTGGTATATGAGTCGTGCTGTCTGCTTCACAACCTCATCCTGTGAGTCCTTCGCAACCCTCTCCCTCAATTCCTTGATAATAGGATGCCTTGGGTTGATCTCGAGAACCCTTTTTTCACGCATATATGCCTGCCTACTGGCATCTGAAAGAGTCTGTGACTGCATTATTTTCTCCATGTTGGCGCTCATTGCTGGTCCCTGTCAGGTAGAATATATCCTTTTGCCCTGGTTTCATTCTCGATATGTACTGATCAAGTGATGCAAGCTTGCCTTTAGACTTTGTGCTTTCAAATCTAAGAAGTTTTGCTAGGCGGTTCCTGTTAGATGCATCTTCTATGATACCAAGTTTAATAGACTTCCCAAACTCTTTCCAGAAGTTGGCATCCTGTCCCTTTTTCTCATTGTTTTTAGATTCAGCTGCAACATCTGCTTTCTCTTTGTCATTAGACTCATCGGGATCTTCATCTGCAATCTGTCGGATCATATCAAGAGCTTTACAGATAAGTTTCTTCTTGATAGTCTTCAAGCTGTTGTGTTGTTGAAGCATTTCACGTGAAACATTGAGTGGCAAAGTGTCAGAATCAACTAGACCCTTTAAAAAATTCATCAAACTCATCAGAGATGAATACACGACGAACGTATAACTTCAAGTTCAATTTGCTGTTGTAGTAGCTCTCATATAGATCATGTGGAGCCTTAGGAGGCACAAAGAGAACAACCTTGAACTCTACATCACCTTCGGCAATAAAATGTCTCCTAGATAATGGCTTCTCATCATTTAAGTCCTTTGCAAGAGAGCGGTAAAATTTTAGGTACTCTTCATCAAAAAATTCCTTTGGACTTCTTAACCATATAGCCTTGACATCGTTCAAACGCTCCCACTCATAAGTTGTTTCCTTAATCATTTTCGTCTTTGGCTTCTTTTCAACATCTTCCTCTTCAACGTCTTCCTCCTCTATTTTACCATTAAAGGAATCTCTCTCACAGGAATCAAATTCTCCTTCATCCAACAACTCACCATCTGCATCGTCACCTTATGCTGTGCTGGCAGAATACCTATATTTCCTTTATCTGCAGTAACTACTTTATTTATGTGGATAATGCATAGTAGTTAGGATAGCAGTTACCATTTTTCTTTCCCAAAAATATGGGGATAAGACTTACTGGTTTACTTTCTCATCCAATTAGAAAGGGAAGTTTTCATAACTACTTTCCCACAAAATCAGGTAAGTACTTTGGAACTTTACTTTTCCAGCATTTGATTATTCAAAAGTTTTGAAATTACCTTTCAAATCTTTCTTTCCACGATTTTGTGTAACCTTTCTTCAAACAATTCGAATATTCCTTTTCAAGATTTTGTGGGACCTTTGAAAAATCTGGAAAGAATGGGTCAGCCACCATTGTTACTTTTGGCAGCCAACAACTTCCTTTTTCATCTTCTTCTTCTTCTTCCTTGAGAATTTCACGTAAATCACAAGAACATGCAGAGCACAAGGCTTATAATAACATCATGCCTATTAAACATCAATCTTTACAATATGCAGTTTCTTAACATAACGCAGCCTTGATCTTAGGATCAGTCAGCCTCCAATTTAGAGATGAATCGGGGCTATGTCATGACAATGATTTATTCCCCTCTTAAACCTGCATTAAGGAATCCTGGCCATGACTACCTATTTCCATCTCTACTTCAGGTATCTCGTACTTAAGATCTTGAAATCGTTTCAATAGGTTAGATTTGTACTTTGCAACATCACCATCGGAGGAAATAGATACTGAGTTGATTCTTATAGCACCAGCCTCCTGTAAAACTTTCACAGCCACATCAGATTGTGAAAGGGCATTGATCGCTTTGAGAGCTTCTTTGCATGTGCAGTCATCTGGAGCTCTTTCTAGCATGTTGACAAGCCTTTGAGTTCCTCCCATCTCTACGATTTATATCCTCCTTTCATCATCAGTTGTAAAACGAGAAAGTCTGGATGCCCCCATTCTTTTTAACAAAGGATCCTTGACTTGTAGCAGAGAAAGAGACTGTTGCAACAAATTGTCACCCATATAAGGGACAAACTAACAGCGGTTCCAACAAAAAATTGATTTCATCAGCCAACCAATCTTTCTTACGGTCTCCTCTTCAAGTGCAGAATCGTCTGTTCCTCTAAAAGATGAACAATTTTGCCGACTATAAGATGTGGCATCTCTTCTGCATGCATGCTACAGAGTCCTCCAAAAAACTCAAGACTAAGCGACTCATGGCTGCTATCCCAAATCAGTATGAAGAGGAACGCTAACCTTTAACCTTTCTCGGCAAAACTTTTGTTAGAGGGAGGAAACGCTTGCATTTCGGATCTTTTTTAATGGTTTCTAGGACTGTTCATTTCACGAACAATATTTCATAACTCTTCTCCGCTCCAAGACAAATTATGCCTTCCACGCTTCAACCACCATTGATTTAATCATCTCTTGAATCTATACATCCATGATCTTCACCATTAAGCTCTGATACCATGTTGTAATTACCAATAAACGCAACGGATAATAAACAATAGAATATATTGATAAAAAGAAGAAGGGTAACAATGGAGATCGGAGGAGGGGACGGACCTCCAATGGAGGCCGCCCCCCTCTTTCTCTCTCTTTCTTAATCCCAACAACCTATTTTTTCTTAATACAACCTATCAACCCTTATATAAGGAGCTATAAAACGTAAAATGACCAAAATACCCCTAGTATAGAAAATTATCAAAATGCCCTTACAACTTCGGACAATTACAATAATACTCTAAACATCAATTTTACTGTCCGAAGACATTATATGTACTAAAACTAACTCTAAACTCATATTCTTCAACAACTTCAGATAGCCGTTGGCTTTTTTAACACCCTCCTTCAAACTAACGATGCCATGACCGAAAGTTTGTTAACTAAGAAGTGAAGTCGTGGAGCTGGTAGCATTTTGGTGAAGACATCTGCAAGCTAATACTCAGATCTAACAAATTATAGTGTTAAATTGCCATCTAGATGCTCTTTACGAACATAATGACAATTCATCTTGATATGTTTGGTCCGTTCATGAAATGTGTGGTTGTTAGCTATATACATAGCACTCTTATTGTTATAGTACAAATTGGAGTAAACTTGAGTATCACGCCCAAGTCTGGTAGTTGTCGTCTGAGCTAAGTCAATTCAGCGATTGTGTTGGTCATTGCGCAATACTCAGCTTTAGTAGAAGAAAGGGAGACCTTTTGTTGTTTCTTGCATTTCTTGGAGACAAGAGAGTTGTCAAGAAAAATACAATAACCAAAAAGAAGTGAATTGACAATCAAGAGGATCACCACCCCAATCAAAGATATATGAATAACTGCTAGAACCAAAGGAGAATCAATAAAGAAATGAAGACTAATGAAAGAGCGTACTTTGATGTATTAGAGATTCCTCAAGAACAACAACATAGTGTGTGGAATGTAATGCAACCATGAATCGGCTTACCAAATGAACAACATAGGAGATGTCAGGTCGAAGTCATCAGAAGATAGATCAGTTCTAACCAACTACACGAGAGTCGCATTATCTAAGAAATACCATTTTGTGGAGTAAATTGAATATTTTGTTCAAGTTGGAGTATGCTCAACTTTGTTGTTCGTAAGTCCAAATTTCCCCAAGAAATGAAATCAGAGGCATACTTGGCCTCGAGATAAGAATATAATGTCACAAGCGAGAAAAGGAAAGAACCTCGAGACCCTGTAAAGGTAACCGAGAGGACCAAGATCTTTCATATCAAATTATTGGCTTCAAGAACTAATTTAACCTCAAGAATACTTCAACAGTATAATCATCACCAAGAATAATCATATCATCAACATACACAAGCAAAAATACGTAGTTTACCTTGTGAACGCTTGAAAAGAGATGCATGACGCTTTCGACTTTGTCCTCAGAATCTAACGGTTCATTAGAGCTTTTGTGAATCTTCCAAACCAAGAACAGTGAGATTGTTTCTCTACCAGATAACGCCTTCTTTAACTCCGTACACCTTCTTCCTTACATTACAGTGGAACGTCCAGGAGGAGGTTCCATATAAACTTCTTCATTTAATAAATCATTTAAGAACACATTCTTGACATGTAATTGATAGATATCGCAATCCTTAATAGTGCACACGGCTATAAGGGTTCTGACAGTTGTCATCCGAGCCACAGAAGCAAGGGTTTCCTCATAGTCAATCCCATATTCCTGTGAATACCCTTTAGCAACCAATCTAGCTTTATAACGATTTAAGGATCCATCACCATTTGTTTTAACTTTATAGACCCACTTACAACCTATCGTCTTTTTGTTTTGTGGTCTAGTCACAATATCCCAAGTTTGAGCTCTGTATAGGGCATCTAATTCTTCATTCACAGCATAAATCCAATCTTGTGATAATTGTGCTTCCTTAAAATTTCTTGGTTCCTTTATAGTGAAAATATTAGTTACTAAGGCTCTATGTCTTGGTAAAAAACTATCATAGGAAACAAATTGTTTCGGAGTTCTAGAATCTTAACTAGTCCTTCGAGGTATAGATGAGAAATCATTTTGAGTTCTTCTAGTGTAGTATTGATTAAAGGGTGTAACTGACTGTCTTGAAATCATAGGTTTATTAAGATCATTTTCAACATGTATTATGTCATTCCCTAGGACATCATTAAGGAGTTCAATAGGATGAGCGTCATTCATTCCTTTAAAGAAATACTTATTTTCAAAGAATTTGACATCTCTTGATACATAGAGTTTGTCATTTTTATAATCATAACATTTATATCCTTTCTTATTTATCCCATACCCTAGAAAAATACATTGTACGGCACGAGAATAAAGTTTATCATTTTTGTTAGTATAAACAAAATATTTACATCCAAACACACGAAATCTAGAGTAATTAGGAGAAAGTTGAAAGAGCTTTTCTACAGGAGACATGTTTTGTAAAACTGAAGATGACATTCGGTTAATTAGATAAATAGAAGTTATAATGGCTTCGGCCCAAAAATTTTTAGGAACACCACTAGACAATAACAACGTTATTGTGGTTTCCAAAATATGGTGATGTTTATGTTTCGAAATGCCATTTTGTTAAGAAGTTTTAGTGTAAGAAGTTTGATTCACAATTTCAAATTTGTAAAAATGATTTTTAAATTCTTTGGACATAAACTCTCTTCCCAAGTCGGATCTAAAAATCTTAATTTCGAAATCAAATTGATTTTTTACAAGATTGTGAAATATAACAAAATTTTAAAAAATGTCATACCTCTTAAAAGATATACCCATGTATATGTAGTGAAATCATCCATAAAAATGGCATAGTAGGAGACCCCTCCTTTGGATAAAATAGGTGTTTGTTTCCATACATCCAATTGAACAATTTCAAACGGTTTTGTGAAGATATGCTTTTTGTTTGAAAAAGGTATATGTTGCATTTTGCTAAGTACACAATCTTTGCTAGAAAAGTTTTCAATATTATTTATTTTAAGAGGACATTGATACAACTTTTGAATATTAAGATATCCTAATCTTTTATGTCATAGAAGAGCATCATTAGCATATCCTATGCTACGTAGGTAGTCCATAATATAAAGTTTGCCCTCTCTATGGCCACAACCAATCACCTTCTTCGAGAGGCGAGCTTGTACTATACATCCCATTGATGAAAAAGTTGTAATACAATTTTTATCCAAAATTTGGGATACAGAAAATAAGTCGAAATTTAGCTTTGGAACACTAATTTTGGAAAGTTCAAAATTTTTGTTTTATAAGTCACCAATTTTATCAATATTTAATTGTGTTTCATCCGCAGTATAAACACATGATAAGGGTTTTTCAACATATGATTTTAAAATATTTTCATTATAAGTCATATGAAATGAGGCACCGGAAATAATCTAAGAAACCGTACCTTAACTTGTTAGTTGAAGAAGAGCAAATTGCATTTATTGTTGCTTTGTCTTTCATTTGAGCTTTTTTATCTTTTCTTCGAGTGCAACAGTAGAGGATGAGGCTTGTTCTTCTACTAGTATCATATTTCTTTTCAACTTTGGGTAATTTGGTCTTATATGTCCAACCTCTCTACAATGGTGACAAATAATGTCTTTTCTTCACTTTTGAAATGAGGAGGTCGGTAAGCCTTCGTATTTGCTTCGGGTTTTGATGCGGCTAAGACGGTGTCTTTTTGAAGTCTAACTTCGTTCATTCTTGTTTTCGCCATTTGGAGATCAGTAAGAATCTCTTCTTTTGTAGGGAAAGGTTTTCTATGAATGAGAGATGATCTTACTCCTTCAAATTCTTCTTGGAGACTTCTTAAAAATTGGTATACGAAATCCTCATTATCTTCACATTGTCTGTCACTAAGACATTGTGTACGTTTATTTTTGTAACCATATAATTAGTTCCAAACATTACAATATTCGCTAAAAAATTCATTTACCCCTTATCTCCTTATGTAAGTGATACCAATTTGTCTCTTAATGTCATCTTATGAGCCATATCGCTTTGAACCAATGTTGTAAAAACCGTATCGGTGCCCGTATCATACTGGGCACCGATACGACTGTATCATATTATATGGTACGATACGATACACCATTTTTTTAATTCAAAAAATTCAAAAAATTAAAATTAATGAACAAAACATGTATAACAGAATAAAGAAGTATTCATACTATAACAAAAACATCTCCATAACAAGGCTACAAGGATCCATAAATATAATTCCATATTTCATAATCCATGATTTCATATTCCATAATCCATACCATTAGGCATTAACTATTGGGATCATAATCATCAAAGTTACAAGTACAACCTACAATCATTAAAGATGAGAACGTTACAAAGTTATAAATAAAAGTTAAAACAAATTACAATCATCCACAATGTTGATCATAATCAACAAAAGCATTATAATCAACGTAGTCAGGATCACCACCACCACCACCATCATCGTCATCATCATCTCCTCCCTCTTCTTCCTCCATAATAGGCAACGTATACAAATCACGTAGTTGAGCATGCTCTAGTTTGTTTCGCTTTTTCGTGTGAATGCGTTAAAAAAAGCTCCAATTCCTCTTACACCCACGCGAACTACATGTTTGGCTCAATATACGTTGAGCAAACCTTGCTAAATTCGATGCATCTACACCAAAATGAGCCCACCATTCATCTGAAATAAAACACGATAATGATTAATAAGAAACACACGGAGTCAATCAATTAATAACTTAAATGAATATCAATAAAAACATAATACCTGGTCGCATCTGGGAGCGGAGTTGGATTGCATTTGGCCTTCCAAAATCTCTAACACTCTGTATATACTTGCTTAACCCTAAATGAATATTACAACGAATAGATGAATCTTCAACAAGGTCAATTGCATTTAAGATTCCCTTTTTCACTTCTTCATTATCTACAAAGTTAGGAGAAAATCAAATAGAAGGGTTAAGGAAATATGCAGCAGCATGCAAATCATGATATATTTGGCAGTTCCAACGTGCATCAATTATCTTCCAAACTTTCTTTAGAAGTGACTGCTTGCAGTCAAGGTTTGCTTATATTTCCAATTTGGCATTATCCATAGCATCATATATAAAAGACAGCAGATATATCTTCACTGCCCACCATCCTCATTATCGTAACTAAGGGTACAATCATCCTAAAAAATTTGAGGTAACTTTCTTAAAAATCAGCATTAAAAATAACATTTACTACAATAATTTCCTCCCTCTTTCTAGACCAACTAATAGAGCCCAATTCATCATATGAAAACAATTTTTCAATGCATTTTTATGTACGACAAGTCTTTGCACAATAATGACAATTGTAGCAAATCTTGTCAATGAAGGCCTAATCAATTCCTTTCGAGCTGTATGAATTTGCATCAAATGCAATTGAGAAGAATGATTATAAATAAACTTTATAATATTTCTGCATGCATCTATAGTCCCTCTTATTTCATCCATTGTACTCAAATCTTCAAGCATTAAGTTTATGTAATGTGCAACACATAGAGTTCACACTAAGGATGGATGGTTTGCCTCAAGCATCTTACCAGCTGCTCTAAAATTTGTAGCATTATCAGTAATGAATTGAACAATATTTGAAACACCGACTTCCTCAAAATAGAGAGTAAATTATCTGCAGTTTTATCAATATGGGACAAGTCATATGATTTCAAAAATAATGTACCTTTGGAACAATAGACTAAGAAGTTTACCAAAGACCTATACTGACCATCTGTCCAACCATCAGTCATAACAAAACATCTTGTATTCTTCCATGACTCTCTAAATTTAGAACTCCATGCATTAACAATATCAACCCATTTTTACTATAATGTGCCCCTCAAAGCATGATAAGTAGGGACTCTATACCTCGATCCCACACTGGCAATAGCATCCGCCATACTTGGAAAAGAAAATGAGTTTGCAACATTGAAAGGGAGGCAATTTTCATAAAAAATTCAGCACACTAATCTACTCTCTCAATTACCTCCTTTAAAGCCATAACTGATCTAATTCATGGTTGAGCTCCTGGAGTCATACGTGGTGAAAAAATAAAGGCATCCCACTAGGGCCAATACCTCCTCTAGTACTTCTTCTAGGCATCGAGCGAATAGGAGCTCTTGCAATGGAATAAGAGCCAACTCCACTGCTACTACTACTAGAACCTATACTTTTTCCCTTTTCTCGCCTTCTCCTTCCCTCTTCAGCCATCTCTTCGTTCATCTCAGTGACACAATAGAATTCATCACCACCATGACCATACATCTCCTATAACATCTTTAAAATGGTTTAGACATATCCCAACCACCTATTTTCGCCCTCTCTCTCACCTTTAATCTCTTATTCTCCTTCGAAGCCTCTAATACCTGCTCAATCTCATACTTCACTATTTCGGGAACCCAAGAACATGCACTAGCATCCTTCTTGGTTCCCGCAAGGTGATGTTCCATACGAAAAATACTACTATATTTTACAGCATTGCAAAACATGCACTTGTTCATAAGCTTATTGCCTTCATACACTGGAGTGCAATATTTTCAAGCCGGATCGACTCAATCGAAAGTCATTAAGACAAGAGTGCATAATCAATAAGAAGAAAAAGGCTTTTTAGAGGTTAAGAATAACGGAATCTGCTAAATTTTCAATTTTTTTAAGTGAAAAATCAGGTAGAATGCCAAAAGAAAGAGGTATGACACAAATTTGACAAAAACCCTAGAGATGGGAGTTAGATTGAGTGAAATACTTGAGAATCTTGTAAATAAACACGAAATCAACAAGAACAAGGTAAGAAGAGGAGTAAGAAAATGACGAGAAAAAGGGTTTGAAATCTGCAAGTTTTGGATTTTCAAAATTTATAACAGGAAAATCGACATTGACTCGTACAATACGAGGTATATCGTACGATAAGATGCGATATACCCCCGTATCGTAAGATACGGTATGATACAACATGATAAATCGCGATAAGTGAGATGTACCCCTGTATCATACCGTATCTTCATATGATACGCGATAAAATCGTATTGTACGATACAATACGATTTTTATAACATTGTTTTGAACATGTTTTTTTTAAAGTATTCTCATGCTTATTTAGTGTTAGTGAAATCGGTAAGGTATCCCTAGTATGCTCATTTACATTATTCATGAGCATCCATAGGATTGTTCTATAACCTCCTTCATATTCATCTTTTTGCTAAGTGTGACATTGATAGAGGGTTCTACCTTTGAACCACTTATATAACCCATAATTTTTTGAAATATAGGTAATTTTTCATAGATCGAGTCCATATCTTATAGTTTGAGGGTGTTAGACGAAAGTAAAATCTCCTTTTATCATCCATATTTTAAGGAAAAAGAAAACTAAAGAGGTAAACTTACAAAATATGATCAGTACGCTTTCCAAGTCGATGAATAATATTCACATGATCGGAAAATAGCTCTGATACCATGTAATGAAGATGATGTTTCAATGTAGCAGTAGAAGGTTGATAAATATCACTCGTAAAAGCCTTAGAAAAAGACTATAATAAAGTATATGCAATAAAGGTATAATATATTAAAAAAAAGAATATTATTTAGCTACAAAAATGCTTGAATAAAAAGTATTTACAAGAAGGGTATTTATATAATACATAAGGAAGAGGGAACGAGAGTTAGAGTGAACTCAGAGGGGGTAGGAAAAGGGGCAGGCAGCCCCCTGCCAACGGCTACTTGAGGTAGCCATTGGGGGGCTGGCCCAACGGTTACCTCAGGTAGCTGTTGGGGCTCTTTTAACACTAGTATGGGAAAAGGCTTAATTGTTGTTGTTGTTGTTTCTGATGATACGAGAGAAAGCAGTCACTTTTTTATGAGAAAATACCTCTTCTAAGAGAAAATTTGTTACACATTTATAGGGGTTAATGCAGATAAAACATCTGAGGAGAAAATCACAGACACCTCTGCTGGATATATTGATTTTGTCAAAGTTGCATCAGATAAAAAGGGTGATGATCATCCAGAAGCTGCAGCTGCTGATATGTCTTTATCTGATAACAATGTGGTCAAGCAGCTATGCAATTTGGACAGGAAACTGTCTGAGGGGCAACAAAGCAGTTCTGCGTGGAATCTTATGGAGAAGGAGCTTTACTTGAAAGGAGTGGAGATATTTGGTAAAAACAGGTGAATTTTATTTTCATGCTTCCCAAACTGCAGATGTTAGGCAAATCAGTTTTGTTCATTCACTATGAATCAGTAACTTTGATGGTGTGTCAGCTAAGCTTTCTGCCTTGTTCTCCCTTTAAGCAATTTGCATTTCTTTTTTGTGCTTTTTTTCATAGTATTTTCTGCTTCTATGCCTTTGCAGCTGCCTTATAGCAAGGAACCTACTTTCTGGGTTAAAGACTTGCTTGGAAGTGTCAAAGTACATGTTTGAAGAGGGAAATTCTGTGCATATAACATCTAACATGTTCCCTTTTTCTTGCTTGGAAGATGTTGAGAAGGTTGATGTTGATTACATGGTTAGAAACTCTTATTCCTCTCTCTCTCTCTCTCATATGCTTCCACCCACCTAGAATGCAGTGTAAGCATTCTATAATTGGGTTCCCATTCATTTCCTTGCTAAAGTCATAATCCACAATATTGCAATGGAACTGGAGAAGCTCAAATGTGACAAAATTGTGAAGAATATTGCATTTATTTTTTGTCCAAAATTTGAATGTGAGCTATTCGCACCCTGTTTGTGTTATGAAGTGAAAATGCCAGCATATTACATCATGGAAACAAGAGAAAATTCAAAACTTCCATCGAATTTCACTGATAGTCAAAACCCATCTACTGGTGAAAAGGGCTAGTGACTTTTGTTGGTTACAATTCATCATTGTATCTCTTTGTCGACCTTTGATAAATTCATACCATGAAGAATAGATAGTATGGTCAGGACTTGACTATGTTATTCTTAGAAACTCATGGTTTTTTGCAAGGGCAAGCAAAGTACGTTGATATATGACTTTACAAGTTTAGGTTTTAGAATTTTGGTCGGTTAAGAGTATATGTATAGAATCATTCCCACATAAGCTTATTGACCCTTTTATTGTCTGTTTTAGGATGTAGCGGAACTGGCTAACCTTTGTTCTGTTGAGAATCTTGCGATGGGTTCAATCTAGATGATAGAAGCCTGAGTTGTTTTATGTGAATACCCATTTCGATGAGTCCAATCTTAGATTAGAGAAGCCCAAGTTGTTTTATGTGAAAACCAGTTGCATTACAAATTAGTCTTGTGCACCAAACTTGAGTACCATAAAGGCTCACCAACTCTCTTGTGCTATTTCAACCATCATATGTTACACTCATATTCTATATATTACATCCAAACAGGCCCATTAATGCTCACTGAATCAAGAACACTTCAATCGCCACTCTGTGAGCTATATACCTTGAATCTGAGCTCAGTGTGTCCATCTCATCCAGAGCTGAAGAGCAAGCTGCTTATTTAGTTCCTTCTGCTAACTGTTATTAGTTTGTTTCTTGCTTTAGGAGACGGAACCATCTAGAACAAGATTTTGGCGCAGAAGGGGCAGATCACGTAAGCTAAAATACACTTGGAAATCTACTGGGCATCCACTGATTCGGAAGCGAATGGCTGATGGGAAACAACAACCCTGCAAGCGATATGCTCCTTGTGGTTGCCAGCCGGTTTGTGGGAAGCAATGTCCATGTTTAGATAATGGAACCTGTTGTGAGAAGTACTGTGGGTAAGCATTTAACCTTATCCAAATAGAACCAAAATGTACCAAATGTGGAAAGAGAGGAAAGTGGAATTGTAGTGTTTTGTTAGTTGTCCAGATACTTTGCTATTAGTTTGAGAAATCCTGGGGTTTATAGTTATAGGTTATATAGATAAACTGCATTAGTCCTGTGGTATATGCCTTTCCTGCCAGCATGCATCTAATATCCATTTAATTGGTATGGTGATTTTTTCATATCAAGATGTCCCAAGAGTTGCAAGAATCGATTTTGGGCTGTCATTGTGCTAAGAGTCAATGCCGAAGTAGACAATGCCCATGTTTTGCTGCCGGGCGCGAATGTGATCCAGATGTTTGCCGAAATTGTTGGGTGAGGTACTTGTTCTGCTTCTCTGCATTCACACTGGCAGATTTGCTCTTATATTATGATGTATGTAAAGTAGTTAGTGTGAGGGAGTGCTCAAAAGTCAAAACCACGTTATTGGGGATAGGTTTGGCTTTCCTAATTCCTATCCTGCTTAGGCTCCTCATTTATAAGACCAGCATTACCAATATCATATGTCAATGGTTTGTCTGCAATTTCAGTTAGTATGTGGAAACTACTGAAACACCTGTAATGTAACAGCAAATCTGGGAATGACATCCTGTTACACCAGCCTATCTTTAAGTGGAAAAGGTTTTTGAAAAATGTCCTATCGATGAAGCATATGAAGATACATAGGAACCATTAAATGGAGTTAATTTCATCTTGTTTGTTCTGGATGGACGGTTTCTTCTTCTTTTTTGTTACGAACTTATGGATCCTGAAAGTAGCTACATCAAACTTTGGTCAACAAATTCAAATCCATATCTCTAGCAAACCTGTAAATAACATTATTCTGGCTGAGATAGTTCTTCCTGCTTTTGATGTTTTTTCCCGTTCCACAGATCTTTCTGTATTGATTGATTTTTTATTGTCTATTAAACAAAGGACATGTCTGTATTCATGATATTGAGCTGTGAAGTTTCAGAATGCTCAAATTCAGCTGCACATACAGCTTTTTATAAGATTATTTCTTAACTGTCGTGTTTTATTTTAAAGCAGACATGTCAATGTGGAAATATGAGGCTTCTTTTAAGGCAACAACAGAGGGTTAGTAATTCGTTTGCTCTTTAAAATATCTGTATTTCATTCATGAATACATGTGTCTTACATGTGTTGTTTTCCTTATTTGTATGTCTGTCAGATTCTTTTGGCAAAGTCTGACGTTGCAGGATGGGGAGCCTTCTTAAAGGTTGAGATGCCTGTGCTTGTTCGTTTTCAAATAATGTGAGAGCATGTACTCCACACTAATTGATGATGCATTTCAGAACCCAGTTAACAAAAATGATTACCTAGGAGAGTACACGGGTGAACTGATCTCTCAAAGAGAAGCAGATAAGCGTGGGAAAATATATGATCGTGCAAACTCATCTTTCCTTTTTGACGGATGGTTATATTTCCCTACTTAGCCTAATTTTATATTCCCTCTCAAAGTCTACATAACCATGTAAGGCCGTTGTGTGTGCAGCTAAGTTTTGGAGGTGAAGGAGATGGGAGACATGGTGGAACTGTTTTAGAAATGGCAATTTATTGTATGCCAAGTAGATACTATTTCCACCAGTGAACCTTTCAATGTCAGCTGCATCAATTGCACTTGTATTTTCGTGATGGTTGCTCCATGCACACTGTATGTATGTGTGCATCCGTGCTTGGGTGTTTTAACTAATTTGTTTTATTTACATGCATTTTTTGTTATTTGAAGTCTATATTCCTTGGTGGTGGATAAGGAAGTAGGAAAATGTTAAGAACTGTCTTAATTTCTATTCTACTGTGAGTCTGCCCATCCTTGGAAATCTCAACTAAGAGGATGGCTGAGTTCAAAAGAAAAAAAATACACATTTGAAATCAACTGCAAAAAGTGCCTTTTGCCTTTTGCCTTCTGAGCTCAACCATAGATTTTCAAGGTATAATAAGCATATTAGACTTTTCCTCCGATATCAGTCTTTTTCAAGTTTTCCCAGTGTTTCGTGTCAAAATTTATTGCAAGGTTATTTCTTAGTTGGCTCTTACTCTCCTCCTTGGTGACCTTCCTTTTGCTGTCTGTATTAATATTATTTTCTCCAAGGATGAGCTCATGATGACTCTTATGTGTAGTTTGTACTTGACGCTTATCGAAAAGGTGACAAGCTCAAATTTGCTAATCACTCATCAAATCCAAATTGTTATGCAAAGGTCAGTTGGTTTCTGATGGTTTACAAGTGCATATGAATTTTCTGCATCAATCTCATAATTGGCTGGTGCAGGTGATGATGGTTGCAGGAGATCATAGGGTTGGTATTTTTGCAAAGGAGCATATCGACGTTGGTGAAGAGCTGTTCTATGATTACCGGTATGAACCTGACAGAGCGCCTGATTGGGCACGGAAACCTGAAGGTTCCAATTCAAAGAAAGATGATTACCTTACTTCTCATGGAAGGGCAAAGAAAGTTGCTTAATGATGAGCCAATTCGCTTACTGCTAATGTTGAGGGAGGGAGAGACGGATGGAATTCGCTGTTTGCCTTCACTTTTGTATCAAATTATCAATCAGATCTGATCTAGAATGGTGAAAGATGTTTCAGAAATGAGCCTTCCATCACTGTGATGCACATCAAACGAGCTTCCTGTCACTGTGTGAAGCACATTATACGTCGTAATACGAGCTTATAATTGTCAGATCTTCCGGAGAAGCGGTATTACAGGTGAAAATCGAGAAGCTAGTCTTATATTAACTAATTGTGGATGTACCAGAGGTCGATAAAGAAAGGTAAGTATTAATAGTTACTGTGATGCCACGTACGTGTGAATATGGCAGGATATAAGAATAAGACAAGTTGGGGATATATACTGGATGTATGTATTATGTATAGGAACAACCATAGAGTCTAGTGGCTGTGTTTTCATTGTAGATACTATGTATAACAATACCTGGAATAATAATAATAATAATGTTAATGCTAGTCTTTCTTGTATTGGTCTTCTCAGATGCGAATTCCCATACTGCTCCAAAATTAATGCTGGGCACAAAGCAGATGGTTATATCCAGAAACTCTTCTGAATCTGTCGACATTGCTTGGACCTAGTGTTGGTTTTGGTGGTGGCGACAAAACCATTAGCACAAACATGTTAATAAAATTTGCCAAGTTCATTGTAGTCCTCCCTTATTGTGTTAATGGTATTGTGGTATACTAGATGGATTGTAGCTTTCTGCGAGTGATCTATCATAACTGCAATGATAATCTTCGTTTAGGTATCATCCAAATGCCTTCGTGAACTTTCCTGCGGCAATTTAATCCGTTTTTCATCCAAAAACTGGCATCTAATGTCGGTGTTGGATTTGAGTCAATAATTATCTATGACCTATTCTAGTGGTTTATAACAGCGGTGTCATGCAATGGGACAGTTTTTATTTTCCTTTGCACTAGAACTCTTACATCAACAGTTCATGAGATTATTATGATGCACAACCAGAAGTTTATAGCTTGAGGTGACCTCAACCCAGATCTTGTTAAGCGTAGTTTCCCTCTAGGCCAGCTTGTCTTTAACAAAAGCTCGAGTAATAAGCATGTCCTAGTTTGAACACCAGCTCTGCATGCAACTGTGTGCGCCAGCAATAATTAGACAACATAAAACCATTGTGTGTATGCATGTATACAGTGCTTAGACAATGAAACCATGCGTTTTTATGCACACATGAATGAACCATGAACTGGCGCCATATCCGAGTGAGGTTGTTACTGGAAGGTGAAAATCCGTCTATCCCATGGGGTCAAGGTTTTCAGATTCCATTTAGATGGAAAAATCGGGCAACATTTTAGGTACTCCTTAATGTTCATAATGTAATATCACCTTGGCCGATGGCCAGCATATTGCCAGCACAATAGCATCCTTTTGCTCTTCCTTAGCCTAAAATCAAGCAGATATAGAGTTGTCAGGCGCGAACACAGCCTGTCGCAGCATCCTTTTCCTCTTCCTTAGCCCTATCCCAACCAGGTGGTGCAGATGAGACTTTCCATCCTTTAATGTGATCGATGCCACAATCGGGGGTACTGGCCCAAAGCGCTTTCGTACAACTCTTGTGGTTTTCCAGCCACCCAATTCCTGCTAGAGGGGTGCAGCACCGGCAGAAATCTATCAGTATGGTGAACACTGCCCACTGAGAGCAGCTAAGTTGAGATACCACTGTGTGCTTTGCATGAAGATATCGCTCAATCTATGGTTGATTAAGATTCTCGATAGACACCGATCAAAACCCAAAAGAGCCTTATCTACACAAGTTGTACGAATCACATGGTTTTAGCTGTCTTGTAGTTTATCTTGTCTCGTATTACATTTAATTCAAAAGAGCAGGTTCTTGTTTCGTTGTTCACGTCCAAAACTTTCAAGGCCTTCAAATTAGCTAGTGACACCAACCTTCCATATTCTGCTGCCCTTTGCATCGGCGTCATAATTGCGTTACCTCCATTAACAATGGGATCATCATCAGTTAGTGCTTTTCCATCAGCTGCAAGAACATAATGGTAATTACTGGCTGCAGCACTCATCTATGATTATTATTGTCGGGATCAACTCGACTCAAAATGACATGTATATGCTCGCTGGATACCCAGATGAAGTGCGGGACATGCCAGAAAACACAGACCTTCGGTTTCTGAGGGTTCAAATAAGGCTCAGGACATGGGTCTTGAGAATCCGAAAGACGTATCTCAATGGTGCATGCAGTCGAGAGTAACAAAAGTGACAGGTATGGATTTCGATGGGTGCAGACCGTGCTTGAGATACCATAAATGATACGGAATAGACATTGAGAAAACTAGGGATATTTTAGTGAAGAGATTAAGGTTAATACAAAGAGAACTGATGCAGGAGAATCCCACAAGCTACAACTAAAACTTGCTTAATGCTAGAATAGAAGAAGAAAAGCAAACTTCTGGGTAGATATGTGTCTCTCCTCCTCCTCTTTGGTGCCTCTATTTTTAGGGTAGCAGAGATGATTTCAGAAAAATCTCTTGACCTCCTGGCCGTTTAAATTAGAGTCATTTTTGCTGCTTCTAATGCCTTTATCCCCCTGTTTCATCATCTTAATTATCAGATCATGGGTTCATCATGTCCCTATCCGTACATTTCCCTTCACTCTTGTTGTTTTCCAACTCTTCAGGTTCTTTGAACTCAGATATAGAGGTAGAAAGGACCTTGAACCTTAAGGCTTATGTACTCTAAATTCGGCCTATAAAAAGGAATAGGCAGCTAGTACTTAGAAGTCCTTGCTGAACATCTAGCATCCAACGGCTCTACTTCCGTAACACTCTTGGGGCAAGAAATGGTGAGGGAGTCTAGGTATGGCAAAGACGAAGAGTCAACATACATGTTCTCTAGTTTAATCTTGATGACTTAGGTGTTGCTTATGCAGTAGGTAAAAGAGTTCACACCGCATCAATAACAGTAGCTCAGACTGCGGTTAGAAAGTTAAGCATCATAACATGGATATCCGAGGTTGATTCTGCAAGCTAGTGTAGTTGAATGCTGCTTGTGAATCTTTTTTTCCTTGAGAGTGAACAGAATCAACTATTGAGGTCTTGATCTTCAAGAGCAGCAACAGAATCAACGAAGAAGACACGTGTTGAAGTAGTGGCAAAAGTACAATATTACACAACACTCTTTAGACTAGCATTGAAGATGTCACCGTAACACTGAATTCCAAGCTTGACGAGGGTTGAGCGAAGCTGATTTAAGGCTGCTGCAAATCAAGCTGTAAGAACAATTTTGTAGGTGAAGCACAAGAACTCCAAGGCGTGTCGATGCACTATCCTTTAGGCTTAGCTCATCACCGCTGGGATCAAAAGAACTGGATGAAAGCAGCTCTCAAAGAGTAGCCTTGCACAAAGGATGTAGAGCCCTTTACGATTAATAGATGATCACAGTATGTATATTCGTTGTGGTTCTTTCTGCGCACAAAAGACCAGAGACGAACACTTTCTCAAAGCTATTGGAAAAACATATTAGTGAAATAGAGATTTAAATGGTGGGAAGTAGAGAGACTATTCTTTCCTTTTTCAACAACCGATTTCATCAATCTCTCATGTCCCTATATAGGCAACTGAGGATCAAGGCTGCACCTAAACGGACGTGTTTGTTCATCCCTACCAAGCATTCTTAGTTGGCTCTTGAGCGATTGTTGTCTGTCCTTTCAATGTCCAGTAGGTTGCAGAAAGTCACTACATTTTAGCCTTTGTAAACCTTGAGAGATGCTGAAAACAAGCACTGGTGGCCATTCATGCCACAAAAATTGCAGTTTCTCAATCACGTTCATGTGTGAACCGTTATGTATGTTGCTAGCTGTTCAAGTGGCTCTTCATAAACCACAACAATTCTGCCTTAACACCCTTTTGTATGCAGTGAACCACCATGGCCAAGATTGACCATTAATGGTTGAGTAACCTGGAATTCTGTGTGATGCGAACAATTACACCATTTCATCATTCCAGAATCTTTGAGAGAGAGAGAAAGGTCTCTAACATCTCAACCGGTGTGTAATGATGCTCAACAGGTTGTTCGATTCACATAAGAAGAGTTGTTCCCACTTACATCTCATCGCATTTTGGAAATCACTCATAGCTAGATTCATTATTAACATTTCAATAGTTCTGCTTCCAGGTCGTGTTCCCAACGATTCCTATAGACCACCAAATTAGTGTGGTGAATTGCATACCTCTATCTAATATGATGGTCTTAGGTATCTCATATTATTGTATCACGTGCCTGATATAGATGTATGTCAGTTGGTCATTCTTTAAGATTGGTATAAATCATGCTACCTTTGTAAGGTGGCTTCATTCTTTTGTCAAGTCCTTAGGACTCCCACTACAAAATCCATATTAATGTGGTGCCATTTGTTTTTTGGTACTGAGAGAGGTTGCAACATACCTACTGCTTTCCATGTGATCCAATAGCAAAAGAAACAAGCTAGCAGGTTCATCAATTAATGATACTTGATCTGATTAAAAATGCATAAGAAACCATTCTAATAGTGTTAGGAGATACGGTGGAGTGATTGTTTCCAAAAGGAAACGTTTGTCTTTGATAAATGGACTAAGTTCTCCATTTGTTGGACCCTAAAAGAAAAGACTCATTATTAATTGAAAGAGTAGAGATAGGCTTGCAGCAAGCAATGATCAAAGAGACAAATGTAAGTTAATATGCAAGTCCTTGACCACGTTTAGCCTCACAAATGTGCTTCCATGAAATCAGGAAAGAGAGGCCCTCTTTCTTGATTTTGTGGGATATGTTTTCAAACCATCAAACAAATTTACAAAATAAAATGTTACTTGTGCTAAATGTAAGGAGGAAATCAAGAAGTCGTTTCTCCTTGACTGGAAACGAAAAAGTCAGGATGAAAAATAAAGGAAAATAAATAGATAGGTACATATAGAACTCTCGTATCTTGAAATCCTAATTGTGAAACTCCTCCTCGATGAAAACCACGCTTGGAGATTCATAGCCCCATGATGCTTCCCCATGATTCCTCCATCCCTCAAATCCCATATGTACTTCCTACACTTGTATTGGAGCAGCTCGATCAACAACCACTCTACAAGTGTTGTTCGAATCAAAGAAGTGTTTTCCAGGTACACATTTTTATCTTAGCAATATAGAATACCCACTTAGAGAGAGAATAGAAAGGGATTACAATGAACTCAGAAAATATTTTTAAATTCAAGGCCAATCCCTATTGTTCGTAAACAATATATGAAAGAAGGGCCTTTTTAAGAAAATGTGCTGCATCGTCTGAAAGACTCAGTGACAGCTACCTACTGCCAAAAGCAAGCAATCTTTCTTCTGACACCTTCCATAGAATTGGCAGTTTTGGCCAGAAGAAGATGGAATTATCTTACTAGTGCACAATAATGCCCTCATGAGAATAGTTACTCCTATTCATTTCGTTATAAAGTAGTTAAGGTTAACATCTTTAGAAAAGAAAAACTATCCTTATCGGGTACAATTTATTTGTTATTACTTTGAGAAGATGATAGAAGATGACTCGAGAAGGAAGAAATAACAACTTCAAACAAACCTACCTACATGGGCAATAATCATAATTCATCCAATTAAGGGATAGGAAGATATGACACTGGAGACAAGGTATGGAGATTTCTCTTATAATGAAAAAGATAAATTAAAGTGCTCTCACTGCGGTAAGACTTGACACACAATGGAGCAGTGTTGAAATTTGATTGTTAAGCCCAACTTCATTAAGAACAAGGCACACCAAGCAAATATACTAGAAACTCCATCACAATTCACTTATGGGAACTATAACAAAATTAATGAAGCAGAAAGAGGGCATAGAGTTACGGCTTTGAGAGCAACCATCTACTTCAGATTCCCATACTACTATGGCACTTCATTTAGATGACTGGTAATCTTACTTCCTTTGTAGCTAGAATATGGATTGTTGATTTTGAAAATATTGATCATATGGTTGGGGACCATAAGTATTTATCTAATTATCAAGCCCTCCATAACAAAGAGTCGATTAAATAGACTGATGACTCGCATACCTCCATGATGGGAAAGAAAATTGTTTCAACAACTTTATACCATTTATCTTCTATTCTTCATGTCCATAGCTTCCCTATAAACTTATTGAAAATGAGTTTCCTCAACAAACATCTAAATTGTTGATTAACCTTCTCTCCATTTGGTTCTATATTTTAGGATATGAAGATGGAAAAAATCTTTAGTCATAGTAGCTTGAGAAAAAAACTTTACATTCTTGTAAAACCTCGGGCTAAACTCTCAACGTGAAATTTATCAACCATGACTACAATAGAAGCCAAGATCAAGCTATGGCATGATAGTCTTGGTTATTTACCCTTGTCATAAATTAGATATGTTGTCCCAAAAATTTTTTGTGAACCCAATAATGTAGTCCTCCAATGTAATTTTTGTCAAGAAGCAAAAGATCATTGTCCTTGTTTTCCATCTAGCGAGTTTAGAGTGTCAAAACCATTTCAGTTAATTCATTATGATGTTTCAGGTCTTTGTCTTGTTACTTAGTAGTCATAGATATTTTGTCTCCTTTGTTAATGATTGTACTCGGTTACTCTTGTCTATTTAATAAAATATAAAGATGAAGTTTCTAAAATCTTTCATGTGATTCATAAGTTCATTGAAAATTAGTTTGACTCATCTCTAAAGGTTCTTCATTCTCATAATGGTGGGAAATATACGTCTAGTCTCTTGTGGGACTACTTACACAAGCATAGCATCATGCATCAAACATCTTGTTCTAATAACCCGTAACAAAATAGTGTGGTAGAAAGAAAGAATAAGCATATTCTTAAAGTTACAAGAACTTTGGTTATTAGGTATAATGCTCCTAGATCGTATTGGAGTAACATTGTATTAACTTCGGTCTATCTCATTAATAAGATAGCCAAGTTTTGTTCTCAATAGCGAGTCTCCATGAAAAGTTGTTAATCCTAAAAACAATGTAGTTCATATTCCACTTCATATCTTTGGTGGTATTTGTTACGTTCATATTCAATCTCATACTCATGATAAACTAGATGTTAGGGCTATTAAATGTGTTTTTATTGGATATTCAACATCTAAAAGGGGTACAAGTGTTATAATCCATTAACCAGAAAAAGCTATGTATCCTTGGATATTACATTCTTCGAGTCAACCCCTTATTTTTCGTTCAAGAGGAAATTTCTTAGCTCTTTAGTCGAACTTACTCTGATTCTGCCAAAAAGTTGAATCAATTATGAATTGGAAGTAAATCATTGTAAGGGACAAATAAAATTCATAAGGATACAAAAGTATATACTCTTGGGGAGGGGAAGATGATGATACTAAATACTCAAGTTCATATGACTAATGATTCTTCTTCTACTTCAGATAGGTCCTCTTTAGAGGTACTGTAGCAAATTCTCCCTTTCTTAAATTTTGAATTCAAACTCCCTATTGCTGTTAGAAAATGTAAGGTATTTATCATTTTTTTAATCTCTTTTAACATAGTACCTCAAGGAATTATCAAAACTTTGTTATAAATGATGAGCTACATCCCATACCTAAGAACTTCAAGGAGACAAATCAGTCTTCAAAGTCAAAGGAAGCTATGCAAAGTGAGTTGATGGCTTTGAAAAAGAACAACACTTAGGATATTGTCAATCTAGCCCCAGGAAGGAAACTAGTATGATGCAAATGGGTGTATACAATCAAATTGAAAGCTGATGAGAGCGTGGAATGTTATAAAACCATATTGATAGCCAAAGTATATAGTCAATCATACAGGATAGACTATAATGAAATGTTTTTTCGAGTGCCGAAATTGACTTCCATAAGGGTTATCATGAGTCTAGTTGCTCATAAAGGTTGGGATATGTAGCAATTAGATATGAAGAATGCATTTCTATAAGAAAATCTTTAAGAAGAAATTCATATGGAGTTACCACTTTGATTTAATAAAAATGGGTTGAAGGATAAGGTGTGTAACTTAAAGAAAGCTATTTATGGTTTCAAGCAATTTCCTAAAGCATAGTTGACTGCAAATGAAGTATATCATAGATCTTCTTTAGGATACTAAAATGATTGACTGCAAAAAGAGAATAATTGGATACAATAAAAATAGGTTTAAGGATAAGGTCTATAAGGTAAAGAAAGCCATTTATAGTCTCAAGCAATCTCTTAGAGCATAGTTGACTTTAAATAAAGTATACCATGGATATGCTTTAGGATATTGATCGTAAAAGAGCATAATTATAATGGATACTGACTAAAAATTACATCTTAATGATAAAGAAGAGTTTGAAGATGTGAGCAGATATCAAAGATTGATTGAAAATTGATTTATCTTACCATTACCTATCTTCATATTGCATATATAGTGGGAATCGTAAGAAGATCTATGCATGCTCCATTGAGAGCTCACATAAATGTAGTTTATCATATACTAAGATATTTAAAATCTACTCCTAGTCATGAAATCCTATATGCCGACAAGGATTAACTTTGAGGTATTCTCATATATTGATTGGGCAGTTCTCTTCATGATAGATACTCTACTTCTGGATTTATTATATTAGTTGGTGATAATATTGTTTCTTGAAAAAATAAAAAGCAAAAGCAAATGATAGTAGCCAGATCAAGTGGTAGAATAGAGAATAGTGGCTTAAGAAACGTGAGGGACTACGGTTAAAGTTTATGAAGAAAGAGTTGGGTATGGAGATAGGAGGTACCATTCCACTTTACTATGATAGTAAAGTTGCTATTCATATTGCATCTAATCCAGTTTATCATGAGAGGACTAAACATATTGAAGTTGGGTTGTCACTTCAAATGAGATAATCATCCGCAAACAGTGTCTTCTTAACTAGTCTCCAAGTGCCTTGTATGGGCATGCAATCTCCCCCTAGTGAATAAATAAATATTTTATATATTTTCTCAAACGCTAATTTACCATGCCAATATTTGATGCAAGCATAGAAAATGCATTATATGCATGTATAGCCATGCAAGTGTGATGCAAATCAAAGAGCTCAGTAACCTTTTGTAATGAGGTTATAGCTTTCTTAAGAAACAAAAAGGATAATTTAAAAAATAGAACATAGAATTTAAGATTATCGATACGACAATCGGTAGGCCTCTTTTTTGCAAAAAGTCAACAACTCTTCTCCTTTATAGAAAGATCACCTTTCAACAATTAAAGTTGAATATGCAAAGAAAAGGAATAACTTTACTGATGAAACTGAAGTTGAAGATAAAGCGTCACAAACACAAAAACAAAAACAAAGAATAATTATGTTCACTTTAATGTTCTTCCCTTGAGCCTCCAATTTCTTTTTATTTTCTTTCCTTTCATTTTCTCCCTCCTCTTCTATACTTTCTTTTCTTCTTTCTCTTTCTTTCTTTTTTTTTTCTTTTCTTTTTCATTCTTCTATTCTTCTCTCTTTTTAGTTTTTCCTTTTCTCTCTTTTACTCTTTGCTTTTTTCTTTTTCTCATTTTTTCTTTTCCTTTTCATCATTTTTCTCATTCTTTTCCTTTTACATGTTTCCATCTACTTTCATTCTCTAGTTTTCTCTTTTAATCTCAACAATGTCAACCGGTAATAAGCAAAGAATTTGTATCTGTAAAAATGAGATGGCAATAGAAATTAGAATATGCACAAAATTTCCTTGTCCAAGCCCTTAGATGATCCTAAAAGGAAGACAAAACACAAGAAAGATCTTTACAAAGTACCTAAAGCAAACTTCTAATGATGATAATGGTGGGAATAGGGGATTTAAGCAAAAAAGGTTAACAATGCTAAGGGGATGTTCGCCCATCTAAAGAGTTGTAGGCATTGCCCTGGGTTGATCGGGGTGCACTCCACAAGTACAAAATCCTTGGCTACTAACAACAAAGGCAATCAATTTGATTCCATTACCTACAAATAGAAGTTACTCAACAAATTATAAAAGCAGCAAGAAGATGGCAATGTAAATTCATTTAAATTTTTTTAATCAGCATTGCTTATCATGGTAATGTAAAAGTAATAAACTCATAATTACGAAATGAGTCTACTGAGGAGAAAGAATAGGACAAGGATCCATCAAGACTAAGGACAAACCAAGCGATGTTTTGCAAGCCACCTACCCCTACCCTATAGTGGTAGCGGGAATGTCACTATAAGATAGTTGTCGTCCCCTTTTGGGCTAGTAGCTTTATAGTACGTCCCGTGGGATTCAATCTACTTGAAAGGTATTTTTCATAGCAGTAGCTAAAGTGTTCGACCTTTTTAATGGCATATATTATCATGAGACCTTCACACCAGTGGCAAACATCATATTTATTAGAGTTATATAAGTCTTGTCGTACATAAGGGATGGAGAATGTATCAATTGGATGTGAAGAATGCATTCCTTCAAGGAAACTGAAGACAATTTAAATGAACATCTAGCAGTAGGCTCTCACACCAACACAATTCACACTCTCATATTCATCTCCATTGCAACATGCTTCACATCTCATGTCACAATCCTTCCCTATCTCATGAGAAAAGATTGATCATCTCTTCCACCTATGCCATTTGTCCAATCAAGCTGAATTTCTTGATTCAAATCCCACCGACAAGGCTATAGTAACTCCCTAGTGGGTTAGGGCTCCCCTTTTGTGTTTGTGGGTTGGCTACTAAAGCCATTACCTTACATGGTTATTGTTATGCTCTGTGGGTGTAAGCTTATTCCCACTAAAGGTAAGGAGCTTGCATAGCACATGCCACTACTACTGACCTTTCATATTAATGGGGGATCGTTACCAAGTGGGCACCATTATATGGTAGTAGGGTAGGAGCTTTTATTGCCTCCTTACCGCTGCTACCACTAAAGAGGTAGGACGGCCTCACTCTGCCAACCTTGGTCGAATAGTGAGAGGTGCAGTGGTTGACACCAACAAATCTGAAAGGCCACTCTAGGGCAGCCCAACGCGGCACTCTTAATTCTTGGAGTGTGAGACATGCTGAGGAGTTTTGTTGCAGAAGTGTATGGGCTTCCCGTGTTCTCGCTTGAGAGTGGAAAAACTTTTAGATTGGTAATTATCTCACCTACTAGCTTGAACGCCTACTACTTTTTACCTTTCCAAAGGTAAATAGTATGTCCTTGTCAGCTGGGTACAACAGACCCAACTAATTCCACTGATAGTTGAACAAACAAGCAATTTGCAAATGAGCCATTAAAGGAGAGCTAAAAACAACTTACGTGCGTCCACCCATGAAAGTGCCACCACATACTTCCATAAAAGCTTCTGGATAGGAGATTATAGTCCAAAGTTTGAAAAATGATGCAAGTACACCCACATGAAAATAACATGAATCCACCGAAAGGTGCCAATGACAACATTCATTACCACACCCGCATCTTGTATGGAGATCCTATTGAAGATCATACCTCGTTGTCCACAGACCCTATATGGGTGTAAGCCGAGGCAAGGTAGCAAGAGGACAGCATGTTGAGTGCACCTCATCAAACCTTAGCTATACATACATTACACATGTGGTGCATACTTCAAATAAAACCACCCAGATCCAAGCAAGCACGCGCATATACCCGTGCATGATGTGTACATGTCATGCATGCTTTGGAGTGAATGAATCCAAAATTTTCTAAAAGTGAAATCTACATTGCTTCTAATCTATGCAATGAGCATGTAATTTATAGACTCGAAAGCCCTCATAAGGGATACATAATGCATATATTTCATGCAATAGAAATGAAACGCACCACATCGAGCTGGCACCAATAAAAACAAGGTAGGCAAGCTAGAATGTGAGTGCACACTTTTGCTCGTGTGCAAGTATAGATACACCCTCAAAACCCACCACATTTGCATAGGGTGAACAAACACAACCACAAATGGATGTACAAGGACATGCACAAGCAAAACCATATCGTGAATACGCATCCCATACTGCCTATTAGCTTTTGTTTGGCCCTTTCTCCCATGATACCAAAGGTGTAGCGGAACCCCATACTCCAATTTTGATATATATATATAGAGAGAGAACTAGGAGTTACTAGACTTCTCATGCCAAACTCTACTAAACTATTACGAACAACGTAGATCAAACCTCCATCAACATTGACATAAGGATCTTACCATTTAATGATATGGGTGAATTAAATGTGATGCGGTATGGGTGTCTTTCACCATCATTTGATTGATTGCACCGATGATAAGCAATGTTTAGCATGGAAGTTTGTCTAACAACTATCGATGCACCTTCAACAGGTTTAGATTAAGCTAATTTACTTCACAAATGATCCACATGGCAATATAAGTAGACCATTCCAAGGGGATAATAACTGTGTTGATAAAGTTTCTTCCTGAACCATGGAAACAAAAAATAATTCGCAAATGCAAGCACGCAATTGCTCCATCTTCCACTATTTAGGTAGAAAATGCACAAGGAAAATATATGCACGTGGAACCACAAAAGAAGACACCTGTGCGCATGCACGCACTTTGTGCAGATACAAACTACCTTCTTCGGATATGGTTGTAAAGGTAAGATCTCACCACCAACAAAAATTGAGCAATCCATAGGAAACCGTAACTCCCATTCCACCTAACCACAAAAGAAAATTGGGACTAGAACCAGTGGTTCAGAACCATATTCTAGTTGTGGACTTTATGAATTTTTTAAATAGAACTGGAATGAAAACAAACGGAAATCACCTTTTGTGGTGAATCTGAACCCAAAACAAGAATCAGTAGTCCAGAACCAGCATTATGGAATTGGTTCCAACACAGAATTATGAGTTTGTGACTTTATGCTTGAATTATGATAGGCTAGGCACCAACCCCCGACTCCTCAACCAAAATTTGGAAAATATTAATGTTGAATTGAGCTGCGGCTCAAACTTCTGTTGCCACACATACCTATAAGATTTTCTATATCTTGCAATGGGACTAGCTTTTCAGGATATGCCATGGGCGGTTGCTTTCACACAAAACCTCAATAATCAGTGTGCACAAGTACAAATAAACAAGCTGTTATAAAAATTACACCAATGCATGAAGATAACCACCACACACGACCAAACCATTAACACCCCCCACATATCAGCACAAACCACCTGCACGTTGCATGACACACCCACCAAAACATCGCACCAATGATACCAATCATCCCCTCACACATGCACACAAATAGGCACACCTACACACATTATTTTGGACATGTCTGCTCACAAAGCTAGGAAGGTGGTCATCGAGGGATGTAGATTAACTCCATCTTCCATCTGAGTGCCTTAGGACCTATACTTCTGGTTGATGCACAATCTTGAAAATATTGAGCGTCTGATTAACTCCATCTGAGCGCCTTAAGACAAGCCCTACACAATGTCAAAATGTGTTCAAATAAGTAATTTGCAATGTGCATGTTGATTGGAAAATATATAAAAGGCATCTATGTGGGGAAGATGTCTTTGGTCATGCAACTACAATGCTTAATGAAAGAGTTTACATGATCTACTGTGCAGAATTCACCAAGTTAGGACTTAGACTGAACCTAAAATGTATGTGCTACAGAGTAACATATGTCAAATAGTACCTAGGTATTTCAATGACTTACAAAGTCTGACAAGCTGCAGCCACTAGTAATTCATAATGACAGACAAGCAGTCAATACTGCATATAACCTGTATATGACTTCAAGTTAAGGGAGAAAAAAGAGCTACAAATTGCTTTCTAGTTCATGAACAGTTTAGCACATATAATTGCTTTACAAGCAGCAGTTCTAAGAACCTCTCATCAGTGAAGTACGGCACCGAGTTGTAGCCATCCACATAATAAGCCCACTATCAACAACAAGGCTACTTCTAATCACATCAACAGATTAAGTTACATAATATTCTGACCTAGACCAATCTCAAACAGCCACCATCAAGATTAGGGTTCTTAGAGATCACTAAGGAGGAAAGGAGGAAATTATTATGGCTGCTACTGATTTATCTTCAAATGTGCATGTTCCACCACACTCACCTTCAATTGCCACTGGCACATATAAAGAACAAATAAAATAATTCAGTTATAAATATTGCTAACTCCGCCCATGTAAGGGATCACCCTTGCATGGTCAATCACAAGCCCGGATAAAGGAGGAAGGTTGTGTTAAGCTTTCGACGGCCAGCGTAAAACTTTGTCGGATATTTATTCCATGGATTACACAAATTATGAGCATTGCTTTGGGGTGTTCCCGCCTAACGACGCGTTGTAGAGCCCGAATGCAGTGAAAAGTAATCAAGGGTCACTACATTTTCACCTAGATGTAGTAAATCAATTGCAGTAGGGTTCCCACATCATGGACGGGTGTGGGTAAAGAAGTTAGTCCCGCTACATTGCCGCTCGAATGTAGTGAATAAATTACGGAGAGGGTTTTTGCATTTTCAATATGGATGGATGCGGGGGATAAGGAAGCTAGTACTAGATAATAAGATTCGTATTGATTCTTAAAATATCGGAACATTGTCCGGTAAGCTAATGGAAGTGGTAGATACTATGATTTGGAGAAAGATTCATATTCTATGTTTACAAGAGATAAAGTGAGTTGGAGAAAAAGCAAAGGAGATTGAGGATACAAGTTTTAAATTATAGTACTCAAGTAAGGAAAAGGCTTGAAACAAAGTTGGTATTATCATAAATAAAGATTTAAAGGATAGTGTAGTACACATACAACGATATGGTGACCGAATCATGATATTGAAATTAGTATTAGGAGCAGAGGTTTTGAATATAGTTTGTACTTACGCACCCCAAGTAGGACTAGAAGATAATATAAAGATGCTTTTTAGGAAGAGTTAGATAAGGTGATTCAAAGAATTCCAAAAAGAGAGATGATTTGTTTAGGAAGAGACTTAATTGGACATGTCAGTAAAGAGGCATTAGGATATCAAGGTATTCATGGAAACTTTGGTTTTGGGGATATAAATGAGGAAGGTAGAGAGATTTTAAATTTTGTTATGGCATTTGATCTCTTTATAGTCAATAGAATCTTCAAAAAAATGAGATGAACATTTAATTACTATAAGAGTGGCTTATCACAAACACAAATTGATTACTTTCTTTATAGAAAAAAAGATAGAGCGTGTTGTAAATATTGCAAGATAATTCCAAGAAAAAGCTTAACCACCCAACATCGACTTTTAGTTATGGATTTACAAATAAAAAAATAGACAAAGAAGAAAAGAGTGCATCGAGCTATTCAGACTAAATGGTGGAACTCAAAAGCGAGAAAGAAAATATATATTTAAATAGAAAGTGCTTGGAATTATGTTAGTACACCTTTGATATGTGGAACAATATAGCCCATATTAGGAAAGTGGCGAAAAATGTATTGCGTGAATCTAAGGGAGGTGTACCGTCATAAAAAGAAGCTCAGTAGTGAAGTGAAGTAGTGCAAAATAAAATCAAGACAAAGATGACATGTTACAAATTACATTATACTAAGAAAACTAGTGAAACTTTAGAGGCTTATAAGAAAGCAAAGAAGGAAGCGAAAAAAGCCGTGAGTGAAGCAAAACGAGGATGAAAAAATTTAGTGGCAAATAATGATACAATAAATAGATGAAAAAACTATTTTTATAAGTTTTTAATGAAAATAAAGATGTTAGTATTAGCTTAAGAGAGTTAGCCAAATCAGAAAAGTATATAAACTACAATTTCTACCAGCTTATTCAAAAGAATGAAGTCAAAGAGGCTCTTAAACATATGAAGGGTGGTAAATCAGTAGGATTAGACTATTCATATAGAAGTTTGGAAAATTCTAGGAGAGATAGGAATCACTTGGCACACAAGACTATTTAATGAAATATGGAGAAATTAAAAAATACCCAAAGAATGGAAAGCGAGTACACTTATACCCATATATAAGAACATGGGAGACATTCAAAATTGTGTGAATTATGGGGGTATCAAGTTAATGAGCCATACTATGAAATTGTGGTAAAGAATTATCGAACGTAAGTTAAGACAGGTACCGAGTACAATAGAGAACCAATTTGGATTTATAGGAAGATCTACTGTTAAAGCGATTCACCTTTTGAGACGTCTTGTGTAACATTTTAGAGTAAAAAAGAAAGACATTTACATGATATTTATTGATCTAGAAAAAGCTTATGATAGGGTAACGAGGGAGTTTCTTTGGAGAACCTTGGAAAAAAGAGGTATCTCAATGACATACATAAACCTTATAAGATGTTGAAGCTTATAAATGGGTTAAATGTGCCAAGAGATGAGAGTGGACGACATGCAAATAGGACAGTTATGAGACAATTTCTGTCATTCTTCATTTATGTTAATTTTGGTTTATCCTTTTTAACTTTTGCTTTATGTTTTTAAAGGTAGTTTTAAATAAGTCTCATTAATGGCATTTAGGTAAATTAGTTTATTGTATTGCTGATATTTAAGGGAGTGAAACCCTATCAGTAGAGTACGATTTTTTAATGAGAAAGAAAGAGAACAGGAGTGACGACTACACAGAGATAGTCGACGACCACTTTGCCATCTTCTCAGCTAAGTTGAACATGAAATACTTTTGTAGTATATTGTTTCTTTTTGCACATGGTATCAGAGCTTTTTCTCTTAACAGAAAGGGTTGTATCTGGTGAAGAATCTGCGCTCAAATATCATCAAATATGTTGAAAAAAATACAAAAACAGTCGTATCTGGTGAGGCATCTGTATTGAAATATAATCAAGCATCCTGTTGATGCATATTGAGGTACAATAGATATCAACGCGGAATCGGAGCACATAAACTGTATTTTATTAGATAACAGATATCATCGATGAAGAATCTGCTGCATATTGAGGTACTAATATGAATCTGCCACGTGTTAAGGTATCAATCTCAACACAAACTACATCTATTGTGTGTTAGGTGATCTGAACACATTGTATCGTGTGACATAAACTGCATCTTATATACATTAAGCTATAGCCTGTTGAAGTAACAGTGGGTACACAATCTGTTGGGAACTACTGAATATTTTTCTGTCACAGAAAAACATATTTATATTAGTGCACATATTCAACATATACAAATAATGAAAAGAAGGATGAAAGAGGAACAACAATCAGCCACAGGTAGTAATGAACACGAATATTTTTTTGGAAGGAAGAAATTACAGAAAATGGGCAAAAATCAATTGAACAAGTCCTACGTTCACGAGGAAAGCTATCAGTTATTAAACAAAGTCAGTCACAACCAGATGAAGATAATGCAGATTTTGAGAGATGGATGAAGACAATACAGATTTTGAGAGATGATCCAAGGATGATGCCTTGGTAAGCTCTTGGCTTCTTCAATCAATGAATCAGTCTATTAGCAAAGCTTTTATGTATATGAAATTAGTTGCAGAAATTTTGATAGTAGTTGAAGAAGCATATTCGAGATAAAGAAACATCGCTAAAGAGTATGAGATGATTGAGAAAATAAGGAGATGTCATCAAGGAACTAGATCGGTTAGTGACTATTACGGAGAATTATGGAATGAACAAAGATATTTTGTAGAAAACAAGTGCAGTCACTGTGTAAAAGAGAGAACAATATAAGGTGACATTTAAAAAGTATTTGATTTACTCTAAAGAATCTCACTTGAATATGAATCAATCAAGTTGAATATTCTCCGAAAGAAGAATTGTCATCACTAGAAACAGTTTATTCCCTCTTATTAAGAGAGAAAGATCAGAAAAATTTAGAGAAATGAGAACAAACTCAAGCTGAAAAATCTGCATTTGTTGGTAGAGGTAACATGAATTATCAAAGAGGTAGAGATTCAGTTAGATGCCGTGGAAGAGTAAGATTTCAAAATTATGAAGATAAAAATAAGCTACAATGTACTCATTGTGGGAAAAGAAGACACACACGAGAACATTGCTAAGAAATTATTGGAAAACCTTTAGAGTATAAGAATTATGACAGTCATGTGGTGGTTACATATGAGAAAGAAAAAGTAGAACCAGTCCTATAGATGAAATGGCTGAATTGAAGAGACAATTTGTAGAAATAGAAATACGACTTTGTGACCAACCTTCAACCTCTTCATCAAAAATTGAAATGAGCCCGCCTACTTCCTACAGTATCAGTGGTAACTTCTTTGGAAAAAATTCTAAATATTCCAATTACTAGGTAATTGACTCAAGGGCTACCGATCATATGGTAGGAGATAAGTCTAACTTTATGGAATATGAAGTTACTCCAACACCTGAGTACGTAAAGGTGAGAAATGGTTCCTTGATTCCAATGGAAGAAAAAGGAGTATTTAAAGGGAAAAATCTTAAGCTTAACTCAGTGATATACATTCTCAAATTTCCAGTAAATTTATTTTTTGTAAGTTCATTGGTTAGAGATATGAATTGTTCAATCATGTTTTCTTCATCTAGTTGTGTTTTTTAGGATCCGAGGATAGGAAAAACCTTTGGACATGGTGAACTAAGAAATGGGATGTATCTACTTTCCAGACCACATACTCCAATATAGAGAAGATCATTAGCAACTACTCATGCAAAAGAAGAAATAAGATTTTTGGCATAGTCGATTAGGTCATTTACATGTGTCTAAAATTCGTGAGTTTGTCCCTTTTGTAATCCCAAGGGATTTAGTTATTCAATGTTATGTATGTCAGAGGGCTAAACATCATAGAGCCTCGTTTCCTAGTAGTGATTCTATGTCATCAGTTCCATTTGAATTAATTCATTCTGATATATGGAGTCTATGTTTGACACCTTCCTTGGAAAATTTTAAATACTTTGTTACTTTCATTGATGATTATTTCAGACTTACCTTTATTTATCTTATGAAATCCAAATCATAAATATCATCTATTTTCTCCATGGTTCACAGTCTCATTAAGACGCAGTTTGGGTACGCTATTAAAATCCTTAGATCTGATAATGATGGTGAATTTTGCAATTCTACATTAGAATCATATCTCCAAAGTCACAACATTCTTCATCAGACTTCCTGTGTGTATACTCCACAACAAAATGCAGTTGCTGAAAGAAAAAATAGACACATTGTGGAAATCGCACAAACCCTCCTCCTTGAACATAGTGTTCCTAAATATTTTTGGCCTGAAGCTATACTTATAACAGTGTATCTGATGAATAGACTTCCTTTTGGCTCTTTGTGAAAATCCCCATTTAACATGATCAAGCCTGAAACTAATCCATTTCATCTTATTCCTAGAGTGTTTTGATGTGTTTGTTATGTTCATATTCATAGTCAATTTCAAGATAAACTCGATCCAAGAGCTGTCAAATGTGTCTTTATTAGCTATTCCTGCGGAAAAAGGGATATGTTTGTGTAAGCGTGAAAATTTCCACTCTTGGTTTTTGAGACCGAAAATGAACCTTTTCGTGCCTAAGTCATTTTGCAAGCGTGCCAGCTAGCTTACTCAAGCTAGCGAAGGTTTTTGAAATATTCTGACTTTCTAGTGATTGTGGGAAAGCGAGATCTTTTCGCTTAAACCTTCTTGAACCGATGCTCAAGGGTCAGTTTAAACGCTTAGAAACTTCGTTGTTTTCAAATCAAATACTAAATTTGAAAAGACCAGTGTTTTATGAATTCGATGTATGCCTTGTTTGCAAATTTTATTACGACTTTTGGACGACCCTAAGTCTTTTGAGTTTTAGCTATTTAGGCCTCATATGTGTGTGAATATGTGGCCTATTTTCAATGTGGTTTAAGCGAGTATTTGGGGGCTTTTAAAAGCGAGCGAATGCAAGGATGCAGAAATCTTTTTAGGTTTTGAAAGGGATGATGAGAGCTAGGCTCGAATTGAAAGTGCAACTCACACAACTTTCACTAATGTAAATACTCGAAATGAAAGTACAACTCACACAACTTTCACCAATGTAAATACCCGAAATGTAAGGCAACGCATGCGACTTAAATGTAAATCCACACAAAGAAAAATGCAACTCGACTTAAAGTAAACTCACACGACTTGAAAATATATAAATATGTTTTATCCTAAGAGCGAAAAGGCTCAATGTGTGTGAGTGTAAAAAGTGGAAAGGCTCGAGTGCTTGTGGGTGTTTCTCATGTGAAATTTAAATGACAACTCACACAACTTAAAGTAAATCCACTCGAAATTAAATTGCAACTCACACAGCTTTTACTAAAGTAAATACCCAAATTGAAGTATATACGTTTAACTTAAGAGCGGAAAGGCTCAATGTGTGTGCAATCATGTGCAATATAACAGCGGAAAGGCTCAAGTGCACGTGGGTGTCCTTTGTGTGCAGTTAAGAGCGAGAAGCCTCAAGTGCACGTGTGTGGCTGTGTATCATACACAAATATTACATTTCGGGGAGAGATTTCGCTCCATTATTACAATCCCGTTCCAAATTGATAAACGAGTAATGTAAAACCGAATGTAAATGTCACTTATAAATGTTTGGTTTTGCCTCTCGAGTCACTCGGGTCCATCCTTCTTTGCAACCGCAAGGTAAGTCCCTTCAAATGGGTTCCGAGAGGAGGCTTGGGTGTAGATTCACTTGGGTGCAGCCCAGTGGGTGTGGCTTAGTATTGGCTGGATTCGGCCAAGGGGTTAGGTTGGTTAAGTCCTAGCTAGATCTAGGTTTTGGTTTAGGAAAATGGGAAGGGGTTAGGCCAGCCAAGGGCAGGCCGGTTGGGTGGGTTGTCAAGGTTGGTGCACGGCCAACAAGTCTTGGCCGAGTGCTAGGTTCACTCAGCTAATTTAGGGTGCGGGATATGGGGGTACTTTGGGACAGGCCTAGGTGGTGTTGGGGTATATGGGTGCAGGTTAAGGTGAGGGATTTAGGTGGGGCGCAGCAGGGGCGAGACTGGGGGGTGCGGTTAGGTGAGGAGCTAGGTGGGGCGCAGCTGGGGTGCAGCAGGGGCGCAGTAGGGTGGGGCACAACAGGGGTGCGGCAGGGGCGTAGTCCGACAAAGGGGGAGCGAAGGGCAGGCCGTGGAGTCGGTGGTAAGTTTAGGTGTGTGGGTTATGCGGGATGTGGGTCGGTTATGGCTGGGTATTTGGGTCAAGTGGGCTAGGTCTAGGCGGTATGGGCTAGGTTTAGTAGTATGTAGGTTAGGTTGAGTTTCAAGGGAATAAGCTAGGTGTAGCCCGCACCTAGCTGGGTTCGGTTTGGGATAATTTTAGGCGAGGGTTAGGTTGGTTAGGAAGGGTTTTAGCTAGGTGCGGGCAACACCTAGCTAAGTGGGTTTCGAAGTGGGTTCATGGCTAGGTTAGGTGGTATATGGGTTAGGTAGTGGTTAGGTTAATGGTAATGGTGAGGGGTTGGGTCAAGTGGAGTCGATGGTAGGGTGGCTGGGTTAGGTGTTAGGTGAGGTCGGTTTAGGGTAGTTTGTGGCTAGTTAGGTGGAGTCGGTTTAGGGCTAGTTAGGGTGGAGTCAGTGGTAGGGTGGTTGGGTTAGGTGGGGTGGTTTTGGCTAGGTTTAGGTTAAGTGTAGTGGCTAGGTTAGGGTTAGGTTTAGGGACTTACCTTGCAGTCGGTCCATCTTGTGCAGCCCAAGCTAGGTCCACCTTGAGCCTCCATGGTTGCAACCCACGTCTTGATCAACTCCCCCTTGTTGCAACCCCAAGTTAGGTCTAGGTCCACAAGGCTTGAGCCCACCTCACCCTTGATTGAGCCCACATGGCTAAAGCCCACCAATGTTGACTTTTTGCACCCACTCTCTCTCTCTCTCTCTCTCTCTCTCTCTCTCTCTCTCTTTCCAAGGCTCTCAAGCAAGTTCACGTGAACTTTTTCACCCCCCTTGGTCTTATTTATAGGCCAAGGGATGGATCTTGGATTTGGGTTTTGAGATCCAAACACTATTTAGGTCTGGATTTGGATATTTATTTCCAGATCCAATCCAAAATCTTCTTTCTTCAATCCTTCTTGGTGTTTTGAGACTGGCGATTTTGAACAGGCCCTAGTGTCTCCAGTGACTCGTTTGAGCTGGGGTTTTTTCAGTCTTCTTGTCCGACCATCTTCTCACCTTCTAGACTCTATTTTGTCTGATTCTTGATTTTCAGGCTTGGGGTTTTATTTCTAACAGCTTTATTGGTGCTTTGGCTTCGTATTTCATATTCTGGGGCTGAAGTTTGCTTCTAGCCTGGATGCTCCTTTTGCTTTTCGGCCCTGTTTTCCTTCGGTCCGACTGAAGTTTTGGTTTTTGACTTGTTATGGAGCTGCTTTTTCATCAGGCTTCACCTGCTTGTTTCAGTTGATTCACAAAATTTTGGTTTTGGCCTAGGTTTAAGAACCTTTATTTTGAAGGATTTTTAGACAAAAGTTTAAAACTTTGCAACTTCGGGGTTTTGAAAGTTTAAAATTGGTTTGAAAATGGTTTTTGAAAACCAGGTGTTTTGTTTGAAAATAATCTTATTTTGGGGTGTTTACAGTTTGCTATGACACTAATTCTCATAGGAAATATATTTTCATGGATGTAACATTCTTTGAAACTTCTTCCTTCTTCAAAAATTCTACCAACTTTATCAAACTCTATCATTGAATAGATTGTTCTTCCGATTAACATCACTAGTGATGAAGCAGATGAAAATTATTCAGTTGCAGAAAAT